>OW026367.1:63744691-64388273 GCA_932273885.2 Leucozona laternaria | reverse complement strand
GCAATCTGGTGGAATGGCCTTCGAAATGAAATTACGCAACAGCGTAGCACTCTCCAAATTATGTGCGACAATCAAAGTGCAATCGCTATCTCAAAGAATGATGGGTTTCACCCTCGAACGAAGCACATTGACATTCGTCACCATTTTGTCAAAGACGTTCTCGCTAAAGGCGAAATTCAAGTCAACTATATATGTTCACAAGAACAAATCGCAGATGTCCTAACGAAGCCGCTGGACAAAGTCAAGGTGGAAACTTTCCGGAAGGCAATGGGAATACAATAGATGACTCTTAAGGAGGAGTATTGGAATAACAATATGCGGCGTTGAAGCCTTTCATCAAACAAATGTAATCGTTAGTAAGAGTCCCTATATACATATGTGTATTGAACACGTTCATTGTAAAAAGTTCATTTTGTTTTATCATCGAATAAACTCTTCTTGTTTAACCTTCTTTCGTAAGTACAAGCGTTTTCTTTTTTGCTCTACAATTACAGCAAGTTTTAAATCAATTTCGATGGATATGCAAAGTGTTCTTCAAATACCTTCAACTGATGTTTCATTGACGTATTATAACGGGTGATTTTTTAAGAGGTTTAGAACTTTAAAAAAAAAAAAAACACAAAAAATTCGAAAAAATGAATGAAATACTTATTTGAATCGATAGTTTGAACCTTGCAATTTAATGTTTAAAGATAATTTCATGCAAATGTTGACCGCGGCTGCGTCTCAGGTAGCCCATCCGCTGAGTCCAATTTTGGCATACTCTTTCACACATATCGGCCGGTATCTCACGAATGAATGCATGGATGTTGGCTTCCAGTGCGTTAATCGAAGCGGGCTTGTCCCTATAGACGTTAGCCTTGACATACCCCCACAAAAAATAATCTAATGGTGTCAAATCGCACGATCTAGGCGGCCAATTGACCGGCCCGAAACGTGAAATTAACTGTTCACCAAACTCGCCTCGCAATTGCGCCATTGTTTCGCGTGCTGTGTGGCATGTGGCACCGTCTTGTTGAAACCACATATCATGCAAGTCAAGAACTTCCATTTCTGGCAAAAAAAAGTTTGTTATCATCGCTCGGTAGCGTTCAACATTGACAGTAACGCTGCGATTCGCATCATCTTTGAAGAAATAGGCCCAATAATGCCGCCGGCCCATAAACCGCACCAAACAGTGGCTTTTTCGGGATGCATTGGTAGCTGTTGCAATGCTTCTGGCTGATCTTCACTCCAAATGCGGCAATTTTGCTTATTTACGTACCCATTCAACCAAAAATGAGCCTCATCGCTGAACACAAGCAGCGCGCGATGAACATTTCGAACCGAGCACGAATTTTGATAGTAAAATTCAATAATTTGCAAGCGTTGTTCATTTGTAAGACGATCCATGGTTAAATTGCAAACCAAACTGAAGCTGTTTGACAGTGACACAAGGTACTAAACACACGTCAGCTGTCAAAACCAGTGTTGCCAAAACCAAACCAGCTTAAAAATCACCCTTTAAAAGGAAGCTTATACTTCACAACTTTACAATTTATGAAGCAGATTTTCCGAACAACGCTTTTTGTTATGCCTGGACAGAGATAAGCGGTAAAGGGGGAAGCTGTGAAGTGGGGTCATGCATTTTAAAATATATACAATAATTACCTGAAAATATGGTAGAGCTGTCAATATTTTCGGATACTCCGCTGGTCAGAACCGAAATGCAAATATTGTAGCATTTTTTTTTTAAATATAGTGCAGACAACTAATCTAGATATAGTTGATCAAACATTTTTGGAAAGTGGCCACTCGTACATGGAGGTCGACTCGATGCATAGTGCAATCGAAAAACAGAAGAAGTTCTTTCCAATTCATTGTGTTACTGACTGGATTAATATATTCAGGGCTGCAAGAGTTAGGGTCCAAAACAAGTCCCCGTATGAAGCAGTTGAAATGAAATTTGATAATTTTTTTAATTTAAAAACATTAGCAGAAAATTTGATTAAAAATAAGACAGTGGACACCAATGGCCAAAAAGTGAACTAGCTAAAAATTAAATGGTTCCGGTATGAAAAAAGTAAACCTGGAATTCTTCAGTTCAAATACAATTTTGGAGAAGACAACTTCAGAACAATGAACGTTATAAAAACTTTACGTAGAGGAAGGAACGCTGTTCCAAAGTATCTTCCCTTAAAACAATGGCCTAAGTTATATCAAGAACCTCTTAAAATAAGCACAGAAAAAAAGAAAGACTTAATAGAAATGTGTCAAAAAGGAGTGGTGCCTGAATTTTTTCATTCTTGGTTTAAATCTTTGCCCTCACAATCAAACTCCAAAAACTTCTTGCCGGAACCTTACACATCAGAAGAAAGCGTTGGCGAATAGTATCAACTTTTTTCTTTATTACTAATTGTTAAATTATTCTTACCTTAACTCTGACTTTTTCTTAATTTTATTATTAACTTATCATACCATTTTCTTCATCTTATTATTCTTACCCCATCTAGACTGTTAATATTTATTTTATTTTCTTACTATTATTCTTACTATTTTTATTCCTATACTTGCTCTTAAAACTATTATACAACTAATAAATTCATTAAAAAAAAGTTATGTATTTAAATTTTTATGTTTTCAGTTATAATTGAATTCACATATTATTGCAATATCAATTCAGCCAAAAAGCACTAAGTCAGCACATTTTTTAGTTCTGCTCCAATATTTTCGAATTGGTTTGGCAAAAACTTAAATTTTCAATTGGAAACTTAAAAGTCATAATGTCAATAGAGCTTTTTGTGTAATCGGATCAAAAATTGCCATCGTTATTGAATTTTCACAAGTAAGCAAATATAAAATATCAATTTACTCAAAACTATGTTTTTTGACTTAGTGCCTTCTGCTTGTATACCCACGACATATTCAATACATATTGACAGGATTAAATGATCAGCAATTTTAGGATTAAAGCAGAAGTTCAAAAACACGAAAGGATCAGAGCCAACTTTCAACGAAACCCAAATAGTACTAAAACAAACATTAAACCGATTCATCAACCGACCCAGACCAGTACCCATGTTTTGTAACTAAAGGCGATAACTTTTCGCATCGTTAAAAAATGAAACAACTCATTCCTCAGTTACCGCCTCTTGAAAAAATAGAGTTTCTGTAACTGAACGCGATAAGTTCAATTCTCGAACTATTCTGACTGGAATTACCATTGGAAGGCGATATTTTGAACTGTCAATCTTCTGTCACAACAAAATAAAAAAAAAGAACTTTGATAGAGTTTTCTTCAAAGAATTGAAAAAAAGTGAAAATATATTTAAAAAAATTAATTAAGTATGTTCGCGATAATATTATTGTCTGAGGTGGACCAACGACGTAACAGAATGCGTATACATCCCCAAAGACTACGTGATAATACCAACCCCTTTGAAATGTCGGAAGAGCGATTTCGGGAGTTTTACCGACTTAGTCGGCATGCATCTCGCGTTCTCGGTGAGGAAATGCGTCCAAATATAAGGGAGGGACAGAGGAAGTCCTTTATCCCCATCCCTGTCCATATCTGTGCGGCATTGCATTATTTTGCATCTGGGTCCTACCAAAGGGACGTTGGACAGGACTTCTCAGCAGCAATGAGCCGAACTTTGGTGTCCCGCATAGTAGCCGAAATATCCACAATATTTCAGGCGGGCTAGTGGATACAATGGAGGAATACGATTCAATCAAGCAAAGGTAAATTTGAAAAATATTTTTGGATTTATTGTTATACCTAATGAGACCGGATTTCCCGGAGTTATTGGGACAGTCGACTGCTCCCATGGAGGCACCTTAAACCAAATATGGAAATCGAAGCATGCTACCTCAACAGAAAAGGATACCACTCGAACAATGTCCAGTTGGTAAATATATTCTTAAAAACTTAACATCTTTATTTAAAAGAAAATCGCCTTTAGATATGTGACTTCCACCTAAAGATTCTAAGTGTGATAGCAAGGTTTGGAGGATCCTCACATGCTTCTTACATATGGGATGGATCTCATGTAAAATCTGTACTTGAACGACGCTATGAAGCCTGTGAACCGGGAGAACACAGCTCTTGGCTGTTAGGTCAGCAATTCTGTTTCACGTCGCTTGCACTACAATTTTAAATCTTTTTTGAATTACGTAGGTGATTCTGGCTATCCACTTCGACCTTGGCTTATGACATCATACCGCTCTTCTTCTGCTGATGATGAAGGAGCCTACAATCGTGTTCATTCAAGAACGCGCAACTGTTGCAAAAGGCTCAACGGAGTTCTAAAATCTGTGTTATAGTGCCTTAAACTGGGGTTATACTATTCTCCGTAATCTGCAGGAGTTATAGAATTGCTTCCCAATCTAAATAACAATAAAACCATACCAAGCGTATTTCATATCGCTTCATAAGAATCACTTTGAGTTATAGAATTGCTTCCCAAGAAACATTTTTAGCTGCTTAATTGCTCTAATGGCGCTTCCAGAGCAAATGTTAGAGCTTGATTATTTGAGAAGGAGCTCTAGATGCACCCTTAGAGCAAGTGTAGGGCTTGCATACAGCTAATTCATTGAGTTTGAGAGCACATTTTTGCTCGTAACCAGCTTTTTATCAGTGACGAGTGGCTTTGAAGCTCTTTAATATATTCATATGAAATCCTAAAAGGAGCACTTTTGACAGATTTTTGTTTGTATTAGTTTTTGAGATCCATATGATAAATAAATATGAAAGTAGCACAACAAAATTCATGTGTGTAATGGTAGGAAGAGTAAACTTCATTTATTGCTATGTCAACAAGCTAGTTATTTTATTTATTCCTAGAGAAATAATATATCTAATTAATTTTTTCTTGCATTAACGTCAATGAATTTTAAGTGCGCGCTTAGTTTTTTCATAAATGTTTTGGAGGTACTTCGCAAAATTACAACGCGCCTTCCAAATTATGTATTTTAAGCTGTGAAATGTGAAAAAACATTAAATTGAACAATTTGAAAATTGGTTAAATAAATTTATCGAAGCATGAAATATAATGCTTTGCTTACATTGCAATCAATATTGTGTTTTATATTTGAAGTGAAGGATTTAAATGTTTTTAGATGAATGAAAACAAATAAATCAAATAATTTTCATTTGTGTCGCCATGTTTTTTATTATGGACAATATGTCTCTTTAATAGAGCTGCTATATCGCTTTGAGAGCAATGTTACAGTTTTGCATTCAGGGCTTTGTAGAAAATAGGGTGTTTTGAAAATTGAAAGCTAAGTTAAGTGAATACATAATTCTAAATTGTAGAAATAATTTTGAATTCAAAGAGTACCTGCTTGCCATTGAAGTGAAAAAAGTTTTATAAGCACCTTAAATTACTAAAGGAAGTACTTGTGCGACTAAGTCGTAGATTAAATTTTTTTAAGGGAACTGCATAGTTAATATATTTTAATAAAAAAAATTGTCAATTCCGTGCTTAATTCAAATCTTAAGATTTCCCTTATAAATTGAGAGGAGTTTATTTATTTTCCACTGTTTTAAGTTTTCCAGTTGAAATAATTTTTGTTTTTTGTTTTAGTTTATAACACCCTATAATATGATTGGGAGAATTTTCTTGAATGAGAATAAGTATTTTTTCAGCTCTATATGTGCATTATTGGAGCTCTATTGATGGATTTTTTTGACATCAAATTTTGTGTGAGAATATTAGTAATTGAACTCTACAGCCGCTTTCAGTGTAGCTCTGTTAATGCAATTTTTTGACATTTCGAAAGATTTTGCATTAGTTTTGTGCGCATGTGTTGTTAGCAGCTCTACAATGCCTCTATCTATGCTGATGTTTAGAGTTTGCTCGTTGCAAGATCTCATGAACTGTGTTAAGGAGCATGTTTTCAAATCTGGAAGCGTTGTAAAGTTAATAGAGCTAAAAGTGTTTTAAAACTGCGTATATAGAACATTATTTTGAAATATAGTGTAGAGAGCTTTGAAATAATCTCTAACAGAGCTGTAGCTTTGGATTTCACTATCTAGGAGCTGTAGAAGAACAGTTTTGCTTCTATTAGCTCCAACGATGTTACTTGGGTTCCCAATCTAAATAACAATAAAACCATACCAAGCGTATTTCATATCGCTTCATAAGAATCACTTTGATATTAAATGTACAAATGCACACCAAGCATATTTGGTTAATTACAATCCATATGAATCGACACCAATAGGATGTCATAAAAACTAATGTAAACAATGATCGTTCAACAAAGTATCTTCTTCCAAATACAAAACTAATGTAAACAAAGATCGTCAATGATCGAACTTCTTTCATTCCAATAAAATTGAAACATCATCAAAAATGATGATATGCATGTATCCACATATATATATATAGTCAGTAAGAAGAATACCAATATAAAATTACTGCATATAAAAAGGGCTTTGCCTGGCAGATAAAGTTAGTCACATCTTGACACTCCTACGTATAGCAGAAGATTTCCCCCCACCAGAGGTAAGGGATCCGATGCTCGAATCAAGAAATAAAATACTTGTGTTAAATGTAATATTGTGTTTTATTTTAAAATCTTTTTAAAAAAGATCCCGGAGGATCAAAATACAAAATTGGCGCAGTCGGTAGGATCTCACTAAGAAGTTAAATGAAAATTAATGGATAGATGAGATTCAGTGATCGGACCGAAAAGAAAATAAAAAGTTTTTTTAACCGGTAGAATTTTGGTGCGGATTAAAGTACAACGTAAATTATCTAAAACATTATTCAACGATCGAAATTAAATTGTGTTTTGTGAAAATTAATAACACTGAAGTGTTTTAGTGGGCAAAACAATTTCGTACCAGAAAAACAAAATTATTGTATACTTAAGTGTTCATAAAATTTTTTAATACACGCATTCTCGTAGAGAGATAAGTAAACAAAACAATAATTAAGTGTCAACGGAAAACATAGTGTCTACGAAAAAGACAAAGTGTCTATGCAAAAGACAAGCAGGTGAAAAAAAAAAAGAAATAAATTAGAAAGTGCATTAAGAAAAAAAAAAAATAAGTGAATGAAAAACTTGAGGAAATTAAAAGAAAGAATTTTTAAAATACAAAAGGAAAAAATAAATAAAATGAACGCCGCAGATCAACAAGCTCAACAAGCTGCACTTGCAAATCAGCAAGCACAATTAGCCGAAGTGCAAGCACAAGCTCAAGCAAGAGCACAAGCTCCGATGGATCCAATTCAACATACAGTTTGGGCAGAACAGCAAAAATTCTATTTAAAAGAATTAAGGATGATTAACCCATTTAAAGGATCATCGGATAATCTGGCTCTCTTTATTTCATCGATGGAATATTTACTCGGGAGAATCCAGGATCCAATTTACATGGAACAAGCAGTTTTTGTGGTGCATCAGAAAATTCAAGGCGAGGCTTTGAGAGCAATAAATAGTCTACAACATCTTGCACCTTGGATAGACGTAAAAGGACAGCTGGTAAGACAATTTGGTGTTAAAAAATCATATCTTAAGTTAGTGACAGAAATAAATAGTGTCAATGAGAACGACACAATTAGGAATTATAATAAAATTGACAATTTGTTGCAAGAGTTACAAACAAAAACTCAACTTGAACCCGATAATGTTTATACTCAGAAAAATAATGAATGTATAGCTTTAGAATCCTTTAAAAATACATTGTCACCTAGCCAAAAGGCAATAGTAATCGCAAGCCAACGAAATAATATTATGGAGGCTTTTGACCTGTTAGAGAGTAATAATATGATAAGAAAAATCCCTGAACAAATAAAATATCAAAATATACCAAAATCAAATCAAAATAATTTTAATCAAAATCTAAATCGGAATCCTTTTAGAAATAATTTGCATCCCAACAACTCATTTAGACAAAATAATGTCAATAACCATTTTAGGCCGCAACATGATAGAATATCTTCAGAACAAGTTAGACAAAATAATCACAGAATATTTGGAAACGCAAATCCAAATAATTTTAGATTCGGATTTAATAGAAATAACCATCAGGCAAATTTTAATAATAATAATCAAAGACCCCAAAATTCAGGACAGTATAGGAATAACATTTATGACAATAATAGGAATCCCAGACAAGAAGATATGGACGTAAACAATACAGAAATTAAACATGAAGAGGTAAATTTTACCATAACCGGGAAGAAGAAACACTTCCCATAATAAAAATAACAATTCATAATAAACAATTTAAAATTCTAATAGACATAGACAGTGGTTCAACAACAAGTATACTTGATGAGTCACAACTATTAGAAATTCCGAGAACTTTAATGAAGGTTCCAATAAGAATAAAATCCTTGAATTATGAAAATATTATAAAAAATGAAATTATAACTGAAGTGCCAGTAGAGTTCAACGAAGATGAGGCTACAATGGCATGGAAGTTGATGAAAATACGAAATAACAAATTTGTGGGAATAATAGGCCAAAACTTATTAAAACCTATAGGAGCAAAATTAAATTTAGAAGAAGGATTTATGGAAATAAACAGAAGGAAAATATTTTTTGAAAATTATCATAAAGAAAGTACAGAAATAGCATGTTTATATGAATATGAAGAAATTCAAAATCTAGAATATTGTAACTCAACGCATATGAGCCAATTAGTAGATGAAAGTTTAAATTTTGAGGAAAAGCAGGAATTAAAAAAATTTATTGACGAATATAAATATGTATTTTAAAAAGAAGGTGATAAACTTACTTCAACAACACAAACCATGCATAGTATTAGGACTGAGCATGATAGCCCAATATTTAGTAAGATATATAGATATCCTAAAATTCACGAACAAGAAATTGAACGTCAAGTTAAAGATTTATTAGAACAAGGTACGTCAAGTTAAAGATTTATTAGAACAAGGTATAATAAGAAAAAGTGTTTCACCTTACAATGCACCCATTTGGGTAGTGCCGAAGAAAATAGACAATTCTGGTGAGCAAAAATGGCGCATGGTGGTCGACTATAGAAAATTAAATGAAAAAACAATCGAATTTAAGCATCCTATACCTAATATCGATGAAATATTAGATAAATTAGGACGAGCTCAATATTTTTCAACCCTTGACCTTGCAAAAGGTTTTCATCAAATTAAAATGAATCCCGCTGATTCTGAAAAAAACAGCTTTTTCAACTCCATATGGTCACTACGAATGGCTACGAATGCCATTTGGTTTAAAAAATGCACCAGCCACATTCCAACGAATGATGAATGAGGTTTTAGATGGACTTATAAATAAAATTTGTGTAGTATACCTTGATGACATACTGATTTTTAGCACTTCATTGCAAGAGCACATGATTAATCTTCGATTAGTCTTTCAACAATTGAAAAAATATAACCTCAAAGTACAGGTAGACAAATGCAATTTTCTTAAGAGAGAAACTAAATTTTTAGGACACACAATTACAGACAAAGGTGTGAAACCTAATTCAGACAAAATAGAAGCTATAGACAAAATACAACTTCCTACTACAGCTAAAGAAATTAAATCATTTTTGGGTATAACAGGTTATTATAGAAAATTTATTAAAGATTATGCGAAAATTGCACAGCCAATAACTAAATATTTAAAAAAAGATACAAAAATTAACAAAAATGATATAAATTATATTAAAGCTCATCAAGAACTAAAAAACGCACCTCAAACAGAGCCAGTACTTACTTATCCTGATTTTAATGAAAAATTTGTCTTAACGACAGATGCATCCAATTATGCAATTGGAGCAGTGCTCATGCAAAAGGGTCACCCAATTACGTTTATAAGTAGAACTCTTAACGAACACGAAAGGAATTACAGTACAACAGAAAAAGAGTTACTAGCTATAGTTTGGTCAGTTAAATATTTACGACCGTATTTATATGGGAGACGGTTTGACCTTAAAACATATCATCAGCCTTTAAAATGGCTTCAGACAAAAAATTTAGGCAGAGATATCTCACCTAGATTACAAAGATGGGTACTCCAATTAGGAGAATACGATATGCAAATCGAATATTTAAAAGGTACATGTAATACTGTACCAGATTTTTTGAGTAGAGAAATTAAAGACACGCAAGAAATTAACATGTTAGAACAGGATTCAGTCAGACCTACAGTACACTCACAACATGAAGAAATGAATGATCACTTTCCAATAAAAGATAGTGCAGTGAATATTTTTAAGCAAAAAATCATATTAAAAGCAGGAAATGGATTGAACAAAAGCCCTAAATATAAAAGAATACATATTGGAATAAATGAATTATATAAAGATAATTTTAATGATTTAATAATACCATTAATAGAACAAGTTAGTACAGGAATTTATACTGAATTAACAGACAGTGAATATAATATTCTTCAACAAAAATTGATAGAGTTATTTGGAATAAGAATAAAATTTTATAAATGTGAACATTTTGCTAAAGACTTAGAGACAGAAGAAGCAGCCATTAAACAAATAAAACTGTATTATGAAAAAGAAACAGGTCACTCAGGAATTGAGGACAATTATAGAGGACTTAGAACAAAAATCTATTTTAAGAAATTAAAAGAATTAATTAATGACGAAATCAATAGTTGCAACATATGCAAACAATCAAAGTATGATAGACGACCAGTCAAAGAAAAATTTCATTTGACAGAAACCCCAAAAGATATTAATGAGATAGTTCACTTAGATATTTATTGTATTAATAAAACAAAATACTTAACTTCAATAGATAAATTTAGTAAGCTAACTACTGCTACATATGTTCCAAATGTTTCTTATGAAACTTTAGAAGAAACTATCTTACAATTATTAGCAACCAACGGTAAACCAAAAAGACTTGTAATGGACAACGAATTTAACTTTCCAAGAATAATAAAATTATTAGAAGACCTTGATATAGAAATACATTTTACTAAACCTAATAGTCATACAGGAAATTCAGACATTGAAGTCTTTCATAGAACATTAGCTGAAAAAGTAAGAGCACTCTTGAACGGAAAAACTAACCCGAATATACATGAAATTCGAGTTGCTGTTCACAAAGCTAATCTCTTTTATAATACTTCGATACATTCTACTACTAAACAAAAACCATATGATATACAGAAAGGTAGTAGGGTAGTGGCACCTGTTACCAAACACTCCCAGTTACCGAACACTTTTAAGAAAAATGGCTGTATTTTCGTTATTTTACCGTTTTTCTCCTTCACAAACATTATGTGAGCATACTCTCTTTACGCTTGGGTAAAGATTCTCACCAATACACATAAAACTTTAGCAAGCAAAATTCTCAGTTAAGTGGTCGGTTTCATTTGATAAGGTTGTCCGAGGTTTTGAAAAAAAAAAAAATTAGAAAAAGTTTTCCGGAAAAGTTGTTTTGAAGAAAAACTATTCACGTAATTACTTTTCCAGCGTTTATTATCACATTAGTGTAATATTTTATTGTTATTTTAAAAGTTTTGATGAAAAAAAGTGAAATTATCTTGTGTTTTTTGACTGTTCGAGAAAAGGAAACCCAATTTTACCGAGTTGCCTTACTCGAACACATCTGTTCGGAAATAGGAAACTTTCATAAATTTGTGTTATACGTTTTTAATATCGAAATTGATCTGAAAATAAATCTTTTGTATTTTACTATTTCATAAACAGTGAAAAAAAGAAAAAATCCTATTTTCGAACACCTTATTCTTTGGTGTTTGAGAACGGGAAACTATTAAACTCTAAGAGTCTAAGGGTTTCCTTTTTTCGATCACCTAGAACTAAGTGGCTTTTCCCTTAACAGATGAACAAAAATGGAATTTAAGAAGCAAAAATACACAGCAGCCTTGTTAGCCGAAGCGTTGAGAGAGGTTCGAAATAAGTCAATGGGTATTCGAGCAGCAAGCAGGGCGTTCGGAATCCCTCTTACAACTCTGCATGACAGAATTAAAGGCAGAGCTGTGGATAAAATCCAGAAACCTGGCCCACCAACCGTACTAACTGAAGCTGAGGAGTGTAAAATTGTGGAATGGCTTACAAACATTGCCAAATGTGGTTTTCCACAAAAACCAAATGAACTCCTCGATGTTGTCCAAAAAATTATAAAGGACGAAAAACGAAAGACTCCTTTCAAGAATGATAGGCCAGGAAAAAAATGGTACTACAGTTTTCTGAAGCGAAATAACGATGTATTGACTTTACGAACTCCCGAGACTATATCGAAAGCCAGAGCTGTTGTCAAAGAAGAAACCTTAAGAAAATGGTTCAGAGAACTGGAGACACATTTGACAGATGAAAATTGTCGAGACGTTTTAGATGATCCTACACGCATTTTTAACGGAGACGAAACTTCATTCAGCCTGGCACCTAAAACGGGAAATGTCATCGGTCCAAGAGGATACCGCAATTTGTTTCAAATCAAATTCTCGAACGAAAAAGAAAATATTACAGTACTTCTAGTTTTTAGTGCCAGTGATAAAACATTGCCACCGGTCGTAGTTTTTCCTTACCAAAAAGTACCATTGAAAATCGTCAACAGTATGCCAGAAGATTGGGTCATTGGTCGCTCAGAAACTGGATGGATGCGAACGGAAACATTTTACGAATACGTTGCAAACGACTTTTCAAATTGGCTCGATCAGCATCAAATTAAAAGGCCAGTGCTTCTTTTGGTTGACGGACACAAGTCTCACTTATCCATGCACTTAAGTGAATTCTGCTCAAATAATCAGATTATTTTGTATTCCCTCCCACCCAATACAACGCATTTAATGCAGCCTGCCGATGTAGGAGCTTTCAAAGGTATCAAGAGTGATTACAAGAAAACTGTAAGAGAATGGAGCGTTTTACCAGAAAATCATGGTAAAACAGTTACAAAAACGAACTTTTGTCAAATTTTAAAAACTGTTTTGGATAATACTGATCGTTCGCCAGCCATAAGAAATGCATTCAGGAAGTGTGGCTTATTTCCCTTTGACCCCGAAGCCGTTGATTACTCAAAATGCCTTCACAACAATTTGGAGAGAATGAATGAAACCGCCAACCAAAATACAGCCATAACGATAACTGGCAGTGAGATGGAAACAACTAAAAAAGTTTTGTCATCTTTTGAGAAGGAAATTGTAGAAAATGCGATTGACTTCCAAAATTTAATTAAAACCCTGACATGTGCTCACAACAAACTACAAGTGGAAAATAATCCTGTACATTTATCATCTTCGCAAACTGACAAGATATTACAAGAAGCGGAAATTACAATCGCTGAAACGGACAAAATCTTAGAAAACTTCACCATATTCGAAGCGAACATACAAATACTTGACCATTTCGACCCTATATTATCAGCTCAATCAACTAATGATGATTTAGAACAAATTTTACCATCACCTGAAACGACGAATAATGTCACATTAGACGCAGACATTTTGGAAGAAGCTATCGAAGAAATTTTGAACCCTCATAGTGTTAACTGTAAGTATACCTACCTTTAATTTTCTCGTGAAATGGTTTGAAAATTTAATAACTTTAGGTGAAACTTTTTCAAATCAAAAAGAACAAACAACTATTGCCAAATCTAAAAATAACACAGTAACTACAGCCTTTTTAACTTGCCAAACTTCTACACCATGCAGTAGCCCATCGTCTAGTTTTTCTAAACATTTAGCCTATCCAGATCCCATAAAAAACAAGAAAGGTGAGATTACACTCCCTGAAAATAGAGCCCCTATGTCGATTTCGTCTGCAAAGTGGAAAGAGTTCTATAAAAACCGAGATCGGATTAAAGAAGAAAAAAGAAAAGATATTGAGCAACGCAAAAAGAACCGCAAGATCCTTCGAGATCATAAACTCAATAAGAAACAAAAGAAAAAAGTTAATGTCCTAGAGAAGTCACGCAAAAAAGAAGTATGTGAACAATGCAACGATGAACTGGACACAGATGCAGAAGATGATGCATTAAAAAACATTGGATGCGACTCATGTAGTAGATGGTACCATTTGTCATGTACAAAACTTTCCACGAAAACATTTGCAGAAGCACAAAATGAGGATTTTATTTTTGATTTGTGCACATAATCAACTAAAAACAATTAAACTTAAGGGATTAGCTTTTTTATTTATTTTTACTTATTTATTTTTTAACATACCTATTACCTATGTATTAATTTATTTCTTATAAACAAAATTACAAGTTCCTGAGTAAAATATTATTATAGTACCTATATATGTAGTTAGCAACTTGAAGTACAAAATGAGTGGTAATATCTATTAAATAGATAAAATATATATAAAATGAACTATAAGTATCTATATGTACATATATGTATAGTCAACTTAAATTTAACTTTAAAAATAAACTGCAAACGAATTTATGATTTTACTTTAAACATTCTATTAATTTTAAGTGCCTAGTTACCTGTTAACTCTTTGTAAAATGCTAATATATTGTAACTTTTATTTTTGTTTTTTTGTCAATGAAGTAATATATTTAAAAGTACTCAAATTTTGCCTTAAAATGATTTTTTTACGACTAAGGACTTTTTGATTTCAGTGTTCGAAAACAGGAAACTCTTTGTTCGGCTTCAGGAAACAAGTGTTCGAAAATAGGCAAATATGGTTGTTTTCGATTTAATATTTTTTATTTTTTTACTGATAATTTTTATGAAAAAAACTACTATAATACATGAAAATATTTCAGATTTCCTCTCTGAATAAATTCATATTGCATTTCTAAACTCAATTGAAGTATTTTTTACAACATGGTCTTTCTTCAAAGTCCGTAAACTGTTCGGTAACTGGTGCCACTACCCTATAGATAAAAATAAACTTCATGATCTTATGATCAAAAATAAAGAAAAAATAATCGGTTAACTAAATACAAATAGAGAGGAATATAATGAAAAGAGAACGGAAGGATTTGTTAAAAATTCCAGAACAGACCGTCATAAGACAGCACCAAGATATAAGCATGATAAACTCGAAAATCAGCATACAAGAAATATTCAGAAAGAAAGAAAGAGTAGGCATATAAACCAAGACAATCTAATCAAAGCAAGCCAAGCCAATAGAAAATCTCAGAGAAGAATTTAGTTTTGATTCATAAATAATTCAAACAAGTCGCAAAAATGAAAAGTCTCGTGGTATTATTCACTATTATTGGCTTAATAAGCAGAAAATTAATTATTGAAGAAGTAACAAACAATAATGGTTACGCGGTTATCAAATATGACGAAATAAACATAGTAAACGAATTTAATTTTATAATACATATAATTAATTTAACGGAAATAAAAGTGTTATTAACGAAAACAAACAATCAGTGGTTAGAACAAAAGAGTTTTATAGTGAAAACTCCTGCTGATATTATATTGACAACACATATAGACAACGAACTAAATTTAATTCAAGAAGAATTAAAAAGTATTAAGGGTCATAAAACTCATTCAAGAAAAACAAGAAGTCTTATAAACATAGGAGGAAGAGCATTAAACTTTCTTTTCGGTACAATGGACGATGAAGACAAAATTGAAATAGAAAAACGATTAGAAACACTAACTTTAAATAATCATGAATTGGTAATCAATAATAATAAACAGGTAGATATAAATAATCAACTTCAACAGGAAATAAAAACACTACAAAATTTAATTGATACAAAAATAAAAAAATATTCCGGTTCTGAAGAGAAATTTAAACAATTGGAAAAAAGAATTATAATTCTAGAATATACTAGAAGAATTGACAAATTGAAAGAAATCATTGAAAAAATACAAAATATCATTTTAGCAAGTACAAATAATGACAAATAGCGGAAGAAATAGAATATTATGATATTGATTTGTTCAAACTAAGAAACATTAAACTCTCTATAAGTGAATATGATAATGATCTTTTAATTTTTATAATTCAAATACCAGATCGAATTTATAGTTTTGATAAATATCTTATAACTTCTATTCCCAACGAGGAAAATATTGAATTAGAAATAGATGATGAAAATATTATAAAAATAAATGATACTTTTTATAAATATCTTGAAAATAAAGAATTAAAACATCTTAAACCTATACTAATTGTATAAATAAAAATAATTGTCTTAAAAGAAAGAATGAAGAAAAAAATATTGTAAAAGAACTTCAAAATGGAATACTAATTGTTAAACACATTCAATTTTAAAACAACCAATAAATATTTATGTGGAAGATAATTATAATTTAACAATTGAAAAAATTGAAGATTATAATATAACAAACATTGAAAATATTAAAGAAATAGTAGAAAAAGTTTCTGACCAATCCTTTATTCACTTTGGTGTAAATATATTTGTAATTGTTATAATTTGTATTATACTTATAATTCTATACAAAAAATTGTTCCAGGAGAAACAAAAAACAAAGGGGGGAGGAGTTATAGAATTGCTTCCCAATCATAACAACCAAACCATACCAAGCGTATTCCATATCGCTTAATAAAAATACCATTAAATATTTCCATATCGCTTAATAAAAATACCATTAAATATTGAATGCCCACCAAGCATATTTCGTTGAACATAATTTATGTGAATAGACATAAAATATTAAAAGTAATGTAAACAAAGAATGTCTAACAAAGAATCTCCCACAGATACAGAATATCCAAACATAAATATAAAATCAAACTAATGTAAACAAAAACCGTCAACGATCAAAAACAATAGAATTGAATCATCATAGATGATAATGCATGTGTACCAATACACACATACTTATAGTCTGTAAGAAGAATTAAGAATATCAATGTATTACATATAAGGAGGGCTTTTCCTGGCAGATGAGGTTCAGTTCCATCTTGACACTCCTACGTATAGCAGAAGATTTCCCCCCCACCAGAGGTAAGGGATCCGATGCTCAAATTAATAAATAAAATACTTGTGTAAATTGTAATCTTGCGTTTTATTTTAAAATCTTTTTTAAAAAGATCCCGGAGGATCAAAATACAAAATTCGGGCAAGTGGATACAATTCCCGAGAGAAGAGGAATACGATTCTATCAAGCAAAGGTAAATTTGAAAAATATTTTTGGATTTATTGTTATACCTAATGAGACCGGATTTCCCGGAGTTATTGGGACAGTCGACTGCTCCCATGGAGGCACCTTAAACCAAATATGGAAATCGAAGCATGCTACCTCAACAGAAAAGGATACCACTCGAACAATGTCCAGTTGGTAAATATATTCTTAAAAACTTAACATCTTTATTTAAAAGAAAATCGCCTTTAGATATGTGACTTCCACCTAAAGATTCTAAGTGTGATAGCAAGGTTTGGAGGATCCTCACATGCTTCTTACATATGGGATGGATCTCATGTAAAATCTGTACTTGAACGACGCTATGAAGCCTGTGAACCGGGAGAACACAGCTCTTGGCTGTTAGGTCAGCAATTCTGTTTCACGTCGCTTGCACTACAATTTTAAATCTTTTTTGAATTACGTAGGTGATTCTGGCTATCCACTTCGACCTTGGCTTATGACATCATACCGCTCTTCTTCTGCTGATGATGAAGGAGCCTACAATCGTGTTCATTCAAGAACGCGCAACTGTTGCAAAAGGCTCAACGGAGTTCTAAAATCTGTGTTATAGTGCCTTAAACTGGGGTTATACTATTCTCCGTAATCTGCAGGAGTTATAGAATTGCTTCCCAATCTAAATAACAATAAAACCATACCAAGCGTATTTCATATCGCTTCATAAGAATCACTTTGAGTTATAGAATTGCTTCCCAAGAAACATTTTTAGCTGCTTAATTGCTCTAATGGCGCTTCCAGAGCAAATGTTAGAGCTTGATTATTTGAGAAGGAGCTCTAGATGCACCCTTAGAGCAAGTGTAGGGCTTGCATACAGCTAATTCATTGAGTTTGAGAGCACATTTTTGCTCGTAACCAGCTTTTTATCAGTGACGAGTGGCTTTGAAGCTCTTTAATATATTCATATGAAATCCTAAAAGGAGCACTTTTGACAGATTTTTGTTTGTATTAGTTTTTGAGATCCATATGATAAATAAATATGAAAGTAGCACAACAAAATTCATGTGTGTAATGGTAGGAAGAGTAAACTTCATTTATTGCTATGTCAACAAGCTAGTTATTTTATTTATTCCTAGAGAAATAATATATCTAATTAATTTTTTCTTGCATTAACGTCAATGAATTTTAAGTGCGCGCTTAGTTTTTTCATAAATGTTTTGGAGGTACTTCGCAAAATTACAACGCGCCTTCCAAATTATGTATTTTAAGCTGTGAAATGTGAAAAAACATTAAATTGAACAATTTGAAAATTGGTTAAATAAATTTATCGAAGCATGAAATATAATGCTTTGCTTACATTGCAATCAATATTGTGTTTTATATTTGAAGTGAAGGATTTAAATGTTTTTAGATGAATGAAAACAAATAAATCAAATAATTTTCATTTGTGTCGCCATGTTTTTTATTATGGACAATATGTCTCTTTAATAGAGCTGCTATATCGCTTTGAGAGCAATGTTACAGTTTTGCATTCAGGGCTTTGTAGAAAATAGGGTGTTTTGAAAATTGAAAGCTAAGTTAAGTGAATACATAATTCTAAATTGTAGAAATAATTTTGAATTCAAAGAGTACCTGCTTGCCATTGAAGTGAAAAAAGTTTTATAAGCACCTTAAATTACTAAAGGAAGTACTTGTGCGACTAAGTCGTAGATTAAATTTTTTTAAGGGAACTGCATAGTTAATATATTTTAATAAAAAAAATTGTCAATTCCGTGCTTAATTCAAATCTTAAGATTTCCCTTATAAATTGAGAGGAGTTTATTTATTTTCCACTGTTTTAAGTTTTCCAGTTGAAATAATTTTTGTTTTTTGTTTTAGTTTATAACACCCTATAATATGATTGGGAGAATTTTCTTGAATGAGAATAAGTATTTTTTCAGCTCTATATGTGCATTATTGGAGCTCTATTGATGGATTTTTTTGACATCAAATTTTGTGTGAGAATATTAGTAATTGAACTCTACAGCCGCTTTCAGTGTAGCTCTGTTAATGCAATTTTTTGACATTTCGAAAGATTTTGCATTAGTTTTGTGCGCATGTGTTGTTAGCAGCTCTACAATGCCTCTATCTATGCTGATGTTTAGAGTTTGCTCGTTGCAAGATCTCATGAACTGTGTTAAGGAGCATGTTTTCAAATCTGGAAGCGTTGTAAAGTTAATAGAGCTAAAAGTGTTTTAAAACTGCGTATATAGAACATTATTTTGAAATATAGTGTAGAGAGCTTTGAAATAATCTCTAACAGAGCTGTAGCTTTGGATTTCACTATCTAGGAGCTGTAGAAGAACAGTTTTGCTTCTATTAGCTCCAACGATGTTACTTGGGTTCCCAATCTAAATAACAATAAAACCATACCAAGCGTATTTCATATCGCTTCATAAGAATCACTTTGATATTAAATGTACAAATGCACACCAAGCATATTTGGTTAATTACAATCCATATGAATCGACACCAATAGGATGTCATAAAAACTAATGTAAACAATGATCGTTCAACAAAGTATCTTCTTCCAAATACAAAACTAATGTAAACAAAGATCGTCAATGATCGAACTTCTTTCATTCCAATAAAATTGAAACATCATCAAAAATGATGATATGCATGTATCCACATATATATATATAGTCAGTAAGAAGAATACCAATATAAAATTACTGCATATAAAAAGGGCTTTGCCTGGCAGATAAAGTTAGTCACATCTTGACACTCCTACGTATAGCAGAAGATTTCCCCCCACCAGAGGTAAGGGATCCGATGCTCGAATCAAGAAATAAAATACTTGTGTTAAATGTAATATTGTGTTTTATTTTAAAATCTTTTTAAAAAAGATCCCGGAGGATCAAAATACAAAATTCAGGCAGGATTATTAATGCGTGCTGTGTTCTACATAACTTCCGATTAAGGCACGGACCACTACTACTACTTTCGGAAATAATAATTAAAAATAAAACTTTGAAGTGATTGCGAATATTGTGGCACTCTATGATAACAACCAAGCTCATATGAAGGACAAACCGGAAAAAAGATTTAAAATCAACACAGTACTAAGCAATGCAGATATGGACAGTTATCGAAAACAAGTGAAGGTGAACGAACATTATAGTATAGCATATAAATCACTTCTTGACTTGGGAGAGGTACCTGTAAATTAAAAGAACACCTTTTCAAGTTTACCTTTACAGACTACGAATCAAATAAAGAATCGGAGGAAAAACTAAAAATAGGTAAAGACGATCTACAAATAAATATCTACGAACCGCTATCGTAGAAATGGAAATCGAATTAGAGAAAACTATCCCAGTAGAATATAACCACAACAAAGTGTACCGTATACCGAAAGACAAAAGCTCGGAATACATCGTAGTCATATTTTGTATATGCGAAGAAAAAGGATGGCGAAGATATTATGTACGTCGACTAAAGGCTACTCAACCGAAAAACGAAGAAGATTAAGTATAACCAACGCCCGCAATTGCTTAACAGTTGAATAATTTACATGGATATCGATAGCTTCTGGGTAGGTATTATTAAACACCAATTAAACCACATCATTTACTCATCTTAAAGCATTTATAACTACGGGCGGTTTGTATGAATTTGTAACTGTACCCTTTGGTGTTGCAAATAAAGGAAGATGAAACTAGATATAACGGTATGTTTTATGGATGATGTGGTCATTCCAAACAACTCAATTAATGAACGAATGGAAATGTTACGCTTCACGATCCAGAAGTCAAAGAAATCACGAGAATCCTACAGAAGACTCCAGAGAATCAAGTTGAACAATAATTGCAAAGAGACTACAATTTCGCAGAAGGACGATTATATAGAATTCTCGAGGAATTCCAGAAGACTTTATATTTCCAAGGGAATCCGGCAACAGGTGATGAGAGGAAGCCATGATCTTATAGGACATTTTTCAGAGAATAAAACAATCAAACATCTGAAGGAAAGGTTTCCGAGAATGCCACAAACTGTAAAAAAAGTACATACCAAATTGTGTTAACTGTGCTTATAACAAGATTGAAATTCAACCAAAGGGTGAATTACACACTATAGATAAGAAGAATGTTCCATTCGACACCATACATCTCGATCATCTTGGACCCTTTGTGAAAACAACTAAAGGAAATATGTTTCTAATTGTGATGGTGGATGCATTTACTAAGTTCCTTATCGTGAAAGCTCTACCCAATTGTTATGACCTTAATCATAAATCATTATGCTATAACCTTAAATTAACTTATTCACATATATATTGTAACTCTTTACTACCTATATACCTTTCTCACTCAAACATCGAATTATATTCTTTCTTTTTGACATTTGAATAAATTGGATCTAACCCTTGAAAAACGTGGTCGACCTCCTTTTTATTTCAAGCTTCCTTTTTTACAACATATATTAAATTCCAGCAAGCTACAACACCAATACTCAAACAAAAACGGCCTTGAATTTCTTGATAGAAACATCAAATATATTTGGGAGTGCAAGACGAATTATTACCAATAGAGGTGCTGCATTTACTTCTAAGCTGTTTCAAGAACATGTTCATAGTTATGGTATTCAACACGTTTTAAATGCAACAAAGACACCAAGGACGAATGGGCAAGTGGAACGCTACAATAGGACAATATTGCAAGCTCTTCTTCCTATGGTAGAGGATGATATCTGTTGGGACCAGAAAATCAAAATGATTCAATGGGGAATTAACAATACACACAACGAAGCAACTCAGAAAAGAGCTCAGCAAATGTTAATGGGGTACATTCCTAAAGAGCCTTGGCCGAATCCTCTTTCAATTGCTATTGAACTTAATCAAAGCAATCGTCAGTTGGAATCAATTAGATCTGAAGGACACGATGCTATATTAAAGTCGAAATCAAATCAAAAACGAAGACACGATTCAAAGAATAAACCAGCAAAGCCTTACGTTACTGGCGACTTGGTGATGATTCTTAATGACGGAATAGCTGCAACAGGAACATCTAGAAAATTTAAAGGATCATATAAAGTAACAGCCGTCCTTCCACACGACCGATATCATATTGCAGACATTCTATTTGCACCACGTACACAGCAACCAACTGCTGCTGACCGAATGAAGAAGTGGATTCAGCTGAATAAAGAACTCGACGAATGCGTCGAGGTAGTCAGGACCCATGTTCTGTAACTCTCGCATGGTTAAAAGCAGTCGAGAAACGATGAAAATTGAAACAAATCATATAAGTTTCGTTCTATTTTCCATCGTTTCTCGACTGATTTTATCGATGTGATAGTTACAGAACATGGGTCCAGGATGGACGAATCCGTTGCAAAGAAAATCGGCAGCACTGAAAAGGGAGCAAATATATAACTTCGGTTGGGTGTGGTAATAACATACTATTCGTATTCAGACACGAGCGAGAGTGGTCGCAGAGTTAATGTTTAACCAAAATAAATTGAAGAACCTTTTAGATTAACTGTGTGTTAATTTTTAAGGTCATTTTATTGTTAAAAATAAGATTGAGTTTTTGCTCCAATAATTATGTAAAGGGTTTTCCAATAAGAGGTGTTATTTTGAATAGCCCGCTATTTCGGTAGCTGTCACTTTTGAAGCTGTCATTTTTTGACATTTGACAAGTAGAAACTACGCCATTAATAAAAATGGAACGATACACGCTTCAACAACGCATTGCAATTATTAAAATTCACTATAAAAATGGTGAAAATTTGGCAGAGACGGTTCGTAAAACTAAAACATTTTTGGGTCGTCGTGAAGCACCTTGTCGGACCGCAATACAGAAATTGGTGGACAAATTCGAGCTGTTGGGACAAGTTAGTGATGTGAAGAACAACTGAGAATATTGCTGTTGTAGCCCAAAGTGTTGAAGAAAACCCAGGTTTGTCCATTCCTCGTCGTTATTTGAAATTAGGCATTCCACAAACGTCATTACACCGTATTTTGCATAAAGACTTGGGTCTTAAGGCTTATAAAGTTCAGTTAACACAAGAACTCAAGCCGGCTGATCATCAACAACGTCGTGTCTTTGCTGATTGGGTCCTTGAAATGCATGAAAATGATCCGGAATTTCATCGAAAAATCATCTTGACTGATGAGGCCCATTTCCACCTTGGAGGCTACGTCAACAAGCAAAACTGTCGCATCTGGGGCTCGGAAAACCCAAGAGTTATTGTTGAAAAGCCTCTCCATCCTCAACGCGTGACTGTTTGGTGCGGTTTACGGTCCGGCGGGGTCATTGGACCTTACTTTTTCGAAAATGAGGCTGGAGCAACAGTTACGGTCAATGGATTGCGCTATCGAGAGATGATTAATGATTTTTTATGGCCGGAATTGGATGGTATTGATCTGGACAACGTTTACTTTCAACAAGACGGCGCTACGTGCCACACAAGCAATGAAACCATCCATCTTTTACGGGAAAAGTTTCCGGACCGTGTTATCTCTCGAAGAGGTGATCACAATTGGCCACCGAGATCTTGTGATTTAACACCTTGCGACTTCTTCCTTTGGGGCCACGTGAAAGATAAGGTCTACTCCAACAGCCCAGCGTCGATTCATGGAATTCGTGAGGCTATCGAGGGCATAAGGCAGCCACTTTGCTATTTGGTTATGGAAAATTTCATGAAAAGGATATGGTCCTGTAAGCGTGGTCGTGGCGGCCATTTGGCTGATGTTGTGTTCCATTATTAACGGCATACCTTCCTCTTTATAATGAAATAAACATCCGATCATTTATCTCAAAAAATGCCATTTTTCTTTGAATATCAAAATAACACCTCTTATTGGAAAACCCTTTATAAAAACAGTAAAGAGAATCTCAAATCAATGTTATATGTTGGAGTCACCCTATATTATAAGTCATATGTTTCTTGTCTCTTTCTTTATTAATTGTCATTATCTCTTTTATGTTACTATTCGTAGTTTCAAATAAACCTATTGTTCTTCTGTTACAACCAGCAAGCTGCTAACACGTTTTTTTTCTTTTAGCTCTGCAATAGGCTATGGGCCTCACTCGAAAAATAAAAAAGAATTTTCAAGTTTTTGATATCGTTTAATTATTCATTTTTTTTTTTTTTTGTAGAAAAGAAATCGAAATTAAAAGAAAAAAAATGTCAAATACTGCTAGCAGTACATCAACTGATCGACTACTCGGTAGGGAAAACTACCCCACGTGGAGGATAGCTGCGCAAGCATGTCTAGACATCGAAAATCTTTGAACAACCACGATTGACTACGAAGTCAAAGAGAATGGAAGTCCCAAAGTTCCAATCGATTCCGAGAAGGATCGCAGAACGAAAAGTAAGTTAACTTTAATGACCTACGTGCATATTCAGGGAGCAAAAACAGCAAAAGAGCTGTGGCAGAAATTATCAAGCGCCTACGAAGACACCGGATTAACGCGTCGAGTAGAACTTCTGCGGAAGTTAATTACAACATCTCTTGTAAAATGTGGTTCCATTGACATATACGTTAAGGAAATCATTACGACTGCCCAATCTTTAAATGGGATTGGATTTCCAATAAATGAAGAATGGGTCGGCTCATTATTGCTTGCTGAACTTTCGGATGACTATCGCCCAATGATAATGGCCTTGGAAAATTCATGCACGAAAATTAGTGGTGATGTAATAAAAGCAAAACTTTTGCAAGACAGCAACGAAAGCTCAGCCTTCCACACAAACACACGCCAGGCATCATTCAAAAAATCACAAAAAGGACACAAATGCAGGGTATGCAACAAGTTTGGGCACATTGCAAAGAACTGCCGCTCAAAAAATCGAAGCAACACAAATCAAAGTGGAAATTTTGAAGCTTTCAGTTGTGTTCTGTCCACAATAGCAAACCCAAGAAACAAAGATGAGTGGTATTTTGATTCGGGGGCCACATCAGATATGAGTTTTAGCAAAAACATGCTAGATTGCATTTCTAAAGACGTCGGCACAGTGGTTGCTGCAAACAATAGCAAAATGCAAGTAACAAGTTCCGAAAAGCAACACTAAAACCAAAATGCATTACGTCAGCAATTAAAGTCAACAATGTGAAACTAGTTCCAGATTTGTCCGTCAATCTTCTATCTGTTGGCCAAATAGTAAAGCAAGGATACACTGTACAGTTCAACAGCAAATGTGTCAAAGTAATTAACTCGAAAAAAACAAATAATTGCCACAGGCACAAATATTGGTGACTAATTTAAATTGTACAACAAAGAATCGTCAAAAAATGTTGCGTTTGCGTGCAGTTCAAAATCCACACAAGATCTTTGGCATCGCAGAATGGGACACCTAAACCACGAAAGCTTGAAGAAGCTACACGATGGTCTGGCAACCGGAATCAATTTCAGTAATAAAATTGAAAAAGACTGCAAGGTTTGTGCAATCGGCAAATAATAAGGTTGTCATTCAACAAGTGTGGCAGCAGGACAAATGACCTGCTTGAGCTAGTGCACATGGACATTTGCGGAAAATCATTCGTGTCATTAAAATATCCACGTAGTATCTAGTGTCCCTTTGCATACACCCTAAAAAGGAGAAACTCAGTTTATCGGTCTGGCTACTGCCATTTGACTGAACAAACCTTTTTCTATGTATCTTTGAATTTCTCGCCTGTGGTTGGCATCGTTGAATTTTCAAATGAACAAAACGGGAGAAGCCATCAACGAAAAGACAAATTGTGTTTTAGAAGATAAAGTGGATTAAAAAGATTGCCTATATAAGATACTGCAATTTTTAACCGCAGATACCGCAATTAACCAATTGAGAAGGTTAAAAATAAATAATAATAAGAGTTAAAAATCGGTGTTCTTATTTTCTTTGAAAAGGTCACAAAAAGTAGTGACATTTTAAAAATTACATTGAGAAAAATCCCTTTATCAAAATAAAACAACATGCCGGTGACACGCTCTCCAAAGCCAAATGAAGTGGGCGAACCTGAAAGCAACCAGCCAGGACAGGCAGAGCAGACTCCTCCAGAAGTTCAGCAGGCTCCAGTGCAAAGAAGAAGATGAACATGCAAGAAATGCGAGGAGCCCTACAATGACCAAATGATATACTGCGATGGGGTATGTAGAAAATGGTTCCACTTTTTATGTGTAGGTTTAGGTGGTAGTCAGGCCGATGAGCTGAGCAGATGGGTCTGTGATGACTGTTCTGTGGGGTATGCAAAACGGTTATGACATTGTACAAGGTGGTGCAAAAGACAATCGATACAAGAAAAAGAAAAACAGTGATTCAAGCCGCGTTCAATAAATTTATCCAATATCCAAGCAAAAGAAAAGTATATTGCTCTAACTGGAGACTTCGTTGACAACAAGGGAGTTCCACTGCCAACACCAAGATTAGCAGAAAAATTAGACGAACTTTCAGAAGGAGCGTCGATTATATCCAGATGCAGCTCAGCTACACAAGCGAGACGAAAGATGCGTTTATTAGATGAACAACGTGAGCTACTGAAGGAGCAGCGCGTAAATCTTCAGTTGGAGCAAGATATTTTGAAGCAACAGCATGAGCTTGTAGAGCAAACATCTAATTGGGATCTTGACTCTGAGTCTGAGGACGACATCAATGAGCACGTCAACAAAATTATGCTAAATCCTCAAGCACGTGAATTCAACATGAACAACAACGCACGCAAGAAATTAAATCCATCATGCACTCAAGAACCAACGATCAGCTGTGAATATACACCATCAATCAACATGCAGATAGCTGCACGTAAAATCTACAGATCGCTTCCAACATTCACAGGTGATTTAGAAGAATGGCTAGTGTTTAAGCGAATGGTAGAGCTATCAACAAAAGAATGCGGCTTTTCCAACGAAGAAAATTTAATGCGTCTCCAACAATCTCTGCAAGGGAAAGCAAGAAACGAGGTGGCAAGTCAATTGTGCGAACCATCATGCTTTCCAGACATTATGGATTGTCTAAAGCTAGCATTCAGAGAGCCAACAGTCATTCTTAATGCGCAAATAGAAAAGATAAGCAAATTTTCACCTGTGAGAGGAGACAAGTTGGAAACAATAATTCAATTTTCGACAGCAGTTACTAATATGAATGCAGTAATGAAGGCATCGTCATTAAAAAATCAATATTACAACCCCTTATTGCTCAAAGAACTGTCGAAGAAATTAAATAATGATATAAAAATGAAATGGGCTTCGTATGCTTACGATAATAACGTCTCGGGAGTTTTAGCATTTGGTTCGTGGTTAAAAATAGAGGCAACGAAGGTATATTCCATATTACCATCAATACCATCTACATCGTTCGAGAGAGCAGAGAGGCAGCCGTCTAAAAAAGAAAGCAGAGTTAATGTCCATGTATTAATTGTTCTAATAAATGTAAATCGATAGATTCTTGTATAGTTTTTAATAATCTTTCTACAGCTAATAGTCGGGAAAAAGTAAAGGAGCTTAAGCTATGCCGCCAATGCTTAACTGTCCATAGGATGAAATATCCATTCAATTGTAAGAAGGCAGTTAAGTGCAATGTTACCGGTTGTAGTCGTAAACACCACCCCCTTATGCATTTAGAAGATAACTTACCCGTAGTCGAATCCTTACAGAATAGCCATGCAAGATTGGGCGATGAATTTCAATTCCAATATTTACCTGTAATACTACAGAATGGAAATAAAAAGCAACTTGTGATGGCGTTTTTAGATGGTGGCTCCAGTGGCACTCGTATTGAAGAGGAGGTAGCTGAATAGTTGGGGTTAACAGGTCCAAAAGTAATTTTGAATTTAAAGTGGACAGCCAATGTCAAACGACAAGAAGAATCAACGAAGGTTTCCGTACATATCTCTGGTGTATACGAAGGTGCTAAAAAATACATAATCCCTGAAGCACACACCATTAAAGAACTCAACTTGCCAAAGCAAACCTTGTGCTATGAAGAGTTAGCCAACAAATATAATTATATACGAGGTCTACCAGTTTGTTCATACAAATCAATGCAGCCCAAGATAATGATTGGGATAAGTGATTGGCACTTGGCAATTCCCATTAAGACAAGGTTAGCTGGATATAATGATCCCGTCGCGACCAAGTGTAAATTGGGATGGTCAGTATTTGGTTCCAAGCGATCATCTGACTATGAGAATGTTAACTACCACGTCGAAGAATATCGTGAACCTGATGACGAGGGTCTGCACGAGATGATGAAACAGTTCTTCTCCATCGAAACTCTGGGGGTCAGAGTACCCAAAGATGATTTGTCCTCCCAAGAAGATCGACGAGCTAAATCAATAATGCAAAGTACGACAAAGCTTGTAGAAAATCAATATGAAACAGGCTTGTTATGGCGATATGACAATGTGGATCTACCGGACAGTTACCCCATGGCTACATACAGATTGAAGACACTAAATCGACAGC
Source organism: Leucozona laternaria (assembly GCA_932273885.2). Lineage (NCBI taxonomy): Eukaryota > Metazoa > Arthropoda > Insecta > Diptera > Syrphidae > Leucozona > Leucozona laternaria. Next base: position 64,359,852 of record OW026367.1, on the reverse strand, counting down.
TGGAGAAAAATCAACAATTAAGACTAGAGATGCAGAATCAGATAGCTGCCTACTTAAAAAAAGGTTACATTCGGAAACCGGAGCGAAGGGAGTTAGAAAACCAGCACAAACGCTTATGAAACCTTCCTCTTTTTCCCATTGTCAATCCAAATAAACCAGGAAGAGTGCGAATTGTTTGAGATGCGGCCGCAAAGGTTAATGGTACATCTCTAAACTCTTTCCTTCTAAAGGGGCCTGATCAGCTTTCATCTCTGCTTGGTATTCTCTTTCGATATAGAGAAAATTCCGTAGCTATATGTGGTGATATTGCCGAAATGTTCCACCAAATCAAATTAACATCAGATGATCAACAAGCCTGTCGATTTTTATGGAACGATCGAGAAGATGAGGAGCCAAACGTATATGTTACCCAAGTGATGACTTTTGGTGCGACTTGTTCGCCAAGTAGTGCTCAATATGTAAAAAATCTTAATGCTAAACGATTTGAAAGTTACTACCCCAGGTCGGTTAAAGCAATTGTAGATAACCACTACGTTGACGATCTACTCGACAGCGTCACCACTAAAGAAGAAGCAATCACGCTAGCCGAGGAGATTAAGAAAATTCACTTAGCAGGAGGGTTTCATATACTTAAAAGGAAATCAAATTCTCGTGAAGTGTTGTTGGCACTAGAAGGTTCACCTGAAGAACGGACTGAGCTTGTTAGTCTCAATAAAGAAGCGAACCAACATACCGAAAAGGTTTTGGGTATGTGGTGGAATACACAATTAGATTCCTTCACATTCTCATTAAAACTAAACAAAGGTAGCAAAAGTGTTTTAAATGGCCAGGATTGTCCCAACTATACGCAAAGCACTATTGGAAGAGATGGATACGGGAGTACTTGCCAACGCTAACCAGAAGAGAGAAGTGGAACCAGGCTACTACACCCCTTCAAGAAGGAGACATTGTTTTGGTTGTCGTTGAAAGATATCCTCGTAAATCTTGGCCCAAAGGTAGGATACTCCAAGTTCATATGTCTAAAGATAATCAAGTTAGAAGCGCTACAGTCAAAACTACGGATGGAATTAATGATCGACTAGCTGAAGTTGGACATAGGCAAAGATGTACATTTGAGCAAAGCTCTGGATCAATGTACCGGGGAGGAGAATGTCATTAAAATATCCACGTAGTATCTAGTGTCCCTTTGCATACACCCTAAAAAACAGGCACTCAGTTTATCGGTCTGGCTACTGCCATTTGACCGAGCAAACTTTTTTCTATGTATCTTTGAATTTCTCGCCTGTGGTTGGCATCGCTGAATTTTCAAATGAACAAAACGGGAGAAGCCATCAACGAAAAGACAAATTGTGTTTTAGAGGATAAAGTGGATTAAAAAGATTGCCTATATAAGATACTGTAGTTTTTAACCGTAGATACCGCAATTAACCAATTAAGAAGGTTTAAAATAAATAATAATAAGAGTTAAAAATCGGTGTTCTTATTTTCTTTGAAAAGGTCACAAAAAGTAGTGACAATTCGCTTGGTGAAAATCGCTACTTCATTACTTTTATTGATGACAAATCGAGAAGAATTTTTGTATATTTCTTAAAAACAAAAACGGATTGGGAAGTTCTCTCGTGTTTCAAAGACTTCTTGACTTTTGCCGAAAAACAAAGTGCTCACAAACTCAAAATTTTACGTTCTGCCCCCCTGGGCAATCAAACTCGAACACACTGCAACCGCAGCTGTTGAGGCCATTTGAGCGCAAGCCCCCAGGCAAGTATAATGATTATGTAATACAAAAGGACGATACTTCTTTCAAAATAACAACGATTGGCTTGATTATATTAAAGCGCAGCTCCATAAACAGTTCAAAATGAAAGAACTTGGCAAAGCAAAACACATTCTTGGAGCGCATAACAATGTCCGACAATTTAATTACAATCGACCAAGAGCTTTACATTGAAAAAGTTCTCCAAAAGTTTGGGATGGAAAAAGCAAAACCTGCCATGACACCAACGAATTCCAGTGAAAAGCTATCAATCAAAGATGGTGCATTTGATACGAATTACTTCTTTTGTCGATTGCGGTATTTCTGGATTGTCAAGGAACAAAGGCTGTTTTGGATTTATTATATAAATATGAAGAATGTTTTTCTTATAGTATGCAATGGGGATATCGCGAATAAAATTTCCCTCTTTTGAAAATTGCGAACGTCAATTATGTGGCATTAGAAAGTTTCCCTTGGAATTAATGGATAGTGGAAATGAACTTCCAGAGGAATGCGGAATTTATTCTGAGGGAGATTTTTGATATCAGAAATATTTTCGGGGGAAACAAGACAAGAGAGTGCCTATATTATTTTTGTACAACTCAAAATTGGACAGAAGTGTAAGACAAATGAGTGGGTGAAGATACTTGCCAATTAGTACGCATGCCTATACATGCATATTGTAATACTCTGTATTAAATGAATTGGCAGTTAACGAAATCACCTGTTACAACAAAATAAACAACAGGTATTTTATGGCTGATTAAATAAGGCCGCGATAGAAAAATGAAATAAGACCACGCGGTCTTATAGAGGAGCGCGCACTAACAGTTTTAATTAATTTCATCAAAATAAAGAATTACAGTCGAAACACTTAATAAATTGTTTTGATTTAAGTGGAAAATACTTTTCTTCAACTATTAAGAAGCGTCGCCGTCGGGTCGAAAAAATAGAATTAAAACCGTTCAGCCATTTAAAACATACACCTGCCTAAATGTATAATTTAAAGAAAAAAATGTTTTCAAAAACCTATTTCCGTTATGCGAATCTTTTGCCAAGAACCTGAAATGCAGTATTATTTTAATAACTTTAGGCATTACATATACGAAGTTTAATCAAAATTATTGTAGCCGTTATTTGAAAGCTACCAGTCCTACATGACCTTAAACAAAAACATGAATTTTCTCCCTAGCGAATAACATTCAAATTTGAAGCGTAAACGCACGTAAAACGAAACCAATTTTTTCGAACTACTCCATGATCGTAGTGTTAATAATGGTTAAAACCTCGAACTTTTTTAAACGAAACCAACACTTGCCCTAATACTACGTTTTCACGAGCACTAAATCGCGATATAAGTGGTTTAGCATAAATCCTCTTCAAATCTCGAGGATTTACCATACAAATTTAAATTCCTCTAATGAAGATTTAAAATAAATCTCATTGAAATCTTCTTGCAAGAAGGAGATTTTCAAATCAAACAATCCTAATTTTGTAGTACGCACCCTTAAACGTCAGTGTTTCCATTGATAATCAAAAAAATATAACATATTTTTGCGCGTTGGCTGTAGGGTATAATAATATTTTAGTGCCTGATTACATGGGTCGTTTTACTGAAGAGCGCATCGCCTGAGACAGGTAGATTTTATGTGCGTAAAAAAGAGAAGGTAGATTCCACCTTCTCTTTTTTACGCACATAAAATCTACCTCTCTCACGCGATGCGCTCTTCAGTAAAACGACCCATGTAATCAGCCACAGTAAACAACCAAATTCAAGATAATGCAACAACCAAAACAAAAAAAAAACAACGGAAAACCTGGACACTGGAGGATGGGGAGCTACTCATTGAAGTATCTGCCAAAAAATTGTGTTTTTTTCTATAATTATGGATTCTCCTTTTCAATGTACTCTATCTAATGTTATTTTGAAGAATCAAATGGTGTAATAACAGTAGATTAAGGTTACTAAACTCATTTTAAATAAATAGTTTATTCAAAATGAATTGTTTTATTGCTCAAAAATTGTTTTTCCGTTTGCTATACGTTTTCCAATTAAATTTGTTTAACTTTTGTCAAATTGACAATGGCAATTCAGACTGAAAACGTCAAATTAATCTCCTTTTCGCTAGTTAAAACACTTCAAGATTAATTTTAAATCTCGTACCTTAAATCCCGGATTATCTCTTGGTGAAAACGTAGTATAGAGCAAGTTAAAATATCCATATTAATTTTGCTACGCGAGTTATGTTACCATCCGGTCACATAACCGAACCCATATATATACATAACTCCAATTCTAAGATAAATTCCGAACTATCGCATTTCGCGATTCATCAAAATATAGCTTGTCTGGAGTTTGCTCCCACACAAACTATATTTTGCTGATGATACGAAATGACCATTCATTTCAATATTAATAAAGAGAGACATTTTTAGTCTCGATCTACCAACCGAACAACACAGTGTTTTTATTTCATTTTATCCGAAAGATACAAAGTATCTAAGTGGCGCAGTCGGAAGTTTTTTTTTTCTAAAGAAAAAATAGATACATACATAGCAACCGCAGCTCGAATATTTTTTTTTTTTTCTAAAGAAATACAAAATTAAATAGCGATCGGAACTCAGAAGTTTGTTTTCTCAAGAATAGAAATCAAAATAAAATAAAGAAGTGATTTATATTGTAGTGTAAAGAACAAAAAGTTAATTCAAAATGTCTGAAACAGACCAAGAAACTATTAGAATGTTGACTGATAGCAAGCAGAAAACAATTCACTATGACACCTGATCAAATAATAAGCCAATTCAGGCATATTAAAGCATCTAAAGGAGAGAGGGAAACACTTACATCCTTTATCAAAATAGTGGAACAACATTTTCAACTCTGCGGGAATTATCATGATTTGATAAAATACACGGAGCAAATCATTATTAACGAGAAGATTACTGAAGAAGCAGCTAAATGCATTCGCAAACTTGGAGACTCACCTACATGGTTAAGGGTGAAGGAGGAACTTATGCTGAGTTACAGACCTAGACAGAATTATTCAGACTTATTCAATTACAGTCGAAATGTAAAGGTAAACAATTTAACATAATTATTTGAAGTATTTAGAGAAATAAGTAACGATATCAACGAAATATATGAATTTGACATAAAAAAACCTGATATTTATAAAAGTGTTAACGTTGACAGGGATTTAGTTAATATCTTAATTGAAAAAATTGATGGTAATATTAGAGCACATATTGAAGATGGTGCAACCTTGATACAAATTTATAATAAATATTCCCGATTAAAAATGTTAGACGACGAGAGAAATATTGATATTAATCATAGAAAGACTAAAAATAGTAGTAAAATAAATAATGAAAAAAATATTGTGAGTAAATATAACAATGAATACAGAAGATTTGATAATAATAAAAATAATTTTTCTGGACAAAGAAATAATGGGAAAAATTGGAACAATAATTGTTGGGAAATACCCATACACAGCCCAAATGTAATCCGGCTGTTATTGGTACTACAGTGTGTAGTACCTGCCTTTCGGCTAACGGCTGATGAGCTGACAATAAGTCGGAAACGTCCGCCATTTTTAACTTAATACATATTATATATCAGTCCTTAATCTTTACCTTCTTTTCTCATTCGATCAACCTCAAGATTAGGCGCGTGTACTGCGCGAGACAAGTAGAACCTATTTAACTTAATTATTAAATTTATTAAAGAAACTTATGTAAGTATCCATGTTTATATCATGTAAATATATTGTAACTAATAATGAATTTATTCCTAATAAAGGATTTTATAACTTTTGAACAAACGACATTATTTTCCTGTTTGTCAATCGAAAGTTCATAACCTAAGTTTCCGTTGCCACCAAACAGTAGCAACAATAATTATAATAATTATTCAAATAAATTTAGGCAAAATAATTCGGGAAACTATCAATATAACTCAGGCAATTTTAGACAGAATTATAATAATTCGGGAAATCATCAAAATAACTCAGGCAACACAAGACAAAATAATAATTCAGGATTTGTTAATTCAAACAGGTACAAAAATTCAGGGCAATATTCAGGAGCAAATAAATCTTCCAACACAAAAGGTCTAGAACGAATGGAAATAGGTAACTTTCAGTATGATGATATAAATTTTATAGAAGAGCCTCGGAAAGTAAACTACCAATAGTTACATTAACAATAGATAATGTTAAAACACAATGCCTTATAGATACTGGTTCAGATACCAGTATAATTAAACCAAATATCTTAAAAAGTTTCTCTGAAGAAAAACTAAATGAACCCCTGTACTTTAGTACACTGAACGGAATACAGAAAGTAACGAATAAATTAGTTACATCAATGCCTATAGAGTTTAATTTAAGGGGAAGTTTATCATGGAAAGTACTAAATCTTAATCGTAATTATGCTGCCATTTGTTAGATATCGAGAAGCGAGTTGCCAGTTCTGTAACCTAGCGAAGAAAACAAACGAACGGGCCTAGAAGAAGATATACATCAATCAGTCGAGAAAGTTGAAACGGCGGGATAGTTGTAAAAAATCAATCACATTTATTCTTAAAGCAAATCATTAATAGTTAGCTGCTCTTTTATTCAACACCATTATTGGGCAAAATTTCTTAATTCCTTTAAAAGTTAAGATTGATTTAGAATATAACTATATATTTATTTATGAAAATGAGATACCAATTCAGAATAATTATCCTTATACAGTTAACGAAATATGTTATTTAGAAACAAGTACTATTGAACGATTTAATTTAGAACACTTAAACTCAGAAGAGAAATATTCAATAGTTAATCTTTTAAATAGATATGAGGATCTCTTTTATAAGGAAGGAGATCAGTTGACATTTGCTCACGAAGTTCAACATGAGATCAATACATCAACAGAACGACCCATATATTCAAAGATGTACAGATACCCTGCTGTACATGAACAGGAAATAGAATCACAGATAAGAGATATGTTATCACAGGGAATAATTACCGAAAGTTTCTCCCCATACAATAGTCCTCTTTGGATTGTACCAAAGAAATCAGACAATTCAGGCAAGAAAAAATACAGAATAGTCATAGACTACAGGAAGTTAAACGAAATAACTATTAGCGATAAATTTCCTATACCTAATATAGACTCTATATTAGATAAATTAGGGAAAGCTAATTGCTTCACGACAGTAGACTTGGCGAAAGGTTTTCACCAAATTCTGATGAAATCAGAAGACAGGAAGAAAACTGCCTTTTCCACCCCATTTGGACACTATGAGTATGTAAGGATGCCGTTTGGCCTTAAAAACGCCCCGGTGACGTTTCAACGTCTTATGAATTATGTACTCAGAAAATATATTAATAAAATTTGCGTCGTTTACCTCGACGATATCCTTATCTTTAGCATTTCCCTCCAAGAACATATCGAAAACGTTGAAAAGATTTTTAAACTTTTGCATAATGCTGGTCTTAAGATTCAGATAGATAAATGCAATTTTCTTTCAAAGCAAACCGAATATTTAGGACACATATTAACACCTGAAGGAGTCAAACCAAACCCAAATAAAATACAAACAATTTTAAATTTAAAACTACCAGATACACAGAAAAAAATAAAGTCGTTCTTGGGCATAACGGGTTACTACCGCAAATTTATACAAAATTATGCAAAGGTAGCTCAACCTATTACAAAATATTTGAAAAAAGGCATGAATATTAATCTTAACGATCCAAACTACATATCTGCTTTTGAAAAATTGAAAGAAATTATTACTGATCATCCAATTTTAAGATACCCTGATTTCTGTAAGCGATTTACGTTAATAACTGACGCAAGTAACTTTGCGATAGGGGCCGTATTAACCCAAGAGGGGCATCCTGTTTGTTATGCATCTAGGACATTAAATGAACATGAGCATAGCTACTCCACAATAGATAAAGAGCTGTTGGCAGTTGTCTGGGGTACTAAGTATTTTAGACCATATCTATTTGGAAAGGAGTTTGATCTTAAAACAGATCATCAACCTATTAAAGGGTTGTACTCTAAGTTTACAGGGAAGGATATAAATCCTAGGCTACAGAGATGGTTAGTTCAATTGGGAGAATGTGATATTAAGCTTGACTATATTAAAGGAAGTGACAATAGAATAGCGGACTTTCTAAGTAGAATTAACGACGATACTAATGAAATAAATATATTTGAATGAAATAAAATGAATAAAATAAATATTGATAATTGGAGATTGGAGTACTTTAGGAGAAATAAATGCAGGGGAAACTGACAATTTGAGTTTCCAGGAAGAAAACGAAAGGGAAACTGACAATTTGAGTTTCCAAGAAGAGAATGAAAGGGATTCTGACAATTTGAGAACCCAGAATTTAAATGAAGAGGATATTGAAAATTTGAATGTCCGAGAACGGAAGAAGATGAAGAGGAGACTGTTTACTCTCAAAACGAAAATTTTGAAGATCATATTCCAATTCTTGATACAATCGTTAATCGATTTAAAAATCAAATTATTTTAGTTGATATAAAAAATAAAAAGTATGAACAAGTCTTTAAAAACAATAGGGTATATATAGATTCCAACGATTTAGAGAATAATTTGGAGGTTATTTTAAAAAAATATGTAAAAAAGGGTAAAACAGCTATATTCTCAGAGTTACCAGATTCGAAATTTAATATTTTACAACAAAAAATTATAGAACTATTTTCAAATAGTTTAAACACAAAGTTTGTAAAATGTACTTTCTTTGCTAAGGATATGCAAAATGAAGAGGAGACTTTAAAACAGATATCATTGTATCACAAAAATTAAACGGGACATGGAGGAATAGTAGAAAATTATGAAGGTTTAAAGAAATATACATATTTCCCTGACTTGAGAATACTTGTAAATAAGGTTTTAAATAATTGCGACATTTGCACTGCCGCTAAATATGATAGAAAACCTACCAAGAAAAAATTAATGATTACTGAAACACCATCAGATATCAACCAAATTATCCACATGGATATTTATGTTAATAGCAAACACTCATTTTTGATATTTATTGACAAGTTTTCCAAACATGCAGTCAGTTTCTATCTGGAGGATAGGAATAATCAAACAATAATAGAAAAAATTACACATTTTATGTCAGTAAAAGGACATTTTAGAAAATTAGTTTGTGACAATGAGTTCAAAAGCATTAACAGTAAACAATTTTGTAAAGACGAAAATATAGACCTACATCTTGTTAAACCTAACAACCACACTGGTAACGCAGATGCAGAGAGACTTAATAATACATTAACAGATAAAATAAGAGCTTTAAATTTAGAAAATAATAATTCAATAAAGATTAATATTTTGAAAGCCATAGAGTTATATAACAAAAGTTTTCATTCAACCATTAAATCCAAACCCCAAGACGTTCAAAAAGGGAGAATAGATAAGACTGAAATTTATAATAAAATAATTACGAAGAAAAAAACGGTGATAGATAAATTAAACAAGAATAGAGAAGAATACGAATAATTAGAGACGAAGGATTTATAAAAAACTATGTTAATTTGAGGCATAAAGAAAAGCCTAAATTCAGAAAATATAAATTAAAAGGAATTCACGAAAACAATATTAAAAGACCTTTAAAATTTGCAGGCTAATTGGATTATATTTGCAGTACTTATAATAGCAATTACCCCTATAACCAACCAGATGATGACAATAGAAAAAATCGAGTCAAATTTAGGATTCGCAATCATAAAAATAGACATGGAAGAGATAGTAAGTAAACATGACATTTTCTTACATATAATCAATCCAAAAGAGATTTTAAATATATTAGAAGAGCTAAGATTATCATTTGAATCTATTACATTTGAAGATAAAATTGTTTTAATCAATAAAAATAAATTTAATCAAAAAACAATGGACAACGATGACAGGATTGATACAGAAAACCATTTTATTGTTACTGATACTAATAATCATAATATAATTGAAAACTTTAAACAGCAAATTAAAGTAAATGACAATTTAAACAAAACGTTTATGCAATTAAAAGAAATAATTCAAAGCGATAGGCAAAAGATTTTAAAGAGGACGAATGAAATAGATTCTTTAGACAAACGAGCACTTTCAGAAGGTTTATTCCTTAAACAAATTTTTAAACTGAATATAATTAAAGAACAGGCAGAAAATATTCAAGAAAATATAGCATCAGCAAGAACTGGTGTATTTCATCCAAATATACTATCTAGTGAGGAAATTTCATCGTATAATATAGACTTTAAGAAACTTCAAAATGTAAGACTAGGTGTTGCTAAATATGAAAATGAATTTATTGTCTTTGCAATAAAAATACCTAAAGAAAGTATAACAGTTGCCAAGAAATTATTGATTCCAATTCCCGATTACGAACAAAATGAACTTGAAATGAATTCAGAATATGTAGTTGAAATAAAGAATAAAACTTACTTTTTTGAAAATAATAAATCTGTAAAAGAACTTAAACTAAGTGAAAACTGTATATATAATAAAAACTTTAAAAAAGATATTAAGAAAAGATGAGGAAATAATTGAAATTGAAGATAATATGTTAATTGTAAAAAACTTTGTAAATAAGAATCTTTCAAGTAACTGCGAAGAGAGACTAAATGGTTACTTCTTAATTACATTCAATAATTGTACAGTTAAAATAGATACTAAATTTTTTTGTAATAATCAGTATACTTTTAAGCAAAAGTTTGTTTTTCCAAATAACGAAGTAATTGTAAAAACACCAAATAAATTGAGTTTTGAAGACATTATTTATAAACAAGAAAATAATATTAAAGATATCAATGAAATTGTCGTTAGTATTAATAAAATACCTATTGGCAACACAGTTTATGACACATCCCTGTTGTTAGAGAAGGGGAAGCCAAAACAAAACGCCAAAACAAAAAGAATCAACTCAAAAGGAATCAACTCAAAAAACAACTCAACATTTGCCTGCTGTTAACCACATCCCAGTCTATTATATAACAATGAACCGGCAGTATTGTTTTAACGCCGAAAGAAGACGGACAAGAAAATACAATTCGTAAACGAGCCAAACCGAGCCTAGCCTTATTCACTTAAATGTTATAGTACAAAATAAAATCTTAAAGTTTAAAGCAAAAATAAATATTAAGAAGTCCAAATTTAGTTATCTTTTATTTCTAGAAGAATAATTTAGTTTCAACCGCCCGCCGCCTTTACATGTTTTACGAATTCAGTTTGTCCGTCTCCTTTCATTCGAGTAAATAAGGGTGGAAATTGCCGCCACGCACATTTCTATCAGCCAATCAGATCGATCGTTGTATTTCGTAACGACCAAATAATTTGAAATTCGTTCCTGTCAGACAAAATGCCGAAGGGAAAAGCAGGACAACTAGATGGTGATGAGAATGCTGGTGATGTTCGAAGTGAGAGCGAAGATGAGTTATTAGGAGAAAAAACGATGATGGAAAAAACTTCGATGTACAAGACGTTCCAGATGCCATAGATGAACTAAGCTTTCGCTTTGGACGACCAGATGTGCTTGTGCGTCACCAACTCCAAAAGATTCAGAAATTCCCAGTGATGATTGAGAACAAAGTGAACCAACTACTCGCCTTTTCAACTCAGGTGCGCAATGTCGTTTCGTTTTTGAGATCCTCCAACAGCGAACACAGTTTAAACAATTCTACAATTTTGGATGAATTAGTTGCAAAATTACCACAGGACAAACAGTATGAGTGGGCAAAACATTCAACATCAATTGCGACACATCCGACAATCGCCGATTTCTCAAAATGGTTATGCCAGCTCGCAAGAATAGTATGTCTCATGCCACCCCCACCGCCATCAACGTCCAAAAATTTTGGTACATCGAGACAACAACCGCCGCCTCGACGTGTCCTATATGTACAAGATAACTCTGGAGCCGCTCAGCAAGATACACCCACAATATCCAAGTGCTACCAATGTGGTGAGAATCACTTTATTTCCAAATGCAACGTTTTCAATCACTCCATGAGTATCGAAGATCGTTGGCAAAAAGTGAAGTCCCAACATTTGTGCTTCTCATGTCTCCGCAAAGGTCATAGCACTGCAAACTGCCGAAGCAAGAAAATATGTGGTGTACAGAATTGCCGACGATATCATCACAGCAGCCTGCATGACGAATCACCAAGAAACATATCCACAGCCGTCCAGCCAGTATTGAGTTGCCGAACAACACCGCCGATGGGACTACTCTTCAAGATCATTCCAGTAACGTTGTTTGGACAGAATGGAAAGGTCGACGTATTTGCCATGTGCGGATCCCTCCGCTATTTCAATATTAGAAGAAGAAATTGCAACAACACTAGGACTCAAAGGACGATCGCAGCCTTTAACTCTTCAGTGGTATGGCCAAAATGTCACAACGGAACCATCCACTGCGGTCAATCTCGAAATAAGAGGTGAAGGTGAATCAACATCTTTTACAATTACAAATTGTCGCACAGTTCGCAACTTGAATCTGCCCGTCCAGACTTTTGACAAGTCAGAATTCAAACATTTTGAATTTTTGCCGCTAAGAAGTTACAAAGATGTGAAACCAATTCTACTTATTGGTCTAGACAACGTCCATTTAGGAACGTCGTGCACAATTGTTCAATCTGGGGATAAGAAGCCTATAGCCATGAAGACAAAACTCGGTTGGGTTGCTTATGGGCCAAGTAACAGCAATACTGTTGCATCAGCACCAGCTGTTCTAACAATCCGAGAAAAACAGGCAGATGACGATTTGCATACTTTAATAAAAGAGTATTTCACAGCAGACAATTTTGGCATAAATCCATCGCCTTCAATTCTGGAGCCAGATGATGATAAAAGAGCTCGTCAAATTATGCTGAAAACAACACGCCGCATAGGAAAACATTTTGAAACCGGACTGCTGTGGAAGAGCCCAAAACCAATTTTGCCCAGCAGCTTGGAGATGGCCGAAAAACGTTTGCTTGGAGTAGAGAAAAAGATGAGTCTAAAGCCAGATTTTGCTGCAAAATATAAAGACGAAATGAAAAATTATATCGAGAAAGGATACGCCAGGAAACTCCAGCAACACGAAATCGAGGATGTGTATCAGCCAGTGTGGTATTTACCACACTTTGCTGTGCAGAGCCCGCACAAGCCAGAGAAACTCAGAATCGTTTTCGACGCTGCAGCCACTGTGAATGGAGTCAGCCTTAATTCTGCCCTGCTCAAAGGACCTGAGCAAGCCAAGCCATTAATGAGCATATTATTCAAGTTTCGAGAAGGCATCATAGGAATAGCAGCAGATATTCGAGAAATGTTTTCACAAATCCGAATCCGATCAGACGATCAGCACTCTCAAAGATTTTTATGGAGAGATGGAGATGTGACACAGACTATGAGTCATTATGTCATGGTTTCGATGATTTTCGGAGCTATTTGTTCGCCATGTGTTGCAGAATTCATCAAAAATCTTAACGCCCGAGAATTCCAAGATGGATACCCAGAAGCCGTTTCAGCCATTGTCAACAAACACTATGTCGACGACTACGTTGCAAGCTTCCGAAATGAAAAAGAAGCAATACGCATCTGTAAGGATGTGGTTAGAATCAACAGTGAAGCTGGTTTCGATTGGAGAAACTTCACGTCAAATTCAACTAAATTACAACACTCCATGAACGTCAAATCGATAGAATATGTCAAGACTGTAAACATGGAACGCCAACCCACTACAGAAAAGGTCCTTGGGATGTATTGGAACACTGCCACAGATACGTTTGAATTTAAAACAAAGTTCCACCGCATACCGAAAGATGTCTTAGAAAGAATCCGCCCGCCGACAAAGAGAGAACTCCTGGGGATAGTTATGGCCGTTTCTGATCCCTATGGACTGTTAGCAGAGTTCGTGCTTTATTTAAAATTCTTAGTTCGTGACACTTGGAAAAGTAACATCGCCTGGGATGATCCACTTCCTTTTGACATTAACAGGAAATGGCAATCCTGGTGGAAGGAATTTCAAGGAATTAATGCATTTCAAGTTCAACGCTGTTACTCATTGCATTTGTTCCGAGCAAAAACAATAGAGCTGCACATATTCATGGACGCAAGTCAAGACGCCTTTGCCGCAGCCGGATATTTCCGAATAATACATGACAAAGGAATAGATGTCACCTTTGTATTTGGAAAAACTCGTGGAGCGCCTCAAAAAACTATGTCAATTCCTCGATTGGAACTCCAAGCCGCAGTACTCGGCATCCGTCTCAGAAAAATCATACAACGCAATCACGACATCAATATTCGAAAAACTACATACTGGACGGACTCACGGACACTTTTGTATTGGATTACGTCAACGAAACGCAAATTCAAAGCCTTTGTTTCACATCGTGTTGCCGAAATACTATCGTCATCAGAACCATCCCAATGGCGATGGACTCCTACCGACAAAAACAGCGCAGATGCAGCCACTCGAACCAACAGTCCTCCGAAGATTAAAATCGATAGCGTATGGCTCACCGGTCCCGACTTTCTTAGGCAAACAGAGGAACATTGGCCAGCCATGATAATCCAGCCGCCTCCAGACAATACAGACGTAGAAGAAGTTAAGCCTTGTCTCTTTCTACAATTCGCCAAAGGTAATTCTTTACTAAATTTTAATAGATTTTCCTCTTATTCGAAGCTCAAGAGAATTATCGCGTACGTACTCCGTGCCGCAAGTAAGTTTCGATATGTTGGGAAGATCGCTCCTACAGAACCAACAACAAATGGTTTCCTAACTATAACTGAGATCAGCAACGCCGATGATCTTCTATGCAAAATAGTACAACAAGAGCGATACTATGATGAGATCCAAAAGTTAAAGTCTTCAACATCGATATCAAGAAAAAGTTCGATATACTCATTGAATCCCTATCTTGATGAAAAGGGACTTCTACGAGTTCATGGTTGCCTTGACGAAGCACTTTAGTTGCCATATCAAGCCAGACGTCCAATTTTGCTGCCACCGAATCATAAAGTGTCTCAACTCATCATGTCACATTACCACGAGAAACTACATCACCAGAACTCAGCTGTCGTCCTTAATGAAGCTCGTCAGAAATTTTGGATTCCGCATCCCAAGATTCTTCTTAAATTCGTACGACGACAATGCCAAGAATGCAAAATCGAAAGAGCTAAACCAAAACCTCCGCTTATGGGTCAACTGCCCATCGACCGTATAGCTCCGTACATTCGTCCGTTTACGTACACCGGAGTTGACTTATTTGGCCCATTAAATGTGACGATTGGCCGCAGACGAGAAAAGAGATGGGGAGTCATTTTCACATGCCTGACGGTGCGTGCAGCACACCTTGAATTAGCCGAAAACTTGTCCACAGATGCCTTCATAATTTGCTTACGAAACTTCGTAAACCGAAGAGGTACTCCCGTCCGAATCAGAAGTGATAATGGTACCAACTTCATCGGGGCCAAGCGAGAACTTGGAAATGAACAACATTTATTTGATGTCGACCGCATTCGCGAGGAAGCCACAAGCCGTAACATCGAGTGGATTTTCAACTGTCCATCGAATCCAAGCTCTGGTGGCTGCTGGGAACGCCTCATCCGAATAATAAAACGCCTTATGATGAAAACTCTTTCCGAAGAAGCACCCAAAGTGGAAACCCTTAGAAGCGTCCTTATAGAAGCTGAGAACATAATTAATTCACGTCCGCTTACAGACATACCACTTAGCATTGAAGAAGAGAACCCATTAACTCCCAACCACTTCTTACTAGGATGTGTTAACTCAACACAAACGCCTTATCCAGATGAAAACATATGCCTCAGGAAGCAATGGAGGATTGCACTTAGTCTTAAAGACCGATTATGGAAGAGGTGGACAGTAGAGTACCTGCCTCAGCTCTTAAAACGACCCAAATGGCATGATAAAGTTCGTCCTCTACAGATAAATGACATCGTTATAGTTTGTGACTCCAATCAACCACGAAGCCAGTGGCGCAAAGGCAGAATTACCAATGTATTTCCCACGAAAGATGGCCAAGTCCGTTTTGCGGAGGTGAAAACCTCCAGTGGACTTATTCGCCGACCAGCATCTAGACTAGCAGTCTTATTCATCGATGGTGAATCTCAGGGTGATTCACGGGAGGAGGAGTGTTAGAGAAGGGGAAGCCAAAACAAAACGCCAAAACAAAAAGAATCAACTCAAAAGGAATCAACTCAAAAAACAACTCAACATTTGCCTGCTGTTAACCACATCCCAGTCTATTATATAACAATGAACCGGCAGTATTGTTTTAACGCCGAAAGAAGACGGACAAGAAAATACAATTCGTAAACGAGCCAAACCGAGCCTAGCCTTATTCACTTAAATGTTATAGTACAAAATAAAATCTTAAAGTTTAAAGCAAAAATAAATATTAAGAAGTCCAAATTTAGTTATCTTTTATTTCTAGAAGAATAATTTAGTTTCAACCGCCCGCCGCCTTTACACCTGTCTTTTCTTTTTATGTATCTTTTCAATGTATCTTTTTCTCTTTTCAAAAATATCATACTGTTGCATTCTTTCAATTCAATTTATTCGTTTTGTTTAATAAAAGAATTTTCTAGACGCGCCAAGCTGGTGGTTATAAAAATCAAAGTGTTTTTCTTTAATAAAAAGTATATTTTGCAAATTAAATCCAACAGAAATCAAATATCACAAAACAATGAACTATAGTTTGGGTTCATTTTCTATTATATTAATCATTATAATTTTACTAATAGTACACAAAATGTGGAGAAAAATAGAAACAGAGTTAATTTAAAGATTGAAAATAAGATTCAGGAGAATCCTGTATTAAAGCGGGGAGGAGTTATGTTACCATCCGGTCACATAACCGAACCCATATATATAACTCCAATTCTAAGATAAATTCCGAACTATCGCATTTCGCGATTCATCAAAATATAGCTTGTCTGGAGTTTGCTCCCACACAAACTATATTTTGCTGATGATACGAAATGACCATTCATTTCAATATTAATAAAGAGAGACGTTTTTAGTCTCGATCTACCAACCGAACAACACAGTGTTTTTATTTCATTTTATCCGAAAGATACAAAGTATCTAAGTCGCGCATGCATATACTCGTATTTATCTACATTATTTTATAATTCTATTCAGAAATGCTTATGCTTGACTGGTAACAGGAAGATAATACATCCTTCTCAATCCCTTCTTCTTTTCTTCTTATTCTTTTTAAATTTTGAAATCCAGGTTGCATTTAAAAAAACAAATACAAACGATTCAAATGTATTATTATTAAACTCTGTTTTGAAATAACTTTCAACTCAAACTTATGCGAATTAAGCTGGCCATACACGTGAAAGCGACAAACCTATATCCAAAACAACAAACACACTTTACACCAGTTACACATACACATATACGAGACGAGAAAGACGACAGAGATACATTGAAATAGGCATTCATTTTGTGACCAGAGATCGAGAAGACCTCTTTTATTTGCGTGAACAATTAAACTCATTTTTTAAATTAAAACTGTCTTTTATTTGAATAAAGATAAAATTTACGCTAACACACGAGACAGCCAAACAGATCGGACGAACGAAATTGCGTGATGTTATTGGGCTCGGCCATGTCATTTGGATTTTCAGCAAGTCAGAAATCCACGAGCCAAATGGCTTGATCGCGTATGGCCAGCTTTAACCTTATTATCGAACAATCGATTATATATTTTCTACGTCATATACATATATATCTTCCTGAAATTAAAATTACGGTGACATACCAAATTCAACACTACTTGCGTTCAAACTATATTACTTATGAATTTATGATGCAAAGACTTTGCCGTGAAAATATTCTTAATTGCTAAATAAATTATTTTCCTAATAAAGAATAAAATATAAGGATTTTGTCAGATTTTAATTACAAATAAATCCGATTGTGAATGTTGCAGACCTTTTTTAATTTACACGTACAATTTGAATAATTCCAAAATATCAACTCCATTTTGTTTGTTCAATCAAACAGTAGTCTGGACTTTATTACCCAAAACTATAGCCTTCCATTAATTGGCAGCGAAATAAACTAAAATTATAATTTTATTTAAAAAAAAAAATTAATCTCTTTTCCATGAGGATTTTACTTTTCATTTCAATAATTTAGATCATGGTCTTGATAAAAATGCTTGTCAATTAATAGGAAATATGATTTAATACTTAATTATGTCTACTGAGTGACAATCAAGACTTTAACATTGATTCTTTATGCTTAAAATGATATAGGCAAAAAAAAAAATATTGCAACTTATTTTTTTTCATTTAAATTTGGTTTTAAAATTGTAAACTCTCGAATATTCAATTTTTAAATAATTTTTAAAATTAACAATTTGGGGAAATTTAAATTATTCCAAGAGAAAGTTAATAAAATTTAATGTGCATGTTTATTTTTGATTATTATTTTTTTTCTGTTTTTCAGCGGTTTTTTTGTCCGGTCCCGTCTCATTATCCTGCAAAAAATATGCCAAATTTAAAGCTAAATTGGTGAGCAGGTTAGTTTTAACACATTTTTTGGAATAAGAAAAATGTTTGTGTTTTATATTTAATTTGTTATACAGCTAATAATAGGAATTGTTCCATGTACGTGCATTAAAAAAAATTGTGAATGTTTATAAAATACGAACATTGTCAATACAACCTTTACATCAAAATTAAATTAAGGTAATTGTTACAGGACAACAGGACTGACAATCCAAGGCTTTTCAATTTGTTTGACGACACTAAACGCAGATATTCTTGCTCAAATTTATTAAGAGCTTCTGCCTATAAAAGCAATGATGATAGTGTAGGAATGAGAGATGGATGTTCTAGCAAAAAAAAAGGACTTATCGGAAAACCGATTTAAGGGAAAAAATCTTTGGGTTATGTGATGCTAAAGGTCCGTCTAGTTCAACGGTGAGTGGATGAGAAGGTTCAAGTAACTGTATGGACAGATGAGCTGGCCAGGATCAGGCAAGATTCAGGCCTTCATATCTCACAGTTGTGGGGATCTGCAATCCCTTATTTCTTCTATGGATGTTCTGGCCAGCCATTTAGAAAGGCCTTAACAAATTTTCAGAACTGAAGAACGCAATAGATCTAGATAATTTTTATATTGTATTCCCTTCACACCTGCAGGACGGCTTATTAAAAGCGTGCGTAATTGGGAGTGCTACCTTAAATAAACGCCACTGAGTTCACTACATCTTAATTTGCTCTAACTAGGTTTCCAACTAGTTCAGCCCTGAACTAAATTTATGTTTGAATTTGATGTTGTTTTTAGTGATCTGTGATTCCACCTGCTCAAACGGGAAAAAGAAACTAAACGATTTAAGGGCGGGAGGCAGGCTACTCGAATCTTTTTGTGATCAAACCGATGATCAAGCCATCATTGGAAAATGGAAGAACGAAAGACAATGGACTTGCCACTATAATTGAATGGAATGACGAATGCTTCAACAAGTCAGATTTAAAAATTTCCACCACCCGCTATGACAAACAAATATTTGTATGTCCCGTAACAATTTACTGAAAAAACCTGCATATTCCCATCTATAATATTTTATTATATATAATTGACAATGCTCGTATAGTTAAAAAAAAAAAAAAAAAACTAATTCTTCACAAGCAAATCTATATTTCTCTCTATTTTCAAAATAAATTAAATTCGCTGCGTTTTGCAAGTGAAATTTTAGTTTTTTTTTTAGACTTAAATGAAGCACCTGCCCCGGGTACTCCAAAATATTCTTTTTATACCTTTAATTTGGCATCCTCCATATGCTTATTACGAGCAGTTTCGTAGAGAGCTACAAACTTGTCTCGTTGAACTTTGAAAGCTGCAAAAAGCTCGTCGTTCTTTTTGCCCTTCAATCTGTTTTCTATGTCCTCTTTTTTTGTGTGTTCCTGTCGAATCTCTTCAGTTACCCATGGCTTATCTAGTGGATATTGGTTAATGATTTCTTTCAAAGTTTTCTTCGAAGGAACTTCGCTCTTGTTCACCGCGCTCGTCGACTTTATTGGTTTTCCATTTTTCCTGTGTTTTATGATTCTAGATGATGCCACAGCATTGTTGGCACGTCTCATCGGTGGTGGAGGTGCATTTCGGGAACGTCGCATCATTGGCGGTGGGATCGGTGGCAACGGAGGTCCAGGCCGAATACCTACCATGTTGTTTCGCATTATCGGTGGTAGAACGGGTCCCATTCCCATAGGGTCCATCGGAATAGGGGGCATTGGTCCCCGCATGGGCATAGGAGGTATCGGTGGCATTGGTCTGCGTGGCATGTCTATACCATTAAATTGTCTGCTTCCTCGTCCAACGCCGAACTTTGGATGATTATTACGCATAGGTGTTCCACGGCCATTTCGGCCACCCATCCAATTGTTTCGATGTGGTTCGCCGATGTTCCTTGGTGGTAGCATATTTCTTTGTGGTCGGCCACCGCCTGTGGCGTGAGTCATTTTTTTGTTAATACCTGAATTTGGGGCGGCAATCGGAGGAGTTGGATTATTGAAATCCATGTAGCCTGGATTGTCTGGTATCTGACTAGCGTTGAACATAACGTTGAGTCCATTTGGACCGTTCATTGGCGAGTTTTGCTTGAACATTTTAGCTGCTCGGGGCAGATTTTGTCTCCGGACATTGGGCATGAATCCACTCTTAGAAACCATGTTTATTTAAATGGCATCAATTGAAATTGATGTGAGTTATACAATTTTAAAATTCGTAGTTTTGATTGCAATTTGATTAGGTACAATATTTTAATTTTCTGGGGAAAAAATGTCGGCTTCGAAGCTACACACACAAAAAGTTATTTTCAGTGCTAGAAAGAGAAGGAAGTATATGTCAGGTTTTCAAGCAGTTTTTGTTGGTGAAAGATAAATTGTTGATGTTGTTGAAGTGTAAGTGCTACCAGGAATACTTTGGGCAAAAGACAGACAAAATGGGCTAGTTTGTGTACATATCCAAAGTCCCCTTTCACACGAGGAAACAAGTTGCTGGAGATTTTTTTGACGTTTTCTTTTAATTTCCTTAAAAATCTCCTGTACCTTTCACACGAAGAAACAAAATCGTGGAAACTTTCTATATTTTCCTTTTAAAATAGCCTCGTTGAACACACTCTACTGTGTGTGTGAAGAGGAATGTCAAAAAAATCTCCTCGAATCGTTGACCGGGGAGATTTCATTTTCCCCTCTTACTTCTTGCCCTTCTCACCAACAAACTGATTTTTGCTGGCAACTCAGTTTCCTCGTGTGAAAGGGGACAAACCTATCCGAATTTCTATGTTATGCTTCAACAACTAATTCCCTACTGGCCGAGCTTAGCCCAGATAACTTACATAAGTGCCTATCAATTATTTTATGGAAACGTCAAATTTTTCCCGTGATGGCGTTTTTTTTTAAACAGCCGCTAGCTCCGGGATTGGAAAAAACATGACAAATTTCTTTTAAAATCTTTCGTATCTTTCACACGACGAAACTATTCTTGCATTCGAAACACAAATAGGCTATATCCACCTATCCAAACATTTTCATATACATATTGGGTTGTTCTTGCATCAGCTGTTTTTCACAAGTCATTGCCCGTGTTCGGGTGGCAGTCCGATAGACTATCCACCTATCGCAAACATTTTCAGATAGCTTGAGTTGTTCTTGTATCAGCTGACATCAGATGTTTTTCAACAAGGGATTACAACAACACAAACCTATTGGATAGTTGCCGCCATTACAATAACACAAACCTATCGGAAAAGTTGAAAATTCCTCGAAAGCGGTCTATATCTCAAGGGGTTTTCTGTATGTAATTTCCTTTTTGTCTCTTGGTGGAATGCACACTACGTAAAGTGTGAAAAGGAATGCCAAAAAATCTCAAATCGTTGGTTTGCGTGATTTCGTTCACTCGCTTTACTTCCCCGCGGCCTACTCTCCCAAAAACTGAAAATTACTGGAATTTCAGTTTCCTTAGTCCCCTTTCACACGAGGAAACTGAGTTGCCAGCAACATTCAGTTTGTGTTAGAGAAGGGCAAGAAGTAAGAGGGGAAAATGAAATCTCCCCGGTCAACGATTCGAGGAGATTTTTTTGACATTCCTCTTCACACACACAGTAGAGTGTGTTCAACCAAGCTATTTTAAAAGGAAACAACAGAAAGTTTCCACAATTTTGTTTCTTCGTGTGAAAGGTAAAGGAGATTTTTAAGGAAATTAAAAGGAAACGTCAAAAAAATCTCCAGCAACTTGTTTCCTCGTGTGAAAGGGGACTTATGTGAAACGTCTCTAGAAAAAAAAAGAAAACAGAATCTTTGCGTTCAAGAATCTGTCCAAGAGGGTGTCAACTACTCCAAAAAAATTCAGATGCTGTTTTTTCACAACACAAACCCATCGGATAGCTTTGGATTGATCCCCGAACGCGGCCATTGAGTTTTGAACACCCTGTTAAGTTATCTTTTCGCCTTGATGCTTTTCGTTTGCTGTCAAATGATATCAAAAGCAAAAAAAGTTAACTTGTTTTATTTTCCTTGTGTTTTTGTGTATTTTGTATTTTGCAAAAGTATTTATTGAATGTTAAATTAGCTATCATTATTTATAACAAAATGTTAGAAAAAAGTTTTAAGGTAGAAAATACATGTAGAGCATGCACGAAAACTGAATCAGAACTTGTTTCGCTTTTTGATAAGCAAAATGTTCCAGACGGGATTTGTTATTCCGATATGATCAGAGAATGCACAATGTACTCGGTAGGTTTGATAGTTTCCATTTTTATCAATTGTTTGGTAAATTTTATTGATACCTATAAAATAAATTTAAGATCCTGGAAGATGATGCACTTCCGCAACTTATCTGCTTTGAATGCACTGATAAAGTCAAAATTGCATATGAATTCAAAAAACAGTTTGAAGAATCTCAAAGGAATCTTTTAGCTTTGGTAGTAGAATCAATAAAAGAAATTGCCATAGAACCAGTCGAAACTGTTTTTTATAAAGGCAACGACAAACTTATAGGAGTAAATGATCAGATGTCTAAAAGCCAGAGAAGAAAGTCTATTCGTAATTCCAATTCCAACTCCAAACGCAACGAACATAATGGACAAAATGTATCCAAGGAAGAGCAACTCAATGTAACGTTTAAGTTTAATTTGTTCTTGTAACAATTTAATTGTGATATTTTTCAATACCAGAATAATGCAACAGATGAAAAACCAAAACGAAATAAATGCCCAATATGCTCGAAAGAGTTCGTTCGAATGGGCTATTTAATGAACCATTTGCAAAAGATTCATAAAGAAGTGGAAACACCCGTAATAGAAACAATTGAAAAGTCTGAAATACTCTAATATTTCAAAATATAAAACGTATTAATTAATTGGTATTGTATTTCGACTTTAGGGTAGTTGTGAAATGTGAAACAACAGAGTTTGTTGTTGCAACGGTTAACCAAGTTGAAAATGAACCGAAGCCAGAAAGCGATGCGGAAGATGGCCATTTTGATATTGGAACTGATAATGATGAAGAAGCTATTAATTGTCCCGAAACTGAATCGGTTAAGTCATTCAAAGGTAAATAAATCAGCAAATAAATAATTTATAATTATGTTAGAAGAAACACCCAGTTATTCTTGTGGCCAATATAAAAAGTATTTAACTAAATAAGGAAAAATAAAATAAACTTTTTTTTCTAAAACCATAAAAAGTTGGTAACTTGGGACTCTAAAAATAGGTTTTAAAAAATATGAGGTCTTAATTTTAACGTTTAGGGGAATGTCATCAAAATTGTTGGCGACATTATGGTTCCGAAGGTCTCCGTTATTAAGGATCGGGCAAGCAGTGCGTTGGTCTACATCGGTCGTCTAGTTTGACTGGAAGATAACGATGGATTAGTGCCCAAATAGATTGAACGCAATTCAACAAGCATTTGAACTATTTTGCTTCCCTCAATAACTGTAAGCTTTAACTTACAAAAAATGAGCTCGTTTTTTTGAAAATTTATACAAATATCTTTGTCTGTAATTCAAATACATAACTCTTTCTAATTTTCTTCATCTTCGTCATTACTCCTTATCTATAGAAAATTGCAAGCAAAAATACGTTTTTAACACTTATCACATATACATATTCTCTTAGCCATGGATATATAAGTTTGCATACATATTAATTTTATTTTTTGTTTGACTTCATTTGAACAGCTGAATTAGATATCTCTGACAGTAAAATTAACTTGGAGGAAATATCAATAGCTGAAGAAACAAAACAAGAAAAGGAAGATGAAATTGTGAAACAGGATAAAATAAAAAAGCCAAGAGTCAAGGAAGCCATTCATTCTGAGAGGAGATTTCAGTGTGAAACTTGTAACAAATCATTTAAAAGAAATTCTCACTTGAAACAACATTTACTGTGTCACACAA
This sequence comes from Leucozona laternaria, assembly GCA_932273885.2. Taxonomy (NCBI): domain Eukaryota; kingdom Metazoa; phylum Arthropoda; class Insecta; order Diptera; family Syrphidae; genus Leucozona; species Leucozona laternaria. Next base: position 64,335,636 of record OW026367.1, on the reverse strand, counting down.
AATTAAAACCCTATGAGTGCACTATATGCCAAAGGAAATTTGGCCGAACCGATAATTTGAAAGTGCACATGTCGAACCATGGAAAGCGGCAATTTGAGTGTGACTGCTGTGAGCGATCATTTGGTCAGGCATATCTTTTGAAACGTCATAAAGAGCAGACACATAGTGAGGAGAAACCATTTTTGTGTTCTGAATGTGGTCAACGTTTTGTCCGTAATGGAGATTTAGCTGTTCACATGCGTAGGCACAAGGGTGAAAAACCCTATAAATGTCAGTATTGTAATAAAGGATTTACACGCTCCACTGAAGTGTATGTACATGAAAGGTAATTTAATATTTCTTATCAGTACTCGTTTATAAATCGAGCTTGAAATAATTTTTTACTCTGTTTAAGATACCACACTGGGGAGAAAAAACATGTTTGCAACATTTGCGGTAAAGCTTTTCAGAGACCTTATAATTTAGTGGTGCATGTTAGGACACATACTGGGGAACGACCTTATCAATGTCCCCATTGTCCAAAGAATTTCGCGCAATGTAGTGATTTAAAAGCGCACATACGACGTCATACTGGTGAACGATACAAATGCGATAAATGTTCTATGGGATTTATTCACGTTTTCGTATTAAATCAACACAAACGCAATGTGCATGGTATAGATGTACCACCACGAATTATTCGTATTGCTAAACTTAACAAAGAAGCTTCAAATACACCTGTTGTAAATGATTCTGCTTCACCTAAATCTCTAGAGTAAAAGTCTTCAATCGAAATAACGCGATCTAATTCAAAAATTGTATTTCTTTTGCTGGCGAAGTTATGATCTACATTTTGCGTTCCACATATTTGTGTTTTTACATTTTCGTTTCTGTCTTGAAAATTTTGTAACAATTTTTAAATTGAAGTGATTATTTTATGATGCTGCAAAGTGAAGTCGGAAAGACATAGCTTAATGAGAATAAAATATCTCAAACAAATTCAACAGGCTCATCTGATGTTTCATGTTAAATGGGAGCTTCTGAGAGGTAAGGCAGGTATTTACACTCGTGATTCAATGTTAGAAAATTTGTATTTACAACTTTGTCTTAATGAACCAGTTTTGATAATATTAACAAATCGTAATTATCTATTTTCGTCTCCTCGTCTGTAATATAAATTATTCAGACCTATTACGATTGTCAATTATCAATTGATAGTTGATAAATATTAAAAATCGATATTTGACAACCCAATTGATAAAAGTTTTGATCATTTAGAATGGTGCAGGCCGTCGGGAATTGCAAGAAAATTAATAATTATCAACGAATAATTGTTCAGTTGTTTAATAAATTAAGTTTTAATGTACGAAATTTCAATATTTATCAACTATCAATTGATAATTGACAATCGTAATAGGGCTGATTATTATTATTATTTATTACAATATAAATAAATTTACATTATAATATTATAAAGAAAAACAGGCGCTAGCTACCAGGACTTGCGGCCAGAATTTTTAAATAGGGAATGCAAATAATATAACTATAATTTGATATGGATGATGATTATCACTTCATCTGACGCTCAAATTACTCGAGTCATCACAACAAATTTTACTTCTTCGATTAAAAAGTTGGGATGAATATTTTCTTTTTCTTTAAATTGCATTTTTTTGTTTTATAGTGCTCCATTTACACGAGTGGCAAATAACCATAATTTCTTCCATTGCCATGTCATTAATGACAGCATCATGTAATCAAAACCGGAAACTATTTTTATCAGAAAAATAATGATCAAGTGCCGTTTAATTTTCCCATTAGGTCTATTTGGTAACGTGAAATTTTTCACAATTTGCTGTCAAAACCTATAGGAAAAAAAAATAATTTTTGGAAACGTGCTGACACCGTTTTGCAAACTATGACAATTTAGAAAGAAGAATGGAGCTGCTTATTCTTTCCATTATCAGATTATCAGTGAGCCATTATTTTAATTCGTGTAAATTTATGTCATTAAGGCATTGATTTTATCCATTATTTTGCCAGTTTTCTGGCAGAAATACTTCCAAACTGTCGTTTCTGTAAATCCAGTATAATGGAAGAAATTATAGCGATTTGTCACTTGTGTAAATGCGACTTAAAGAATGAGCCTTCTAATTCTCGTCACTATTATCACAGAGCATAGAACGCTATTGTTTGGCTTCGTGTAAATGCATGTCATTAACACTTTGATTTTATCTAATATTCTTGCAGAAACAATGGCAATTTATGACTAATATTTAGTGTGAACTATGTATATCATACAAGATTAGAATTTCTTATCACTAAAGTTGGAAGTTTTTATAATTCAAATTCTATTTACTACTGAAATAAATCAGCTAACCAGGGACCTTATTATGTATTACAAAACGAACGGCAGAAAAAGTGAAACCCAGGGAAACGAAAGTCAGCGCGTAGTGCGATTGTGAACCACGAAAATGCAATCTAGAAAGTGTTGCCTTCACACCTATTCACAAATCTCAAAATTGAATTGTTGAAAAAACTTTAAAACAATAAAATTTATATTATTTCGTGAAAATGTTTTTGAATTCTCATTACTTTTTTGAAAATGAAGAAGAATCTCAATCTGACGAGGAAACGCGTATAACAAGAAGAAATGTAAGAGATTCATCCAACCCAATGAGCCTTCCAAATTCCACGTTAGTAAAGTTAAATCTTTCCTATATTGAATTTAAAAAAAAAAAACTCTTAAAATATTTTCAAGATTCAAGCAACTTTTTCGCCTGAGTAAGCATTTAAAAATGTATTGGAAGAGTTTGACCCTCACGTTCCAAATTTTAAATCCACGTATATACCCAATGTTTTGAAATTAGCTGCAACACTCTTTGGCTTCTGGCAGAGGATGGGTACCAAAGAGGAACCGGTCAGGAATTTCTTCTTAGTATGACAACCTATTTTGTCTGTCACCCTAGCAAAAGAATTCTTATCATTTAAGCTGGAAATTACTTGCCCGGGGGGTGTTCTTATAATATGAACGTATTTTTTTTTTGTATAGTTCAAATTCTATATACTACTGAAATAAATCAGCTAATCAGAATATTTTGAAAACGGGTGTATGAATTTGTTTGAAATTCAGTATGTAAGTGTTTAACAAAAAATACTTCAACATGGCATATACTAATTGTAATTTGATTTTAAAATTTGTTAGGTTTCCGATATTAACAAAAAAGTTGTTTTCATCATAACACTCGTCGGCCTGTGCATCCACTATACATGGATGATATGCGGGTGGACCGTGAATCGATTCAATTTGCAGGGGAACTTTAGATCTAGCTAATCTAGAACGGATAGCTTGCAAACAAACATTTTGGTTGGTCCAAATTTTCTCAAAAACTGTGTTCCATGTTTTTGGCAAAATGTTCGTGCAAGCAAATTAGGTAACATGAGTGTTGTGAGTGTTTGAGTGCTTTTGGTTTCGAATCTAAAACCAAATCAATTCCCTTACGGAGAACTGTCTTTCTGAATGTCAAAAGATTTTTCAGATGGATTGAAAACCATGTGTCCTAAAATACCGAAAAGTAAAAATCTACCCTATTATTTAATAATCTTAAAATTATTTGTCAAAGAAGTGACGTGGCAGTATGAAATATATGAGATTTATGTAGTAAACACTTTACGAAAACGTACTTTGTATGTAATAACTGCATGACTATAATCATTGAATAAACATATTATATAGAAGGTGACACTCGAGGAAAACTATACCAAATCGGCTGGCAGCGCTGCTGTCGCCTAAAATAATATTATAGGTCGGTGTATTCAATTTAAAATATTTCCTTAATTATGGATAGAGTCGTGTATTTGAAAAGGATTTTTTTCAGTTTTGTTTTTGTAATTTCAATCAATTACTATGGAAACGGTTGTTGTGTTCCTTTCGTATGAAATTCAGAAAGTGTGTGTATTACTATGGAAACGAATGTATTTGTGTTTTGTTTGAAATTAAGATTTTTTTTTAATTAAGCTATTTACATATGTATATATTAATGTAGATGAAAATATTTTCGTTACGATTTCAGTTAGTAAGTACAAATTATTTAAATCAAAAAAGGGGTTATAGTTTTTCATGATATTAAAGCTGTATTGTTTAGATACAATTATAATTTCAGTTCTACTGATTTGATTGTTAAGGTAAAGATATAAAAATGCAGGAAATAAAACAAGCTACGTTCTAGTACCACTTTATTTAAGCTTGGGAAACGTAGAGGATTGAGGGGTACACAGTTTTTTTCAAACTGTAGGCTGCAGGCGAAATTAAAAAAAGTGCAGTATTTTATAAAACGCTATTTTACTGGATGTATAGAGAAAAAGTTTGTATTACGAAATTATTATTTATCGATTCTTTAAAACTAGTAAAATACTATAAAGCTGCCAGGCTTGCAATAATGTCCGGTTTAATTTAGTAAATAGATAGGAAGAAAATGTTTAAGTTCGCTAAATTATATGTATGGGTTTTTAGAATAATGCTTATTTTGACTAGGTATATATAAGTTTACAATCCAATGGGATTAAGTACCTACATTCGCTCATACCTATTCTTAGCGAAATTTGAATGAAATAGATTCTTTTCAATTATTAAGTATTTTCATTTAACCCTTTGCAAATAAAGAATTTATGGACCTATTCATTTGACCAAATTTATAAATGAAACATTTTAAAAATCAAGGCAGTTGAAAACATTTTTTTAGACAGTAAAGTTTGGATTCTAGACCAATTTACGTCCTTTACTTTGGCGGAATTGAAAAATGTTGATATCTGAATTTGTAGATAGATAAATGCTAATTTCTTGAGCTAACCAAAAACTTGTAGCTCGCATAGTTTCTAATAGTTATTAAAGTTTTCGCTAAAATAAGTCTGAAGTTAGGGCCAGCGGACGAAAATACGAAAATAATAATTCTCTTGATGTCCAAAATTACAGCTTTATAAATGCTTATTTGTAGCTCAAATTCGAGATTTTGAACAATATTAGACTATGTGAAACAAGGGCTAGGTACACTGCGACGTATACATATTATGTGTGCCTTTTTATTTAAATTTTTTTTTAATTTTATCATACCGTGCAGGATAATTTACTTCTAGATTTAACTACAGATTCTTGTGTACGATTATTTAATCAAAATTAAAAAAACGACCATACTGCTATAGTTAATTAATAATCGTACAAAAGAATAAGGGTTTGTTTCACAATCTTCCAGGGAAGTTATAATTACTTACTCGGCATTTAAAATATCCGGAAACTAAATCTTCCCATTAAAAGAAATTGCGTTTTACAATTTATCTACCTAAATAATAAATGAATGTGTCAATTAGTATTCCAGTTTTCCAGACAAAATAGTTTTTTTCAGATAAAAAAAATCAAAAAAAAATAATTATTATTAGTTTCGTTTGCCATGTAAATTTGATAATCGCCACTTCATCTGGCCATTAAAATACTCAGAACTTTACTTATAACTTTGACGATTCAGAGTAGTTTATAAGCCAAAGTAGTTTATAATTGAATAATAAGTTTCAAGTTGCTTGCTTAGAACTTAAATCAGACATTGTGAAACAAACCCATAGAATGAAAAAATCTATATAAGATGACTTAAAATTAAATCGAAAAATTAAGAAGGAAGATTGTGTCCAACTATATAGGTGCATCTACATATTTTGCTCGAAAATCTGTAAGGAACAATAAAACGCAGTAAGTTCAGCATGTTTCAGTTGTATAAAATGTAAAATTGGAGATACAGGCAAAAAACTGAATCTAGACTTAGAGTTTGAATTTTTCGCCAAAATACATTGTTCATAAAAATCTATATGTATTGAAACGTTACTTGACAAAAATAATTAAAATCAACAAATTATTATAAGTTTCTAAATTGCCAACGAAATACAACCTATAAAATACATAATTTGTAGCTTTTTCTGTTTTTCAATATGCAAAACAAATCATCGCGTTAGTTTCAAATCTTCATGTTAACAAAAATTTAAAAACAACTTATACCGATAAAGAAATATACATACATACAGTTTCTTTCCTCGGGATTGAAAATAGTAAACAAATTTCAAAACAAAACAAAATATTGAAGCCTCATCGTCATGGAAACCAATAGAAAAGGGAATAATTAAATTTATAAATATCCCTTTGAAAATTGGTTGGTGTACATAAAAAAACCTACATCATCTATTTCGTTTCTCCTTTCCACCACGGCTGTGCCACAGCGCTTTTAGTTGTCGAGTGTCACCTTCTATTATGTATTTATTCAATGACTATAATACTTATGAAGACAAATATGGCTTGGTAAATTAAGTTTTTAAACAACTTACCCTTTTTAAGAATAACAACAATAAAAAAAAAGCAATATTAGACATTTTCAATTTTCACTTAATTACTTATGAATTCATACAGGGTTGGAGATATTTAATCATTAATTTGGTACATTAGATGTACGGGGAATAAAGAAGATCTGTTGATATAATCTTCCGCAGATATAAGTCCCGGTAGTAGGAGAAAATACAATTTAATAAAATTCAAAGACTTTTTTTGGTTTTTAGTTGAGTTTTATCAACAAGATAAAATCTAATATAAAACATATTGGTAAATACAAAAATTAAATATTAAAAAAAAAACACAATTATCTTGATTAATGTAATTAAATAATAGATTGTTATATAAAACATTCTTAAGCTTGTATATTTTGTAAGAAACATTGAAATTATAATAATAATATGAAGTTGGGCTTGTTCAACTATTCATACAATAATTTTGAAACTGTTTTATTTAGCTCAGATTCAAAAGTAGAAATCGTTGTACTAAAAATAGAACCTAATAGAATAGAAAAAAAGCTACATGAATGATAAATTTGACCCGAATGAAAAATGGCCCAAAAAATGTATATAAAAAGCAACAACAAAAAAAAGAATAATTGCACTAAATCAAATGAAAAATAGCCCCCAAAACTTATTTCAAACTAAAAAAAGGCGTCAAACCAAAGATTAAAAATGGCGCAGTTTTTTGTACGATTATTTAATCAGATTTTTCAAAAATTAAATTACCATTCTGCGATACTGGATTAATAGTCGTCCAAAAATATTAGAAAGATTCTTTTAAATTTTGAAAAAACCTGACTAAATAATCACCCCAAACTGAAAAATTAAAAAAGTTCCTAAAATATGAAAAATCACCCCAAACCGTAAAAATAAACCAATCAATGTTTTTGTTGCTTATCATTTACATTTTTTGGGGCCATTTTAAATTTTTTATTTGACTTTAATAATTTATTTTGGGGCTTTTTTTAATTAACTTTCGGGCGATTTTTCCAATTTAAAAATGAAAAATTCCCCAAAGGGAATGCCCATTTTACTATGGAGCTTTGGCCCAGAGTGTACACAAACGAGTTTGGTACCAAATGAAAGGTGACGGGAAGCCCAATACATGAGTAAAATATTTTCAAAATCGTTCATGGGAAAGTCGAGATATTTGGGATTGAAGTTGACGATTGCAAAATAAGGATTTCAGATTTTTGTCCTAATAATTGTCCATAACGGGCGAAATAATTGTCTCAGAAAAATGATATTGATATCAAATGAAAGGTATTTTTCTTGTCTTTAAAAAAATATCAAAGTTGTTTTGAAATATTAAACACATTTTGAGATATTGACTTTTAACTTCTAGAAAAGCCACTTTTTTTGCGTGGTCTTTGCCACACCGATATTTCCAAAATTTGAGTCATGACATATACTTTTTTTAGCTCTAGTGAAAAGCTTATTTTATTACCTTTAATTTCATATAAAATGAAGTGTACTTAATTAAATAAATACCTAATAATAAAGAAAACATTCCTCAAAAGGCATTAAATTATGCTTGAGGTAGCATAAATAGTGTATATTTTCCACTATTAACAAATATAGTGACCTTATTTTACTTGGTTTTGGAATAAACCACTTTATGGACAATATTTTATTGGTATATGATTCGGATTAAAACCGTTAAAAATAGTATTTCCTTTTTATATCCACCATTATTTATTTAAAAACCCGTCCATCGGTCTGTGCCTTTGTACGTCCACTGTAATTTGAGCTAGAGCTAAACGGGTGGACCGATTTGCTTCAAACTTGGTACACAGCAGTTTTGTGTGATTCCCTAGAGGACAATTTCGAATTTTTGATTTAGCTCATCTAGAACGGTTAGCTTCCATACAAATATTTTATTTTTTTTAATTTTCTCGAAAACGGCTCAAACAATTTTGACCAAACTTCGTACCTGTAATAACCAACTTCATTAGAAAAAAACTGCCTTTCAGGTTTTTCGAAAAAATTCGCATAACGGAATTTGGTATTCCACGGTTTTTGAGAAAATGGTCTTGTTTTATGGTTATTCAAGTATATCTTTTTGATTGTTCCACCGATTTTGTTATAATTTTTCAATCTGGTGCTTCTCAATAGTATAAATATAATTGCATTTAAACATTTTGAAAAACATTGATTTATAAACAACAAAATATCAATCAAAAAAATCAATTTTTTAGTGAATACTTTTGACTCTTAATATTTTCTCGTTAAATATATACACTATCCATCTTCAATGTGTGGTTACACACAGTTGTTAACCACAAGAAAAAGTTCGTGCGATCAAGTCGTGCATATTTTGTACTCTATAATCTATCTTTCCTGGTCCATAGGCATAATAAGTTGCCTTCAGAATAATTTTTTTGTTTATTATTAGGTATTTATTTAATTAAGTACACTTCATTTTATATGAAATTAAAGGTAATAAAATAAGCTTTTCACTAGAGCTAAAAAAAGTATATGTCATGACTCAATTTTTGGAAATATCGGTGTGGCAAAGACCACGCAAAAAAAGTGGCTTTTCTAGAAGTTAAAAGTCAATATCTCAAAATGTGTTTAATATTTCAAAACAATTTTGATATTTTTTTAAAGACAAGAAAAATACCTTTCATTTGATATCAATATCATTTTTCTGAGACAATTATTTCGCCCGTAATGGACAATTATTAGGACAAAAATCTGAAATCCTTATTTTGCAATCGTCAACTTCAATCCCAAATATCTCGACTTTCCCATGAACGATTTTGAAAATATTTTACTCATGCATCGGGCTTCACGTCACCTTTCATTTGGTACCAAACTCGTTCGTGTACACTCTGGGCCAGAAATGGGCAATTCCCTTTGGGGCCAATTTTCGTTTATTGTTTGGGGTCATTTTGCATTGGACCAATTTGTGAAGCTGCGAGTAATACGTGGTAGCAAATAGAAGCAGAAGAAAAGAAGTTTTATTACCGAACCTGGAAAAAATATACAATTGTATTTATTTCTTTAAACTGTTAAATTAAAAAAATAAATCGATTTCTTGCAGAGGAAAGAAAAATTGGAAAGATTCTAAAGAAGAAGTTGGTGCTTTCAGATTCCGTTACAGATTTTTGACATTATTTTGTTATGTTTCTTATATAAACTGAAATACTACGGAAAAACCGGTCTTTTGCAAAAAATCTGAGATTCGATTTGGAACTTCCACCAGACGTCAGTGGCAAATAAGCAAACAAAAAATCAATAGTTTGACAGAAAAATATGTAGGGAAAACAAAAAATATGTGTTTTCCCTACATATTTTTATGTCAAATTAGAAAGAGAAAAGACAAAGATAGTTTCTGGAAAAGCCTAATTCGAATTCAGGAAATCAAAAAAATTTCGGTGGCAAATATTATGGTCAGTGTTGTTTTTTTCTGAATATGTCACCCCAGAACAGAAAAGTTCCATAACATTTATGGCGAAAGAAACAATCATGCCCGATTTCATTAAGGACTTCTAAATATTTAAAAGCCCATTTGGAGTTAAAATGGGATTTTTTGGTTTCACCAAGTGCTTTTAAATTTAAAATGCTTTTAAATGCCCTTATAATTTCATAAAAATACACTAAATTACCTTTTATCTAAAGTCCTCTTAAATTTTATCAGACCTTTAAATATTTCCAGTTTCACCATCTAAAAAAAGGAAATTTTAGGGAAATTTTAGTTGAAATTGAGGTTGCCTCACATCCCTGGATATGGAAATAGGTTTGTTTCCCTCTCACATTCAAAATGCACGTGAAAAAGCATTAAGGCTCTCCCAAACCAACGCGAAACATTCGCGCGAATATGCGACGACTGAATAATGTTCGAAGATTCCCTTCGCGCCAGTGTGGGTGCTCCCATTAATATCCATGTAAATAAATTAAGACAGGCGAAAGTTTCGTCGTCGTTCCGAAGTATTCGCGTTGGTTTGGGAGAGCCTTTAAATGTAGAAAAAAATGCTACAAAAAAAAAAATATTTGGAGAACGGATTTCAACATGAACTCGGAATATTCTTGGACGTCTTACTTTATGTTAGCCGTGTTTTTTTTGCAAGTCCATATGGATTTGTCGAAAAAAACGACATCGGGACTAATAGTTTTACACGTAAATACAACAACAACTTAAATCCATATGGACTTAGCTAAGTCCAGATAATTATCGGGACTTACGTACTGTAAGTAAGAAGTGCCTGAGTCCCGATGTCGTTTTTTTCGACAAATCCATATGGACTTGCAAAAAAACACGCCTGTTGCTCTTCATCCTCTGATGAACAATCAATTATTCTAAAAACAAACAAATTATGAAGGCTTTCCGAAACCAACGCAAAATATTCGGAGCGAATGTGCGATGACTGAACAATGTTTGAAGATTCACATCGCGCCAATGTGGGTGCTCTCATTTATCTCCATGTAAATAAATTAAGAAAGGCGAAAGTCTTATACTACGTTTTCACCGAGCACTAAATCTCGATTTAAGAGGATTTAGTCACAGTAGTTTGCGTTCACCAAAGGACCCTAACACCCCGACTATACAGGGCATTCAGATGCCCAACATCACAATCCAATCAACAATCAGCGAATTTTTTCCGCTAGTCAAATTATGTCATGTCGTTTCACATGCAGGGAAACATACAGAAATTTCTTTCACCACTACTTGTAGCTTTTTCCTTCAACATTTACTAATACATTCAGCGAGAACCAGAAAAAAAACTCACACACGTGGAACGTCAAATATCATGCCCAAGCCTTGAACAGCGGTCATGTCGTTCATGTCAGACATGTTCATAATCCGAGCATCGTTCCTGCCCAGTGGAGGTGGCATGTTAGGCGTGTTTTTTTGCAAGTCCATATGGATTTGAAGAAAAAAAACGACATCGGGACTTAGGAACTTCTTACTTACAGTACGTATGTCCCTATAATTATCTTGTTGTATTTACGTGTAAAACTATTAGTTCCGATGTTGTTTTTTTTGACAAATCCATATGGACTTGCAAAAAAAAACACGCCTGTTATAACAGGCGAAAGCGGCGGGCAGAATTGTTGCCCGCGCTCTATTTAACCAGACCTTAACTAAAGTTCAGAATTGTCGTTGAACGCGTCAAATGTCAAATTCAAAACATCGTGGAACACATCCCTAAATTGTTTGTGGGTGTCATCAGTAGATAAAACATAATACATAAAAGATAAATACTATCTTTGGGAAATAAATTCAAGAATTTAATTCATTGAAACTATGTTAAAAAGTTATACTTAAATCAAACAAATATTTAAAAGAAAAATGTTTGACTTCGATATTGATAAAATGTGCAGAGTGTGCCTCCAAACCAATCTGGAGTTATTTTTGCTGTTCGAAGAGCAAAATGCAATCGACGGAGTCTACCTGTCCAATATGATTTCAGAAATGACAATATTTACAGTAGTTTTAAATTTTCGATAGTAAAATGTATACAATTTTTAAATACTTTTAATTTCAGATCCATCGACACGATGATTTTCCTCATCAAATTTGTTTTGAATGCATGCAAAGAGTTCGTAGTGCATACGAACTGAAGAAACAATTTGAGCAATCTCATCGTAAACTTCTTACTTATCTAGAGTCAATCAACAAAATAACAATCGACACGACGCCTAACATACAAAATGACAAGTGCATTCAAACGGAGGACTCAACATTATTTCCATGTGAGAAATGCGATGATAAGTTTCTTAACTATCACAGCCTTAGGGTATGATTTTCTGGTTTATTCTTTGCTTATCTTTTGAGACCAAATCGTATTCTTATTAGGAACACCGTATGACCTCACATAAAGGGACTGCAAACATTTGTCGATTCTGCTTCAAAACATTCAACCGCATCGGAGACCTTAAAAGCCATATCGCTATGCATCATCCGGAAATAAAACATTTCCATCCCCACGAATGTCTTATCTGCAATAGAAGATTTACTCGGAAGCACCATGTCAACCGGCACATGGCAGCGATTCACAAAATAAATAGTGGACAAATGTCTGGAGATGAAGATAACATAATAAATGAAAAGTAGGTATTGAATATTTATTTTATAGTAATTTGTTGAACAATAAAACAGCAGGTGTTTTCAAAATAAAGGAGGCACTTAATGTTAGTATTGAGGTGTGGTCTAGAAGATTAACTTTTTAAAAACATAAACACTAATAAGTCATTTCTCAAAAAAATTAAACAAACAAATAGGGAAATTGTGAATTTAAATATTCAAATTTCTATAGAGCATCACAATAGAACAAACAAAGCTGCATTCTTAATTTTAAAAATGATATAATGTTTATACCCCCTTTTAAAAGTTACTTTTCATTTACTTATGTATCAAATAGCTTATAAGTCAGTCAAACTAAGGTTTGACATAACTTATGTACCTAACAGGGTTGACTTTGATATTCTTTCATAATCTGTGTAACCAACAAGGCTGCAAAGTTCCTTAAAATCAGTTAACCAATTAAATATTTTTGCATATACACTTTTATAGCAACCAATAGACTAATATTATAAGCTTTAGACTTTGAAGAACAATAAAATTCCAAGTCCAGTCTGTTACAAATGATACCATTCAACTTGTGTTTGTCTTTACTTGACTGTGCTATATAGTATCAATAGTGTTTATCTAATTGGAATTGTTTATTTATTAATAGAAGATCTGATGCTAGTGAATTAGAGATGCTGACTGAAACTGAAACGGATTATGGGAATCTCACAAAGGTAAAAGATAACTCCGAAATGTTATCAAATAAGGATCCGGAAGACTATGATAATGGAAGCATTGGTGCAGCAGAAAATCCATTCAGTAGTGATGAGGATGACAAGCCATTGGCTGGTTTGCTAAATAAAATGAATGCAAAAAATAAAGGTATTTAAATTTCTCACAATTAAAAGTAAAAACAAAATAAAAACAAAGCTTTCGCTTAAAAATCTCGTGAATTCTTGAAAACTGTATCTAGTATACGAGAGTAGTCGCAATACTTATTCAAATATTCTGGTGAAACTTTCAAGGCGATTAGCAATAATTGAACTTGGAATTATCAAGTTTGTTCTAATTTTTGCACTTCTCAAGCACTCTTCACCTATCTATGGCGATGGTTTCGGATACTGATTTTCCGAAACGAAATAAAATCCGATTAGAATTGGTATTGCTTCTATATATTCATTACCTACAAGACATTCACAATTCAGCAAGTATAAATCTGGTTGTTTTAAGACAAAACAAAAAAAAAAAATTAATAAATTGCAATGATTTATTATTCATCAATTTTATTTATTTCCCTTTATCTTTATTTTATTTTTTAAAAAATAACAGATTTGGAAAATATTTCAATCAAGTTAGAAATTGATGATTATCCCACCGAAAATCCATATTGTGTCCCAAAATCAGAAGAAATAGAAGCAGATAATAAGGATGACTCACTGGTCGTTGAGAATTCTCAAGAAGTAACAAAAAAATTTAAATGTTCCATTTGTTGTAAATCATTTGCGCGAAGCAGTCATCTTAAACGTCATTTTCTTTCGCATATAGAAGAAAAACAATTCCACTGTAAAATCTGTGATAAGAGATTTAGCCGCGCTGATCATCTCAAAAGTCACATGAGCAAACATGATAATACAAAAGCGTTTAAATGTGAAATTTGCGACCGATCTTATAATAGAGCAGATATTCTAAAACGACACAAAGAAAAGAAGCATGATGCCGACAGACAGTCCGAGGTTGTCAAATCGGAATATTGTGAACTTTGTAATAAATCATTCAGCACTAAAGCGTACCTACAAAAACATTTGACCATGCATACGAATAAATCCTGGAAATGCAAGCTATGTCCAGTAGGATTTGAGACCAAAGAAGCTTTGAAAGCACACAACAAATCCCATGCCAAGGAAAAACCATTCTTATGTTCGGAATGTGGCTTGCGTTTTGTTAGAAATGATTATTTGTTAATCCATATGCGAAGGCACACCGGAGAGAAGCCATACAAATGTAAATATTGTGATAAGGGTTTTCCAAGGGCAACGGATTTAAATGTACACGTTAAGTAATAATGAAGCGGCAATATTGATGCAGATTATTAATAAAGCTACATGCTTTTTATTTTTTGCAGATATCATACCGGAGAAAAGACACATTTGTGTACAATTTGTGGCAAAGGATTTCAACGATCGTACAACTTAGTTGTGCATATGCGAGTGCATACTGGTGAAAGACCATATAAGTGTTCCCACTGCCCGAAGGATTTTGCTCAGGGCAATGACCTAAAAGCACACATAAGGAGGCACACAGGTGAGCGGTATAAGTGTCAAATATGTGGAGTTGGATTTGTACAAGGCTACCTCTTGACGCAGCATAAAATTTCTGTTCATGCAATTGAGGGTGAGGCCAGAAAAGGACGAGTTTCAAAAGTAAAACCAAATAAATCACTCGAAGAGGTAAATTTAAAAAATAGCCCCGTTTAACAAAGTCGTAAAAGACAAACTCACTGGTCCTCTTATTTTCCCCGTTTATTTAAAAACAAACTATCCCCTTACTTATATAAACTTGCCCTAAAACATGCAGAAATTATTTAAAAAAAATATTTAATTTTGTATTTTCTTTTTCTTCAAGATTATTTCCGAAGCTGTTGATGATCCCCCGAGTGATATTAAAACCGAACCAGAAAGTTGTAATATTTGTCAAGACCTGCCGTTAATAAAAAACAAGTCCCCAGTTGAACAAGATGTGCCGGCTGTTGAATAAACTCCAAAAATTTGGAAAATAAAATATAATTGTAAAGATGTACAGCCCTCTTTTGAATTGTCTTTGTCTTTAAAAACGTAAAGGCTTAAAATAATTTGTGCAGACAAATTCCATTGATTCAAGTTGATAATAGGTCCGAGAGTCCGATTATCAATTTGTAATTACACAATGTAATTTATTATAAATAATTAATTTACAAACAAATTATTAAAAATAAACTCACGAACTCAAGATAACGGCTTTGGAGTATTTGGCCATGTACCTACGATATCAGTTGAAGCAGCCGTTTTATGAGATTTTATCAAAAAATGCAAGTATACATAAGGCCCATCAGTTAGATGTTGTCTTACGGTTCTAAGACGCAAGATTTCAGTCGATGGTTATCGACGCAAATATATTTAGCAGCAGTGATATGCGAAGCGCGTTAACGCACGCCCACTTTTAATGGCGAAAAACAGTTATAAATTGGAGTGTCTCTAGTCTCGTCCTTTATACAAATATATCAATATATAGATTATGAAATGCAGAAAATCTGGCGTTACAGTTGTCTAATTTCAGCTTATAACATTACTGAATTTTCTAACAATTTACAGAAACAAAACACGCCTTCTCTCACAAAGGAATACATATCCATGCATAAATAAACCACTATTCTAAGCGGAAGTGACTCTAGACATGCCAATTATAACAGTTTAAGTTTATAAAAGTACTGTTTTTGCTTGCGGCCCCGCGGGGCCAGGGCACTCCGCCAGTGGGCATTCTTCAGGCACCCAGAGTTTTTTTTTCAAGTCGCGCGAAGTGCGTTAACGCACACCCACTTTTAATGGCGAAAAACTGTTATAAATTGGCATGTCTCTTCTGAGCACATCTCTTTAATTGGAGTGTAACGTTTGCCTTAAATTGAGAAAAAACATTACGGTCACGCCACGTCACGTTAAGTTTGCGTTGCTTCAGTGTTTGACAGCAGATGCTCTTGTTTCTTTCTATTTCTATACTAAAAAATTATCTGCAACGCATTCGTAATTATAATTTGTACATACAGGAATGTTAACTTTCTCAGGAATATTTTCTATAATAAAATAATAATTCTTTCCTCAAAATAAAGAAGAATCAAAACTATGGAGTTCGATATTGAAAAAATGTGTAGGGTTTGTCTTAAGACCAATTTGGAATCCGTATTGTTGTTCGAAGAGCCAAAGAAAATCGGTGGGGTCAGTATCTGCGATATGATTTCAGAGCTAACTATTTACAAGGTATGTTTTTTGTATAAGGAAGTTTCCTTTGGACCTTTATAATAACTATTGCAGGTAAACCGGCATGATGATTTCCCACATCTCATATGTTATGAATGCATCGAACGAGTCGAAAGCGCTTACTCCTTCAAAAAGGACTTTGAACAATCTCATCGTAAACTTGTTACATACTTGGATTCAATCAATAAATACCAAGCAAATGCTGACATAAAACCCATACCCACTGAAGAAAAAAGCACCCAAACCATCGATTCAACTTTGTATCCGTGTGAGAAGTGCGATCAAAAGTTTATTAAATACGAACGATTGCGGGTAATGATGCGGGCCTGGATATATTCTCATTCCACTCTATATTTTCTTTTATAAAAAAAATTAACTGTAGGAACACCGAGCCATTGCACACAAAGGGTCGGCCAATTTGTGCCGAATATGCAATAAGTCATTCAACCGCTTGGCTGGATTAAAAAGTCACATTAGTGCGGCACATCCAGAAATTGGCTACCACAACTCCTCCAACCAGTGCTATGTTTGTAATAAAATGTTCACACGCAGAGATCACGTTACCCGTCACATAAGAAATGTCCACAAAATCCAGACTTCTGATATTGCCTTCGCAATAGAAACGTATTTAATTTTTGCGCATAAGTCTCATGCAGTGTAAAGTTATTTTTGCCTTTCTTTTACATTACAGAGCATCAATTGAGAAGGATGGAAATCCTTCAAGCCAAATATTGGAAGAGGGAGAATGTAACGCCGATGATGTAGTGAAAGGAGAGCTCACACCATATATCGAATGTCTGGTGTGTTACAAACATTTTTCAAGCAAAAATCGTCTCAATCGACACATGCTAACCATTCACCAGCTAGATTCTACCCACATTCTCAAGCAGGAGCAAAATAATGAAATGTAATGCGTTAATTATTTTTCAAGTTCATTTAGTTTTTGTGCTAAGTATTTCTTTTATTTTTTTATAAAACTAGGGACACATTTGAAAATGAAGTGGAGTTGCTCGCTGAGCCTGAAGCTTATAGAAACTACTCAAATGAAGATGATGGAGAAGTGTCAAACGATTTTGATAACGAAGGTGGTGGTGATGATGATGATGAAGTTGATGACGACGATGATGAAGATGGTGACAATGACGATGGTGATAATGATGATGGTTTAGACTCCGATGAAGATGGAGCTATTAAGAATACTGAATTTGTAGCGGCAAACAGCTTTATTAAATGTGAAGCAGAAATAGCGGAATTGCAAACTGCGCAACATGAAGGTACTTCTTTGTTTTTTTGTCAATGTTCTCCATTTCAATTATTAAGAATTCGCATCGCCAAAGTGAAATTGAGAATTCAACAAATCGATCAAAATGAAAATTATGAATTGGAGTGTAATTCGTTGTTCTGCAATTCCATCTACTTTGCATTGTGTTCGAATTCAACCCACTTTGTCTATTACTTGTGAAAGAGTATTGTTAAGGCCAGTAAAATTTAATATATTTTATGGAAGTGACCATAGCCATGCCAATTTATAACAGTTATAACAGTTTTTCGCCATTAAAAGTGGGCGTGCTTTAACCCGCTTCGCGCGACTTAAAAAAAACTGTGTGCCTAAAGTATACCCACAGGCGGAGGGCCACGGCCCTGCAAGGCCGCATAAACAGTACTTTTATAAACGAAAATTGTTTTAATTGGCATGTCTAGAGACACTTCCATTTTATACACCAGATAAAAGTATATTTATCTTGGAAGTGACTCTAGACATGCCAATTATAACAGTTTTAGTTTATAAAAGTACTGTTTTTGCGGCCCCGCAGGGCCAGGGCCCTCCGCCGATGGGCATACTTCAGGCACCCACAGTTTTTTTTTTTTTCAAATCGCGCGAAGCGCGTTAACGCACGCCCACTTTTAATTGCGAAAAACTGTTATAAATTGGCATGTCTCTAGACGCGTCCATTTGTCTTAATAGAACATAAAATATAAAATATTATATTCACAGGCAGATCTTATACATTCGAATTTTAGGTCGTTATTAAGAGTTGTGCTTCGTTCTTCCCCTTATAGTTAATTGGTACATATCAAAACAAAAATGGTTAAGCTAGTACATACACCTACATTTTTTGAAAGGTCGAAATCGGTTCAAAATTATTCGATCGAAAAGTAGACCATGGCCTTTTTATTTCGACCAAATTTCAAATCGATTCCGGTGTGACTATCGAAATGCAGAACATGGTTGGTTATCCCAAGTTATATTTTTTTTTATTTGAAAATTAATGGCTCAGAGTTTAAAAACTTTTTATTTTATTATTTCTTAACAAAGTTTTATGTTGAATTTTTAAACTCATTACCAAGTAGCCTTAATTTAGACTTCATTTTTAACCTTACAAAATAGGATGCAGTTTGTTATGATTGCTGTACACTTTTTAATATTTTCAGCCAATGTCCTTAAGAAATCCTTAAAAGTTTTCTTTTAGGCATTTTGTGTAGCGAACTGTTGTAACAAATAAGACTCACAAATGACTCGTTCCTTTATATCATTTCCAAGTTGACATAGAAAAAGAACCGTTTAATTTATTTTCCATCTTCATTTGGTCAATCGAAAGAGGAAGCCTTTTTCATAACAGTGGTGCTGTATATTCTATCACTTTACTAAACCAACAAAAAAAAAAATACCAAACCACTGACTTCCGTACAGGATTTTTGTTGTAATTCTTTTCAAAATGGCGTGCACTCTAACATGACCAGTCTGTCATATAGCGGACATCTTTACTGGCCTACACTGACAATTTTTGTTGAACAAGGTATAGTTGCTTCCAACTCTCAACCATTCATGTGTTCATTATATAGAATTTAATTTGGTTCCTTTAATAACCAATTTTTGGGTTTTTTGTTACCAAAGGAAGTGTCAACTGAATTTGTAAGCATGAATTGGGAACAAATGGATCCTCTGTGCTAACCATCACACACTATGGGTACAAAAATAAAAATAAGACATATATTGGATTAGAATTAAGAAAGAGTGGAACTTCATCTTACACAAAAAAAAAAGGCATGAATAAGAGAAGATGCCAAGCTAGTCTGAGAAATCGTAAACAAGCAAAAAAAAAAGTATTAGCTTGGAAAAAACAGAAATGGTGTGATGTTATTTTAGCCGTGCTGCTTTGGAAGTGGCTAAGTACTCATGAGTAGATGAAAACGTATAAATTAAATTTGTTTTCATATTTTGCTTCCATATCCAATTAAAGATGGAGTCAGCGGTAAAAGAAATAAAAAATAATAAACAACAAATGAATCCAAAAACAAAATAAAAAAATAAGTTCAAACTTCCAACAAGTCAATTTTACTATCAAATCGGCTTCTACACACACTTTCTCATTTTTGTCATATACGTGAAACGCAGAATATGAACAATTGCTAGTCACATACAAATGTATTACATTGCTACTAGAAAAGCAATGATTTAGTGCTATTTCTATGTTTACCAGAAATCATACCACAAACTAAAATAATTTTTGAAAATATTTAATTTTTAGAATCTTAAATAATTTTCAAACTATTCTTTTATAAGAAGGGTTTATAATATACATTCTATATACTACTGAAATAAATCAGCCAAGTAGAAGACTTAGCACTATTTAATTGGACTTGTTGAATTATTGATTCAAAATAGCTTTTAACGGCCTTTAGTCCATAAAAATTGGCGTTTCGTCCCGGCGATCTCACTTGGACTCATCAGTTGACTAGTGAGGGCCTAGTTGAATTAAACTTAATAAAAATTGCGAATTGACAAGGCCCTCACTAGTCAACTGATGAATCCAAGTGAGATCGCCGGGACGAAACGTTAAAAGCTATTTTCAATCAACTATTCTTTTATAAAACACTTCTTAAATATGATATTTCCCTGTTGGTTGTGGAGATAGTTGGTTCCTTTTTACGTCCCATTTAAATTAAAAGAAAAAAAAACTGGGTTGTCTTAAGTTTGATCTATTGTTTTTTATGGATTGAAATTAAATAAATTGTATTTAATTTTATAAGAAAATCTTTATTAAATGAACTGATCATTAGAAAATAATTGATAAGAGTAACTTGATTTGAAAAATAATTTCTGAGCTTTAAACAAAAACAGACTTAATTAAAATATAAAAGCTAAGTTCTAAAAAGTCAAAGTATACAAATTAACATCAAGGTATTTATAACTTCAACACTTTCCCTTGTTAATTGATACTTAACGTTTTTAGTAGAGACCCATTTCGCTGCACAAAAGTTTTAGTCTTGGACAAGGAAGTGGTTTTGTCATAATGTCAGCTACTTGTTTTTCCGTTGATACTTGTTGTATTTCAATTTTTCCTTCAGTGACTTTCTCTCGGATGAAGAAATGTTTCGTTGAAATGTGTTTTGTTCTTCTATGAAATTCTGGGTTTTGAGCGAGTCTGACTGCTGCAGAATTGTCCACTTGAAGAATAGGAGTTTGATTTAGTTCAATGATTCCTTTAAATAACCTGCTTAGCCAAATTATTTCTTTAGCCGCTTCATTTGCTGCTACGATTTCAGCTTCAGTTGTTGATGTTGCTACCATTGCTTGTCTTTGACTTAACCAAGAAATAGCTCCTCCTGCGTGAGTGATAACTACACCCGAAGTTGATCGTCCAGTGGTTATGCATCCACCAAAGTCTGCATCACTAAAGCATTCTATCATACCTCTTTTAATATTTTGTCGATATTCAATTCCCAGTTTTATAGTACCAGCTATGTACCGGAATACTCTTTTGACCCGAGTGACATCTTCGATAGTAGGATTCTCTAATGATCTCGACAGGAATCCTATACTATAAGCCAGGTCTGGTCTTGTTCCTAGCATAAGATACATTATTGCACCAACCGCCTGTCTATATGGGAAGTTATGACTTCGAATTTCTTCTTTCCCTGTTTTTGTAGGTTCAGAACTCTTCACTATTGGCGTTGAAATTGGCTTGCATTCCGTGAATTGAAAACGTTCAAGGATTTTTCTCGCGTGTGCTTCTTGGCTGACTTTAATTCTATCTTCTTTTTGTTCAATCTCTAATCCCAAAAAGAATGAAGCTTTCTTTGAAACGATCTTGAATTCAGTTTTCAGTTCTTCGATAAATTTGTTAAGTTCGCATTGATCAGTCGATCCAACTAGCCCATCGTCTACGTACAGAACAAGTACGATTTTCTTCCCGTTTCTCTCCCTCATATATAAACAAGGATCAGCGTCACTAACACTGAATCCTAGTTTGGATATGAAGCTCCCAAATCGCTTGTTCCAACATCTTGATGACTGTTTGAGTCCATACAAACTTTTCTTTAACTCACATACCTTATCTGTACCATCGTCGTATCCTTCAGGCTGCTTCATATATATAACTTCTTCTAAATCTCCATACAAGAAGGCTGTTGACACGTCAAACTGGATCAGTTGCATCTTTTCCATTGCAGCAATACTAATAATTGATCTAATAGTTCCTAACTTTGCTACTGGACTAAATGTTTGACTATAATCAATACCTTCACGTTGACTAAAGCCTTTGGCCACCAGTCTTGCTTTATACTTGTCGATACTGCCATCTGGATTTTTCTTCAAACAATAAACCCACTTGCAAGGTATTGCTTTCGCTCCTCTAGGTAAAGGCGTCAGTCTCCAAGTTTGATTTTCTTTCAATGATGCAATTTCTCTTTCCATGGATATTCTCCACTCAGATTTCTCTTTGCTGTTAATTGCTTCTTGAAAAGTTTCAGGATTTGTTGAAGAGTTGAGAAAATCCTCTGCTGCCATTACATAATCATTGAGATTCTGGGGTTTTCTTAGTGCTGATCTGTCTCGAAGGCGTTCATTTACTGGCTTCTGCAGGATATCTTGTTCTTCATTTTCAAAACTGCTATCTATCCCAGTTTCGTACTCATCCGAAAATATGCTACTTCCTGCATTTTCTGATTCTTCTAGTTGTTCTTTACTGGTCAATTCAACGTCTCGAAATGGTAGTTTTATTGCTTTTTCACATATTATTGGATTTTCCTGAAACTTTACATCTCTTGATAGGATAACTTTGTTCTCTTCCTTGATATATATTCTATACCGCTCATCGCCGTCATATCCCACGAGGTATCCTTTAACCGCTTTTCTGTCCATTTTCTTCCTCTTCTGGATTGGAATATGAGTGAAGCAAGTCGATCCAATTATTCTCAAATGCTTGATTCTGGGTTTCTTACCAATCCACACTTCGTACGGACTTACACCATCTACTGAAGACTTCCCAGTTCTATTCAGTATGTACACTGCAGAATTTGCAAGCTCCGCCCAAATTGCTTCCGGATAATTAACTTCAGTGCTTGAGTACTTAAAAGTTCTTGCCATCTCTACCAATGTTCGATTTTCACGTTCACTGCCGCCATTCTGTTCAGGTGTATAGGGCGCTGTCAGTCTCTGCGTGATACCATTCGACCGGAGAATCTGTTTGACTTCACCGTTGTCAAACTCACCACCATTGTCACTCAGTAGCTCTTTGATGGAATGACCCAACATCTTCGCATGTGCAATAACTTCTTTTAAAACGTTCTTCACATCTGATTTGTGTTCTATGGCAAACCCGTATCGGAACTTTGAGAAGCTATCCTTAAACACAACCAGATACCTTTTATTCTTGAAAGAGTTGCTAAAAGGTCCACATACGTCCGTTGACATGAGCTCTCCTGGTGCTGTCGCTTTCCTTCTAGTTCCGAACGGTAATCTGTGCGCTTTACCATAAATGCACGGTTCACACGTATTTTGGTCTAACTTGACTTTAATGCCCAACTCCTTCTCCAGCATCTGCTTCACGTGTCTCTTATCTTGATGTCCCCATCGTTCATGATAAAGTTGAAGTGTTGTGTCATCTCCAATGGCTACATTGAAGTGCATAGCTGTCTTCAGTTTTGAAACGTTTGGTTTGATGGCTGCCTTGTACAACGATCCGTTCACTTGACGACTTCCGCACAGCACTATTTTGCCATCTACTTCAAGCCAGCACTTTGTAGCTAAGGACTTAAAGATACTATTTTGGTTTCTGTCCTGAGCAGCCAAAACCGAAAATAAGTTCCTTGATATTGTAGGAACATACCACACGTCGTTCAATGTTACTTGTTTATGGTTGTGAGTTGATTCTACTTTTATTGTTCCTTTTCCAATAGCGCTGAGAGATTCTTTTCCAGCCGCTTGTATTGTGCAAGGACTTTCAAACTCCTCAAAATCAATAAACCAGTCTTGACAATTTGTAACATGCCTTGTTGCTCCGTTATCAATCCACCAATCCATTGAATTTACCTCTGTTGCATATACTTTATTGCAGACCGATACTAGAGATGCGTTGGTGTCGACTACGTTACCTTGGTTGCTGCTTGACACGCTGCCTCTTGTTGGTCTTCCTTCAGCGATCCATTTTCTACAGTCTCGAACCCAATGTCCTTTCTTTTTACAAAAATTGCAGATGTCCTCTCTTTTGTTCCGGGTACTACTTGACTTTGGTCCAATAACCTGCTTTTTTCTCTCAAATCTTGCAACTAGTGCCTCTTGTGCCAGGTTCTCTTCATCTTCTCTCTTTCTGAAGTTTCTTTCATACATGCATAGCTGCATCGTCAATTCGTCAAATGTTTTGTCTTCATCTTTTGTTAATAACATCCAGCTTGATCTGAAAGTTTCAAACGTACTTGGTAAAATATGCAAAACTTTGCATACTAAAATTAAGTCTGGTAAAGCATTTTCGTTTTTTGCTTTGAGACCATTATTTAATTCGCTCCACAAACTTCGCAATTTTGCAATATGTGTCGAAACATCTTGACTTGAATTCCAGGTAAATGCAAAAAGATCAGTGCAGATTTTGAAAAGTTGATCCTTAGAAGTAGCTTCAAATTGATGTCTCAGTGCATTCCATGTATCATGTGCAGTCTCTTTATCCATGATTTTCTGATAAACTACGTCCGTAACTGAGCTTGTTATCATTGATTTCGCATAGCTGTTTGCTTTTCGATAAAAGTTGCGCTTTTCATTGTGTTGGTTGATTTCTTCTTGCTTAGGAGTCCCTTCTAAAGGCTCGGGCTTTTTCAGAATCCCATCAATCACATCTAGAGCTCCTTCATGGTAGTCCAACAAATCTCGAATCTTCCTTTTCCATATAGGCCAATCTGACTCACCAGCCAAAAGTTTGATATGCTTCGCTAAATCCATTCTTGAAAATGTATTTATAATTTCAAACTAAATTATGGAAATTCGATTTAAATTAAAACAATTTATTAATAATCGCGACTGGGCCCATAACCTATTGTTTTTTATGGATTGAAATTAAATAAATTGTATTTAATTTTATAAGAAAATCTTTATTAAATGAACTGATCATTAGAAAATAATTGATAAGAGTAACTTGATTTGAAAAAT
This sequence comes from Leucozona laternaria, assembly GCA_932273885.2. Taxonomy (NCBI): domain Eukaryota; kingdom Metazoa; phylum Arthropoda; class Insecta; order Diptera; family Syrphidae; genus Leucozona; species Leucozona laternaria. The sequence continues at coordinate 64,310,846 of OW026367.1, read as the reverse complement.
AATTTCTGAGCTTTAAACAAAAACAGACTTAATTAAAATATAAAAGCTAAGTTCTAAAAAGTCAAAGTATACAAATTAACATCAAGGTATTTATAACTTCAACATGATCCCTGGCAGAAGAACTTGACTCTGCGATACTGCAAAAGGCTTTGGCTATCTGTAATAATAGCTCTTTCGTTTGGTCGTCCATGAATTTTTTATATCCATTTTTAAGACTGACAATTTGTATTAATTTCTTTTATTTTCTATCCTTTTATCCAAACCGATCCGGAAAACGAAATGGCAAGTTCTTGAAGGACAACAGACAAGTCAGTTAATTATCACGAAAGAATAGTAGGTAGAAGGAGAAAATGTTTCGTTCTTGTTCATTCTGCAACAGAACGTGAAAAATGTCAAGAATTACTTGGTCTGTTAACAATTCTTCAATTGTATAACTACATATAACTAGGCACATTGTTTCATTTTTCAGAATAAATAAAATTCTTCTGATTTGTCCACAATATTCGACAAGTGCTTCAAGAAAAAATAAAATACATGACTGGGTCGCACGTCCTTACATATAAATTGCCCACTGCAGCTTTATGTTAATAATTATTATTATGTTATGTTATTAATTATTATAGCACACATTGCTTCACATTTAAAGTTTCTCAAAAGTAAAGTTCATAGGCGCCTTCATACTTTTTTTTTTTAACTTCTGCCGTTGCTTTTAAACTGTATCAACAGTTTTACGGAAATTGTGATTTTTTGCACTTTAAAATACATATCCTTATGAAGATCGTTCTGAGAAAATTTCAAAACAGTTAAAAAATATTTAAAAAAATGTTTTAACCGAATTTTGTATCTCAGATAGACCGAATCGATCCGTTCTATTACTTCTCAACTTGTGTATATAAATGCGAAGAACTAGTGCGCGTTGTTATTAACATTTCGTGTTCGCAGTGAAAAATACGGTAGTCGATAAATTGCGGGAGTAAATTATTTTTGTAGAAAACGTTAAAGGTAAGTTCTAAAAAAAAGTTTTCTAATGCCACTGCGCGCCTATTATTGTGCTTAAACCTAACCTTCAAATTAATAACACAACATATAATTCCGGATTATTATAAGAGATAAGAATGATTATTCTGCTTCTTAAAAAGTTACAATATGGTCTTTTGAAAATAATATTCTATAAAAGAATATTTTTTTCTTCTAAAATGATATTTTTGTTGATTTTTATAGGTACCGCAGAAATCAATGAATATGGAGAAGCAGTTCGACTTGCTAGATTAGAAAAAATGACTTTCTATAAACAAGAAACAGGTATGAGACTTTACGATGTTTATGAATTTCTCTTTATAATATTATGAGCTTTAATTGATCATAATTTATTCGAAATGTTTTGCAAGATTATTTTGTTACATTCCTCTCGACTGGTTTTCTTATTTCTTTTAAGATGGATTTTATTTAAATAACCCATGTTCTGTAATTATCGAGATAGTTTGTCGCGGAACGTTGTGTATTGGAACACTAATTTCCAGTCGTCGAAATTCTATCATTTAAAATTAAAATTGAATGTGTTTCTACCATATACACAGAACACAAAACTGACACATACAAATTCTCACTCTATTTTCTATTTACTGCATATCCCTTTAAAATTATCATTCTGTTGATATATGTTTTACTTTGACTTCTTACCTTAAAATAATACATCCACCAAATCAAAAGTGCATGCACTATTACAAAGTCTAAACACTTGTGCCGTAGACGACTTTAAGCTAGAGAATTAGATACGAATATTAATAAGTACTTACAATTGGCGTACCAAATTAGTTTTTCAAAAATGTTAGAAAAAATTTATACAGGTAGATCCATAATGAATGGTCCACACTGAAACTAGCGTTACGTCAGGTCATGACCTCTCAAAATTTAGTAACTTGTTTTTTATCACTACGTCCATAATTAATTTTTTCACTCGAATACTGTCCACTAGTAAGAACAATTTTTGTCATTAAAATAGTATATAGATAAAACAATATTTTTATCAAACCTAATTTTTATTTCAATTTTTAAAAGATCATCCTGAAAAAAAATTCGTATGACTGAACCCTCTTTTGTATTTGTATATATCTTTTGTATTTGTATTATTGCATGTTTTTAAAGTTTAAAACTTACCAAAGCTATCTTTAGATCGAAAGTTATAGCATTTTTAACTCAATAAGACAGGGTTCTAAAACAAAAATAAACCTTTTTGATATGAAACATTTTTAGCGGCGGGTAAACTCGATTGAAAATGGGACGTCGCGGACGTTGGTTAGAATAGAATTGTTTAGAATGGGTTGGCTGTAGCTCATCCCAAAACCACTGGCTACCTTCGTTGGTTTTTGTGGTTTATAGGTCTGTTTGGTAACGTGAAATTTCTTGCGAATTTGTACAAATTTTCACAAAATTGCACAATTTGTTACAATTTCCTCTTTGTTAATTCGAAAAAGTTGCAACGAGAGAGCACATCGAGAGAAAAAAATATTTCCCCTCCATTGGATAGCTTGCGAATTTGTGCTATATAAATTTCTGTGTGCAAGAAGAGTAAAATCTGTCAAAACACCCAGCTGTTAGCATCTTTTGCTTTTAATTTGAAATTGTGGTTTCTGGTATGTGAAACTTTATAAATAATAAATAACTTGATAAATTTATATTTTATGTGATTTTTTTTTTTAAATTAAACGCAAATTGTTAACAAAACCAGACTTTTGGCACGTGATTGTTGATGTGAGGAGTAAAATTCTGACATTTTGTACACAAAAGTGGTTCAATGCGTTTGTTAACTTTCTTGTAAATTTCTCCATTTTTGAGAAATTCGTTCTCTCTTTGACGTTTTGACAGATTTTACACATTTTGCTGAAAAAAGATACCAAACAGACCTTATATCACAAGGTTTGTTCGTTGAGCCCTGAAGTCACCCTGGGGTAGCCCCAAAGCGTTTTTTGAAAAACCTGAAGTCACCCTGGTGAAAAAATTCTGTGTTTTTTGAGACCTGGGGTCGCCCTGAACTAGCCCTGAAATAGAACTAGGTATTTTGCTGTGGCGAGTTGAGGTAAAGCAAATGCTGCCAAAGTGACATGAGCTGTTATGCGTATGTTTTGTTGTGGATTCACGTACTACAGGTTATTTGTTTATTTTTGGAAAACAAATTGTGAGAATATACAAATTTAATTTAATGCTAATAAATAGCAATACAAAATGGAAACGGTTGAAGTAGTTTTTATTCATTTTTAAGACATATTTGAAACAAATTTTAAGTTTTAATTATCTAAGCACAGAACTTTTGTTTCTTGCTTTAAATGTCAACAGCCCTTGAGCGTTTTTTGAGAACCGAAAAACCCAGTTTTTTTTGACAATTCTTGGGGTTGTCAAGAAAACCTGGGTCAACCCTGGGTAAAGTTCAACGAACGAAGCTACAGATTAGCCACATGAAGATGAGAATCCCCGGTAGCCATTTTAATTTGCCTACAAGCTTGAACTGTCAGATATCAGATTAAAAATGAGAATGTGTGTATAAAAACCTCACACATAGACAGTAGGGATCTTCAGGCACCGGCTGAATTGTTGTTGCAATTCACATCTATTCATCGACGGGGGAAGAAATTACAAACACAACAAAATGTGACACCCTAAATAATAAAAAAAAACACATAAACCACATAGAAAATTTAATACACCAACCAAATGAACGAAACATAGAACATAACCAAATCTATGACACCAACCCAAAGAACGAAAGTAGTCCAAATTGCCTTCTTTTTGGGTATTTTTTGAATTTGGTCGTTGGAATTTGAAAAAAATGCTGGTCTGAAGTTTTTATGATCAAATTATATATTTGTATTTATCGCAAACTATTTGAATACATACGTTGTTTTAATTTCTTCTTCACTTCGTTAAAATAATAATATATTTCAGTATCAATAAATCTACATATTTCACATCTACCTAGGCGTCCCACGACGGCTCATATTTTTTTAATAACAGCTTTCTTATTTATTTTCATTTTTATTTTGACTGTTGGCGCTTTGACCAAATTTTTTCTAACTTGATTTATACAAATTGTATAAAATGACCCCCTACTGCACCTATACAAGCCCGTTATATATTAAAAACTGTCGGTTCAAGTGTCTTGTACTTTCGAATTTTATATCTCATGAGCAGCCAATTGTATCCGTTGCTGGAGCTCACTGATGCTATATTGTTCATTTTTGTATACTCACATAATACTACCTTTTTGGCAGATCGATGAAATATACGCTCCCGTAACTAACTTAATAAAGAATTTGGTGCTACACAGTCGTGCATTTTATTTTCCTTGTGTAAAAACTAAATATTTGGAACACGACAAATTATGCCGACAAATTATGTTGTTGTATTGCATTTTTTGTATGTTCTATGTGTATAGATCATTTCTGATTATGAAAAAACGACTATTTTTAAAAAAACTAGTACTTTAGTAACCTAAAATTAACAAAAAAATATTGTTAACAAACAAACTTTTTTTTTTTTATTTCTTATTTTCAGAAATGTTGTAGAATTGTAATGCGGGTGTGGACGTTGTTTTTAATATTTAATTTTTTATTTTCTCCAAAACGGATTTGACAATTTCATACCTGTTCTTTTAAGTAATTGCAATGATACTGCGTTCATGATTTACGCCAAAAAATCACATTTGAAAAAAATTACATTTTGTTATTATTTGGCATATTGCATTTAAAGATTTTACCAAAATAATACAAAATATTAATTTCAAATAATAATTTCTCGCTCGCAAACTGTCACAAATTATATGCGAGGGTGTTTGCACAATATGCAAGAAAGTCGCAAACTTATATGCAATGTGGTTGGCGCACATATTCTTAATGGTTTGCGACCATATGCGGATTGTCCCAAAAGGGTGTTCAGACGATATGCTATCAAAGTCGCAAATGATGACGTCAAAATCTCGTCAGGCTCGCAAACATTTGAGACTTTTATATGACTAATGACTACTGCTCGTAGCTTTATAGACTACTAGCTGGACCGTCCGCCTTGGCACGGATAGACAAACCTAAGATTCACATAAAAACTTACCCAAGAAAATATAAATAAATATTTAAGTAACTTTTTGTAATTGAAGACTAATCTCTGGGTTGTAACCCACTTCACCCACTTCATGAATGGCTAAATTCGTAAAAATATGATCATCTAAGTCCAACCTTAAAGACCACCTTTTTGTGTTTATCCCATTTTACTCTATAAATATCAATTTTTTTTTTAAATAACCTTTCAAACAAACAGAATTTAAAAAATTGTTTTCCCCTTCTTCACCCTATAAATATCAGTTTTTTTTTGAAAAAAATATTCCTAAAGCCATCTTCTAGCAAAAACTTTTCAAACAGAAAAAGAATTTTTGAAATCGGACGTGGGCAAGAGTTCAGCTTTATTAATATAGAATAGAATAGAAGATAGATATATTTACGGAAGTTACAGAACATGGGTAAATGTTGTTATTATTAATTTGTATTGTATTTATTGTTTAAAAAACACGATAAGACTTTATTTTTCATTGTCATTATTAATTTGGGTGTATAGTTTTGCTTACACGATCGTCATTAGTTTTTATTGCTATTTTTCAGATGTTGATTTAACTTCTTGTCAATCGCTTGACGACGAGTCTATAGATGTTGATAAATCGCAGTTTCCAAATGAAGATGATTATTCTACAGAACTCCAACAAATGATTGTGGAAAAAAACGTTGTCAAAGAAGAACAAGAGTTAAGCCTGGCAGAGAATTTTGAGAAGGTACCACCAGTATGTGGTGAGGAACGTGAACAAATACCCAAACATTGGCAAAGGAATAAGGCGAAAAGTGCAAGACAAGCTGGACAGGAATACGTGAATAAGAAAGGAAATATCGTGCAAGCTCGAAAACTCAAAGACGGATGCAGTGAAAGATGTAGAATGAAATGCAAATCAAAAATAACAGAACAAGAAAGATTCGATCTCTTCAATGAGTTCTGGAACATAGACTCACACGAAAAAAAGTGGAAGTATCTTACAAGAAAAGTCTTATCTCAGCCTGTGAAGAGCCAAACAACCCAGTGGCAATCGAGAAGAAAAGAATCTCGAACTTACAATTTTCGAATCGGCGGAAAAAACATAATGGTTTGCAAACCCATGTTCCTGAACACGCTTGGCATCAATGACGCCTGGGTTAGAACAGCATTGCAAAAGCAAGGAAACAACAATATCTTACGACCAGATTTTCGTGGAACAAACATGAAACGTCGATTGCACCCGGAGTTGGTTTCTAGTGTCAGGCAACACATATCAGTATTTCCGACAGTCCCTTCTACATACTACCATAAGGACACTAATCGCGAATATCTCGACGAAAGCTTAGATATGAGAAAAATGTATGGATTTTATAAGACTTGGATGGCTGAACATTATCCAACTCAATCAACCACTGCCAACGAGCGACAATACAGGCATATTTTCAACAACGACTTTAATCTCCATTTCATCAAACCGAAAAAAGATCCCTGTGAGTTTTAATTACGCTGTCGACGCTGACTACTGCAAATTGTGTTTTTCAAAAAAGGAATGCATTTGTTTATTTATAACTTCAGCCAAGTCTAGCAAACCGCATATTCCCTATTAATCCGTCGAAATCGAAGGCTTTATGTACATTCAGTTATTCAGTAGAAGCCATTTCTTTGATTCGACATGCGTTTCATGAGTTCTCTTTGCGACAGAACCAGTTGATGCTCGAGACTATTCCGACAAGGATGAATTATCGTTAATTTGTTGATCAAATGATATTTATTTTATAATGCTGTAAATAATAATAATTATTATGTACTATATTTTGGTATCAAAAAAGCAGTGAAAAAAAAACTTTTAATGAAACTTATTTTTCTTTGTTATCTCTTTCCGTACTTGTTGCGACTGCAAGCCTAATTATGTAATAAAGAAGTCCATAAAACATATTGTGCATGTTTTTCTTTTTCAAATGTGTAAAAACATCAAACAAACAGTCCATTAAAGACATTACTCTGTTAGTAATATAGCCACGTTTTGGTGAGAGTGTATAGCCAGCACAACTTTCTGAAAATTTCGAATTTATTTTTTTTGTTCGTTTCGCAATTTCTTTCCAGTAGATAGTCAAGTGCTGAATTTTACCGCAACAAGGAAATATTCATATTAGCCGTTTGCCCCTCTAAACGTACGCACCTGTAAGATGTTGGATAAGTGCCTTGCGTGGGGTTGGGCCATTATCGATTTGGTATGTTCTTCCACCGCCTGGATAGGGCAAGGTTGCTATGTGCATTTCCGAGCTGCTGCAAAGTCGATTAGCCTAAAACAGTTATCTGTTGTGGTTTCAACGACTGTTCCTTACTAACTCATCCGCCGAAGATTTTTCCGTTCCACACAACTTTGACATCGTACTCCAGACAGGTTCCATAAGCTCTGTCCTGGAGGTCATAAAACTCTTTGAAGTCTCTACAACGATAAGGGTATTAGGGTTATGTTTTGAAAAGTGACTTTGATACGGATCACTTGCCAGCTTGACGTCAACAATAATAATAAAAATGTAGCAATTTTTTCCTATCCATCGTACCTCCGTAGGTATACCACGTGAGGACAGACTCAGACGTACATCACCCTTCTCTCGTTTAAAGAACACGGCATATAAAAAGTCAATTCTGACATCATGTAAAAAGTCAAGCGGGATGGGCACATGCTAGCAAACTGTCACAAATATAGCGTTCACAAGATATTCAAACAAAATCGCAAACTTATGTGAAATCTATGTGTCGCTTATGAACATTTGCGAACGGTCCCAAATGAAAGACGATGTGCAATCAAAGTAGCAAATGATGACGCAAAAATGATGTCAGGCGCGCAAACGTTTGCGACTTCTATATGCCATCTGCTCGAAGCTTAAGAGTTCGGCCAGGCATTGAGCGACAAAGTCTCGAGCGGCAGAGTGACTGAGCGACAAGTTCAAGCCACAACTGGCCATTTATAGAACAGATTTAAAAGCAGAGCAACGTCGCTCAGAAATCTTACTGCCGCTCAGGATTTGGTACTTCTTATACTGAAAAAATAGCAAAAATATCTTCAAAAGTATATACTGTAAACTCTAAAGCCACAAAACTCGAACAAAAAACTTTTTAGTACAATGTCCGCCGTTTTGAAAAAAAAAATGTTATAACCCATTATTGGTTGTAGAAAAAGGTTTTGTCTTATATGTCGAATTTCTTTCAATAAAGAAATCGAATTTTTTCTAATCCAAATTGATATTTTTCTTAACCGAATCGATTTGTTTCTGTCAATTGAAAGGAATTCGTTAAAGAATCGATTTTTTAGTGTGATTGTGTATTGTTACTAGACAGCTGCAATTTATTATTTTTTAGAGTTACATAATGTATGTATATTAACTGAAAGTATTGTTGAATGTTTCGTTTAATTATGTAAAGGGTCCGCCAAATAACTTTTCTTTTTTTTTGAAAATGGCGCAAAACATCGAGTGTAGCTTCGGCTGTGTGGCTCGTAGCGCCGTCCTGTTGAAACCAAATGTTGCCAATATCCTCCTCTTCAATTTTTGTGGACAAAAATTCGTTCAACATGGCCAGATAACGATCGCCATTGACAGTAACGGCCACTCCTTGCTCATTTTCGAAAAATGGCCCAATTATGCCTCTGGACCAAAATCCGCACCAAACAGTGACTCGTTTTGGGTGTATCGGCTTTTCAATTTATGCGTGGGGGTTTTCTGTGCCCCAAATGCGACAATTTTGCTTGTTTACTACCCGCCAAGATCAAAATGAGCTTCATCTGAAAAGATGATTTTTTTGGCAAAATCGGCATCTTCTCTAAGTCGATCGCAGGCCCACTTAGCGAAGCGTATGCACAACCATATTCGTTCAGCGGAAGGATAAAACTAATTATTTGTCAAATCAGACATGAGTTAAGTGTTATACCATTCACGAAATAAGCACTAGTTGAAAAAAAAAAACGTTAGATGGCGGACCCTTTAGAATACGTTGCAACAAAAAAAAAACTCCCCGACTTCCGTTTTAGAAATGTTAAAATCTTTAAATTTGTGTGTGCAAATAGGTGTAAGATCTTGTTAAAGATTCAAGATTTGTCTTGACGGAATCGGTTTTATTTAGAAAAAAATCGGTAGAGAATCGATTCTTTTGTTGAAAGGTATTCGACTTTAAGCTTTTGTTTGCAAATATTTTTGACAACTCCGTCCACTTAAAAGTCGAACTGTCGAAAAACTGCCAACATTAAGACTTAAGAAGTTGTTTTATGGTTTAACTTGCCCAAATAAATTTTGTTCTTTTATTATTTTTGGATACTCGTTCTTTTCTGCTGTCCGCTTGAATGGAACAAAATATTCTATTAACTCAATCGATTCCCTTTCACTTAACTTTTCACTCTGCTGTCCATCAAGTGAACAATTGATACAAAATTTCTATCGCTGGCTAATTAATGAAACTACAGGGTGGACCAAATAAGACCTACCTATGTAAATGTAAACAGCTCTGAAGTACTCTAAACGTTTATTCTAGATCAACAGGATTGAGCTTTTTGACCAACTGGAATTTTGTTATGGTACAGGTGTAGATTTTTTCTTTAAAATCGTGCCACGTGCTATAACCAACTGTGTTGAACGTCATCGTGTCGATGATCAGGACCAGCTGCATAACTTTCACGAACGACCTGGATGTTTTCGGCCGATGTCCTATAACGAGGTCTACCCTTACTTCTAACATCTCTAACGTTCCCATATCGCTCAAATTTGGTCACCAAAGGACCAATTGTCTAAGCTGTTGGCACATTTTTAAACCTATTAAATGTGTACATTTGTGTAAATTGTTGGCCGGCAGTTTTGGACAGTTTTCGTTTAGTGTTTCATTATTAATCTCCCAATCTTTATGTAATAAATTACAAAAAAATAATTCGAAAATATATATATAAATAAAAAGTTATTATTTGTTTGCATAGAAAAGGGACTTTTGGCCCACCCTGTAGTTGGCCTTTCACCCAGTGTAACCGTTTTTTTTTTTTAAACATATTTTAGTCAATCAGAATGACAGATCTGGAAGAGTACCACTTTTACTTTATATGTATATGAACATATTTGCATAAACTATAATACAAAATCCGCCAATTTTTTAATTAAGAAAACTTACATTTTATATATATTTATTTATTTAGGGTATTTTGAATAAGATCCAACCAGAGGCTATAGCATGTAGGTTGAGTCGAAATTGAAAGAATCTATTTTAAGGCAATTTTTTAGAAAATTGTTCCTCCCGCATAAACGGGGAAATATACCCTCTTCTCCCACACTATTTTTTTCTTGCTTCGACCCAATTTACACGCTCTAGCCTTTTGTCGCATCTTATGCAAAACCACCCTGTATATGAACATGCATATGTTCATATAAAAAAAAAGAACTAATAACGAACTTATTTTTTTTTTTTGTACTTATTTCAGAAGTAAATAAAGTAACAATAAAACAAGAAAAGACAGAAATCAACACCACCGAAATTATTTACAGTCCTCCGAAGCTAGAAAAACGTGAAACAAGAGAAACAACTTTTGATTGCTTCCACAGAATAGAAGATGGAAAATTCGGATGTAACTTATGTGAGAAAACATTTAAGTCTTCTTATCACGTCAAAAGACATTTCCTATCACATACCCAAGAAAAAGCATTCCAATGTACATTGTGTGAGATGCGATTTAATAGAGCTGATCATCTGAAAAACCACATGACAAAACATAATCCAGTAAAGCCATTTCAATGTGATAGCTGCGGTGCAAGTTATGGTCGCGCAGATCACCTTAAACGTCACAGGGAAATGCATCATTCAAATGATCCAAATAGTACTCCAATCAAAGGTGAAGTTTGCGAGTATTGTAATAAGTCATACAGTTCTAAAGCTTATCTACAAAAGCATATGCTAAAGCACACAGAAAAATGTTGGAAATGTAAACTTTGCTCCGTTGTGTTTGAAACAAGCGAAGCCCTTAAGGAGCATGCCAAAACACACAGCAAAGACAAACCCTTCCTGTGCTCGGAGTGTGGTTTATGTTTCCCAAGGAAAAATTATCTTATTATTCATATGCGAAGGCACAATGGTGAACGACCGTACAAATGTCAATACTGCGATAAGGGCTTTCCACGTTCTACCGACTTAAAAGCACATGAAAAGTACTAATTAGATTTCAATGTGTTGGTTCTGAGTTATTTTTTTATTATGTTTCTTATTTATCTTTTTGCAGGTGTCATACCGGAGAGAAAACACACTTTTGCAACGTCTGTGGCAAAGGGTTCCCGCGACCGTACAAATTGTCTGTCCACATGCGAATTCATACCGGCGAAAAACCCTATCAGTGTATGCATTGTCCAAAGGCTTTTGCTCAGTGCAACGATTTGAAAGCACATATACGAAGGCATACTGGCGAGCGATTCAGGTGTGAAATATGTGGGGCTGGATTTATACAAAAATACAATTTGACACAACACAAAGCTGATGCCCACGGCATTATAAAGGAGTCGCGGTTAGGTCGAGTGGCCAAAATACCTATTGCCGAGCCAATTGGAGAGGTAAGAAAATTGACTTGACTTTTGTGAGTTATTTTGGTATCCTCAACTTTTAAAATATATAAATTAATTATGCGACCGGCGATAGATCAGTAGATTTGCTGCTTGGAATGCATGCAAAAATACACTTCGTCTCACTATATTCCGAACAGGCAATTTTTGCCACGTCTTTCTCGGGCGGTTAGAGAGAAAGACACTGAAAACTCACCGTCCCAAAAACAGGGCTTAAAAAGGCTCTCCTTTTAACAGTACCTACAATCAAAAATTCTAACAGCTACCAAGAGGACTTTATTTTAATTTATAATATTTTTAAATAACATTAGCTGATCTTGAAAAAAAACCGTTTACAGAATGAAAATTGCATTTCATGTCCATAATGTGAAAAAAAAATCCGTATTACCTTAGTCGAAAAAGCTGAGTTTTATTAGATTTTTTGACAAATAATTAGAATAGGAAGGGACTTAAGATATGCCAATTTATAATAGTTCTTTCTATATAGGGGACTGTTTATGTGGCTCTGCTTGGCTAGTATCCTCCGTAGGTTGGAGCAGTTCGGATACTCTTATTTTTTTTATAAGCCAAGCAAAGCATGTGAATTGGCATGTTTCTAGCCTCGTCTCACTTGTTTACAAAATTATGCAGGATACCTTTATCCTGCCCCTTGTAAGCTACAATTTGGCATATTTCTTCTAAACCTGGCCTATCAGAGACGAAGAAACATTTTTTTGAATAAGGAACATTCTATTAAACCATGTAAAATGAACATTTTTCTATAGGGTTTTGCCACATCAATTTTTCCTTCCAAAACTTCTTATCATAAATTTCTATCAAAAGTTATTGGATACTCAAACTCGAGCCTACTAAAATATTTAAAAAAAAAATAATTAATTTGCTACAAAAATCAAGCAACAGTTGCGTATTTTCTCCGCAATAAAGGAAGTGCGATTTCAGAACTCAATACAAAAACTGTTATTATAGCAAGAATTTGCATAACTAAAATTTATTTTCTGTAATTCCAGACTATGACACAAGTTATAAATGATTCTGATGAAAAAATGCAAATGGGGCTTACAACAAATCTGGTGTTTCGTGGAGTGGCGCTTCATTAATTCTTAACAAAATTCAGTTTGTATGTGTTATGTATTTTGTTTATTATTATTATTCTTATATAAATGTAGCAAAATAAATTTTTAAAAATGTAATCTTTAGAAACAATAAAGGAAATACAAAGTAAGAGCAGGTTTAATAAAAACTCAGATCATGGAAAGAGGTGTTCACATTTGACACCAAAAACTGGTTTCAAAATTCGAAATTATTGGGCATATTATGGATGACAACTTAACTGTATGAAACTAAATTAAGGCTAAATTCTCGCAGAGACAACTCAACTCAGTTAGTATAATACTAAAAAGATAAAATAGGCATTTTGGTGATTGTATCTTTAGTGAAATTTTTAAAAATATAGTACGATGTAAACTTATTTAACAGGGTAACATTTTGTTTTGAGTGTAACGAACTGTTAAAAATAGAAAAACTAATACATTTGTTTCTCTAAAGAAAACCAACACTATATGATCATACCTTGTATCTGTTCATCATGTCCAGCATAGAGTACCAATAATATCTAGAGAACCGACTAAAGGGTTTCATTCACTTTCAACCTACAGGCTGCACTGAAAGGATTTCCTCCATTAGAGAGCATGGGGTAGTTGCCTAGTGCAATTTAAATGGAACCGAATCGCCTTCTGGCTGGTTCGTAGCCTAGCACACACATTCACAGACAGTAAAAATGAATAAAATTAAGTTGTTTTTTGAAAAAAAATTTAAGGGTGTTTAAGGCAAGAGGAGTACCGGTACCGGTCAGTTCTCTAGATAATATATGTACTGCTTGATGGGCAGAAGGAAGTTACCATAAGTGCATTGGTTATGACCTCAATTTAGGACTTGCTCAACATCTGTTTCAGTTGTTCTTTTAAAGTATAATTAATTTGTCTTTCTTTTTTTTAATCACTCTTTCACTAAAAATAAGATATTTTTAATCAGATATTTTTGTCTGATGTTGATACTTATGGCTAATGGAACACAACGAAACTGATTTCCATTCAATACCTAAACAAAACTAAAAATGCAGCCATTTTGGGTGGTTATATTTTTTTTCAAAATCTTCGAAAGAAAGCTAACGTGTTTATATCAAGGAAAAATAATAGGCTACATTTTGGCACATACGGGTGTCATTTTAAAGTTAATTTGAGCGGGGTGTGACGTCGAATCAGTTAAATGCAAAAAGTTGAAGACAAATTTCAAAATTTCCAAGAACTATACTACAAAGATGATATCTAACCCTGTTCTAAAATATTGTTAGCGGTAAATCGATATATAAAAAATTACAAGTCAAGTTCTAGTGTATAAATAATTGGAGATTATCATGAGGATAAAGATAAACTATATTTTTAATGGAAGTGACTAGACATGCCACTTATAACAGTTTTGGTTTATAAAAGTACTGTTTATGAGACCACACAGGGCCATGGTCCTCCGCCGGTGGGCATACTTCAGGCACCCAGAGTATTTTTTTTCAAGTCGCGCGAAGCGCGTTAACGCACGCCCACTTTTAATGGCGAAAAAAACTGTTATAACTGTTATAAATTGGCATGTCTCTAGTCTCGTCCATATTTAATACAGGAATCTGTTATAATAATTATTTTCATAAGCGGCAGGCGTTTTTTGTCTACATACTTATTTGTGCAAGCTCCTTATTTCCGCTCGAGTGATAAATATGTATTTAAGTATTTTTATATAGTTTTGTACTTGATATTTAGACCATGTAGATAATTGTTTCAGTTTACATGCAGGCTTATTATTACGGTTGCAGAAAAATAATTATAGTAGAGGGAAGGGTGAAGAGCGGTGAGAATACTGAAGATTTTATTTTATTTTATCGTCAATTGTACCTTATAGTGCCATGTTTAAGTAAAACGACAACAGTAATAAGGCTGATTATATATAAAAGTATTATACCAGCTTGTATAATACAACGATATAAGTCTGAAATTAAAATATGAGTTCATCGCGATTCATACCGATTTAATTTGATTTAGGAACAAGAGTTTCCCTCCGGCGAATAGCGAAATATATGGGTTAAAGCGAATAATAAATCGCATAATTTGTTTTATAAACTCACGGATAGTTAAATATGTGAATAATTTATTGGATAGCGATGCCATCAGTGAGCAAAGAGAAAAAGACATTTTCCAAATCAAAACTTATGATTAATGAACCGACCTACATACCTAGTGGTTTGGACAAAATAACTTCCTGTTGCCTCTCAGAAGGAACGGGACATTTTATAAATATTTGTCTAATAAAATTACAAAGTAGAATCAATCGATTTGGATTATCAGTTAGGAGATCTAACTAATAAAATTAAGAACTTGAGTTGATTTTCCTACATTTAGTTTATTAATTTTATTCTGATTGGAATATCTTAAAATAAAAATGATTAGCACCCACCGTACCATCGGTGGTTAGCACTAAACCCTATCCAACGCCTCCACCATTACTATACTGTTGCCGCGGATTACCTGTAAGGAATATTTTCAATTGTGAGATCCGTGAATGTCTTCATATATTATGACAACTTTTCTTACCACCATTCCAATATTGTTTCTCGTACTATCCTTGCACTCCTCTACGGTTTCGTCAAGAACAACATTCATAAAAGGATCGAAACCACGCAGAATTCCGGCTACAGATCGACCGCCATTAAGCTTGAGTAACATACGTTTATCCATATATCTTTAAAAGAAATAAGATAAACATTGTCAATTTGAACTTATTTTTTATAAAATTGACTTACTTTTTCAACTCTGGTGGATGGGCTTTAGACATTTTAAGTAATTATTACTTTCTTTATTTAATAAATAAAAATTCTATTTGAAATTGAAAAGAGCGTGATTGTAGAAATCAAAATGGCAAAATTAAAAACGCGAAAATTTGACAGCCCAGCGAAAAGAAGTGTTCGATTTTGGTGTTGCAGGAATATGGCAGGAACTGAAAATACAATCCACAAACTTACTCACTGAACACAATAGACGCGTGATCGAACGCGTTATCGCTCATTCTTCTTTGCGCTTTTCCTTATTTTGCGTGTGTGTTTTATTTTCATTCGTCGTCCACTCAGATATCTTCGCTTAATCAAGTGGAGTAAAGGGTGCAGAGAGATAAATACTTCTTCACTTGTCCTTTTTCATTAAAAATCGCAGTGTTTAAAAGGTATTTGCAATTATAAGGATACCAAAAGAGAAGCAAAGATTAAAAAACGCTCTCGTCTAAGGCCAGGCGCGCACATGCAACTTAACAGTTTGGTTCTGATTTTGAGCACTCGGGATTATATGAGAGTCCGCCGGTTTATGTGCGCGGACTCTCATATAATCCCATAGTGCTCAAAATCGCAACCAAACTGTTTAGTTGCATGGCCTAAGAGCAGTCATTCGAGGGTTACTCACAGCCCTATTACGATTGTCAATTATCAATTGATAGTTGATAAATATTGAAATTTCGTACATTAAAACTTAATTTATTAGAAAACTGAACAACTGTTCGATGATAATTATTAATTTTCTTGCAATTCACGACGGCCTTCACCATTCTCAATAATCAAAACTTTTATCAATTGGGTTGTCAAATATCGATTTTCAATATTTATCAACTATCAATTGATAATTGACAATCGTAATAGGGCTGTCAATTACCGTTTTTTTCGATTAAATCCATGCGAAAACCCAAGCGATGGCTGTGATGAACATGATAACGTTTATCGCGCGATAAAAATGCGATCAAAAACCTTCTCACATTAATGCGATACATGTGTGAAATTACCTCATTTCGGCCCTTTTAAAAATTAGTATTATACAACGTTTTCATTACAGCAAACGGGGTAATTTTGTTGAAAATTTCCAAATTAGATTCAAATTAACCTCATTTCTCATAGGGTGAGTTTCTTTATTTATTCCGAATATTTGGAATATTTGGAACACCGCTTTTGCGTTTCTTTATTCTCTGGAATATTCCGGATATACTTTTTTCTTGTTTCTTTATTCGTTCTAGAATTATTGGAATGCGTTCTTTCTGTTCCTACTCAAGGGCTAGTGTTAATGGAATATTCTCTACTTTGACAGTTACATTTCATTTTTGTCATTGGTTACAATTAGGTATTGTTATTTTGTCTGCCGTCTGCCTCTGCCATGGATGAAAAGAAATTTAATGAAATGGAAATGGGTGAGCAAGTTCTTGTGATAATTATTTTTGTATGTTCATGATGCTTATGCGTGCGCGTAAAATTAATTTACAATTTGCAAAACAAATAATTAGTTGTTTCTTCTATCAGAAATAATCGCAAAATGATTTTTGATGTGTAAACATCTATACTGGCGGTAGAGTAAAAAGAAAACGTGAACGTTCGTGTGCAACGTTACGTCGTGCAACGTTACGGTGTGCAACGTTACGATCTGCATACTAGGATGGGTGCGTTCAGTAAAAAAAAAAACAAAAGCAAAAACAAGTCCGTTTTGGATCCGCGCACGTTGATGTTTACACATATTAACCGTGAGTCCCGGCACTCAGACAATGTTTTGACATGAAAACAAACAGCTGATAGTTGGATATTCTTTCAATTAAGATCTGTTTCTTTATTTATTCGATTCTGGATATTCTGGGAACACATTTTGCCTTTTCCGTTTTTTCCATTCTTTATCCGGAAAAAATAAAGAAACACACCCATACAAACTCACATTTCGAAATGAGGTAATTTCAACCAAGTTTCCACGAAATTCGTTAGGAAATTACTTCAATACTTTATGAACAACACAAAATAATTTTTGACGGATTTTTTCACGTTTATAAAAACCAGAATCTCAAAGTGAGATTGATGAGAGAAAAGATTTTTCATTGATTGTATCACAGAACTTCTCAAATGAGGTATTGCGAAATAGTGTTTTATTTTTAATAGTGTGTAGCCAGCATTATGTGGAACAAAGAAACTTTTTAACATCCACAACCGTTTGAAGAGCTCAGCAACAACTGTCAATTTGACATTTGGGATTTTTCCTTCTTTTTGACATTTGAGTTTTTGTAGGTTTTGCAAATTTTGCTTCTACCAATTTTGTATACCAACTGGGTAAATTTTGTTTCGCAACTTAAGTATTTTTTTTGTGAAAATAATAATACAATCAGTGAATATTATATTTTACGAATTATTAAATCTTTGTTTAGATTAAACAAAATCTAAATATATATATTTAATTTGGTTTTTATGGCTGGAATTCAAAAATACTCTGCCCTAAAGTATAAAAGATACAAAATTATAGAAAGATACAAATTTATTGTTTTTTTTAAATATGTTCTTTTCGAATTCTTTCAGATATTCTGCAGATGAAGAAAGGCAATTGTTAGCTGGTCATCTACCACCAAGGAGAGTCATAAATAACAGCGGTTTTCCAAGTGATGACACTTCCTCTGGATATCACTATCTAGCACCAGGCGCAGGAGAACGTCCGGATATGTATCAACTCGATGATCAATATTCATTCATGTAATGTTTTATGAATTTAAAAATGTTTTTTTGTTGTTGTAAAACTACCTTGAATTTATTTTTGTATTTACAAATATTCTAGTCATTCGGAAGAAGACGAGAATAGTTTGAATAATAGGCAGCATTATTCGAAAAGGGCCGAACGGGGCTCTGGACTTCAAGATAGTTTATCTTCACCGGTCGATAATGACACCAAATATAGATACAT
This sequence comes from Leucozona laternaria, assembly GCA_932273885.2. Taxonomy (NCBI): domain Eukaryota; kingdom Metazoa; phylum Arthropoda; class Insecta; order Diptera; family Syrphidae; genus Leucozona; species Leucozona laternaria. Next base: position 64,292,410 of record OW026367.1, on the reverse strand, counting down.
AAACAACGATAGAGATTTATCTCTGTCACTTGACAGACATACAGACTTTCGAAATCTTTGCGATACTCCTGAGGACGGTAAAGTATTTAAAAAAAAAAAATTACTGCAAAAAGAGTTAATTTAATATGAACAAATATGCCCCTCAGATTTGTCGGTACGAAAGTATTTGGCAGTCAGCGTTGGTGTAGTGAGTCTCATAACAGAGAATCTATTGAGTCATCCTTTCATTGTGCTTAGACGACAATGTCAAGTATTTCACGCATCGAAAAAGTAATTATAATAATCTTTTTGTTGTGAGCTCTATTATGTGTATCTTAGAAATGTATGTTTACCATTTTCGATTACTGTCTGAAATAATATTAGAAATATTCAAAATATATCAAATTAAATAAACTTAAGAATTCGGCTGTTTGGTAGTATAGTTACCTAGAGATTCACATGGAATAAAACTAGCTTCAAATGACAAACTTATAGCAAATATAAATATAGCCTCGCTTGGACTTTTCAGTTGACTAGTGACAGTCTTCTTAATACGCAATTTTTTTTTAAGTTCCGGGGACAAGAATAGAGCTCACAAATTGTATTGAGTAAAAATTGAAATTTGTATAATAATAAATTTTTTTTTCAGATACCATCTGCACCCGATAAGTCTATTACCCAGCATTATTAATCTCCATAAGCGACAAGGTGTCACAACGCTATGGAAAGGTTTAGGGAGCTGCCTTCTTGTTCGTGGTATGTCAATGGGAGTGGATGATTTAATATCAAAACTTACCACATTTCCAAAGTATGTAAATAACTGTATGTCTGTGAGTCAATGGTAATTTGAATACATTTACAAATTTAATTATAAAGTGTTATATAAGCTTAATATGGTAAAGTATACTGCATAGTTTAAAATAACTTCAGACAGTTGAGTTGAGTTGAGTTGAGTTAGACCGTCAGGCAAATGGATGAGTTGACTCGGGTTTAACTTTAATAAATAAAAAAACCCACAGGTTATATATTGTTCCAATAGATTTGTAACTCTGCATCAACACATCGCCCCAGAATAGTATATCAACACGAGCTTAAAGCAAAAGGTGCCATTCACGTTGAGACGGTCGACATGTTTTTAGTCGCACGGTCCGATGTACGACAAGCTATGTTACCGAAGTCCATTGCAGGAACGGTTTTTTTTTAAAGTTGGGTATACATTGAAATATTTCACAATCGATAGTAAATATAAATGATTTTGGTAAAATTTAAATTTTATTTTTGAACACAATTTACAGAAAGATGAACTTTAAGGCAGGGATTCACACTATATAATGCCAATACCAATACCAATTTCGATACATTAAAATATTCTTAACCCAGAAAAAGAAAAAAAAATTATTTACTGTTGTTTGGAACAAATCTCTGGTACTAAGAAAAAACCCGAAATGTTAATTTGATTCATGAAATGTTTACGGGTTTACTGTTAATAAAATTTTTTTTTCTTTCTTTTAACGTATTCCGAAGATTCTGATTGGTTTTTCCAATAAATGGTAGTGAGAAATTCGATTTACAGTAAACCCGTGAATATTGAGAATCGTTGCCTAAAAAACATTGGGTGATATGAATAAAACGGAGCACGAACTCAGAGCAGGTGGTCCATAAGAATCAGAGAAGGTGCTAAAAAAGACCTGCTCCCGTTTCGTATGAATAAAATTATACTCAAACCAGTGAGCACCTCGTCCTTCACACGGAGTAGGTGCTTTAAAAAAAAGCCAACTTAAACTTATTATTTCTTTCGGTATTGTTTTTGATTGAAAATCATTTTTTCTTTCAGAATTAGGATTCTAAGGCCCAGTTTTTCAGTCGTGAGTTAAACTGGAATTAGTTAACTCTAGAAGTAAATTAACCCACAGTTAACTAAGGAAGCAGTTTTTCAGTAACGAATGCACGCGGAACGACTAAACAAACTCGGTGGATAAAAAATCAAAAGCATCTGTTCATAGCTTATCCTGAGTTAACTCACCAAATTTGATGAGTTAACTCGGGTTTAACTTTAATCTCGCACTGAAAAACTGGACCTAAAAGATTGAACATTTTCAGTATTGACTAGCATTTTATTGTGAAGAATGGAAAAACGTTGCTTGACTTGTGCAAAACATCGTTCAATTATAACTCGTTCGTGAGCTATGCACGTATTGAAAGAATTTTTCTCAGGAGTATCTGGATTTTTATACGGAGGTAAAAGCCATCAGGTAGTAAGAAGTTAGTCCGTATCCTGAATCACCAAGTAAAATGGCACTAGCTTCATTCCATTGCATTATTTTAAATACGCGAGAATTTATCCAAATTCTTGAATCATTCAGTGATCCTGGCCATAAAAGGTCAATACTCGTAAATTCATCCCTCGAATTTGGAATCGTTTTCTGTTAATGTACTCATCCCCATGGACAACTGGTTTGATGATAGGAATATGAGTACAATCAAATTGCTGAAGGAAAGTTGTATTTTTCTTGCCATTCGCACGTTTTAGAGGCCGTGGACTGGTCTACATTACAATGTCTTCTCCAACTCCAGTTTGAAAACCTGGAATACCTGGCGAAGGAAAATTCGTATTTTTTCGAGAAAACGATTCGCCAAGCTATCCACATCTCGTTTGTTGAATCTGTATAGAACGCGATAATAATTTGAAAATCTTTCTCTTTATAAAATCTGACTTTGTGGTTTAAAATTGGTTGAACTCCCCATTTATGGAAAAAAAATATAAAGAGCGTTGAGCATAATCAAATGAGATGACTCAAAAATAGGAGCAGGTGCTCCTCTCGATGGAGCATATACTAGAAGGTGCTTATTTTGAGGAGGTGCTTATCAAACACGTAGCTGCTCAATCGTTGAGCACCTTCTCAAGTGTTTTATTCATATCAAATGGAGCACTTGCTCTTAAAAGTTGAGTTTTGAGCAGATGCTCCTTTTTATTCATACCATCCATTGACTCGGGTGAAAATTTTTTGAGCCACTGAAATCAGAGATATTTTCCACATAACTTTTTGTTCTTATTACTTATACTTCTTATTAAAGTAAAATAAGTTTTTAATGTATGTTCAACGTATAATAAGAAAATAACATATGTTTAGTCAGCTAGATTAGAAAAATACTATTTCGAAGTAAATGTAAAAATTCAAAAGTACTACAAACCTGTCTTTGAACAATGAAATTGAATTATGTATAATGAAACCTATTTCAAAGAGATAACATAAGAAATGTATCACTGGCTCACAGTCTATATATTTCAATTAAAAAACCCTGTTGATAAAATATTTATATTTTTTCTTTAAGGGATGTTGATAGCCGCACATCTGTGAAACGTTTCGGACAGCATCTTATTCTGAAATGGCAAGTTTCCAGTAATGTAATTCGCTAAAAATAAATTAAATTAAGAATTTTTTTTTAAATTTTAGTGTAAGTATTGCTGTGGTGATGCCATTCTATGCAGCTTCTCTGGTCGAAACTGTTCAAAGTGATATTGCTAGTGAAAAACCTGGAATATTCGATGTCTTCCGTGAGGGTGGACAGCGACTTTTGTCGTGGAGCTCTCCACAAAAGGGAAGAATGCTACCAGTTTGGGCCTTACTTGGTCCAAGTGTGTCTCTCGGCCTTACCAAATATGTTTTTAGGTATGTAAGATAAAGCTGTTGTTGAAATTTTGTTTATTTTAAAATAATTTTTTTTTTGTTATATAATCATCCGCCAGCCTTTTTGTTAGAGGCATATCTAGTCATGTTATTCGCAGGAGCATTCAGAACTCACAAGAACAAAAAGGAGCAAAACTCAAGGATGATTCGCTAATTAATCAAAATGTCCTAATCTATTCGAATCTTATTTCAATTCTGACATCAGAAATTCTGTTCTATCCATTTGAGACGATTCTGCATCGATTGCAACTTCAAGGAACCAGGACTATTGTCGACAATTTGGATAGTGGATGTTCTGTTGTTGCAATATTGACAAACTATCAAGGTGCTAGAGATTGTTATAGGACAACAATTGCAACAGAAGGTGTAAGTGGCCTATACAAAGGATTCGGAGCAATCGTTCTGCAATTTGCTGCACACATTGCTGTTATTAAGTTAACCAAATGGGTGGTTGGGCAAATTACGGAGGTTATATCGTGTAAACCGCCAGCAAAAGTCGTACAATATTATAATTTAGATAGAGCAGCCGCTTCGAATTCGACAACGATTTCGCGCAGCCTGAGTTCAAGCAGCAATATTGGTGGAAGTGTCGAAAATGTAGAATAGAATCGAGCTTTTAATGTTTTGCAAAAAATAATAAACAAATTATTTCAAATAAAATAATCTATTTCGCGTTGTGTATAAGAAAATTATTATAAATATCATACAAATATCTTCTTTCTTAGTTTAACTGTGATAAAATCAGAAAAGAAATACAACATTGAGTTTGAATGCCATTTTTTCGTATTTTTGTATATTCAAGCTTAACTAACAGTTAAAGAAATCATGAAAACATCTTGTCAGAAAAAATCGTTCTTTTAAAAGTACCATTGCCTTAGAGCAAACTCCGTCAGGAAATAAAACTCCTAAATTAGGTGAACTTAAGCGAAAGTCTAATTTAAATAAGGTTCAGTTTTTCAGTGCGAGAGCAAAGTTAAACGCGAGTTAACTCATCAAATTTGGGGAGTTAACTCAGGATTAACTGAACAGATGCTTTTGATGTTTTATCCACCGAAATTTTTTGGTCGTTCCGCATGCATTCTCCACCAAAAAAATTGCTTCCCCCGTTAATTGTGGGTGAATTTACTTCTAGAGTTAACTAATTCTGGTTTACCTCACCACTGATAAACTTATATTTTGGCAATTGACCTCAAGACTACGGGTGTTTTCAAAAAGATTGCAGTTTGTAAAAACACGTTTTCATTAGAGTCCAAATGAGGTATGTAATTTCGCAAATCACAGAAAAGGTGTGTGCAATTGGCCGTTTATTCTTTATTAACTTCCAATTGCAAGTTATTTTAATTATGTTAGTGAAGAATCTGGAAACAAAGTTATTCCATTTATTGTCCCAACCTCCCAACGTTTCGACAGGGATTGCTGTCTTCTTCGGGGGTCTTTATTAAAACAAAAATCACAAACACAGTAAAACAAATTACTATAAACAATTAAAAAAGTCCAAGAAAGAATTTTTTTTAAAGACAACTTACTATAGCGTTTTGTGAAATAACAGTAAACATTGATTTTTTTTATAAAATTAAATACATACATACAGTCACTCAAACTCATATTCGTACGGAAGCTAACATGCAGTTCTTTTGCAATTATTTCGAAGACCACAACAAAATCCGAGCTTTATTTGATTTGAAGTCAAAGATTTTATTAACGTTTAATATTAAAGGCCCAAAAAAGTAACACCCCTTGCCAAGAAGAGGACATTTATTAACAAAACTCTGAAAACTTAATTGAAAGAAGTCAAACTCGTATTCGTACCCCAAAAGTTTTCTTGGATTTAAACCAAAACCTAACACAATCTCAATATTTGTTGCGTTTTCCACATTTTATATCCCATGGTCTAGTCTATTTAAAACAAATTTTGAAAACTTCTTAGTCATTTCTATTGCAATTTTAACACATTTTCCAACAACTTCTTTTTCAACACTCTTGCATTTATAATGGTATCTTTTCTAAGTCGTTGGGGTAAATGGCCCTATAGATTCTTTTTAGGGTTAATATCTGCTTAATATTGTCTGGTCCCAATTTTCTTTCCGGTAATTGTAGACATGAAACATGCAAGTGTTATAAATTTTGTTCCTTGGGTCATTGTTTTTGTAAGAAGTAAATTGATTTTAAACCCCAATTTTGGTGCACTCACTTAAGATTTTCTAACAAAAAGTTGATGAATTTTCTGTGGTCTAAATTGCCTCTAATGTTATTCCACTTAACAAGGCTGGTTGCCGGGAAACAACCTGAAACCATCACCAAGCCCACTTCATACTTTACTTCGTAAATTGCATATTCTGAATAGAGCTCGGTATTTTGTTTTCGCCCAACAAATTACCGCTCCTTTGAAATAAAAGATCTCATATTTTGTCTCATGGCTCATGGGTGAAAATGCTTTTTTTTCAAAACTCAAAATCTTTGGTATTAATGACCACTTGCAAAGTTTAACTATTTTACTGTGTTTATTATTTTATCATTATCAACTCTTACGTTACATATCTGTACTACCATTGTGTTTTTAAATATGGAAACGTTTACGAACATTTTTGCTTAGTACCTGACGTAGCTTCTCTCCAAGTTTGGTTCACTTATTCTTTGTTTTTTTCTCATTTCGCAAGTTACAATGCGTTATTTGTAAGAATTGAATATTTCTCAAGCGCTTTGACTTGCATGTTCCATGTCTACAATTATCTAAAAGAAAATCGAACCCGACCGTATTAAGCAGATACTAATCCTTAAGAGAATCTATAGGGCCATTTACCCCAACGACTTAGAAAAGATACCATTATAAATGCAAGAGTGTTGAAAAAGAAGTTGTTGGAAAATGTGTTAAAATTGCAAAAGAAATGACTAAGAAGTTTTCAAAATTTGTTTTAAATAGACTAGACCATGGGATATAAAATGTGGAAAACGCAACAAATATTGAGATTGTGTTAGGTTTTGGTTTAAATCCAAGAAAACTTTTGGGGTACGAATACGAGTTTGACTTCTTTCAATTAAGTTTTCAGAGTTTTGTTAATAAATGTCCTCTTCTTGGCAAGGGGTGTTACTTTTTTGGGCCTTTAATATTAATTGTTAATAAGATCTTTGACTTCAAATAAAAAAAAACTCGGATTTTGTTGTGGTCTTCGAAATAATTGCAAAAGAACTGCATGTTAGCTTCCGTACGAATATGAGTTTGAGTGACTGTACATAATAAATCTCTTAATATGTAAAACATAGTCGTTTTTGTTACAACACTTATAACTCAAGAACGGCTGGACCGATTTTAATGATTTTTAATTTGTTGGATTCGTATCCGCCCGCCCAGAATAACTATACAAATATCGGAACAATTTACTTTGTGGGGTGAAATGGGGTAAAATTAAGAAAACGGATCCGATTAAAAAAACTCTACCTGCGTTTGAAAGGTTATTCTTAGGAAACGATTTCAAGGATATTTTTTCTTTTAAATTGCAATTTGTAGGGTGAAATGTGGTAAACATAAAAAAAATTACATATCTGATTTAAGAAATTATTTTTTTGTGTTTGAAATGACTTAAGGGATATTCTTTTTGAAATTTTATTATGTGCAGGGTGAAATGGGGTAAAAATAAAAAAATGTCAGATTTAAGAAATTATTTTTGTGTTTGAAAGGTTATTTTGAGTGGATGGGCTTAGGGGGTAAAACGAAGTGATATCCGATTTCAAAAATTCTGTTTATGTTGTATTGGAATAACAATATGCGGCGTTGAAGCCTTTCATCAAACAAATGTAATCGTTAGTAAGAGTCCCTATATATGTGTATTGAACACGTTCATTGTAAAAAGTTCATTTTGTTTTATCATCGAATAAACTCTTCTTGTTTAACCTTCTTTAGTAAGTACACGCGTTTTTCTTTTTGCTCTGCAATTACAGGTTATGGGCCCAGGCATTATTAATTAAAAAGAAGAATAGAAAAATTCATTAAATTTTAAAGTTTCCAAATAAGTTTTTTTGAAAACTCGGAAGATGTCGAAGTCGGATAGCAACCTTTCGTTCGAGAAGCTGCTTGGACGGCAGAATTATTGCAATTGGAAAATTGCAATGCAAGCTTTTCTCGATCTTGATAATTTATGGTCCGGAGTCATGGAATATGACTTGGACGAGAACGGACAGCCTAAAACTGCTATAGACGTGGACAAAGACAGAAGGGCAAAAAGCAAAATTACCCTTGCGATTGACTCAATTTGCTACATCCATATTCAGAACGCTACGTCAGCGAAAGTTATGTGGCAGAAGTTGGCGGATGCCTATGAAGACAATGGTCTGACGCGTCGTGTTGGTTTACTTCGAAAATTGATAACCACTTCTTTGTCAAACTGCGGTTCGATGGATCGCTATATCAACGAAATTATATCGTCTTCACAGGCGTTGAACGGTATTGGTTTCCCAATCAATGAAGAGTGGGTAGGTACGCTACTTTTGGCGGGCTTATCAGAAGAATATCGCCCAATGATTATGGCGCTTGAAAATTCTGGCACCAGCATTACAGGTGACGCCATCAAAACGAAACTTCTGCAAGAGATGCAGCCCGGAGAAAGTGATAATGCAGCGCTTTTCTCGTCGAAACACCACAAGTGGCAACCCAACAACAAACAAAAGCGAAAAGGACCGAAATGTAGACGGTGCAACAACTTCGGGCATATAGCAAAGAATTGCCAAGTTAATTCTAGCGACGGTGGTAAGAAATATAATGCATTTGGTGTGGCGCTTTCCACAATTGGCCTTGGAAGTCGTGATGAATGGTTCTTCGACTCGGGGGCAACATCACACATGACGTCGTTGCCCGATGTTCTTCTAAATTCAAAAAGAACGACAGGCACAGTCATCGTGGCAAATGGAGGTGAAATGAAAATTGAATCAACCGGCAAAATTTTAGTAAGAACTGGCAAAAGCAATGACGATTTGGTTGAGGTTAGGGATGTGCAGCATATTCCCGATTTAACTACAAATTTGTTGTCTGTTAGTCGCATTGTAAAGCGAGGTCACACCGTTGTATTTCAGAGCAAAGGGGTTGAAGTGCTCGATCAAAATAAAAAGGTAATTGCAACTGGTACTCTAACAAATGATTTATTTCGATTAGACACAGCACAACCGAACAAAGCACTAACTTGTGGCTCAACAACAACCCGAGAACTCTGGCACAGAAGAATGGGCCACCTTAATTACAACAGCCTGAACAAATTAAACAACGGCTTAGCCAATGGAATAAATTTCTCCAACAAAGTCGAAAAGGATTGCAAAATTTGTCCTATCGGAAAACAAATAAGACTACCCTTCAAAAAGCAAGGTAAGAGAGCTAATGAAATTTTAGAAATTGTGCATTCGGACATCTGTGGTCCAATGGAACATGAGTCTCTCGGGGGCAATCGTTATTTTTTATCATTCATTGACGACTTTACGAGAAAAATTTTTGTATATTTTTTAAAAACGAAGTCAGCACATGAAGTGTGCGAAAAATTTCAAGAATTTATAAGTTTTGTTGAAACCCAAAGTGGTAAGAAAATAAAAAAGATCCGTACAGACAATGGAAAAGAGTTCTTAAACTCAAAATTTCAAAACATAATTAAAAGAAAGGGTATCCACCACCAGACAACAAACGTTATACGCCAGAGCAGAACGGGCTAGCCGAAAGAAACAACAGATCGATAGTAGAGAAGGCCAGATGCATGCTTGCAGATGCCAACTTGTCGAAGTCGTTTTGGGCGGAAGCCGTAGCATATTCTGTATACCTGTTAAATCGATCACCGTCCAAAGGCACAGGCATTACTCCTGAAGAGGCATGGACTGGATTCAAACCAGATTTATCACTCATAAAAGTGTTCGGCACAACAGTCATGTCACACATCCCTAAGATAACTCGACAAAAGTTCGACCCGAAAGCACATGAATGCATACTTACCGGATTTGACGAAAATACTAAAGGCTATCGTCTTTACGATCCCATTAAAAATATAATTTTCAAGAGCCGCAATGTAACCTTCATCAATGAAGATATTTGCGATGGTGAATCTTCACGAAAATGTCCGATGGTAAAGCAATGCAGTGAAAACAGTGCGCCTAAAACTCCGAAATTTGTTGAATTGAATTTATTCAACGAAGTCGACAATAATCTCCAAGAAGGTGTTGAACTCAACAACTCGATGTCTTGTAAAGATGATTTGAGCCTAGACGAAGGTGACAACTCTCACTCAGATGTATTCAATCCAATTGTGAATGATCCAGATGTGGCAATCCCCAATTCCAATGCCGATGCGCTGCCCCAGCAACCTAACTCAAAGTTAACAAAATTAAGGCGCAGCGAAAGGGAGCGCCATATACCAGAAAAATATAAAGATTACATCACAGGCGAAAACAGTAGTTCTTCTTCTGACAATGACGATCTCTATGATGACTGCGAACCCGAGATGAACCAGCATGTTACAGCAGATGACGAACTCGAATCTGGACTTGTGGCGCCTCAATCGTATCCCAATAGACTTTTTTCGGTTGAAAACCAACTAGTGCTAAACTCTCACGATTCGAGGCGCATACCCCAAGGCAAGTATCCTAAAATAAATTCTTTTGAAAATCAAAATACTGCTAAGAATTTCTCACAGCAAAACATGGAAGACCCAACGACGCCCGAAGAAGCCTTATCGAGACCAGATGCAGTCCGATGGAAGTTGGCCATGGAGGAAGAGTTCCAGTCATTGATGGCAAACAACACTTGATCTTTGGTGGATCTACCAAATCATCGTAAGCCAATAAAATGTAAATGGGTTTACCGAACCAAACGGGACGTCACAGGTCAAATTGACCGACACAAGGCAAGACTTGTGATCAAAGGATACTCGCAGCGGAAAGGGGTGGATTTTGACGAAACCTACTCACCAGTTGTACGTCACAGTTCCCTGCGGTATCTCTTTGCACTCGCCGCCCAACTTGACCTTCAAATAGAGCAGATGGACGCCATCACCGCCTTTTTGCAAGGTGAATTATCAGAAGCCATCTATATGGAGCAACCCCCATTATTTGTGGACCAAGCAAATAAATCAAAAGTCTGTATGCTTAACAAAGCGCTATACGGACTCAAACAATCCAGTCGCGTATGGAACATGGAACTGGACCAAGCCCTAAAAGCGTCCGGTTTACTGCAATCTAGTTTTGATCCATGCGTCTACTACAGGATTAATAAAAACGATGTCCTCATACTAGCTGTATATGTGGACGACATTTTACTGTTTTCCAACAGCACTGAATGGCTAACAAATATGAAAAGCAACCTGCATCAACAATTTAAGATGAAGGAACTTGGACCAGCCACACATATTCTAGGAATGCGTATCACCAAGGGTCAAAATTCATACGCTTTGGACCAAGAGCAGTACATTGAATCAATTCTACGTAAATTTGGAATGACGGAATCCAAACCAGTGAAGACACCGATGAATGCCAGTCTAAAGTTGTCAGCCCAAGATGGTGAATTGGAAAACATCTCGTACCAGGAGGCAATCGGATGCCTCATGTATCTGTCCCAATGCACCCGACCGGATATAAGCTTCACCGTCAACACTTTAAGTCGTTTTAATTCGAAACCAGGACGAGAACACTGGCTAGCTGTAAAACATCTGTTTCGTTATCTACGCGGAACATCATCGTTAAAGCTGACATTCCAAAAAGATGAAAGTCCTGACGTCATTGGATTCACAGATGCAGATTGGGCAGCCAACATAGAAGACAGAAAGTCTACGACAGGTTTTGTGTTTTTAGCTCAAGGAGGAGCTATATCGTGGTGCTCCAAAAGGCAACATATTGTTGCATTATCATCATGCGAAGCGGAGTACATGTCGTTATCAGCAGCAGTACAAGAAGCAATCTGGTGGAATGGCCTTCGAAATGAAATTACGCAACAGCGTAGCACTCTCCAAATTATGTGCGACAATCAAAGTGCAATCGCTATCTCAAAGAATGATGGGTTTCACCCTCGAACGAAGCACATTGACATTCGTCACCATTTTGTCAAAGACGTTCTCGCTAAAGGCGAAATTCAAGTCAACTATATATGTTCACAAGAACAAATCGCAGATGTCCTAACGAAGCCGCTGGACAAAGTCAAGGTGGAAACTTTCCGGAAGGCAATGGGAATACAATAGATGACTCTTAAGGAGGAGTATTGGAATAACAATATGCGGCGTTGAAGCCTTTCATCAAACAAATGTAATCGTTAGTAAGAGTCCCTATATATGTGTATTGAACACGTTCATTGTAAAAAGTTCATTTTGTTTTATCATCGAATAAACTCTTCTTGTTTAACCTTCTTTAGTAAGTACACGCGTTTTTCTTTTTGCTCTGCAATTACATGTTGGAAGGGATATTTTCAAAAATGTTATATTTATAGAGTGAAATGGGATAAACACAAAAAAGTGGTTTTTGATTACAAAAATTCTTTCTGCGTTGGGAAAGTGAAAAAGGTTGGACTTAGATGATCATATTTCTACGAAAAATTAAATGCACGAGCTTGCTTGTGTCTATAGGATATAGGTACCTATATTGATACATTTATATGTTTGTATATGTAACTAAAAACAATGTTAATTTATTCATATATGAGAAAACCGAAAACAAGCATGGGTTCTATACATTTCTAATGTCGAATGTTTCGATTTTTTTCTAAACAAAATCGATTCTTTTCTGTCAAAACAAATCTTGCCTTTTTAGCAAGATTTCTCACCGATATACACACACACTAAAGATTTCACATTTCTAATCAGCCTTATTGTGAGTTTCACCCGAAAAATATTTCACCTTAAAATTTTTTTGTTCGCCCAGAATTTTTAAAGCTATTGTGAGTTTCGCCCGAACAAAATTTCGTTCGCCTCCAAAAAAAGAAGTGAAAATGACTTTACATTCCCCCCGAAATGAATGTTCACAATAGGGGAAATTTTTCTATCACGAAATTTCGGGGGAAACTCACAATAGGCGAAAAGTGAAATGTCAAATTTTCCGTGTGGAATGTTGTTCGGGTGAAACTCACAATAAGGCTAAATAAGTCAAATTGAAAATCGAGGAGTTTTGGGAAGGCAAATTATTTTTTTTGTTGTTGCAACCACAGATTAGCCAATGAAGATGAGAATGTTTCGTACGGGGGATGAAATTACAAATACAACAATGTAAACAAATGGGTTTTGGAGGGTGAAACGTACGAAACATTCTCATCTTCATAAGGCTAATCTGTGGACTAAATAAAAATATACCTTCGTTCATTAAACTGAGGCCTAAAGTAGATACTTAAAACTCAATAAAAGATTTTGGACCGAATTCTAAAGAAGTGAAGAAATGCTCCAGTTCTAAATATGGCCCCTATTGCGAGTGTCGTTTGTTTACCGATGAACGACTTTTGTCGTTCAGACAACGAAAATTTAAGATACCTATGTGAAGTTTTTGTTGCATCAGATGCCATCAGCTGTGTTTTCACAAGTGGTTACAACCACATAAAGCTATCCAGATAGCTTTGGATACAAATTTTAACTCGCCCAACGTTTTGGTACGATCGATTTTTATCGACACTCGCAATAAGCGCCTATCTAAAGGGTGTTTTTTTTAGACGTGTGGTTTTCAATCTGGAAATACTTTTTTCGGAGTTGGTCTTTTTGACGATTTGGTCGTTTTGTGATAATAATTATTTTCACTAGGAATTGAGTGTTGTTTTGCTACTTTTTGTCATTTTATGATGAAAGCGAAGAGTTATCTTGAATTTAAGTAAGTTTTGTGTAAATATTATTTTTAAACGCGAAACAGGCACGAAAAAGTTGAGTTTTTTTTTGCATAAATAAAGCGCAAATGATATTTTGCAGAATTATTCAGCTCCCCTAGTTTTGGCGGGAGTGGTAATTTTGTGAAAAGTTGAATTAAAGTTTAAAAAAAACATTAAAAATTAACGAAAGGTTGTACAGTAATCCGTTATAATTTTTTGGAAAGTTAATACTGTATTCTTTAATTTTCTTTTTCAAGTTAAAGTGTATAGTTTTTGAAAAATAAAATTTTAAAGTAAAAATTTTTAAAAAAATCGTTGTTTTTTATTTTGAAGCTGATTTTTTTTCAAAATTTTGTTCTTAACAATTTTTAGCAAAATTTTTAAAATCAAGAACAAAAATTTTATTAGTTTTTGAGTTATTTGAGAAGAACTTTTTACCAAAAAAACTCAAGTATTAATGTTTTTGATAGAATAAAAATAACTTACATATATCTATTATTTTTATTTGGTTCAAACAACATAACTTCACTTAATTGAGTTATAAATAAAACAGAATTATTGATGAAAAATTAAAGAAATAATAATATATCAAACTTTTATGTATTTTTAATCATTTTTAACTTTGTTTAAAGTTGTTTTCAAAAACAAAAAAATGTGTCCTTTGTCCAAGGTCCAGAGCCACCTCCAGAACTTTGTCCGGTTCCAGATCCACCTCCAGAACCTTCTTTCAAAAACAAATGTGTCCTTTGTCCAAGTTCCAGGCCCACCTGAAGATCTTTTGTCCTGGTTCCATATCCACCTCCAGAACCTTGTTTCAAAAAAAAATGTGTCCTTTGTCCAAGTTCCAAACCCAACTCCAGAACTTTTGTCCTGGTTCCAGATTCATCTCCAGAACTTTGTTAAAAAAAAAATGTCTCCTTTGTCCAAGTTCCAGATGCGGGATTTCGTGATAAGGGATTTTGTGATGCGGGATTTCGTACCCAACCCGTGAAGTCGGCTTCGCTCAGCGTTTCGCTCGATTTGCTCGGTCATTTTATTCTGAGCTAATTGAACAAGCTCTGAGCTAACTCCGATGGAAAAAAGAAACACACTTTTTATGCTCTGATATGTCTGAGATAAAAAAAAAACATAGATTTTTTCTTTGACAGTTCCGTGATCTGCTCAGAGTTAAAAAAGAAAAAAGCCAAATATTTTCAGTCAATACAGCTGTTAAAAAAAATCGATTCTTTTTCGAATTCCTTTCAATTGACAGAAACAAATCGATTCGTATTAGACTGCTTTTACACTACAGCGATTTTTAATCTTCGTTTCTCCTTTGGTTTCCTTCTAATTGCAAATACCTTTTACACGACAGCGTTTTTTAATGAAAAGTTTAGTTTGTGCAAGTGAAGAAGTATCATCTCACTGCACTCTTTACTCCACTTGATTAAGCGAAGTTATCTGAGTCGAAGACGAATGAAAATAAAACACATTCGAACAAAAAGGAAAAGCACAAAGAAGAATGAGCGATAACTCTGCAATTTTTTCAACCTCAGCAATTTTGTGTACCCCGGCCACCACATTCGTCCCTCGCCTACGTGCTTAAAAATCGCAAGCAAAAATTGCATGGTTTAAAAGCAGTCTTAGAAACATTTCGATTTCTTTGTTGAAACGAATTCGACATAAGCATAAAATTCTGAGTCAGTCGGCATATAATATTGGCACTGAGTCATAAGTCCACACATGAAAAAAAAAATCACAGTTGACTTTTGACCCACTTAAATAGTTTATTATGAATTATGCCCTCAAGATGCTGTGGCAATATTTATGTGTCGAGTAGGTCACTGGTATGCCACTCACCACTGAAAACCTGGACCCATGGTAAATGTGTATCTATATGCATATGGCTACACACATGTGAGTATGACACTATCGTGCATTTTATTTTTTTGTTTATTGAATTACTCTTGAATTATGTTGTTACCTGCCCCATATACCTATACAAATTTCACTTTTGAATTAAGATCTTTCCTTTGATTTAAAAATTGTACTTGTAAACAACTTCAAACACAAATTCGTTTAAATGCACTGTATAATCAAATATAATTTATCAATAGGTGCGCAACGCATACATCAATTTAATCATCCCTTGTCAAAAATATGATTAGATTACACACGTTTAAATTGAAAATCTACAACAAATTCAAAAACGCATCCCCATCCCCAAACCTATATAGTTTGGGACTTTATTTAACAGAAAGTTATTCGGCCCAATTTCCCATTGAATAGATTCACAGATTTGTGCGCCCGCATTTAAGGGCTGCAAAAGTTCTCACACATATTTCCTCCCCTCACATGTGTGGGATGGCCATCGCAGCCAAACCATGTTATTTTTTTTTTTTTCTTGGCGACTTTAAACTAAGATGTCTGTGCGGGAGGTGATTCTTATTCCAATAAGGCATTCGCATTCGCCAATATCCACCAAGTACTTTCAAATACTTTACCGCTCACATATAGGATACAACGAACGCACGGTCTCTATATGCAAAGTCAAAAGAACCAAATCCTTATACACTTGCCGGCTCGAGTCTATACGGCTACGCAGTACCTACCTACTCACCATACCCTTTGTGTGCTCGCTTGACTGTGATGGCACAGCACAACACAGCACAGCACAGCGTACAGAAAGCGTCCTGGAAGTTGGGCAAAGGGACAGTAAATTTCACTATAGAAATCTCCAGGGTATTGATTTGTTGCCCGTACGGAAGTTTCCATTCCTCCCCTCCATTTTAATCTAATATGTTGGCAAGTGTGACTATATGGATTGGTTTAGATGCGTACATCTACATATTTTATAAAACTCAATTCCTTGTCGTAGTCGTCTTCGTCCCCGTCGTCGTCCCCCTTCTTGTTTACACCAGACGAGAACAAAATCTATAGCAATTACTATAGTCCTGCGTTGGTCCTGGCCTGGCTATGGGGATGGCCCCGGTCCTCGGTCCTCGGTCCTCGGTCCTCGGTCTTCGGTGCTCGCTCCACGGAGCCCATATGCGAACACTTCTATTCATACAACAGAAGCAGGACAGGACACACAATATCCTTGTGTTATATATATGTACCTATATATGCGTGCGAATATTTATATATGCACATATTCTAAACAGTGTTCTCGCTCAGAAAGCAGTGTTGTACTTAAATTTATCTTAATATTTTATATGCATACACACGTGTGTGACATACAAATTTTATACGAACATCCTTTTCGTTAGGTAGAAAGTAGAATCATGCCCGTCAGCGTTTCACATTTGGTCGGGGTCTGGGGGCAGGGACCAGGGGACCGGGGGACCGGGGAGAGACTTCAACTCCTGCTGGACTTTGGCGACTTGTATTTTAAGAAATATATTTTCAAAATCTACATATAAAATTGGATTGGATCGATATTTTCCAGTCCAATTTATGGGGCTGATGATGTTCTAGGATTCTGTTATAGTGGCATTTGGATGATGTATGTATATATGTATGCAGATATATGTACATATCTACATACTCCCTCGTATAAATTGTACTGCCATACTTTGTTATATATGTAGGATGTCGGTTGAGTGGGCATGTGTGTAGTTATAGAGACTCTACTCTGTATTTTAATTTTAATATTTTCTAATGTGGGATGTATTGTTGACTTTAAAGAAAACTTCAATGGCCGAGTTAGGAATACAGAAGTTTCTTTGTGGAGGAACACACATATTAGTTTGCTATAAAACTGAAATTAAAGTCGAGAGCTAAGGTGTTGGAACTGAACGTTTTTAAAATAGTTTTCTGATTCGTGGCTTCTCGATTTCAACATTTAAGCTGATTTCAATCATTAACCTAGGTTCCAGCACTCGATATATTTTGATAATTTTATGTCCTTATATCGTTTTCCATCGACCATCTAGAAGCGTCTAGCTTTCTGGTTTTGATTCTTATATGGCCTTTTCGATTTGCAATCCGAAAGAACAATAATTTAATTAGTGTGAACACTTCTTGAACGATTTTGAAAATAAATTCAGAAGAAAATTTCTATTCTTTTCAGAAGAACAACCACATTCTCACACCAATCAAAAAGGCATTCTACGAGGGTGGGTCAATAAGTCAATGAAAATTAAAACAAATGGCGTCGCCACCTCAAATTTATCATTTTTTACTTGCGAATATAGGTACTAAAGGGTCCGCCAAATAACTTTTTTTTTTTTGAAAATGGCGCAAAACATCGAGTGTAGCTTCGGCTGTGTGGCACGTAGCGCCGCCGCGCCATCCTGTTGAAACCAAATGTTGCCAATATCCTCCTCTTCAATTTTTGTGAACAAAAATTCGTTCAAAATGGCCCGATAACGATCGCCATTGACTGTAACGGCCACTCCTTGCTCATTTTCGAAAAATGTACCAATTATGCCTCTGGACCAAAATCCGCACCAAACAGTGACTCGTTGTGGGTGTATCGGCTTTTCAATGTATGCGTGCGGGTTTTCTGTGCCCCAAATGCGACAATTTTGCTTGTTTACTACCCGCCAAGATCAAAATGAGCTTCATCTGAAAAGATGATTTTTTTTGGCAAAATCGGCATCTTCTCTAAGTCGATCGCAGGCCCACTTAGCGAAGCGTATACACAACCATATTCGTTCAGCGGAAGGATAAAACTAATTATCTGTCAAATCAGACATAAGCTAAGTGTTACCATCCACGAAATAAGCACTAGTTGAAAAAAAATCGTTAGATGGCGGACCCTTTATATGGCAAGTTATGAATTCGTACACAAAATCGAACTCGAGATTTTGATCAAACTTGACATTATTACGAAGCGATGATAGCGAAGACGAAAAAAGTGGGTCTCGCAAAAATGTCCGTCTATCTGTCTGTTTGTTCGCCTACAGCCTAAACCTAGCGTTTTTTGGACATTCCCCCCACCGGTTTTTTTCTCTTTTTTTTAGGACCAAAACTAACAGTAGCTGTCATACAAAATTTCTTGGCCAAAAAGGAAAAACTTATTTTTCTCAAAACCAGCGCTACCGAATTTATTTTTAAAAAGTCAAGAAATTTAAATAGTTATAAGTTGCCATTTAAAAAATAAAAAAAATGGTTCCGAAAAATGTTTATTAATGGTACCTCTCCCAAAGAACCATTTTTTTGATTTTCGCGAAAACGGTTCAACTGATTCTGATAAATTTTTTATGAAGAATTATTGACACATTCTAAATAATATTGTGTACCAAAATGTTCAAAAAAAAAAAACTTTTTGTATTTTTAAAAAAAAGTTTGAATTATTTTTTTTTGAAAACTCAATATTTCAAAAACGATTCTGTCGATTTTTTTTAACTTGTTAAATAGCAATTTTTTAACTTTATCTAGAAGATTTTTGACAAAAATTATTCTCATACCCAAAAATAACAGTGCCTCCCATACAAATGTTTAAAAACCGTTAAGAAAAATATTTTTTGTGTGTTAAAATTAGTACGATCTACCATTTAAAATTTTTAAATTTTATATTTTGCGTTTATTAACAGTACCTACCTCTCATTAAACGGTTTCTTTGATTTTCGACTATCTCAATATCGACTTAAAAAAAGAAAATTCAATATTATTGTTTGAAAATTCGATAATTCGAAAACGGGTAGTAGATTTTTTTGTGAAGTTCAATTTTTAACTTAACATTAACAAATACTTAAATTTGGCATAGGTACCAATTTTTTTTCTCAAAAATGTTAACGAAATTTTATATATAAAAAAATAATTATTTTAAAACCGCTTCTACGATTTTCAATTTTTTTTTTTCACAAATGAAGATTTATATAAGAAATCAGATGGTGTACAACGCGTTGGGTTAAAACAGATTTAAAGTATTTTAATCAATTTCTGTCTAATTTTGTTGATTTAACACAATTTACCAGTTTAAATAATATAATTTCCTTTAATACATATTGCATAATGTGCAACACTATGGGCTATATTGTTAATTTTTATATACTCACATAATACCAAATAAATAATAATAAAATAAATAAAATAAAATATAGACTCCCAAAGCTAACTTATTTCAGACTATAGAACCACAATGTGATCGCGCATGAGAGCAAGTTCGTGCGACCCAGTCGTGCATATTTTTTTAGTCAAGGAGCATCTTTCAAAGGAACGCACAAAAATTATCAGACCGATTCGTCAAATAGTTTTGTTGTGGCAGCCATTTTATATAGACGTCTACGAGAATTTTCGTTGAAATGGAAAAAAAGTGAATTTCGAGTGCTCATTAAACGATCACGCGAACCAAACAAAAGCTTAAAAAATACTATGGGGAATCTCCACCATCGATTGGAACCATTCACCATTGGTTTACTCAATTTTGGTGCAGTCGTTCCAGCACAAGTGATGCCGGCCCGCCGAACGTTGGTCGCCCAATTGAAGTCACCATCAAACCAGAAATGGTCGATAAAATCCACGGTTTGATAATGGATGATCGACAAGTGAAGGTGCTCGAGGTTGAACAGGCCACAGGCTTATCACATGGCTCAGTTATTTCAATTTTTCATAAATATTTGGACATGAAAAAGCTTTCCGCAAGATGGGTGCCGCGTTTGATCACAATCGCGAACAAACACAATCGTTTGACAATTTCGAAGGAGTGTTTGGCGATGTTCAATCAAAATTCGACCGAATTTTTGCGTCGTGTCGTAACCGTGGATGAAACCGGGATTCACCACAACACACCAGAGACCATAAGGAACAGTCGAAACAGTTGACTTCTCCTGGTGAATCCAAGCCTAAGAAGGCCAAGGTGGGTTTGTCGGAAAACAAGGTGATGGCGACGGTTTTTTGGGATGCGCGTGGTGATATTCACATCATTTATCTTATTGAAAAGGGTGAAACGATTACCGGCGCCGCGTCCATTACGAAGAGCTGCTGGATCGATTCCACGCCGATTGGCAGAGAAAAAAAGTTCTTTTCCACCATCAGGACAACACACCGGCGCACAAGTCCGCAGTCGTATTGGAAAAATTTTAAGTAATATTGGAAATATAAGAAATATAACTTTATAATTGAAAAATAAAAACAACATTTTGTATGAGTATGTGATTGAAAATTTCTAAGCTTTTCTGAAAAGTACTGAAATTTCGAGTGGATAATATACCCACTCGAAAAATGTCGAGTGGGTTTTAGGTCCCACACTACCCATATCACCTGCCGGGCCTGGCTGTCTGAGTTGCAAATTCCTCTTGACCAAATGGTATTCAATCTGAAAAATGTTATTCGCTTAGCGCACAAACTTATTTGCTTCATTTTGACAGCTCCCGTTATTTCAGCTTCTTACGAACGTTCATTTGGAAAATTAAAACTAGGATGATTGCATTGCTTGAATGTATTGATGCTGCTTTATTTTTCGAGAAATAAAGCTAAACAAATTCATCTTAGTGAGGTCGTCGAAGAATAATCTTTACTAAAACACAGCCGAATTAAAATCTAACATGAAATATAAGTCTAAATTGTATAGGTATTATTTAAATATCTTATATTATTAATTTTGTATTGCTGTTGCAATAATAATGCATTAATTTTTTATTTTTTTAAATTATTTATTATAAATAAATAACCTGCTGTAAGAATAATGCATTAATTTTTTTTTAATTATTTATTATAAAGAAATAAATTGCTGCAATATTAATGTAAATATTCATTAATTTAATTCATTATTAAAAATTATTTATTATCTAAATAAATTGCTACAATTAAACATAAATTTATTTATTAAATTGTTATGAGTTATTTATCCGACCGTCAAATGTGTTATTTATTTTCAACCACTGATGCGCAATCACCATGGCATGTTACACGATTGAGCAGTTTCTCCAAATGATAAAACTTTAATATCAAATTCTCTAGTGGCTTACATGGATGCCCTTCCCAGTCGACCGATTCAGTGAACTATCAGTCAACACCCGTACGTCAACCAAACACAAGATCTGGATCTATGCTGGTTTCGTCAAACCTTCCGTTTGTCGGTCTTTAAACTTTAAGTCAGTGCAACCGTGTGTCCACTGTAATTTATTTAAGCTAGAGCCTTGGACTGATTTACTTTTTTTTAAACTTATCTTTAACTTATTGTTTAACTTATCTAAAACGGGTAGCTGCCATTCCTACAACCATTTCAGTTGTTTTTTATCTTCTTTTCGAAAATGACTATTGACTTTGATTAAACTTCAAACCTGTAATGACCGAAATGGTTGTGAGAGAACTGTGTTTCAGCTTTTTGCAAAAAAAAAACATTATGGAAATACATAGGGTTTTCAGAAAATTGCTTTATTTTCTGCTTTTAACTTAACCAAAACATACTTCGACTTAGATATTAAAAAAAAAAAACGATGATAAACATAAGAAAGTGGGTCCAATTCTCTCTACCTGCCTATCTGTCTGTACCTTAACCTGCAGCCAAAACACTGAACAAAATCTAGGCAAACGTTTCGGTTATGTATTTGAATTTTGTCCTTTATTTAGAATTTCCCGAAAGCTGAAAGTTTGTTATTAAGCTTTATTGAATTTATAATGTCGCAAAATTTTAAACCATTTGATGTTAAGGTATTAGTATAATACTACTTAAAAATTTTCTAACTTTAAACCTCTTAACTATAGTTCTTAGTTTTAAACAATTTTTGACGAGTATCATACTAAACCTTTTTTCTTAATAAACTCCACCTGAACACACTTAAACACTGACAGCTCATGCAAAAAGTAAGCAAACATACATTTTTCATTTTCAAAGTGACATATGGAGTAAGTATCATACGAAAAGATAAAATATGCATTTTGTGATTTTAACTTTAGTAAAATACTATAACGATTTAATAATTACCCAACTACTTTGAATTTGAAACAAAAGAAAATCCTCTAACTGTTTGCAGCGCCATCTCTTGGAAAAGCTAAACATCAAACCTTCAACCGTTTACAGCGCCATCTTGTGATTCAGCTGAGTATCAATTCCAGTGTTCCATCTGTCAGCGACTGGAATGGAAACTACTAGAAGGAGATATACTCGAATATTCTAGTGGATACTAGTAAAGACTAGAACTATTTAATTCCCTGTATAAGGAGATGTTTTCGAGCGAGTAGAGACAGTTTAATTTTGAATGTGACAGTGTAAAGTATAAAGTAAAAGTGTATCCGGAAGTGAATTTTTAAATTGCATACTATTGAGATTACTGAATAATAAAAACGGTTTGAAGTGAAATAAAGTGTGTTTATTTTGAGAAGTAAATAAGTGGAAGTTATTATTTAAAGAAAAATAACTTTTATTATCGAACCTAGGTAGAACATAACAATACAAAAATGAGAATACGATGCTTACCCGTTTAAAATTTGAAAAATCCTCTTTTTTTAATCTAGCATCATATCAAAAATACAAAAATCAAAATTTTGCGCCATTATTGTTCAACAACTTCGGCTCCTTTCGACAAAGGCGAAATAAGAATTTTCGCTCAGAAAATAACTTTATTTGACTTCGAATTCTCACTTCGCATAAATTGCTTTTAGACGAGAGCGACATTTAATCTTCGTTTCTCTTTAAGTTTCCTTCTAATTGCAAATCCCTTTTACACGCTGCGATTTTTGATGAAAGTTAACTTTGTGCAAGTGAAAAAGCATCATCTCTCTGCACTCTTTGCTCCACTTGATTAAGCGAAGTTATCTGAGTGGACGACGAATAAAAATAAAACACACTCGAACAATAAGGAAAAACACAAAGAAGAACAAGCGATAAGCTATGCAAATTGTTCAACATCATCAACTTTGTCTACCCAGGCCACCACATACGTCTCTCGACTACCTATGCTTAAAAATCGCAAGAAGAAATTGCATGCATCGTTTAAAAACAGTGATATTTTGAAAATGGTTAAACTGATTTGTATGGATGCAACGATGCAAGAAAGTGCGAAATATGAAAATCATTTCCAAGACACAAATTTGACAGTTGTATGCTGCATGTCATTCTATCCCACTTTTTTTGACATTTATTAATACTCTTGTGAGATAGTTTGGAAGTAGTAACTTGTAGCGGTCATTTTGCACTATTAGTTTAATTATGAAAGAAGAAGTAAGTGGCATATGACAGAGCATCGCTATTTCTAAAATCTTTTCAGATATTAAAGGTGTTGGTGAGGTATTTTCCGACATTAATGAAGCAGCATTCGTTTATTTCTATCGTCATCCTGCAGAAACAGACGAGTTTGGCAGGGTTGTCAAAACTAGACATTTCTCTATATAGCTCGGCTCTGTATATGTAGATGCTGTCATTTACCTACGCGACTTTGAATTCGATGAAAAGGTGGTAAAACTCGTTCTTTCATTTGCTAAAAATAATCGTAAAATAATTTTTCGCTAGAAGAAGAACTCGAAGTGCCACACGCCGCGCAGCCAGCCGCCCCGCCTTGACGTCAAGTTAGCAGGAGACCCAATTTTTCGGAATCCGAAAGAGCGATTCATTTATTGATTGGCAACTAACTAGCAGTTAATTCATTTTCAACTAATATCCAATCCCGGATTGTTTATATACATATGCGTATAGCGTATTTTTGAGAAAGGTGTCCTGTTAACTTGACGCAAAATTAAGAGAAAAATCAAAGAAATCAGGCTATTTGTAATCCCTTTTTCGTCGTCCTCGCGCAAATTATTGGATTCAGCCTCGGCTGTCACATGTTTTATTTCTATTTGCTACAACAGCAAGTTCCTGTGACACAGTCTTCATGGTGTGCGTTTAAAATTTTCTCCGCATATGATAAATATATGATGATCCGTAAAGTATACTTCGCCCGCACTTTCTAAGTAGACAATATAAATCTTGGACTTTGTTAATTTTCTTTACCTTCCTGTCCTAGATTGAACGCGGGGAGTTTCACATTCCCTCATATGGCTAAGCCTGTAAATTTTTATGGTGGAACATTGTTAGATATGCGTAACGATATTGGAGAGTAGGGGATTTTATTCTATAAACTATCGTTTACATATATGAAAACAGAGTATGGTAAACGAGCAAAGGCAATTTCTAATGAATCTTAATGCTTCGCCGGAAAAAGGTGCTTCCACCAAAAGGCTTAGATCAAATTAATATTCACAGGGAACAGGGACAGCAGTAGCAGCACGGCAGCGAATATGGGATACCCCAAAACAACTAGCACCCCGTGTCCTCTAATTGTATGCATATACGCACAAGCACATATCTAAAAGCGTCATCAATTTCGGCCTTAAACTAGATATTTCTTAACGCGGAAAGGGTGAGAGATGCCGCATGTGGACATGGACACATACAAGTTGTGTCCTTCTCCGGTATATACATACAACACATTATTATCCTCATCGTCCTGGCCTGGTCCTGCTAAAGTTCTCAATTCAAAATATCCTCCACACTGAATGTAGGTAGTCATGTAGGTATATATATTTGCCCGATACCGATGGGGTGGCAGAAGGGAGTGAGTGAGAAAGTGGGTGGGGGTGGTGATGGTGGCTGGTGGTACAGGAGTTAGATTCACTCTAAAGTACTCGCACTAAAGTCACATACAATACCTATGATGCCGTTGCGAATTGCGAAGAAGAGATAACGCACAATGCCTAGCCCAAGCCCAGCAACCCCCGAAAATCTGTTTACCATATTATATTCTATTTGGGCAGCGATGCTGCTACAACTAAAGGATATGGTAGGTATAGCAGGAGGCTTGGAGGAAGGATTTGCTGGCTTGTAACGTGTCCGAGTTTTACATTGAACTGTGGGTGGGGGCGGTAGTTGGGAGGGGGGGTGGCGATAGAAAACTTTAAATCCGTATATCTAAATATCTATCTATAGGTAGTAGGTATGTGTGTATGGAGTGAACTATATTGAATTGGATATATCACTGGCATATTCTAATGCTGCCTGGGATAGATGGGCAGCACAGAGCCACAATGTATAGCAAGAGCGTTGTGATAAACGTGCGTTTGGGGGGGAGCCTATAGCCTAACAAACAGAGTTGGCAGGAAGAAGGACGGCCGACGACGACGACGACGACGTACATAAAAGCACACGCACATACATTTGTATGAATACATAAAGTTTTCATAAACAAACTATAGGCATCGGAGTTTGAAAGTTTACAATATATGCAGGACATAAGGGATTTCAAGAGATTGGTTTTTAGACATAAATTTAAACAAACATATACCTACACGCAGAGGGGCATAATGTGTACGGAGAGTGTTCACACACTCTTAAACATATAGAATAGATACACACGTACGACCGACCAACCGACGCGACGTACGTAAGTAGAGTATAGCGAGTATTAGAGTCGAGTAGGTAGAGTATAGAATATGTTTGGTCCTGTAATGTGGATGTAATATGCAAACAAAAGTTTTTCAAAAGAAATTTAAATTAGTGGGGATACATACATGCTTGTGCTTGGTAAACTGCTGTATTTCAGATAATATAAGGACGAACGCACGCACTTAGGGCTTCGTGTATGAAAACTTATAATTTGGCTTAAATATTATCCTTAAACAAATTGGCTCGTTTGGTTCAATAGAACTTTTAAGATTTTAAAGTTGGATGTTCTATATACCGAGATATACTTTTAAAACTATTTTTGAAAATTTGTATCGAAGATAGATACGGTATTATTCAAATATTTTTTTTTTAAATTGGGTTAGCTTAGGTATATAGCAGTATGTACTCGGCCATACTAAATGTCCTTTACCTCTCATACCTACACTTAATACTAGTCTCCCTGGGGATTTTTTGTGGTTTGCAAATGAACAAATTAAAAGCTATAGGATTTGGAAGCTGCTATAGCCATAGCAAAGCCTAAATAGGTAGCTTGAGGTAAAAACTTCTGGCTCAAACCTCACGATTTAAGTTTGGTATGGTAAGTTTGTTCACATGGTAACTTAAGTTATTGCTTCTTATTAGACCACAAACAGGTGGTGTTTTTGGTATAAATAACTGATATTTTTCCCTTTTACAAGGATATAGTTCAATAAACGCGAAACCGACTAGTATACAAGTGCTTTGCACCTGAGACACGATCAGCGAACTGGGAATAAGGGATGTTCGAGAATTTCAACATTTCATTGACATGAGTGGTCCGCTGGTAACTGCGACATAAACAAGAAAAATGAGTGTTTGAAGTTAGATTCGAAAGAATTTTTTATTCGCCAGACAGTGGAATGCGTCCTTATGTTGTGGATTGCGAATTTACGTTTGACAGTTCACAGATGAGAAGTGGTTGGTCGCTTTGAAAATATTAAAATACACAATTTTCCGATTATAAATAATTTTACGTAGTTTTTTCTATTTAAATTTGTTGATTAGATTGTTTATTCACTTTGCCAAAAAGTTAAAACAAAAAAGTTGATATTATTTGCTCTAGAAATTGCTTTAAAAGACTTATTCGCAGGTTGCAGCTCATAAGCAACGCACTTAACATATGCTTACAAATTGTGCCTTTTAGTGGAAAGTTTCAACTTTAATAAAGTAGGCGCACCTAGGTATGGCTACTAGCCACTGACCACTGACCACTGGGACTTAGACCAGACTTTGACGAAACTTTACTTTGTAAGTTTCGATAAAATCATAAGATTTTCAAAAATATCCCCAGTACGTGGTTGCTGTCACGGCCTTGATCTCGATTAAGTTTTCACTTTAAAAACATTAATTCGAGACCGTGACTGAACCTACAGTTAAACGAGCCTTAGACCAAGAAACGTATTGACAGTGCTGCCAGATGAAAAAAAATATCTGAAACCCCCCAGATAACCATACATTTTAACAAAAAAAAAAACCCTTAACTTGTTTTCAACTTTTTATTTTTATTCGCAGTTCATAAATGTATGTTTGAGTTGCTACAATTAAAAAAAAATCATTTGTAAAGAAGCTACCAATGGGGTTTTCTATTGGTAAAATAAATCAATTTATTTTTGATTTGGATCTGTCAAACATCCGATTTTGACCATCTTTTCGTTCCATTGGGCAAAATAAATTTATTTATTTTTGATTTAAAATCAATTTTTCAAATCTAAATTTTTCGGCAGATTTACCCCTCCCTGTACTAACACCAACATAAATATACAGCTGTCAGTTTGCAAATGTGTTTTTTGAATTGAATGATTTATTTCAGGTGTGAATATTGTGTTCAAAATATGTGAGAAATATTCGCTCATAATAAATGGAACCAGTTTAAAATTAATCTGTAACTTCATCAAGCTCATCTTAATCATCTAAAAGTGCATCAAGCGATAAAGTTTTTATTTGAAATAAATTATTAACTTATTAATTTATTATTATAAACACATCAACGAAACTGCACGAATACAATGTCACAAATAAATCAATTTGGAAAAAGTGTTCCATTCGCCACGAAAAAAATCAATTTTTAAATTGAAATTTGTTTAGGGTTTTCTTCACAATGTCTGTGTAAGGTACTGATTACTATTTCGACATTTAAATTATCCCCAAATTAAATCCTCATAGTAAAAAACTATGCATTTCACAATTTTTCGAAATAATAAATATATGTTAGGTACATATACATATGTCAATAACATGTTCCAGTTTTCCAGACAAAATAGTTTTGACTGATGAAAAATTGAAAAAAAAATAATTAATATTTTAATTGCCAAGTAAATTTGCTAATCGACACTTCATCTGGCCCATTAAAATGCGCGTTCAACGCACATCTGAATTTTAAGAATTCTGAATTTTTGGAGCTCGTGATTGGCCAGCTGTCATATAAATGTTCTGAAAATTCAGATGACAATCTAACTAAATCTAAATCAGAAGCTCCAAAAATTCTGAAAATTCATATATACGTTGAACGCGCACATTGTGAAACGTAATACGTGAGGATGATAATAATAATAGGTTCCAAGTTGCTTATTTAAAAAGTTAATCAGACAAGCCCTTAATGTAATGAATATACCTACGCGTAATAAATAAATATGAAAATTGAATTATAAAGGAATTACAAAAATTATAGTTTGCACTTCATTAACAAAAGTTCTAATTTTATTATCGTCATCTTCGTTTTGGCTGTCGCGTCGGTTTCTTACGTCTTTTTACTCCTCAACTTTTAAGCTCTAAATTAATCCCCCAGAGCCCCCCCCCCCCCCCCAAATGTCTTGTCCCCCCAGATAACCACCCAACGACAAAAAAGGCCCTAAATCTAGGGGGAAAACCTATAAACTGGCAACCGGGCGTACTGAGACGACTTTATTAAAATTTCCGGGCCCCTAGAAAATTACAGGAATATGTCACTGCTTGATGCGGAATTGGGCCCCAGATTGTATGAAACAACTATTTGAAATTAAAAAAAAATTAATAACGATGTAACTTATTGATTTAAATTTAATTCCGGACCCCTGGAAAATCCTGGCCCGGGGGATTCCCCCTTTGCCCCCTCCCCCTTAACACTGCTCAAGGCACTTCTGCTTTCCATTAATGTGAATGACAATGTCAATATCAATTTCAATGTTGCCAAATACAGATTCTCTGAAGAAAGCTCCACAAATTGAGAAAAAGAATAATAACACATTTAAAAAATATGCATATGACTTGATGGCTCGAACTTGCCCTTGTGGTTAACAAATGTGTTTAACCACACATTGAAGATGCAGAATGTATTTATTTAACGAGATATTAATTAAAAGAGTTAAAAACAACCACTAAACAATAGATTTTTTGTTTGATTTTTTATGGTTTATAAATCAATGTTTTTCAAAATGTTTAAATTCAATATTGTTTAAACTATTGAAAATCACCAGATTGCAAAATTATAAGAAAATTGGTAAAACTATCAAATAAAAATGGTTTCAGAAAAACGTGGAATACCCAATTCCTGAAGCGCAGTTTTCATACAATTGACTTGGGTATTACAAGTACGAATTTTTATCAAAATCGATAAGGCTGTTTTTAAGAAAATTTGAAAAAAATACACATTTTTGTATGGAAGTTACCCGTTATATAGATGAGCTAAATTAAAAAAATTGAAATTTTCCCTCTAGGGAATCACATAAAAATGCTCTGTACCAAATTGGAAGCAAATCGGTCCACCCGTTTAGGTTTAAGCTCAAATTACAGAGAACGCAACACAGTCACAGAAACACCTACCGACGCACACACAGACCGACACAATGGACGGCATGACCCTATAGAGCAAATTTTTCGCGAAGCGAAGTGTAATAATAATTAAAGTTTGCCCAATAAAAGTTCAATATTAGGGATGTGAAAATTAAAAATGACCGCGAACTGCCAGAATATCTCGTCTTCAATAAGCGAGGTTAACGTTCTGAATTCAAAGGAGAGCTGGGGAACTTTTAAAAAACTTCATTTGGGCAAAGAAAATTTTTGAATTGTCTTGTTAAACTTGAGGTAAAGTAAGGATCTAAACAATCAACATAAATACGTGTGTCAAGTTAGCACTACACTTTTAGAAATTAAATAAACTAAGTACACAGTTAATTGTAGCTTTTTAGTAGTAAATTAGTTGTGGAAAAAAAAAATTTGTAGCTCTACTATTTAATAAAAAAATGGTATGTAGTGCTAACTTGATATCAAGTTAGCATTACACTTTCAGAAAATAAAAAAACTAATAACACAGTTAATTGTAGTTTTT
This sequence comes from Leucozona laternaria, assembly GCA_932273885.2. NCBI lineage: Eukaryota > Metazoa > Arthropoda > Insecta > Diptera > Syrphidae > Leucozona > Leucozona laternaria. The sequence goes on along the minus strand of OW026367.1, from coordinate 64,262,315 downwards.
TTGTTGTAAATTTGTTGTGGAAAGAAAAAAATTCTAAAAATTTTTTTGCCATAAGAATCCTTGTATTAAAAAAAAACATGGTATGTAGTGCTAACTTGATATCAAGTTAGCACTACACTTTAGGAAATTTAAAAAACAAAGTACACAATTAATTGTAGCTTTTTTGTAGTAAATTAGTTGTGGAGAGAAAAAAATTCTAAAAATTTTTTTGACGAAGTTTTCAAACAAAAACTAAGTAGGTAGTGCTAAGTTGACACTCTGAGACCAGGCATTAGAAAAGCAAATTAGAAAATCTAAAGATGGCATTAATTGTAGCTTTTTTGTTGTAAATTAGTTGTGGAGAGAAAAAAATTCTAAAAATTTTTTTGACGAAGTTTTCAAACAAAAACTAGGTAGGTAGTGCTAACTTGACACTCTCAGTCCAGGCATTAGAAAAGCAAATTGGAAAATCTAAAGATGGCATTAATTGTAGCTTTTTTGTTGTAAATTAGTTGTGGAGAGAAAAAAATTCTAAAAATTTTTTTGACGAAGTTTTCAAACAAAAACTAAGTAGGTAGTGCTAACTTGACACTCTGAGTCCAGGCATTAGAAAAGCAAATTGGAAAATCTAAAGATGGCATTAATTGTAGCTTTTTTGTTGTAAATTAGTTGTGGAGAGAAAAAAATTCTAAAAATTTTTTTGACGAAGTTTTCAAACAAAAACTAGGTAGGTAGTGCTAACTTGACACTCTGAGTCCAGGCATTAGAAAAGCAAATTGGAAAATCTAAAGATGGCATTAATTGTAGCTTTTTTGTTGTAAATTAGTTGTGGAGAGAAAAAAATTCTAAAAATTTTTTTGACGAAGTTTTCAAACAGAAACTAAGTAGGTAGTGCTAAGTTGACACTCTGAGACCAGGCATTAGAAAAGCAAATTAGAAAATCTAAAGATGGCATTAATTGTAGCTTTTTTGTTGTAAATTAGTTGTGGAGAGAAAAAAATTCTAAAAATTTTTTTGACGAAGTTTTCAAACAAAAACTAGGTAGGTAGTGCTAACTTGACACTCTCAGTCCAGGCATTAGAAAAGCTAATTGGAAAATCTAAAGATGGCATTAATTGTAGCTTTTTTGTTGTAAATTAGATGTGGAGAGAAAAAAATTCTAAAAATTTTTTTGACGAAGTTTTCAAACAAAAACTAGGTAGGTAGTGCTAACTTGACACTCTCAGTCCAGGCATTAGAAAAGCAAATTGGAAAATCTAAAGATGGCATTAATTGTAGCTTTTTTGTTGTAAGTTAGTTGTGGAGAGAAAAAAATTCTAAAAATTTTTTTGACGAAGTTTTCAAACAAAAACTAGGTAGGTAGTGCTAACTTGACACTCTCAGTCCAGGCATTAGAAAAGCAAATTGGAAAATCTAAAGATGTCATTAATTGTAGCTTTTTTGTTGTAAATTAGTTGTGGAGAGAAAAAAATTCTAAAAATTTTTTTGACGAAGTTTTCAAACAAAAACTAAGTAGGTAGTGCTAAGTTGACACTCTGAAACCAGGCATTAGAAAAGCAAATTAGAAAATCTAAAGATGGCATTAATTGTAGCTTTTTTGTTGTAAATTAGTTGTGGAGAGAAAAAAATTCTAAAAATTTTTTTGACGAAGTTTTCAAACAAAAACTAGGTAGGTAGTGCTAAGTTGACACTCTGAGACCAGGCATTAGAAAAGCAAATTGGAAAATCTAAAGATGGCATTAATTGTAGCTTTTTTGTTGTAAATTAGTTGTGGAGAGAAAAAAATTCTAAAAATTTTTTTGACGAAGTTTTCAAACAAAAACTAAGTAGGTAGTGCTAACTTGACACTCTGAGTCCAGGCATTAGAAAAGCAAATTGGAAAATCTAAAGATGGCATTAATTGTAGCTTTTTTGTTGTAAATTAGTTGTGGAGAGAAAAAAATTCTAAAAATTTTTTTGACGAAGTTTTCAAACAAAAACTAGGTAGGTAGTGCTAACTTGACACTCTGAGTCCAGGCATTAGAAAAGCAAATTGGAAAATCTAAAGATGGCATTAATTGTAGCTTTTTTGTTGTAAATTAGTTGTGGAGAGAAAAAAATTCTAAAAATTTTTTTGACGAAGTTTTCAAACAGAAACTAAGTAGGTAGTGCTAAGTTGACACTCTGAGACCAGGCATTAGAAAAGCAAATTAGAAAATCTAAAGATGGCATTAATTGTAGCTTTTTTGTTGTAAATTAGTTGTGGAGAGAAAAAAATTCTTAAAATTTTTTTGACGAAGTTTTCAAACAAAAACTAGGTAGGTAGTGCTAACTTGACACTCTCAGTCCAGGCATTAGAAAAGCAAATTGGAAAATCTAAAGATGTCATTAATTGTAGCTTTTTTGTTGTAAATTAGTTGTGGAGAGAAAAAAATTCTAAAAATTTTTTTGACGAAGTTTTCAAACAAAAACTAAGTAGGTAGTGCTAAGTTGACACTCTGAAACCAGGCATTAGAAAAGCAAATTAGAAAATCTAAAGATGGCATTAATTGTAGCTTTTTTGTTGTAAATTAGTTGTGGAGAGAAAAAAATTCTAAAAATTTTTTTGACGAAGTTTTCAAACAAAAACTAGGTAGGTAGTGCTAACTTGACACTCTGAGTCCAGGCATTAGAAAAGCAAATTAGAAAAACTTAAGATGGCATTAATTGAAGCTTTTTTGTTGTAAATTAGTTGTGGAGAGAAAAAAATTCTAAAAATTTTTTTGACGAAGTTTTCAAACAAAAACTAGGTAGGTAGTGCTAACTTGACACTCTCAGTCCAGGCATTAGAAAAGCAACTTGGAAAATCTAAAGATGGCATTAATTGTAGCTTTTTTGTTGTAAATTAGTTGTGGAGAGAAAAAAATTCTAAAAATTTTTTTGACGAAGTTTTCAAACAGAAACTAAGTATGTAGTGCTAAGTTGACACTCTGAGACCAGGCATTAGAAAAGCAAATTAGAAAATCTAAAGATGGCATTAATTGTAGCTTTTTTATTGTAAATTAGTTGTGGAGAGAAAAAAATTCTGAAAATTTTTTTGACGAAGTTTTCAAACAAAAACTAGGTAGGTAGTGCTAACTTGACACTCTCAGTCCAGGCATTAGAAAAGCAAATTGGAAAATCTAAAGATGGCATTAATTGTAGCTTTTTTTTTGTAAGTTAGTTGTGGAGAGAAAAAAATTCTAAAAATTTTTTTGACGAAGTTTTCAAACAAAAACTAGGTAGGTAGTGCTAACTTGACACTCTCAGTCCAGGCATTAGAAAAGCAACTTGGAAAATCTAAAGATGGCATTAATTGTAGCTTTTTTGTTGTAAATTAGTTGTGGAGAGAAAAAAATTCTAAAAATTTTTTTGACGAAGTTTTCAAACAGAAACTAAGTATGTAGTGCTAAGTTGACACTCTGAGACCAGGCATTAGAAAAGCAAATTAGAAAATCTAAAGATGGCATTAATTGTAGCTTTTTTATTGTAAATTAGTTGTGGAGAGAAAAAAATTCTGAAAATTTTTTTGACGAAGTTTTCAAACAAAAACTAGGTAGGTAGTGCTAACTTGACACTCTCAGTCCAGGCATTAGAAAAGCAAATTGGAAAATCTAAAGATGGCATTAATTGTAGCTTTTTTGTTGTTAATTAGTTGTGGAGAGAAAAAAATTCTAAAAATTTTTTTGACGAAGTTTTCAAACAAAAACTAGGTAGGTAGTGCTAACTTGACACTCTCAGTCCAGGCATTAGAAAAGCTAATTGGAAAATCTAAAGATGGCATTAATTGTAGCTTTTTTGTTGTAAATTAGATGTGGAGAGAAAAAAATTCTAAAAATTTTTTTGACGAAGTTTTCAAACAAAAACTAGGTAGGTAGTGCTAACTTGACACTCTGAGTCCAGGCATTAGAAAAGCAAATTGGAAAATCTAAGGATGGCATTAATTGTAGCTTTTTTGTTGTAAATTAGTTGTGGAGAGAAAAAAATTCTAAAAATTTTTTTGACGAAGTTTTCAAACAGAAACTAAGTAGGTAGTGCTAAGTTGACACTCTGAGACCAGGCATTAGAAAAGCAAATTAGAAAATCTAAAGATGGCATTAATTGTAGCTTTTTTGTTGTAAATTAGTTGTGGAGAGAAAAAAATTCTAAAAATTTTTTTGACGAAGTTTTCAAACAAAAACTAGGTAGGTAGTGCTAACTTGACACTCTGAGTCCAGGCATTAGAAAAGCAAATTGGAAAATCTAAAGATGGCATTAATTGTAGCTTTTTTGTTGTAAATTAGTTGTGGAGAGAAAAAAATTCTAAAAATTTTTTTGACGAAGTTTTCAAACAAAAACTAGGTAGGTAGTGCTAACGTGACACTCTGAGTCCAGGCATTAGAAAAGCAAATTAGAAAAACTTTAGATGGCATTAATTGTAGCTTTTTTGTTGTAAATTAGTTGTGGAGAGAAAAAAATTCTAAAAAATTCTAAAAATTTTTTTGACGAAGTTTTCAAACAAAAACTAGTTAAATTAGAAAATGTTAAGACGAGTTGTCAAAAAGTGTCGTACGTTCTTTTTTTACGTGTCCACAATGGCCGCATTCGGGCAACTATCCGATAGGCTATCCACCAATCCCAAAAATTTTCAGATTGCTTGAGTTTTTGTTGCATCAGCTGACATCAGATATTTTTCAACAAGGGATTACAACAACACAAACCTATCCGCATAACTTAAGATAGTTATCCGAACGTGCCCAATGAAGCTGTACAGCTTTCTGACCAGACCACAGATTAGCCACATGAAGATGAGAATCCCCGGCAGCCATTTTAATTTGCCTACAAGCTTGAACTGTCAGATTGCAGATAAAAAATGAGAATGTGTGTATAAAAACCTTACACATAGACAGAAGGGATCTCACACACCTGGTTAAATTGTTGTTGCAATTCACATCTATTCATCGACGCGGGAAGAAATTACATATACAACAATGTAAACAAATGGGTTTTAGAGGGTGAAACGTACGAAACATTCTCATCTGCATGTGGCTAATCTGTGTTTCTGACATTCTGACTGCAGAAGCACTGATATTTATAACTTTAGAAATTGAAAAGAGCTTGAAGCGCCTTTCAACCCCATATAAACACTCATCGTGTTGAAATGGGCTTCAATGGGCATCAACTTTGAATTGTCATAAATGCTGCACGCAAAAGTTAAAAGCTGGTGAACTCTTGCAGCTGCGGCTACGTCACGTTGTGTTCGCAACATTGGGAGGTATTCATATTCGATGATTACAACAACAAAGAAAAATCGGAATTGGAAAAATCGGGCAATGTAAATGCGGGCTAACGAAACAGGAACACAGTGAAAATAGTGCTAGCCGTGTTTTTTTCAAACCCCGGGGAATTGGGAACTTCCACCAGACGTCAGTGGCTAAAAAGCAAAAAAAAAAAAACACAATAGTTTGACTATAGATCTCTGCCACCAAATGTCAGAAGCGTCAGTGTAAAATTTGTAAAAAAAAAAAAAAAACAACAATCTGACGGCACTCCCTGGTTGGAAAACAAAACCAAATATCAAAGGAACGAAGGCGAGCCAAAAAAGTTGTGTGTTTAAAATAGTGATGAATATGTATTAAAATTAGTTTTTTTTGTTGTCAAACACTTGAAAAAATGTTCACTAAAGTGTTTAGACACTACTGAATAGGTAATTCGACCGCAAATCTAAGTTTTCACTTCCAAATACAAAAAATAATCAAATGACCGCCTTTTTAACACTGGCAAGAGCATGTAAATATTTTCCAACCAGTTTTTGTTTTTAAATGTCAAATTAGAAAGAGAAAAGACAAATCTTGGAAGAGCTCTATTGTCAGGGAAAACAAAAAACATGTAATTGTGCATTTATGACCTTTGTTTGTTTCCCCTGCATCTTTTTATGTCAAAGTTTTTTTTTTCTTACTTGAGAACTGTCAAAGTTAGAAAGAGAAAAGATAATGATAGTTTCTGGAAAAGCCTAATTTGGAACTTCCACCAGACTTCAGTACCAAACAAGCAAAAAAAAATCAATAGTATGACAGAAAAATATGTAGGGAAAATAAAAAGCATGTGATTGTGATTGGTCGTTTGTTTGTTTTCCCTACATATTTGTATGTCAAAATTAGAAAGAGAAAAGACAAAGATAGTTTCTGGAAAAGCCTTATTTGGTTGAAAGAAACGACATTGGGGACTAGCGACGCCATTACAGAAAAAAATGGAGTTTCCATACAAACTTTCGATAACAAGTATACAATTCATGTCGGTAACTCAGTTTTCCTCCGTGCTGAAGTGAAGCCCCGAGAATTCTCCGCGCTTAGCTAAGCCCGAAGGGGAAAATGTAAATTGCAGGACAGGACCTCGTTTCTTTCGACCAATTTCCTCGGGGCTTGCAAAAAAACACAGCTACTGATGCGCTATTCAGTAAAACGACACATGTAATCAGGCACTATAATTGCTAAAGCTGGCCATACACGATCAAGCCATTTGGCTCGGAGCCAATTTGGCTCGTGGATTTCCGACCGGCTTAAAATCAAAATCGCTCAGTTGAGCCCAATCACACGATGCAATTTGGCTCGGCCAGCCATTTGGCTCGATCGTGTATGGCCTGCTTAAGGCCTGGTGCCCACTAGGCAACTTAGTTGCCAGCAACTTTTAGTTGCTGGGTATTGCCGGCAATTCTGAGCAACTAAACTTGCCTGCCCTCGCCCACTAGGTAACTTCTGAGCAAGTTTTGAGAATTAATATTTGTGGTTTTTGTATTTAATTTTCTATAAAAACATGTAACACCTGAACATATCTCAATTTGACCTGTCTAAAATGCAAAATCGATGTAACATTTCAATGGATAACAAATAAAAACGTTTAATTTTCGAAAGTTGCTCGGAAATTGCTTAGTGAGAGGGGTCAGCAACTAAAAGTTGCCCGGAGTTGCCGGCAACTTAGTTCCGTCAACAACTCCGAGCAACTTAAAGTTGCCGGCAACTAAGTTGCCCAGTGGGTGCTCTCCCATATAAGCCAATGTAATTGAATCGGGAGCAACTAAAAGTTGCTGGAGTGAGCAACTAAAAGCTGCCTAGTGGGCAGCAGGCCTAAAGCCGGAACCACACTACTCTCGCCATTACAATGCATTTCATAGATTTCGAGACAACACACCACACGATACAAATATGGTTATTCGCATATGAAATACATTAGAGCGATATCGACACATCACTCCAAAACACACCCCACGAGACATACTTTTTTTGGCTTAAGTCCCCTTTCACACAAAGAAACAAGTTGCTGGAGATTTTATGACGTTTGCTTTTAATTGCTTCTAAAATCTCTTGTACTTTTCACACGAAGCTTTTCTGTACTTTCCATATAAAGTCTCTTGCTTGAACGTACATCACCTAATAAAAGAGAACTGCCGAATTTAGGTCATGACTCAAAATTCATGGTGTAATAGCGGACGGCGCACAGGACGAAATTTTAAAGAAGAATTCGAAGAGAGTTACGACGAAAAAGTCGTTGTGTAATACCAGACTATGAAATGCTAAACTCATAATTTCCGAGTTTTCCACTAAAAACGATTTTACATCGTACTAAATCGACTAAAATTTTGGCCTAACAAAAGGAAAACTATTACTACGTTTTCATAAGGCCAAATGAGGTAATTTCGTTGAAAATTTCCAAATTAGTTCCGAAATTGTCTTATTTCCCATGGAAATTCACATTTCGAAATGGAGATAAATTCAACCAAATTTGCACGAAATCAGGTTGGAAATAAGACACAAACATGAACACACCTAAATTGATTTAGAATCGAACAACTGCTGATTCAAGTCAAGTGTCAAAATTGAAGTAAAAGACGTCAAATACATTTGGGCAGTCAAACCTTGTCAGAGCAGGTTATAAACAAACTCTTTGATTGTTTGATTGTGTAGTGCAATCGAATAATAACATAGTGATTTGTTAATTTTAAATTGGCTCAAAATATTATTATAAAGTATACGTTTTCTGTTTAAACTTTTGCTTATAACAATAAAAAGATCAAAGTTCTATTACGAACGTTAAAAAAATGTTAAAACTTTAAAATTTTAGTTATTTTATTAAATTTGTTCTTGTGAATCTGACTAAACTTCGGAAAACTTTTCGTACAATGAATTTTCCTTGGAAATGCTTGTTTTTTTCTCACAGAGGCGTTTCAAACTATTCAATAAATGTTATTACACTAAAATTTACGAATCAATTGATATTACAAAATTATATTTTCTATTAAAAAAAAGTGTATAATAAAAATCACTGAAAAGATCATTCGCTGTTTAACCTCTGACTAGGATTCTATAACTGTAAGAACAAGACGGAAAAAAGACAAAGATAGTTTCCCGAAAAGCCCACTACAAAAAAAAAAAAAACAAATCAAAATATTTTTCACGGAAAACTGAAAAAACAATTCGATAAATACAATTAGAAAATACTAATATTAATTTGTGAGTCATACAAATCGGTACATCCGATTAAATTGCAGAATCGCCTCGATCTGATTTGTAGGGAAATATGCTGTGGAAAGACATGCCATATCTTCTAAAAGGTTTGAAGTTTTACATTTAGGGTCAATTTACGTGTTCCTACGTCCCTAGGATTTACGTATAGGTACCTTGGCTTTTTTTTAGAGTCTGTCTAAAGGCACGTAGTTTCGCGTACGCGAAATTAGTTCTCATACCTAAACAGTGAGGTATGTATGGGGGGCATGCTGCCCCCTGCAACCCCCCTGCTTGGCTTCACTATAGGATTTGGGGTAGGTGCAAGGTTGGTTATACGCAAAGTCTTTTTTGGATTTAAAGGAACCTCACTGTTTAGGTATGAGAACTAATTTCGCGTACGCGAAACTACGTGCCTTTAGACAGACTCTAAAAAAAAGCCAAGGTACCTATGCGTAAATCCTAGGGACGTAGGAACACGTAAATTGACCCTAAATGTAAAACTTCAAACCTTTTAGAAGATATGGCATGTCTTTCCACAGCATATTTCCCTGCAAATCAGATCGAGGCGATTCTGCAATTTAATCGGATGTACCGATTTGTATGACTCACAAATTAATATTAGTATTTTCTAATTGTATTTATCGAATTGTTTTTTCAGTTTTCCGTGAAAAATATTTTGATTTGTTTTTTTTTTTTTTGTAGTGGGCTTTTCGGGAAACTATCTTTGTCTTTTTTCCGTCTTGTTCTTACAGTTATAGAATCCTAGTCAGAGGTTAAACAGCGAATGATCTTTTCAGTGATTTTTATTATTCACTTTTTTTTAATAGAAAATATAATTTTGTAATATCAATTGATTCGTAAATTTTAGTGTAATAACATTTATTGAATAGTTTGAAACGCCTCTGTGAGAAAAAAACAAGCATTTCCAAGGAAAATTCATTGTACGAAAAGTTTTCCGAAGTTTAGTCAGATTCACAAGAACAAATTTAATAAAATAACTAAAATTTTAAAGTTTTAACATTTTTTTAACGTTCGTAATAGAACTTTGATCTTTTTATTGTTATAAGCAAAAGTTTAAACAGAAAACGTATACTTTATAATAATATTTTGAGCCAATTTAAAATTAACAAATCACTATGTTATTATTCGATTGCACTACACAATCAAACAATCAAAGAGTTTGTTTATAACCTGCTCTGACAAGGTTTGACTGCCCAAATGTATTTGACGTCTTTTACTTCAATTTTGACACTTGACTTGAATCAGCAGTTGTTCGATTCTAAATCAATTTAGGTGTGTTCATGTTTGTGTCTTATTTCCAACCTGATTTCGTGCAAATTTGGTTGAATTTATCTCCATTTCGAAATGTGAATTTCCATGGGAAATAAGACAATTTCGGAACTAATTTGGAAATTTTCAACGAAATTACCTCATTTGGCCTTATGAAAACGTAGTAATAGTTTTCCTTTTGTTAGGCCAAAATTTTAGTCGATTTAGTACGATGTAAAATCGTTTTTAGTGGAAAACTCGGAAATTATGAGTTTAGCATTTCATAGTCTGGTATTACACAACGACTTTTTCGTCGTAACTCTCTTCGAATTCTTCTTTAAAATTTCGTCCTGTGCGCCGTCCGCTATTACACCATGAATTTTGAGTCATGACCTAAATTCGGCAGTTCTCTTTTATTAGGTGATGTACGTTCAAGCAAGAGACTTTATATGGAAAGTACAGAAAAGCTTCGTGTGAAAAGTACAAGAGATTTTAGAAGCAATTAAAAGCAAACGTCATAAAATCTCCAGCAACTTGTTTCTTTGTGTGAAAGGGGACTTAAGCCAAAAAAAGTATGTCTCGTGGGGTGTGTTTTGGAGTGATGTGTCGATATCGCTCTAATGTATTTCATATGCGAATAACCATATTTGTATCGTGTGGTGTGTTGTCTCGAAATCTATGAAATGCATTGTAATGGCGAGAGTAGTGTGGTTCCGGCTTTAGGCCTGCTGCCCACTAGGCAGCTTTTAGTTGCTCACTCCAGCAACTTTTAGTTGCTCCCGATTCAATTACATTGGCTTATATGGGAGAGCACCCACTGGGCAACTTAGTTGCCGGCAACTTTAAGTTGCTCGGAGTTGTTGACGGAACTAAGTTGCCGGCAACTCCGGGCAACTTTTAGTTGCTGACCCCTCTCACTAAGCAATTTCCGAGCAACTTTCGAAAATTAAACGTTTTTATTTGTTATCCATTGAAATGTTACATCGATTTTGCATTTTAGACAGGTCAAATTGAGATATGTTCAGGTGTTACATGTTTTTATAGAAAATTAAATACAAAAACCACAAATATTAATTCTCAAAACTTGCTCAGAAGTTACCTAGTGGGCGAGGGCAGGCAAGTTTAGTTGCTCAGAATTGCCGGCAATACCCAGCAACTAAAAGTTGCTGGCAACTAAGTTACCTAGTGGGCACCAGGCCTTAAGCAGGCCATACACGATCGAGCCAAATGGCTGGCCGAGCCAAATTGCATCGTGTGATTGGGCTCAACTGAGCGATTTTGATTTTAAGCCGGTCGGAAATCCACGAGCCAAATTGGCTCCGAGCCAAATGGCTTGATCGTGTATGGCCAGCTTTAGCAATTATAGTGCCTGATTACATGTGTCGTTTTACTGAATAGCGCATCAGTAGCTGTGTTTTTTTGCAAGCCCCGAGGAAATTGGTCGAAAGAAACGAGGTCCTGTCCTGCAATTTACATTTTCCCCTTCGGGCTTAGCTAAGCGCGGAGAATTCTCGGGGCTTCACTTCAGCACGGAGGAAAACTGAGTTACCGACATGAATTGTATACTTGTTATCGAAAGTTTGTATGGAAACTCCATTTTTTTTCTGTAATGGCGTCGCTAGTCCCCAATGTCGTTTCTTTCAACCAAATAAGGCTTTTCCAGAAACTATCTTTGTCTTTTCTCTTTCTAATTTTGACATACAAATATGTAGGGAAAACAAACAAACGACCAATCACAATCACATGCTTTTTATTTTCCCTACATATTTTTCTGTCATACTATTGATTTTTTTTTTGCTTGTTTGGTACTGAAGTCTGGTGGAAGTTCCAAATTAGGCTTTTCCAGAAACTATCATTATCTTTTCTCTTTCTAACTTTGACAGTTCTCAAGTAAGAAAAAAAAAACTTTGACATAAAAAGATGCAGGGGAAACAAACAAAGGTCATAAATGCACAATTACATGTTTTTTGTTTTCCCTGACAATAGAGCTCTTCCAAGATTTGTCTTTTCTCTTTCTAATTTGACATTTAAAAACAAAAACTGGTTGGAAAATATTTACATGCTCTTGCCAGTGTTAAAAAGGCGGTCATTTGATTATTTTTTGTATTTGGAAGTGAAAACTTAGATTTGCGGTCGAATTACCTATTCAGTAGTGTCTAAACACTTTAGTGAACATTTTTTCAAGTGTTTGACAACAAAAAAAACTAATTTTAATACATATTCATCACTATTTTAAACACACAACTTTTTTGGCTCGCCTTCGTTCCTTTGATATTTGGTTTTGTTTTCCAACCAGGGAGTGCCGTCAGATTGTTGTTTTTTTTTTTTTTTTTACAAATTTTACACTGACGCTTCTGACATTTGGTGGCAGAGATCTATAGTCAAACTATTGTGTTTTTTTTTTTTTGCTTTTTAGCCACTGACGTCTGGTGGAAGTTCCCAATTCCCCGGGGTTTGAAAAAAACACGGCTAGCACTATTTTCACTGTGTTCCTGTTTCGTTAGCCCGCATTTACATTGCCCGATTTTTCCAATTCCGATTTTTCTTTGTTGTTGTAATCATCGAATATGAATACCTCCCAATGTTGCGAACACAACGTGACGTAGCCGCAGCTGCAAGAGTTCACCAGCTTTTAACTTTTGCGTGCAGCATTTATGACAATTCAAAGTTGATGCCCATTGAAGCCCATTTCAACACGATGAGTGTTTATATGGGGTTGAAAGGCGCTTCAAGCTCTTTTCAATTTCTAAAGTTATAAATATCAGTGCTTCTGCAGTCAGAATGTCAGAAACACAGATTAGCCACATGCAGATGAGAATGTTTCGTACGTTTCACCCTCTAAAACCCATTTGTTTACATTGTTGTATATGTAATTTCTTCCCGCGTCGATGAATAGATGTGAATTGCAACAACAATTTAACCAGGTGTGTGAGATCCCTTCTGTCTATGTGTAAGGTTTTTATACACACATTCTCATTTTTTATCTGCAATCTGACAGTTCAAGCTTGTAGGCAAATTAAAATGGCTGCCGGGGATTCTCATCTTCATGTGGCTAATCTGTGGTCTGGTCAGAAAGCTGTACAGCTTCATTGGGCACGTTCGGATAACTATCTTAAGTTATGCGGATAGGTTTGTGTTGTTGTAATCCCTTGTTGAAAAATATCTGATGTCAGCTGATGCAACAAAAACTCAAGCAATCTGAAAATTTTTGGGATTGGTGGATAGCCTATCGGATAGTTGCCCGAATGCGGCCATTGTGGACACGTAAAAAAAGAACGTACGACACTTTTTGACAACTCGTCTTAACATTTTCTAATTTAACTAGTTTTTGTTTGAAAACTTCGTCAAAAAAATTTTTAGAATTTTTTAGAATTTTTTTCTCTCCACAACTAATTTACAACAAAAAAGCTACAATTAATGCCATCTAAAGTTTTTCTAATTTGCTTTTCTAATGCCTGGACTCAGAGTGTCACGTTAGCACTACCTACCTAGTTTTTGTTTGAAAACTTCGTCAAAAAAATTTTTAGAATTTTTTTCTCTCCACAACTAATTTACAACAAAAAAGCTACAATTAATGCCATCTTTAGATTTTCCAATTTGCTTTTCTAATGCCTGGACTCAGAGTGTCAAGTTAGCACTACCTACCTAGTTTTTGTTTGAAAACTTCGTCAAAAAAATTTTTAGAATTTTTTTCTCTCCACAACTAATTTACAACAAAAAAGCTACAATTAATGCCATCTTTAGATTTTCTAATTTGCTTTTCTAATGCCTGGTCTCAGAGTGTCAACTTAGCACTACCTACTTAGTTTCTGTTTGAAAACTTCGTCAAAAAAATTTTTAGAATTTTTTTCTCTCCACAACTAATTTACAACAAAAAAGCTACAATTAATGCCATCCTTAGATTTTCCAATTTGCTTTTCTAATGCCTGGACTCAGAGTGTCAAGTTAGCACTACCTACCTAGTTTTTGTTTGAAAACTTCGTCAAAAAAATTTTTAGAATTTTTTTCTCTCCACATCTAATTTACAACAAAAAAGCTACAATTAATGCCATCTTTAGATTTTCCAATTAGCTTTTCTAATGCCTGGACTGAGAGTGTCAAGTTAGCACTACCTACCTAGTTTTTGTTTGAAAACTTCGTCAAAAAAATTTTTAGAATTTTTTTCTCTCCACAACTAATTTACAACAAGAAAGCTACAATTAATGCCATCTTTAGATTTTCTAATTTGCTTTTCTAATGCCTGGTCTCAGAGTGTCAACTTAGCACTACCTACTTAGTTTTTGTTTGAAAACTTCGTCAAAAAAATTTTTAGAATTTTTTTCTCTCCACAACTAATTTACTACAAAAAAGCTACAATTAATTGTGTACTTTGTTTTTTAAATTTCCTAAAGTGTAGTGCTAACTTGATATCAAGTTAGCACTACATACCATGTTTTTTTTTAATACAAGGATTCTTATGGCAAAAAAATTTTTAGAATTTTTTTCTTTCCACAACAAATTTACAACAAAAAAACTACAATTAACTGTGTTATTAGTTTTTTTATTTTCTGAAAGTGTAATGCTAACTTGATATCAAGTTAGCACTACATACCATTTTTGTATTAAATAGTAGAGCTACAAATTTTTTTTTTCCACAACTAATTTACTACTAAAAAGCTACAATTAACTGTGTACTTAGTTTATTTAATTTCTAAAAGTGTAGTGCTAACTTGACACACGTAACATAAATGGCAGTTATCAGACGTTTGTGCATGGCTAAGCCCCAAATTCATAATTAAGTGATGCGCATTTATGTCAGTTGTCCAAAAGTTATAAAGTCTGATATAGAGCTAGAGCATGTATGTTGCGTCGAGGCAAGAAAAAAATAGTATAGGAGAGGGGGGTCTATTCTCCCCGTTTAGCCAGAAGGGGCAATTTTCTAAAAAAAATTGACTTAAAATAGAAAAAAATAGAAAAAACAACGGTTACACTCACAATGCAAAATGCTATACTTTTTTGTAAAGCTAGAAATCTCTCCTTTTATTTTATTTTAAATAAAAATGTTGTTTTTGTGAACAGTTTTTAAAAAAATTAATTTTAAAACTCAAAATTTTGAAAAAAATAAAAAAATGTTGTTAAAACTAATTTTGTTCAAAATTTCAAAATATTCAACGATATTATTAATTTTTAGTCAAACACCAAAAGCCAGATATTAAAATCTTTAGAAAATTGAAAATAACAGATATAAAATTCCCTTAATTTAACTCAAATCTGTTCCTTAAGTTGCTCTAAAGATCGTATTTCCACTACGTATAGATAGTAAAATAGATTTAGTTATTTTCTATCCATGCATATACTAAAATTCAGCCTTTGGACAAATGACGTGAATGCATCACTTTTTTTTAAGCCTTTAGGGCTTACAGAATAATTCTCCCCAACATCACTAATACCTCACAAATCACAAGAAGAGCTGAAATTAATTTTGTGAATTTTTCGAACTCTCCCCCAGAGTCACAAAAACAATCAAAATTGTGATCACCTTCATAGCAGGTCACAACCAGGGCTGTCGAAGTACTGCAATTGCAGTATTTATACTCCTTTTAGAAACTCTACTGCCATACTACCAACACGGTCAAAGTACTGCTTTTTTTCCTGAACTACTTTTCTATACGAAATCTTCAAGTCATTAGTTGTCATTAATACTGTCCTGCTCTCTAAACTCAATTCTTTTCTCGTAGTGCAAAAAGGCAAACATATTTTGAAAAAATTAAAAAAATACTCAGGTTTTTGGAAGTCACTCTAGACATGCCAATTAAAACAGTTTGGTTTATAAAAGTACTGTTTATGCGGCCGCGCAGAGCCAGGGCCCTCCGCCGGTGGGCATACTTCAGACACCCAGAGTTTTTTTTTTCAAGGCGCGTGAAGCGCGTTACGCAAGCCCACTTTTAATGGCGAAAAACTGTTATAGCTGTTCTAAATTGGCATGTATAGTCTCGTCCGAAGTTTTTATACACACATTCTCATTTTATATCTGAAAACTGACATTTCAAGCTTATATGTAAATTGAATTGGCTGCCGCGGATTCTCATCTTCATGGGCATAATGTCTAATTTCCACGTGAAAAATAAAATTCTAAAACTGTCTTTCACAAGATGGTTGTCTCTTGAAGGCTTTGTTAACCGATTTAGCGAAATGAGTGCCTCTAAAACACTTATTTCTTCTTATTGGGTTTGAAACAGATTGTGATCTAGCAGATGCTATTAGCCTATTATAGTATTGAACTAAATTCTACAAATAAATATACTTGACTTATTTATCCTTTATTTTAAAACAGGAAGTAAAAACAGAATTTCAAGCTGATAACCATAGAAACCATACGTTGATGAGAACAGTTAAGGGATTTTTAAAAAAAAACATTTTATCAAATTTTATCAATCTGGAATATTTAACGAAGCTTTATGTTTATGACATTGAACCAAATGTCGACCATCTTCAATTACGTATTGAAGATATCTACATCGGTCCTACCTAAAGCGAAATTGTTAATGAAAGCAGAAAATATGTTTATGACACAAGTTATCGAAATAAAATTAATTTGCCTAAGGTATTACAAAACAATTTGTCAGGCTATAAGAAAATGATTTGTATTTCACAACGCAACTTTATTCCAAATGCAAAAACTAAACCCAAGAAATTTGGGTAAATATTTGGAAGAACTCATTTCAATATTTCCAAACTTTGAGTTGAACATTAATATTGAGGATCTAGAATCTGAGTGAGAATAGAAAATATCAACTGGACCCGTTTTGATGTTCCTTTTTTTTTTTAATAAAAATAATTACTTGAAAAAACTTGTATTTTACTGGCTAACTGGCCAGTACTGCTTTGTACTGCTTTTATTTTCTTCAAGTACTGCCTTCTCAAAAAATCAAACAACAGCCCTGGTCACAACTCACAAATAACTAGTGATTTAACATTTTGATTTCATAATCTATATATTTTGTAGGAAAAAATCCAATTTTATTAGATTCAGAAATAAGAAAATTGAAGTGCATTTGATTGCAGCGTATCTTCTTCGATAACTTTCATCCAAAATATAAAATAAGATTTTCATGAAAGCACAGATTTTTTTTCTCAATACATGGGACACAAATCATTCATTCGCACTCCAAAACAGCATATAAAAGTTTTTTTCACTTCCATTTCGCAAACATACAGCAAAAAAAATACCAGTGCAACCAAAAATAAGTTTAGACAATAATGAAAAATCAAAAGAAGTTTGATTTTAGAAATCATTATTGGTGAAACTTTTTGCGTTTTATTGAAATGTTTTTTTTTTTTTTTATAAATTGAATGGTAAATTATGGATCATTAATATAGTAACTATACAAAAACAAAACTTATTGATGTGTAAACATCTATGCTGGCGGTAGAGTGAAAAAAAAACGTGAACGTTCGTGTGCAACGTTACGTCGTGCACTTTACGTTGTAGCACGTTACGTTACGAAATCTGATTTGCCCCGACCAAAACAAATTGATTTTAACGCGACCGACAGTTAGATTATACTTTATCGCGACCACTCATTTATATTGTTTTTGCCAACGACGAAAGCAAATTGTTTTTAGCGCGACCGACGATTTTATCATTTTAACACTTATATTTTTATATTTTTTTCTTTAATTTTGAATTATTCCCCGAACAAAATGGGCGCGACACTAGTAATTAAAAAGAAAACAAAATCAAAACAAAAATAATAATAGTCAGCTGTAGGGATTGACAATTGACTGTAGGTATGGTAGGCCAATGGCTGTAGGTATGGTAGGATATCGGGTGCATTCAGTGATACAAATCTGAGCTTAAATTCTACGTTTACATTATACATACTGCTTTTAAACGATGCAATTTATTCTTGCAATTTGTAGGCTGTGATATACAAAATAGCTGGGATTGAACAAATTGCAGAGTTATCGGCTACCTTTGAACTTGTACAAAGTTAACATTCATTAAAAATCACAGCGTCCAATTCCATAGGCGATTGATGGTGTCAATCGATTGAAACTGTGATTTTAGTGATTTCCACTGACAACAACTGCAACTAAATATTCTAAAAACTCGTGACATATAATTCGCCGGCTATCTCATAGTGACATTCATTTGAGGTTCGTTCAGTATAAAATTAAGACTGAACTTTTTGTAAATTTTACTCAATGGAAAGATGGAGTTTCATAAGGGTTGCAAGTCCGTTGACAGTTCTAACTGGATATTTTAATTTGGCCCCTGTCAGTCAAACCATTAAGTTCCTTTGGAATTTGGGTACGGTATCATTGAATTGAAACCACGATTTTAGTGCTCACCGCTGACAGTTGTTGTTTGTCGATGCTCAGAGAGTGATTACCATAAACAATAACCATGTGTAATGTGAAGTCATCTTAAAGTTGAGAGTGAACTACGAAGCAGGACCTTTCAGTACCGAACCTTCACCGTTCGTTGGACACTTCACCACCAGCCTTTTAGTGCTTGGAAATTTCGTTACAGCGGTTCCCCCACTGGGTATTTCGCTGCCGTTCTTTCAACAGTCAACACTAAGCTTTTTAAGCACTGCCTGCAGATAGGTAATGTAGTGTTAATTATTCAATATGTTTCTTTTGATGACGTTCAGTAACAAAAATCAGGCAATTGGACAAACGTTGATGTTTACACATATTTAACCGTGAGTCCCGGCACTCACATATTTTTTCGGAAATAAAGGGACCAAAATAATAGCAGTGCTTGTCTCATTGTGTATAGTTAGGTGAAAATAATTGTAATTTTAATTAGTGTTTAGTAGCATGACCATTATTTTTAACACAGCTTCGCAAACGACACTCTATTAAGTCGAAAACCCCCTCGCATCTTTGCGGTGATATTTATCACCAAACCTGCTGAACTACGGTTAATATCACTTTGTTATTTTTTTGTTTGGAATTCGAGACTTCTTTTTTTCTATACACCCAAAGTTGTTCATGGGATTGAGAAGAGGAGACTGAGCAGGCCACTTCTAGACCTCAATCTTCTAGTCCTGAAAACTATTGTTAAACTGTTCTGCTGGTGTGCTTTGGGTCACTATCCAGTTAAAATACCCATTTTGAAGTCTACATATGGTAGCATAATGTTCTGCAAAATTTCCACATACGAGTGTTGATTAATTATACTTTTGATCCAATATATTGCACCAACTCCATAGTATGAGAAGCATCCCCATACCATGATACTAGATCCTCCGTGTTTTATCGTTTTGTTGGTGTATAGGTATCTAGGATCATATTCGGTATTTGATCGTTTTACATACTGCCGAGATCCTTTACCACTAGAAAGTATACAACTTTAATCAGGAGCCTATCCCAAATGATCTTGCGCAAACTTTATATTCTTTTGGCTATGGGCATTTTCTTCAGAAGTGGGACTTTTCTTGGACTGCGAGCATTCAAATTGTAATCCCTCAATCGTCTTCTTACAATATGGATACCGCATGGTAAATCAAGTTCACCCGCAATCTGTGTAGCTGCAGCAGTAGGATGCATTCTTGAAATCCAAACAACACGATTTATGTAAGATGGCGTACGAACTTTTTTACGCTACCGTGTCTCCGCTTTTCCCTCAAATTTGAGGTCATTTCTTGCCATTTTCGCCGAAAACCCAACAAGTTCCTGAACTTCCAACGACCCACTTCATAAGAACAAATTATTATTTTTCTTAAGCAAATTCGGTTGAAATCCATTACATCGGGGCGAAACGCATATATGAACACTTTTATGCTGGTTTTTTTGTTTTCGTGATTTTAAATCATATTTATTAAAATAAACGGTGTTCAGGGAAAAAACAATTCGACTGTTAACAGTCAAATAGTTCTTCTTAAAAAGTCCCATAGCAAGGCAGTAAAAATAGCTACAATTTATCTTCTTTGAAGACTTGTAGCGACTATATAATTCGCAGTTGCTCTTTGTAGCTCGGATTATATGGAATCTCGATTTATTCGGGAAAATATGCGTCAAGACAAGGTGTAATGGTCATCTTCTGATGAGCCCAGCCATTACATCGGGGCGAAACGCATATATGAACACTTTTATGCTGGTTTTTTTGTTTTCGTGATTTTAAATCATATTTATTAAAATAAACGGTGTTCAGGGAAAAAACAATTCGACTTTTAACAGTCAAATAGTTCTTCTTATAAAGTAAAAGAATAGGCCTTACTTTTTATAACATCCAAATAATAATTGACACAATATTTTAAATTGAACTTGACGATAACACTGCTATTATTTTGCTCGCTTAAAATATAGAAAGAAACCAGACAAAGTGAAATTTAACCAAAGCATTAAGAATGAACCGTTAAACTATTGACTTCAAATGGTGGCACAATTGCAAATCTCTTAGGGCCAGTTTCACAGTCGACACTTACCGCAACAAGTGGCACTTAAGTTTCCCATATTAGGAATTTAAGCTACATTTCATAGCCAGCGTAAGTGGAACTTAAGTCACCAAGATCGGAGCCTTAAGTGCCACTTATTCAGGTAACAGTGCACTCTGATATTGGGAATTAATCTTTCGCATTCCCCACTTAAGTGTCACTTTTCTTAATGTTTTTAATGATCAGCTGTTGCAATTACAATATTCACCTTTGCTGTGGTGAGTTTTGTTGTGAGCTTTCTTGTGATGATTGGGGAGAATTCCAAAAATGTTATCGAGTCGCAACAATCCTCACAAGGAATAGTCACAAGAGCTTGTGACTCGTGTCTCCTTACAAGGGGAGAATCGGGCTGTAATAGCATCGTCCAAACGCCCGGCCGATATTGATCCATACACCTATGTACATACCTCAAGTTGAACAAGGCACTTTGTAAATTGCCCAAATAACGATTCAAACATGTCGTATTCACGTTTTTTAATTACACTATTAACCACCTAGAGAAGGATTTATAGTATTAAGGTACAGGAGTTGCTTTTAAAATTGAAATGAATAAGATGCTAAAAAATATAATTTCCGTCTACATCTAAATCTATTAGACAAATGAAATCTTTCAAAGGAAAATCAGCATTCCCTTTCAACTATTTATATACAACTCAGATTTTCTGTTATCCTGAGATTGAGGATGACATCTGAAAATGAATAAATAATTAGTATTTATGGAAAATTTGGATATGCAATTAAATCCTAGAGTGAAATGTCATCGGTATCGTGACGAAAGGTTTATTTTGAAGATATTTTCTTAAACATCATTATTTATTAAAGGAAGGTATAATAACAAATCTTAATGAGTGAATACAATAAAGTTCAAGGAATATAGCAGTTCTATTCTGATTTTTGTTCGAATTAAATTCGTTAAATTTGATGTTCATGAATTCAAACGGAATAGTAAATACATTTTTATTTTATGATTAATTCACATCAGGAATGGATAGGAATGTCTTACTTTAAGGTCAACCTTAAGATAAAAACAAAAACTTATCAAAGAAAATAAAATTAAAGATTTCATTTTAAAAATTCCAAATAATAATATGTTAACACATCAAAATCAAGTCATTGGACGACTGACATTCACGAATCGCGATCTTTTATATCTACACAAACAAAAATGACGCGAAAAAGTCTCGGTATCGTTTCGGCATCGGAGACGAGATCGTATTTTTTGCACTGAAATTTACCGAAAAAAAAAAACAAAAAAAAATATGCTCGACTGGATCGCACGAACTTGCTCTTGTGGGTAACAACAGTAATGCAGAAATACCGTGAAGATAAATGTTAATGGTTTAGTAAAACGTGTGTTTTTTAGTGCATGTATACCCGCTTAAAAAATAATTTCCATGTAAAATACATAACAACAATTTGTCTTAGTTAATGGTGACAAACCTCTCCGCTTATTAACTAAGAGGATATATAAAACAGATCATAATAAGAATTATAACTGTTATACATGGCGTGTTTTTGTGCACTTTTATTTAAGAAAGTTACTCTAGACATGCCAATTATAACAGTTTTGGTTTATAAAAGGGACGCGACTAGAGACATGCCAATTTATAACAGTTATAACAGTTTTTCGCCATTAAAAGTGGGAGTACGTTAACGCGCTTTGCGCGACTTGAAAAAAAACTCTGGGTGTCTGAAGTATGCCCACCGGCGGAGGGCCTTGATGGCCCTGCGGGCCGCTTAAAAAGTACTTTTATAAACTTTTATAAAAAGGTGTTTTTTTCTTTTTAAGTTAAAAAAATTGTGTTTCCCTTCAAGTTCAGAGCGCTCAGGGCTTCGATTTTAGGCATTTTTCTTTTATAATTCAGAATAGAGCTCTGTACAGAGTCCGATCATGTCGAGCATGTTCTGAACGTCCTCTGAACGAAGCGTGTTCTGATCAGAGATTAGCCATATGAAGATGAGAATGTTTCGTACGTTTCACCCTCCAAAACCCATTTGTTTACATTGTTGTATTTGTAATTTCTTCCCGCGTCGATGAATAGATGTGAATTGCAACAACAATTTAACCAGGTGTGTGAAGATCCCTACTGCCTATGTTTGAGGTTTTTATACACACATTTTCATTTTTTTATCTGAAATCTGACAGCTCAAGCTTGTAGGCAAATTAAAATGGCTGCCGGGGATTCTCATCTTCATGTGGGTAATCTGTGGTTCTGATTCTGAGCACTCTGAACTATTTTTGAAACACACCTGAACACTTTAGCTGTCAAATGCTTGTGTTTGGCATTTAACTCTGTCTGCTCAGTTATTTTATTCTGAGCTCATAGAGCGCACACTGCACACGCTCAGAACACGTTCAGAACGAAAAAGGAAACACTAATTTGAAGCTCTGAACACTCAGAGCGAAAAAAGAAACACAATTTTTTGTTTGACAGTTCTTGCTCTGCTCTGAACTAAAAAAAGAAAAACGCCTTTTGTACTATTTTTTCGTTCAGAGCTAGCGTGCGTCTGCGTAGGCCAGCTTATAGTTGGTGTCATATTCACAAATAGTTTTCTTCATCGCCCAGTTTTTACTTGGTTTGTTGCGATGGTCATGGTCGTATTCGTTTCAGTTTATTTATGGGGTTTTTCGTTGGTAAAATAAATCAATTTATTTTTGATTTTGATCTGTCAAACAGCCGATTTTGACCATCTTTGCGTTCCATAGGCCAAAATAAATTGATTTATTTTTGATTAAAAATCAATTTTGCAGATCTAAATTTTTCGGCAGATTTACCCCTCCCTGCGGTGCTACCACCAATATATTTTATAGCTGTCAGTTTGCAAATGTGTTTTTTGAATTCATTAATTTTTTCAGGTGTGAAAATTGTGTTCAAAATATGTGAGAAATATTCGCTCATTATAAATGGAACCAGTTTAAAATTAATCGCTAATTTCATCAAGCTCAACTTTATCTTCTAAAAGTGCATCAAGGGATGAAGTTTTTTTGAAATATTAACACAGAAACAAAACTACATGAATACAATGACAAAAATAAATAAATTTGAAAAAGTGTTCCATTCGCCACGAAAAAAATCTATTTTTAAATTGAAATCTGATTTTGCCAATGGAAAAACCCATTAAAATGCCAAAATGCATTCAAAGTCTTACATAATTTTACCCCCCTGGTCATGCTGTAATAAGTATGGCCTTATAGTCTATTTATAAAGGTGGTATGACGTATGAGGTAAGAACATTACTTACATATGTATATAAATAAACCCTAATTTCCTTTTTTTTCATATTTAGTAGTTTATAAGCATGCAATATTTTCTTTATGTCTTAAATAGTCTGCAACGTAATACCTAATTAGTTTTCATATCGTTGTTTGGATTTATACTTTCAAAGCAAGAACAATTACAAATTAACAAGGAATATAGGGTATACTGTACGTGAAGTCAATGGCCGAGTTCAACGCACATCTGAATATTCAGAATTCTGAATTTTTGAAGCTCTTGACTGGCCAGCTGTCAGAAAAAGTTCTGAAAATTCAGATGACTTCTGACAGCTGGCCAATCAAGAGCTTCAAAAATTCAGAATTCTGAATATTCAGATGTGCGTTGAACTCGGCCAATAAGTTAAAAGTTTAGAGGAGGATTATAGCTTTCTGCATTTCGACCAGATTATTTATGAAGGTTTTACCAAACCGTGATTTTTTCGGGATGCAATGATGACTCATGGAGTACGTGTGGATTGCTGCCTGACCAATACCGCATATTTTGTTTATTGACGAAGCCATTCAGACAGAAATGAGCCTCGTCGCTGAAGATGATTTTTCGATGAAAATCCGAATCATTTTCAAGTTGGTGCTCAGCCCAATTCAGGAACATACGACGCTTCTGGTGGTCAAGCGGCTTCAGTTCTTGCGTCGATTTAATCTTGTAAGGATATAAGGCCATGATCTTTTCGCCACAACGACGTCACAGAGATGCCCAACGCTTGAGAACGACGTGTGAGAGACACATCTGGGCTTTCTGCAACTGAAGCCGCAGTGGCAGCAATATTCTCGACACTACGGGTACTTCTTTGTCCCACTGGCACGGGAACATTTTGTACTGTGCCTGTGGATTCAAAATTTTCCACTAGACGCACAATTATTGATCTGATAGGACGATTATGACGACCATAAATTGGACGTAGCGATCTTAACGTTGATGCCACTGACTCCGAATTTCGGTAGTAAATTTTAATAATTTCGACTCGTTGTTCGCTCGTATATCTTTCCATCATGAAATGGCAAACCTTACTTAAGAGCAATGTCAAAAGAAGGGAAGGAAATATGTCGTCGTTTGCTGTCCCTGTTGCTCTACTTTTGTCCTTGTTGAAAAACCCTTTAGAAGTGAAAATGTGTTATTATTGCTTGGAATTTAATTTTAATGGAACAATTACTTACTAAACTTTTGACACATATGCACTTGGCTTAAAATGGAGGAAGATCATTTTTGACTATCTTTCCAGTCACTTTCCAATAAAAGTTGCCTTAATTGGAAGGCAATTTTTCGACAGTTGGCCAATCAGAGACGAGAAACTTGCCTTACCTTCAAGTCCTTTCCCTACGTCTTCTGAGCGTACCCAATTTTTCGATAGCTGCCCATCAGAGACACTCACACTACCTTTTTACCGATTTTAAATTTAAAGCTGGTTTGTAGATGCCGTGGTTCATGGTGGTGGAGAATTATTATTCTGTGGACATTTATTGTGAAACGAAAAAATTTTAGCTCAATAAATGGACAGTTATGGCTTGAACTTGTCGCTCAGTCGGCCTGCCTGCCACTCATTTGCTCTGTTGCTTGCCGCTCACTGCGTGGCCGATTCCTTAGTAAATAGCTATGTATTTTTTATTTTATTTTATTTTATTTATTCTTTGATTTTGAATTGAAATTTTCCAACAGAACTCCATTTGACAGAACTTTTTAGGCAGAAATTTTCAGGGAGGGGTATTTTATTTTTACTTTTTTTGTGAGCGCTCTCTTCTACCTAAAACTACCTAATTTTTGAAGTGTGGAACAGGTGACAAATTGGCAGTTTTAGTTAGTGCCTCAATGCATAGATACACCATATAAAGATACCAATCTTTCGTACGTATCACCCTCCAAAACCCATTTGTTTACATTGTTGTTTTTGTAATTTCGTTTTGTGTCCATGAATAGATGTGAATTGCAACAACAATTTAACGGGGTGGGATTGTTCTGTTTTCCCAGAACAACCATTTTGTATGTGCAAATAACGCAGCCATCTTTAAAAAAATTTCAACTCACCAGCTTTTCAACATGAAAATGGCGGATGTTAGGTGGGATATCGGGATGTGTTGAAAAAAACACCAATTTAATGGTGCTAAGTCTGCTATTACACTACGAATTTCACGTGATGAAACTTCTTTTAATTTTTCTTTGAAAATTCATCCTGTAAGTAGTTCGCTGTTACACAATGATTTTTAAATCTTTGGCATTTAACAGAAAAGTCTGTATTAAAATAAATAACGTGATAAGTTAGAATTTATACATTGAAATTTCGGTCATCGATAGTTTTCTATTGGTTTCGCATGTACATAGCATAAAGGCTGTCCCAAACCGAAGCGAAACTTTCGCGCGAATATGCGACGACTGAATATAGTTCGAAGATTCGCATCGCGCCAATGTGGGTGCTCCCATTAAGCCTGTCCCAAACCAACGCGAAACATTCGCGCGAATATGCGACGACTGAATAATGTTCGAAGATTCGCATCACGCCAGTGTGGGTGCTCCCATTAATCTCCATGTAAATAAATTAAGACAGGCGGAAGTTTCGTTGTCGCGCCGAATGTTTCGCGTTGGTTTGGGAGAGCCTTTAATCTCCATGTAAATAAATTAAGACAGGCGAAAGTTTCGTGGTCGTTCTGAAGTATTCGCTTTTGTTTTGGAGAGCCTTAAAGCTCTTAAAAGCCGTGTTTTTTTTTTGCAAGCCCTGAGGGATTTGGTTAAAAAGAAATGATATTGGGGATTATCTATCGACGCCATCACAGAAAAAAATGGAGTTTCCATAAAATCTATTGATTAGAAGTACATATGCAATTAACGCCGTTAAAACAGTTTAGCCCCGAAAATTATGTGCTCTATGTACGCTATGCCTGGAGGGGATTAGTTGTTGTTGATTTTAACATGTAAATTCCTTAGCCCCGACGCGACAGTTTTTTTCGATCAATTTCCTCCAGGCTTGCAACGAGACATGCCAATTTATAACAGTTATAACAATTTTTGGCCATTAAAAGCGGGCGTACGTTTACGCGCTTCGCACTACTTAAAAAAAAAACTATGTGATTGAATTATTCCCACCGGCGGAGGACCCTGGCCCTGCGGGGCCGCATAAACAGTAATTTTATAAACAAAAACTGTTATAATTGGCATGTCTAGTCACTTCCTGCAAAGAAACACGTCTAAAGTTGTCTTACAACAGTTGCGTTGATTCTCTGGTTTCTCATTCGTTTTTTTTTTGTCATGTTCAGAGTCTGTTTCAATAATTCGAGAGCGAAATACAATACCAAACAATCGTAGAAACAAAACAAATAATGACAAAAGACAATCGAATATACTTAAATTGATTATAAATTTTCACTTTCAATTTGTTTCCACAAACTTATCCTTATAAGGTTGGGTTAGCACTTGATAACTCGTTGCTCCTTTTATTATACTTTTTGAACATACCCATTGAAACTCGTAAATAACCGACATTTTGGTGGTGAATGTACTTTTACTGCATGTGTGTGCAAATAAAGCGTGGTGGATGTACGCTTGCTGCATATGTGTGCGTGTTTCTCCTGAATTTCCCCTATATGAGCTTGTAGGCAAACTCGGATGACAGCCGAGATTGGTATCTTCATATAGAGTGTTTTTGGTTAGGTGGGGTATCGGGTTGTGTTGATAAAAACACAAATTTAAAGATGCTAAGTCCGCTGTTACACTACTACCTTGGCGTGATGAAACTTCTTTAAAATTTTTTTGAAAATTCATCTTGTAAGTCGTGCGCTATTTCGCATTAGTTTGATTGGTTATTGAAATCTTCAATGCTCTCTATATATGTATATTAACAACCATACAGGTTTACATGTGGGCTCTACAAACAACGGAAATAAATGAAGCGACTTGTTAAATAAACAAGGAATACAATAGCATATATAACATAATGCTCATAAAAGCACGGAGTGATTCGTTGAAAAAAATGACATTGGATATTAGCGACGCCATCACAGAAAAAAATGGACTTTCCATAAAAACTATTGATTACAAGTATGTAATTCAAGCCAATAACAGAGTTTTTTTTTAATTCAAGCCAATAACAGAGTTTTTGTTATTGCATTAAACATGTAATTTATTAGCCCCGACGTTGTTTTTTTCGACAAATTTCCTCCCACCAAAAAATGTCAAATTCCATTGAGGGATGGCTACGATGACGATGGATTAAAAAACCTTTGAAAAATTCGAAAATTTTTCCATTTTATTTTCTGCTCCGGATTTTTTGTTTCTGGAATATGCAATTGTAGAACTTTCTGGTGTTTTTTGAAGCGAAAAATATTCTACAGACGTCGAAATACAGTTTGTTGCCTTTCAGTCGAGTAATAGACTGTCAAATTTCATGTCTTCGATGTCAAAAAATCCAAAAATTTGAGATTTAATTTCTTGAAAAGGGCAATTTTAGAGCTTTCGTGACTTTCGTAAAGAAATATTCGTCAAAATAAAGTTTGTCCCCTATCTGTCAAGCAATGTCAAGTTTCGTATAAAATTGAATTTTTATTTCGAAATGAAATGCCTTAACATAATATGCATGTCTGAAAAAAAGTATATGCAACCGACTTTTTTTCACCCGGGATGCATTGAAGAGCACATCCACATAAGTCAAAAAATATATGGCTACCAACCTTCGGTAACGAATATTTTTCAGCAACCGATCTAAGCGCCACCTAAACATCTCAACATTTCAACAATTTATATCCACTCTTATGTTCACTCTTATTACAGACCTAAGTTATATTCATTTTTCGATTTGTATTTGTTTGCGTGTAAAAATTTGCTGATATCACTATTTACTTTCTCAAAAAACACGCCTATTGTTTTTTTTTAATCATATTCACTGTTTGTTTCAGTAAATTGAGAGTAAAAAACAAAACACAATCGAATATACTTAAATCGATTATAAATTTTCACTTTCAAAACTTGTTTCCTCAAAATTATCCATATAAGGTCGGGTTAGCACTTTATAACTCGTAGCTCAATTTACTATACTTTTCGAACATACTCGTGGCATTTTTAAAATAACCGGCATTTTGGTGGTGAATGGACGCCAAGTGCATATGTGTGCAAATAAATCATGGTGAATGGATGCCAACTGCATATGTGTGCGTGTTTCTCCTGAATTTCCCCTGAATTAGCTTGTAGGCAAACTCGGATGACAGCCGAGATTGTCATCTTTATATGATGTATCTATGCCTCAATGAACAAACTTAATATGAGAAATTCATCCATCTCTTGTGTTTCTCTTTTCTCTTAAAAAAAATAAGAAAAATAAGTAAACTGTGCGTAGTTATAGGTGGTTCGGCGATCGATAATATACCTAAATATAGTTCGTCTGATAGTTTAGTAGTAGTAACCGAATTCGATCTTAATTCATATACAGGGAGTGTTTTAAAGTCAAAAATCTCTATAAAGAACTATTTTTTTGATTACAAGCAAAAATTTATAAAAAAATCAATATTTTAAAAACGGGTTAATAACTTTATTTTGAAATTAGTTTATATGTGTATATTTTTTAGTGTTGATCAAAAACAAAAACCATTATATCCATACTTTAAAAAAATGATTTAAGGATTAGAATTTGATGGTATCGATCAAACACATACGATAGGCCCAAGTTTGAATCTCAAATCTTATTGCATGCCATAGAAATGAGACCATAAAATCTGAAGTTAATTTCAAAACCCATTTTATCCATTTGAGTTTTTGCCTCAAAATCCATTACATCCATAGTATGGTTTTTTTAGCACTAAAACCCATTATATCCATTCAAAAAACATTTTTAATTTTAAACTTTAAATTCAAGAACCTTTATATCCACGTTATGAGAAAATATGTGAATTCCCAAATAGTTGTTGGGACCAGTTTTTCCGGTTTTGAGTTCAACCAGAGTTAGTGAAATTTAGAAGTAAATTAACCCAAAGTATAGATAACTGAGGAAGCAGTTTTATGGTAGAGAATACATGCGGAACGATTAAAAAACTCGGTGGATAAAATATCAAAAGCATCTTCAGTTAATTCTGAGTTAACTCACCAAATTTGATGAGTTAACTCAGGTTTAACTTTAATCTCGAACTGAAAAAACTGATCCTAAGAGATTCGTTTTAACTAGAGGCAAAAGTGGGTCTATTTTGGTCCGTGTTGAGGTATAATATTTATCCAACATAGGATAGGATTTCAAAGATGGATCCATTACAAATTTAAATGTGATTACACCTTTTTTTAATTAGTTTGAAATTTCAAGAATTCAGACGACGCAACGCACGGTGTTCATTATTTTGAGGTTAAAACTTTTTTAGGAGTTGTTTAAGCAATTTAATTGCTTCTTTAACATTTTTTTTATTTTTTTATGCATGTTTAATAATATAAATTGTAAGAAACTTGAACCACAAGAGCAAGTTCTTGAGATGCATTAGTGTGTTATATTTTGAAAGTCAAAATGCTTACCAATCTGACTTAAGTGGAAGTTGTCGTTTCATCTACTCTCCTGATGATGTCGTGGTGTTAATACAGACATACAGATTTGCTTGTCTTATTTTTATCAAAGTCCCTAGGGTATTTGAATATCGCATCAGCTTTGTTTTACTTTAACAAACGCATAACTTGTCTTAAAGTAAAATTCTTTAGCTTTATAATAAATAAAAAAGTGTAAATTCATAATAGCATCACTGCAATACTGATGCTCGATCCTTAAAGTCAAACGTTCACAAACGCAAACATTAGCATCACTTTAGATGCCAAATGTTCATTTTTGCAAAGTTTCATAAACTGATGGGCAAACTTTAAGCAAAGAAGCATCGAGAAAAATCTTGATAAGACTTCTAGGACCTGTACAAGGTGGTTCAGGACTTGGACAGAGGTGGAATTTTTGTTTTTGAAAAAAAAAAATATTTAAAAAAAATGAACTTTTTTGGAAAAATTAAAAAAAATATCTTTTTTCCTAATCTTTTTTTGAAAATTTTAAAAAGAGTAAACAAAATTGAAAAAAAAAATTAATTTTAGTTGAAAAAATGAAAACTGTTGACATTGACGCTTGTCAGGCGACTAAACATACCATAAGCGGAGCAACGGGATGACCAGACGAAAAAGGTAGGTAAAATCCTAAGAACCCGTGCAGCGGGCCACCCAAAGAACTATTGCGCTAGAAAACTGTTGACATAGACGCCTGCCTGGCGACTGAACGGAGTTATACGTGAGCGGCTTAGAGAACCGAAAAAGGGAGTTAGAAAAGCATTTTTTTATTTGTAAAACAAAGTTTATGAAATTTTTTTTTAAAAACAAAAATATTTTCCTTTGTCCAAGTTCCAGACCCACTTCCAGAACTTTTTTTAATTTGTAAATAAATTGTTTCCAAAAACAAAAAAATCTGTCCTTTCTCGAAGTTCCAGACCTGCCTCCAGTACTTTTGTCCTGGTTCCAGATCCACCTCTAGAAGCTTTGTCCCACATCCAAAACCTCCGTCCCAGTTCCAGACTCAAGGCCAGAACTTATTTCCCAGGTCTAGGGCCAGATTCTATGTCCCAGTTTTTAAGTTTTAAGTTTTTAATAATATTACTACCATCACTGATAATTAAACGCCATAAAATGATTTTTAACGTAAAACAGATAACCGATCAGCATCGCATCGGCAACAGCGGTTTAAGCATCAGCATCGCAAAAAAGCAGTGATGCCGAATCGCTACACAGAAATTTGACGTTTGTGAATTTACTCAAAAACATATATACCTATACTTTAGAACTAAATGACCTAGAAAATAAATGTATTGCTCCCTTATTGTTTTGT
Source organism: Leucozona laternaria (assembly GCA_932273885.2). Classification (NCBI taxonomy): domain Eukaryota; kingdom Metazoa; phylum Arthropoda; class Insecta; order Diptera; family Syrphidae; genus Leucozona; species Leucozona laternaria. The sequence goes on along the minus strand of OW026367.1, from coordinate 64,231,078 downwards.
TTGCGTGCCAAAACATTTATGTGCTTGGTTGAATTGCACCCAGTCCATGATGGTTTGTCGAATTAACACCCCGTAGGTACTGAACATATCCTTATAATAATGTTTCATGAGGTGATGGCTTCAATTTCAGAATACACTATTCCTATCCTATTCCCCTGCACAGGAGTACAATCCTAAAACAAGGCAAGTTAATAAAAAAAAAACAGAGCTAAAGTTTCATGCCAGCCGTATAATCGGTAGTAGTTATCTATTAAGCGAAGTTATAATGTGCATTTAACTTTATATAATGGGTATAGGATAGAGGCAAAAGAATGAACAGTTCGAGTGTTACAAAAGAAATATGTATATGTATGATGTTCACTTGTTGGAAAACACAGGGTGGTCGTGAAGATTTTTAAACGTAAATAAGTTTCAAGGACATTGGGTATTTATGTTTATAACTTATAATTTAAGAATCGGGCACCTTGTGTGTTGTATAAATTTTGTACTTATTTTAAATATTATTCCACTTGAACTATGAACCGCTAAGTTGAAATTAGTATACATAAAGTTAAAGATCAATGATACATACAACTTAGTGCTTGAGGTTGAACATAAAGGGTATTTTTTTAGAGGTATAGAACTTTAAGTTAGCAATGCTATTTTAAATGGCGGCCATTTTGGCAGCTGTCAAGTGATTTATTTTTAGTTTGGTTTGTCCTCTTACACACGAGGAAACTGAGTTGCCAGCAGCATTCAGTTTGTTGGTGAGAAGGGCAAGAAGTAAGAGGGGAAAATGAAATCTCCCCGGTCAACTATTCGAGGAGATCTTTCTGACATTTCTCTTCACACACACAGTAGAGTGTGTTCAACCAAGCTATTTTAAAAGGAAACTACAGAAAGTTTCCACGATTTTGTTTCTTCGTGTGAAAGGTACAGGAGATTTCTATGATAATTAAAGGAAAACGTCAACAAAATCTCCTGCAACTTGTTTCCTCGTGTGAAAGGGGACTTTGTCATTTGAACATGACAAGACTGACGCCTGAACAACGCTTCAAAATTGGCCTAAAACAAGATTGCCGTTGATCCCAATTTTTTATAAGCGAATTTTGTTTAGCGATGAAAGGCACTTTTCGTTGAATGGATACGTCAATAAACAAAAGTGCTGTATTTGAAGTGATGAATATCCTCAAGTGTATCTTGAGACAACGTTACATCCACAAAAACTGACTGTTTGGTGTGCTTTATGGTTTGGTGGAATAATTGGTCCGTATATCTTTAAAGACGATGCTGGCCAGAACGTTACAGTCAATGGTGACCGCTATAGAGCCATGATTACTAACTTTTTCGTTCATCAATTGAACAAGCATGATATGCAGGAGCTGTGGTTTCAATGGTTTCAACAAGACGGCGCAACATGTCACACAGCTCGTGCCCCAATTGATTTATTGAAGGAAACGTTTGGTAAAGGCATATAGTTTATCGTTAGGGACCCGTGAATTGGCCTCTAATATCGCGCGATTTAATGCCGCTTGACTATTTTCTGTGGGGATATGTGAAGTTGCTAGTCTACGCCGATAAGCCCAAAACGATTGACCACTTGGAGGACAACATTCGCCGCGTTATTGCCGATATACGGCCACAAATGTTGGAAAAGTCATCGAAAATTGGACCTCCAGATTAGACTACGTCTGAGCCAGCCGTGGCGGTCATATGCCATAAATCATATTTAAATTGTAATGACAGAAGATTATCTTTCGAATAAAGTAAATTTCCTGTCAATTTAAAAAAAAATCATCTCTGTTTTATTCCATTTCAAAGTTATATACCTCTAAAAAAAACACCCTTTAGTTGGTTGAACAGAACGGGCCTTAGTTTTTCATATTTGTGCTTTGCAAAATATTTGTTTGAGTTAAATTTAGTTTGCAAAACATTTTAGTACCCACACCGCACACGGTCTATCAATATTGCGTTAAAAAAGCTCTTAAAATGATCTATTTTGGAATAGCCAAATATTTTTTAACCAACAGTTTAACGCATTTGAAAAACGGCCTCAAGACATTGACGGAATCATCCTGCATTTATACGTACGAACTTCCTGATGTATAATTTCCTCCGCTCCAAAAGCTTTTAATATCGACCCCCTTATACAAAATATATCGTACCTCATATGAGTTATTAATGAATAAACAAAAAATAGGACAATGTGAATGGTATAGGTTATAATACAGGAGGTAAGTTGTTGTCTGCCAAAGTTTCTGCCAAGTTGATGCGGAATAGCATGTTAACATTTTTACGTATGTCTTTTATGCATGTCATGAGATACCTTCCTATTCCTATATATGTACATACCTACATCCAATGCCAGGAAATTAATGTGAGCTCTACAGCATTTTGCGTTTGCCTGTTTTCCATCAGTCTTTTGCAGTGCTGGTAATATTCAGGACATTAGGGAGTTTATTTTGTGAAGTTATTCTTTTTTTTAATAGAAACCAAGGAATATAGTTAATAATATTTTTAAAACCTAGTTCAACAAATAACTGTGATTTAATGATATTTGTATAGAAGAACAACTAAAAAATTGGAGGCTAAAAATGTGAACTGACTTGGAATACAAATTTTCAAAATAAGATTGGTGTAAGTTTTTGTAGCTGTTTCGCTTCATCTGTCACAATATTGAAGGAATGGTTTTTAAACAGACATTAAGTGTGTTCATATTATATTTTTGTTTACTATTGTTCTATGTATGTTCGGAGTTGTTTTGGGGAGGTTTAATCTAAAGTAGTTCGCCTGATGATGGAGATATAACACTCCGAAACGCGTAGCGTACATATTAATAATAAATAAAGTTGTGATATTAATTTGATTAAAATTAAAATTAAATAAAATAAAACAAAAATCAGTTTTTCTTTTAATTTAATTTATTTAATATTTATAAAATTCTTTAACCAAAAGTCCTGAATTAATAAAGTGCATCTATAAATGTGACCAATGTTTTGCTATCTACAGTAGCCCGTAGCATAATGATTAGTGCGTAGGATTTTTATGACGGAGGTTCGATTCCCAGCCTCGTGCACATTAAACAAAAATGTAGGCAAATCCAGCAGTAGTGTCTCTTGTCATGAATAAGTGCCTCTCGCCTTAGCCGTTCGAATTCGGCAGAACATTAGGTATGTCTTATAACTTATTATTTCTTGTCAATTTTTTTAACTCGTCTTGCGATGTAGTCGACAGAAGTTATTAAAAAAAACTTTAAAGAATTGTGTTTTTTATTTTTTGTAATTATTTATTTAACTTCTGATAAATTATTTAAAAAAGTTAAAATGTATTTTAATCTAAATGAATTAAGTTTCGCTGAAATAAATATAAAGGTTGTTTTATAGGTATATAACTTTGAAATGGAATAAAACAAAGATGATTTTTTTTAAATTGACAAGAAATTTACTTTATTCGAAAGATAATCTTCTAGCATTGTAATATAAATATTATTTCTGGCCGCCACGGCTGGCTCGGACGTAGTCAAATCTGGAGGTCCAATTTTCGATGACTTTTTCCAACATTTGTGGCCTTATAACGGCAATAACGCGGCGAATGTTGTCCTCCAAGTGGCCAATCAATCGTTTCGGGCTTATCGGCGTAGACTAGTGACTTCACATATCCCCACAGAAAAATAGTCAAGCGGCGTTAAATCGCACGATCTTAGAGACCAATTCACGGCTCTATAGCGGTCACCATTGACTGTAAGGTTCTGGCCAGAATCGTTTTTGAGGAAATATACGGACCAATTATTCCACCAAACCATAAAGCACACCAAATAGTCAGTTTTTGTGGATGTAACGGTGTCACAACATGCACTTGAGGTTTATCATCACTCCAAATACGGCAGTTTTGTTTATTGACGTATCTGCATTCAACCAAAAGTGAGCTTCATCGCTAAACTGAATTCGCTTATGAAAATTGGTTTCGACGACAACGGCAATCTTGTTTTGGGCCGATTTGGCCACAATTTGGAAGAGTTGTTCAGCCGTCAGTGTATTCATCTTGAAATGCCAAATCAAACTAAAAATAAATCACTTGACAGCTGACAAAATGGCCGCCATTTAAAAAAGTTTTTGCCAACTTAAAGATCTATATGTCTAAAAAAAACAACCTTTATATAAATATTCTATGACAACTCACTAGTTGCCATCAATAAGAGCAGATGACAAGTCCCGTACTTTTTGAGTTTTGTCGATATTATCGTTATCCATTATCCAAACTTTAAAAGCCATCATTAGGAGATGTTTCATTCAGGTTTTTTGTGAGTTCTTGGAGAAAAGAGTTGCTAACTGGAATATATACTCGGAACTCACTATGAGCTACACAATATGAATTTATAGAAACAGTTTTTTTTTTTAACTTACCATAATGCAAATAAATGCTATTGGCGCAAATTTTTAAACAGCCTCATGTTAAGATTTTAGCATGATACTAGTTAGCACTTTATGCTAACTTTAAAGCTCTTTACTTAAATGTTCTTAGTTTTAAACACTTTTTAACTAGTATTATACTAAATCTATTTCCTTACGAAACTCAAGCTGAACGCGTCTAAAACAGTGCCATTTCGTGCAAAAAATGAAGCAAACATACCTTTTTAAAATTTGTCTATGTCAAAGTGACATATGAATTAAGTAATGTGTTAAAAAGATAAAACAGCAATCTGGCGATTTTAACTTTAGTAAAATGTTATGAGATAGTATCATGTTAAACTCGTTTAAAATTTGCAAAATCCTCTTTTTAAACTAGTATCATATTAAAAATGATTTAACACTTTACTAAATCGTCTAGTATGTATATTGCGCCATTATATGTTTAACCTTCATACAACTTTGTCCATTCTCCATTTATTAAAACTTATACAAAAAATAGTTCTTACGGAATTTTATAAATCGCAAAAATATGTATATGAAATTTTCCACGAAACTGTAAAATTTTGCACGCTCCTGCCAATTAATTCATCCAGACCAAGGTCTTTCTTGTAGCCTCGAATCTTGGGACTGGGATTCCAAGATTCTTTTGGCTGGAGCATTGATGTCAATTCACTTGAAGTTGCCGAGCCATTGTATATATGACGTGTTTTTTTCCTTTTTGGAATTCGTCGACATCTTTGTACAGCTCATATAACTCCAGTTAAGTATATCTTCTCTTCTATTGTTCCTCCTTGATAACAGGACCCAACAACTGAGGAAGAATTTTTCTTTCGAAAAAGTCCAGTATCAGCTCTACATTTCTGCTAATCTTCAAAGGTCCAGGTAGCCTGTGAGACAAACGATGTATATAGATTGAACGATTATCGTACTGACTTTATCAAATCTAAAGAGGGAAAGATAGAGAGGGAGCAATCGTCAAAACGGTGATTTTTAAAGTTTAAATCGATCGATCGTTTTTTAACGCGATCTGGGCACAGCACTCGGTGCTGAAAAGCATCAGGTCTACTGCCGGTGGGCATACTTTGGGCAGAGAGAAGCGAAGCGTTAATGCACGCCCACTTTCAATTTCAAAATACTATTATAACTGTTATAAATTGGCATTTCTATCGATATGGTCCGCATTAACAAGAAGTTGGACAGATCTGTCGGAGATTGTGGATAGTGCCTTCCCTTTTATCGCACCTGCCCTTCTATTCTAGAACGACATTGAAGACGTCACGCATAAGAGGGCATCTTCTTGCCAAAATCCTGTACTCATTCGATTCAGCGGTGAAAAAAAATATAAAAAAAGAATAATACCCGTCATTATGTTCCAAAATCACATGCTTGCCCTACTGTGTTTTGGTTTGTTGTTTGCTTTTGCGTTTCTTCGTCCAGGTGTACATCAAGCTAGAGCACAGATAATTTTCATCTTATTCCCTATAAAGAAATCCGAATTCATCTAGAAGGGTTGATATAGCTCCCACAGAAGGATTGTAATTTTCAAATATTATCGAACCTATACATTAACAATTCTAACCTAATTTTTTACTAAATGGTGATTTTTAAGCTGGTTTGGTTTTGGCAACACTGGTTTTGACAGCTGACGTGTGTTTAGTACCTTGTGTCACTGTCAAACAGCTTCAGTTTGGTTTGCAATTTAACCATGGATCGTCTTACAAATGAACAACGCTTGCAAATTATTGAATTTTACTATCAAAATTCGTGCTCGGTTCGAAATGTTCATCGCGCGCTGCTTGTGTTCAGCGATGAGGCTCATTTTTGGTTGAATGGGTACTTAAATAAGCAAAATTGCCGCATTTGGAGTGAAGATCAGCCAGAAGCATTGCAACAGCTACCAATGCATCCCGAAAAAGCCACTGTTTGGTGCGGTTTATGGGCCGGCGGCATTATTGGGCCTATTTCTTCAAAGATGATGCGAATCGCAGCGTTACTGTCCATGGTGAACGCTACCGAGCGATGATAACAAACTTTTTTTTGCCCGAAATGGAAGTTCTTGACTTGCATGATATGTGGTTTCAACAAGACGGTGCCACAGACATGCCACACAGCACGCGAAACAATGGTGCAATTGCGAGGCGAGTTTGGTGAACAGTTAATTTCACGTTTCGGGCCGGTCAATTGGCCGCCTAGATCGTGCGATTTGACACCATTAGATTATTTTTTGTGGGGGTATGTCAAGGCTAATGTCTATAGGGACAAACCCGCTTCGATTGACCCACTGGAAGCCAACATCCATGCATTCATTCGTGAGATACCGGCCGATATATGTGAAAGAGTATGCCAAAATTGGACTCAGCGGATGGGCTACCTGAGACGCAGCCGCGGGCAACATTTGCATGAAATTATCTTTAAACATTAAATTGCAAGGTTCAAACTATCGATTCAAATAAATATTTTATTCATTTTTTCGAATTTTTTGTGTTTTTTAAAAAAAAAAAATTCTAAACCTCTTAAAAAATCACCCGTTATAACCATTCTCTTGATCATTTTCCCCATTCTCTCCTTAACTTTTTATTTATTCACATAGCTAAAAATTAGCTCAAAACAAACATAAATGCTTAGGTCTATAATACAAAATTAAATAATTGAATAAAAATTTGATTTGAACTTAGTTGAATCTATTATTAAGAAGATTAAATAATTTAAACATTTTACTTAAAGGAGAATATCGTTGATAATTAGAAAGACAGTTTGAAATATTTATGCAGTTGGGTATATTTCTCAATTTTATTTATTTATTCTTGACATAAGGTAAATAGAGTCAATATTTCCATTAATTATTTTAACAATAAAAACGAAACTTAAATAAGAGTCAATGAGTCTTAGTCTATTGATGTGCTCAACTCATGCTTAGGTCCGACATAAAGCTTCGTGTGATGATCCATAGACCCGTGCAATTTATTTTTTTAACGGTCCACTTTTTTTAACGGTCCACTTTCCATTAACGTATACCTACTAGAAAATTACACGCTGCATAATATGATTGCATGCGTTAGCCATAGCCACTCAACAAAAAAAAAATAGATTTAAATTGACATCTTTGATTTTTCATGCGTCACTGATGCCAACTATATTTTCTCATCCCCTTTTTAATGGCAGTTGAAAATTTCTCCAATCACTTGTCATTTTGATTTATCTGTTGCATGTTGATGTTGATTGTTCAGTTCATCACGCACAAAGGTAAGTCTTGATGTAGTGTATGTTGCATTTGAGCCCTCCCTTGTGCCTTGTGAAAGGGAAACAATAGAATTATTAAATTCCAAGAAAAAATAAAAAGATCTCAACTGATGTTACATCTTTTATATTCCTTGGCATGATGTATAGGAGTTGCAACACTATGTAAGGCACTAGAAAAATACTAGGATTTGAAGTTTCGGAATTTTCTATAAATGTATATGTACCTTTGTATGAGGAACCGGTGTTTATGGTTTATTAAAGGACGACACTAGAGACATGCCAATTTATAGCAGTTATAACAGTTTTTCGCCATTAAATCTGGACCTTTGAGGATTAGCTGAAAGGGAGAGCTGATACTGGACTTTTTCGAAAGAATAACTCTTTCACACTTATTGAATCCTGTTTGCGGGGACTAAGAATGGAGGAGAAGATATATCTGAAACTATAATGAGCTGTCAAAAGATGTGGATTTAGTGCAAAAAGAAAAAAAAAAATCAACTACATTGGCTAGGCCACTTCGAGCGACTTGACAAAAATGCTCCATCCAAAAGAGTCTTGGAATCCCAGCCTCCAGGTTCGAAGCGACAAGGAGGACCTTGGGGGTAGATGAATTAAATGTCTAGATTGGTTTCCATTTTAAATCAATTCTTGAGTAATAAAGGGTCCGCCATCTAACGTTTTTTTTCTTCAACTAGTGCTTATTTCGTGAATGGTAACACTTAGCTCATGTCTGACTTGACAGATAATTAGTTTTATCCTTCCGCTGAACGAATATGGTTGTGTATACGCTTCGCTAAGTGGGCCTGCGATCGACTCAGAGAAGATGCCGGTTTTGCCAAAAAAATGATCTTTTCAGATGAAGCTCATTTTGATCTTGGCGGGTAGTAAACAAGCGAAATTGTCGCATTTGGGGCACAGAAAACCCGCACGCATACATTGAAAAGTCGATACACCAAAAACGGATTTTGGTCCAGAGGCATAATTGGGCCATTTTTCGAAAATGAGTAAGGAGTGGCCGTTACAGTCAATGGCGATCGTTATCGGGCCATGTTGAACGAATTTTTGTTCACAAAAATTGAAGAGGAGGATATTGGCAATATTTGGTTTCAACAGGACGGCGCTACGTGCCACACAGCTGAAGCTACACTTGATGTTTTGCGCCATTTAAAAAAAAAAGGTATTTGGCGGACCCTTTATGTGGTTGTGTTTTTTGAAAAACCTGAAGTCATCATTGTGAAAAGCTTTTGTGTTGTTTGAGACTTGGGGTCGCTTTAAACTCGCCCTGAACAGCAGAACTATTTTTTCTTGCTGTAAATGTCAACTGCCCTGGGGCGTTTTTTGAAAATCGAAAAACCCAGTTTTTTTTTTGAAAATTATTGGGGTTGTCAAGAAAACCTGGGACAACCTTGGGTAAAGTTCAACAAACGAAATTTATTAAATGTGTGGCTGTTTCAATCTAAAATAAATAATTAATCTTTTGTTTTAATATTTTTATTTGCAGCGAAATGCTTATGTGTAAACAATTAAAACTCTCCGAGCGGAGGTCAGTTCAAAAGTTAAACAATTTTGGCATCAGTAGAGACTCCATTATTGTGCGACCATGTACCCAAAGAAATATCACCGAAGTTCAACAGAAGGTGTCAAATATTCATCAAGTCGCAGAGAAAAGGTAGGTTTAAAAACAATTTGTGTACTATTATGCAGGGTGATTTGCATAAGGAGTGATAAAAAGTTAGAGCGATTAGTTTGGGTCGAGACTAGAAAAAATCGTATTGGAAGGGTGGGGGGTGTCTACTCTTAAGTATTTTTTTTTTTAGAAAATTACCTAATTGACTAAACGGGGGGAATAGACCCCCCTCCCGTACGATTTTGTTCTTGTCTTGACCCAACCTACATGACCTTCCTTTTTGTCTCACCTTATGCGAATCACCCTGTACATAATGTATATAGATAAATTTTAAAAATTATTTAGTCCCAAGTCAATCCTTCAAATTAATTTTAAACAAAAAAAAAATTTTAATCGGATTAAATTTTGTATCGACCACAACTTATTTGGTTTCACCCCAATTCACCTTTTGAATGGCTAAATTTATAAAAAATATGGAGTCAATGAGTGATCCTCTAAGTCTAATTCTTTATAGCTATGGGAACATATACAGAATTTTCGTAATCGAATACCACTTTTTTGTTTTCACCCCAATTCACCCTATGCACACCCGAATTTGTTAGAATATACATAAAATATGTAGTATTGAGTGGTTTTCGAAGCAGGAACTTTATAAATTTTCTAACAGAAGGAATTTTTTTTAAACCAGATACCACTTTTTTGGTTTTACCCAAATTCACCCTATGAATAGCTAAATTTTCAATATATATAGCCACTTAGTGATCCTCAAAGTCCAACCTTTATAACTTTTCAAACAGAAATAATCATATCACTTTTAGGTTTTTACCCCATTTCACTCTATAAATAGCAACATTTCGAAAAATACCATGTAATATACTCAAAGCCATTTTATAAAACAAATTTTTGAAATCAGACTAAGCCCCAAGAATCTAGCTAGAATCCAACTGCTAGAATTTAGCGGCATCCAAGGGGAAGGGTGGTCGGTTCAAGTCTCATTAAATGACGAATAAAATTTTGAGAGTGACACTCAACTATATAGTATTGCAGCACAATATTTGGTATCCAATTCTTATACAAATATATACTCCGACAAGAAAGCACAAAGTCCCAATATCGGAAACTTAATTTATTATACAAATACTTATACATATGTTGTCAATTAAATAATTATGGTAACCTTCTTATAATTTATGACACTCTAATTCGAATATCTTTTTTATCTCTGTCAAAACGACCAATAACTTTTATTAATTTTCCAGTCGTATCTCGCACCCAAAAGCGATAAACTCCCAATTTCCCATGACTTTGTTTCAAATGGTAAATCATCGAAATCAACAAACTACCAAAACAAGCTACAAACAACCGATGATGATCGAATCAGTATATACGAAGCTATACGGCTACACAACTATACACACGTTATAGTATAATTAGTCTTGAATATTCAGTCTTTTGCATATAAATTGGAACACTATACCATGGGTGGCATAGGAAATTTATTTAAATTTGGTCTTTGTGTTTGCCGCGGCAGCTTTTGGAACTCCATGAGTGTGGACACCTAAAATGTATATATTCCTTTGTTGAAAGAAAAATATTCATTTGAATAATGCCCAACCAACAACGAACGAATGCTTCTTATTGCCGCCCGATTATTATCTTTCATATAATTTAAGACATTGTAGCTTATCGGAAATGAAGAATTGGTATTTAGTATACTAATCGCCAAACAAGTTTATTTATTTCATTGTAAAATCTTAAATTTCATATATTTTTTCATATTCTTTCATATTTTCATACTTTTGAAATACGAGTAGGTACTTTTGTCTTATTTTTGTAAAGGGTTTTCCAATAAGAGGTGTTATTTTGAATAGCCCGCTATTTCGGTAGCTGTCACATTTGAAGCTGTCATTTTTTGACATTTGACAAGTAGAAACTACGCCAATAATAAAAATGGAACGATACACGCTTCAACAACGCATTGAAATTATTAAAATTCACTATAAAAATGGTGAAAATTTGGCAGAGACGGTTCGTAAAACTAAAACATTTTTGGGTCGTCGTGAAGCACCTTGTCGGACCGCAATACAGAAATTGGTGGACAAATTCGAGCTGTTGGGACAAGTTAGTGATGTGAAGAATAAAACCCGTGCACGTCGCTCAAGAACAACTGAGAATATTGCTGTTGTAGCCCAAAGTGTTGAAGAAAACCCAGGTTTGTCCATTCCTCGTCGTTCTTTGGAATTAGGCATTCCACAAACGTCATTACACCGTACTTTGCATAAAGACTTGGGTCTTAAGACTTATAAAGTTCAGTTAACACAAGAACTCAAGCCGGCTGATCATCAACAACGTCGTGTCTTTGCTGATTGGGTCCTTGAAATGCATGAAAATGATCCGGAATTTCATCGAAAAATCATCTTGACTGATGAGGCCCATTTCCACCTCGGAGGCTACGTCAACAAGCAAAACTGTCGCATCTGGGGCTCGGAAAACCCAAGAGTTATTGTTGAAAAGCCTCTCCATCCTCAACGCGTGACTGTTTGGTGCGGTTTATGGTCCGGCGGGGTCATTGGACCTTACTTTTTCGAAAATGAGGCTGGAGCAACAGTTACGGTCAATGGATTGCGCTATCGAAGATGATTAATGATTTTTTATGGCCGGAATTGGATGGTATTGATCTGGACAGCGCTTACTTTCAACAAGACGGCGCTACGTACCACACAAGCAATGAAACCATCGATCTTTTACGGGAAAAGTTTCCGGACCGTGTTATCTCTCGAAGAGGTGGTCACAATTGGCCACCGATATCTTGTGATTTAACACCTTGCGACTTCTTCCTTTGGGGCCACGTGAAAGATAAGGTCTACGCCAACAGCCCAGCGTCGATTCAAGACCTCAAAGATGGAATTCGTGAGGCTATCGAGGACATGGGGCAGCCACTTTGCGAAAATTTCATGAAAAGGATATGGTCCTGTAAGCGTGGTCGTGGCGGCCATTTGGCTGATGTTGTGTTCCATTATTAACGGCATACCTTCCTCTTTATAATGAAATAACATCCGATCATTTATCTCAAAAAATATCCTTTTTCTTTGAATATCAAAATAACACCTCTTATTGGAAAACCCTTTACATATATAGCAGTCACCGGTGCCGGCTTCGATGGGCCCCAGCAATCCCCTGCTCTAATAAATGCAAAAGACAATACAATTGTATTGCTATAAGGTACGGAAGCCAAGCTAAATTTTTAAAAATTTCAAGACCTTTTGCAAAATTTTGAAAAATATGTAAAGTTATCCTTGAAGGCCATATCATATAAATATTATCTTTCAAACATAAAAAGAGAGTTTTGTAATGATCCATTACACCCTTGTCTTCACCGTCGCTGCGCCGTTTATTAAATTGCATAAAAAGCAATCCCGAACCACCGTTAACAACGACTCAAGAAAGAGCCAATCATTATAAGAAAACTTAACTTTTTGTTTGTGAAATCATAATTCACATCCGGTGCAAACCGAAATAAATATAAGAGACCGTGGATGAGCACCATACAATTGAGTTCTGGCACAGTAGAAATCAGTTATCAGTACCAATCCCGAGTACTTGGTGAGTCTCCATTTTGAAGAACTTATGTTCCAGAAGTGACAGTGGAAGCCCAGGTTTTAACTTTTAAGTAGTTGGAGTGACGTCTGCTATCTCAGACTGTAATTAAGTGACGTCTGCTACCTCAGATGGTAAGTAAGGAGAAACTGCTAAACATTTAAACTGTATAAATCTAAGTTTTAAGGTTATATAAATGTACATAACTATAAGCATATATATAAATTAAAAAAGTAACGTTTACTTAATTAATACAAAATTATTTTATTTTAATTAAAATACTAAAATTACTTAATTAACTTTAAATTCTTATTCTATAAAATGAGGGCATTTAGTTTGTATCTTTCAACTCGTTATTGCTTGGTGACTCAACTTGTTAACTTGAATTGTAATTATAACAGTACATATAGCTATAAGAAAATTAAGAATTGTATAGAAACTGTAAGAACCAGCGATTGGTGAATAAAAACAACCTCGAATACAATAAAGTTTGTTGCTCCTTTGGTAAAACCCTGGACCCGGCGAGCATACGTCAGTCTATCACAAAAAGCATCTCAGAAAATGGCGCCCGCGCAGGGACTTCATTGAGGTTGATTCACCCACCCACCCGTACCGTACCCCAGTTCAATCTTCAAATAGCTCAAATTCCTATAAAGCCTTTAAAACACAGAAACAATTTTTGAATTTTTTGTGTACCCAATTTCACCCTAAAAATGTCTTAATTTTGAAAAATATATAATCCAAAGGTGGTTCTTAAAGTTCATCCACTAAATATTATTATCTTTGAAACATAAAAATAGATGTTTAAATCGAATATCAATTTTTTTTCCCATTTCAACTTATAAATACATAGTAACATTTAAAAAATGTTAAATAAGTAAAACACACACAAAAAAAACGTTTTTTGATGAAAATTTTATTTCATTATAAAGTTTGGACTTGCCATTCAGTGCTAAAAAAAAATATCATTCAAATGGCCGCCTCGGGAAGATTCGAAGCATGCGTTTCTTTTGAGGTAAAGAGGTCTAGAGTTCGGGGACTATTCGCGTAAACACGGTGTCAAATATCATGATCTTGGTGGGCAATTGACGTCGGCAAAACCTGAAATTACGCGACCAGGAAACTTCTCCCGCAATAAAGTCATAATTGGTCTTGTTTTGTAGCTTGTTGCGGATGCGCATTATCCCCTAGAGTAAACGTGGTGCGAAACTGATCCATGGTTGCTCGAATTTATGTGTTTTTGCGATTATGTCGACCGAATATTGGACACAGCGCGCGATGCGTCGCGTGAACCGAACCATTATTTTGGTAATAAATTTGCACGGTTTGCAAACGTTGTTGAGAAGCAAGTCTATTAATTATAAAATGGCAAACTAAATTGAGCATAAATCAAGTAACAGCTGTCAAAACGACCAACTCCGAAAAAAGTATTGTCAGATTGAAAACCACACGTCTAAAAAAAACACCCTATATAACAGGTAGGTAGGTATATACCGTAAATACAGTTATTGGTATTCGACTTCAATTCGTTGCTTAAAATGCTCTAAAGATCCTATTTCCCCTATACGAAGGTAGTAAAGTCGCTTTACATATTTTCAATTTTCTCAAAAAGTACAAGATATTTAAGCATCCGGTTTTCTGTTTTTGACTAGAAATTTATAAGACCATTGAATTTTGAAAACAAAAATAGGACTTAATAAGGTACAATTTTAAAGAAAATTAGTTTCAAATTTTTTTTTTTATTTTTTTCAAAAGTTTGAATTTGAAAATTAATTTTTCAAAAACTATTGAAAACATCTTTATTTTAAAATAAAAGAACACATTTTTGGCTTTACAAAAAGGTATATCACGGCATTGTAAGTGATACTTTTGTTTTTTAATCTTTTTTTCTCTTTTAAGTCAATTTTTAAGAAGATCTCTCCACCCGGCTATATAAATGGGGGGAAATAGACCCCCTCCCTCCCATACGATTTTCGTTTTGTCTCGACCCAACCTGCTAGCTCTGTAGCTTTTTGTCACACCTTATGCGAATCACCTTGTATGCAAAAAAAAAAAAATACCAAAATCTATATATTGCTTTACTAACACAAATCATGTATAATTTTAAATTCTTTCCTTTTTTAGGCTCCCAGAACTGAGGGTTGTTTCGTTGAACTTGGAAGACCATCAGTCAAACACCAACAATGATAGAAAAATAACTAGAGCTCCTTACAGGATGCCTTTATTCTGTACACACTTCAAAAGTCTTCAAAAAAACTACCAACGCAATAAAAAGGATCTTGACGAGAATTTTATTGTGCGTGGATTTGAAGTAGGAAGCGGTAATATACCCTTAACGATATCGAACACAATTATTAAAACTGACAATTGTGATCCGGATGAAGATGATCTTAACTTTTTACGAAATGGAATTCAAATACAATTAACAGATTGTTGTCAGTGTGTTTGTGATTTGTTCAATAGTAATTTCCCAATCTCACAAGATGATGATAATAATCATGACTTAAGTTTTGTGACAATAGAGAATTCTAACTCATTAAGATCGTTTAGGCCAAAAGATGTGATGGTATCCGCACCATCAATTGAAATGCAAACAAATTGTATATTAGATCCGAATATTTTGAAAGTTATACGCGTTACAATGAATACTAAAAATTTAACAGATTATAAATAAAATAATTTTAAAAGTTTTTGTGTTTACGTTTCATTGGTGCATAATATATTTAATGGAAGTTACTCTAGACATGCCAATTGTAACAGTTTTAGTTTATAAAAGTACTGTTTTTGCGGCCCTGCAGGGCCAGGGCCCTACGCCGGTGGGCATACTTCAGGCACCCAGAGTTTGTTTTTTCAAGTAGAGCGAAGCGCGTTAAGGTACGCCCACTTTTAATGGCGAAAAACTGTTAAAACTGTTATAAATTGGCATGTTTCTAGTCTCATCCTATATATATACATCATGCATCGTCAATCTGGGGTCACACACATTATTTAACCACAAGAGCAAGTTCGCGCGATCAAGTCATGTATACTTTTTTTTCTGTTTCAAATTGATTTTGTAGGAAATTGCAACTATCACCTTAGCAGGAAGACAATCCCCCCTCCCCCTTCCACAAAATGTTTGTCTTGTCTCAAACCAACCTACACTCCCTAGTCTTTTGTCGCATATTAGGCCAAACACCCTGTAGAGTAGCGCTTCATTTACGCGTTGTGGTCAAAAACGCAGATGTAAAAAATATCCTCAACGTTTTCAAAACTATCACTAAAAGTAGAAGAACCTTAAAAAATGTTTGTGTTTCATTCTTAAAAAATAATAATTTCAAATTGTATCTTAATTGATAAGTAAATAAGTATTATTAGGTATTATTAATAAAAAATCTGGTTCGGACCTCAGCTCTTTTGTTTATTCTGTGTACAAATGGTTGTTTTATTTTACTTTTTACAAAAACTGAAATAGCGGTTCTATTAACTTTTTTTTATTATATTCTTGAAACCATTTCGGTGTTATCTTCTACCCATCAAAGAAAGAATGAATAGAAGGATAGAAAAGCGGTTTAGAGAACCGACATTGGATCGTGCTGGATCGCGTCCTCTTTTTCAAACTGTTTTATTTTTTTTTAATTTAATTTGTATATATTTGGAAATTTCAATGGGCCAAGACATAAGTTTTTTGTTGAAAATTTGATTTGGTAAACATTTTACAACTTTAATAACAGTATTTTTTTAAATGTCGGCCATTTCAAGAGATTTTGAATTTTTAATTTTCGCTTAAAAAAAAACGAGGTTTAACCAAACATTGTAACATTACGATGGTGGTAGAAGCCTTATCGTACAGTAATTTTCAGGAAAAAAAAAAAACAAAGTAATTCTAAGAACGTCAAATTCAGAAAAAAATCAAATGTAAAGAAAGGGGGGCGTAATGGAAGATGGCGGATATTCAAAATTACTCATGAGCATTTTAGGATTTCCTAAAAAAACAAAACATTTCATACTTTACATTCGATAATGTTTATTTCCAAAGAGTTATAGTTTTCTAAGAATGTTATAAAAAGGAGACGATTCAAATACAAGAAAAAATAACGTGGAAGTGGGTGGAAAAATTACACACATGCTATGCGTTAGATTTAAACGCGGTTAATATGTGTAAACATCAACGTGCGCGGATCCAAAACGGACTTGTTTTTGCTTGAAGGGGATCTTAAGATTTTTTTCACTGAACGCACCCATCCTAGTATGCAGATCGTAACGTTGCACACGAACGTTCACGTTTTTTTTTCACTCTACCGCCAGTATAGATGTTTACACATCAAAAACGAGGTAAGAGTTGGTGTTGTAATGGGAGTGGCAGTAATTGGATTTAACTTAAATAACTTTTAAACATTTTAACCGGTAGTAAGTACAGGCAATCTGTGAACGTTTCATCGATATTGATGTAATTGTTTTTGATTCTTTAAGGAAAATACATATAAAAGTTTTCATTTTATTTACAATTTGTATACCAATATTCAAGCTTTGGCTTTGCGGTCAACTGGACTGGAGTTTTTTTTTTTAAATAAAATACAAAATTTAAAATTTTTTATTTAAGCTTAAGTTTCTTTTTATCAAAGTGGTTTTGCATACCCTAACCAAAAGCATTGGTTTATAGCAAGAGTTCTCAAGATGTTAACTTCTAGGTTCCAGGTAACAGTGGCATTGAAGAAAACGATTGCGCTGGCCAACTAGCCAGGTAGGGATCAGCCCTTCATAGCTCACTTGCAGAAAGAGTCGGACAATATTTACTAAGGAGTTTTGAAGGGAAATTATATTCTTAATATTTCCTACTGAATCCAATTAACAAACTCCGTTATATTCATAAAGATCTGGCCCGTCTAAAATAAATTTCAAACAACTGATTTGATATGTTGACTCAGGCAAGACATAGTAAAGATCTTTGCGAGCTATTCTTGTCACTCGCCAATACGCCAATCAGAGAGCGTGTGGGGCATCCCTTATAATACTCATTGTCGTTCGGTTTAAATGCATTAGGGATAGAATCGAGCACTCCATTTTATAAATGCTCTAAGGGGCATTCTTCTATAATACGTTACGAGGTTACACTTTACGATGTACATACATAGCACATTAAGTTTCGAAAAGCTGCATAAAGTAGGATATTCACCCCTGTTCTGATTTCCGATGCGAAACAAATCAGTAAAAATGGTTTCCGCACGGATTCAAAAAAAGTGTTCTGATTTTCACTTTCACGTTAGCCAGTATTCAAACCTATTTTTTTCTAAATCAGTACAAACAAAATTCTAAATGTCAAATTTGTTGCAGAAAAATTAAGTAAATTAAAAAAAAACACAGATTATAAATAGAACCTTTCCTTTTTGGCTGTAAACAACATTTTTAATTTTTTTTTTCATTTCTATTTCTGATATGAAAACTCAAATTAATTTCAAACGTCAAGTATTTTCAATTCGATAGAAAATCAAAGCGCACTCATTACGCAAGTTTTGAAAACGAAAAGTATTTCAAAACACCTAGAGTTTGAAATCGAAAGTTTTTTATAATAGATCGAAATTCAGAACAGGGGTGATTGTGTACGTTCAATGATAAAAATCTGAAGATCCCCTTCAAGCAAACTAGTCCGTTTTGGATCCGTGCCACGTATAGTCGACAACGTTTTAAACGAATTCGCAACGAAACTTTCGCCTGTCTTAATTAATTTCCATGGTCGCACACTGGCGCCACGATGTGAATCTTTGACCTTTCTTCGGTCGTCGCTCGGAATGTTTCGTGCCGGTTTGGGAGAGCCTTTAGGATTGGAAGTTGGTTGACAGTTCGAACTAAATATTATAATGCTTCCCCTATCTGTCAAACCATTAAGTGCCAAATTCCATTGGAGGTTGGCTGCGGTGTCTATGACGGTGTTCACATTGAACTGACTCATCCGATTTTTTTGGACGTGAATCCAACTTATTTTGTTCAGACACAAACTAATGTGAACATATCGGACTTACTTTGACGTCGTTAAAACAATGGTTTCAAACAGCGATTTTAATAATTTCCACTGACAATTGCAACATATTGCAATATAATTCGCCGGCTATCTCTCAAAATACAAAGTCAATTTAATTGGAGGTTCGTTCAGTATAAAACTAAGACTGAAATTTGTGTTAGTTTTACTGGATGGAAAGATGGAGTTGGAATGCGTCCTGTGTTATACGTTATGCATTTTGATTACGTTCAGTAACAAAAATTAGGCGCTTTGACAAACGTTGATATTTACACATATTAATCTTGAACCCCAGCACACTTAAATACATTTTTGCATTGGAATTTTTTGTTTAATTAGATAGCACGCATATTTCTACAAGGTAATGTTTTTTTTTTCCAAACAATATTTTAAGACATAATCCCGAACACCTAAAGATGTGTTATATTTTTAATATTATGCGATACGCATGAAGCAGTTAAATTCCTTATAATAAATTATCGTATTGATCAGAAGTCTAGATCAAAACAAAAACCCTGTTTCCCATATATCCATAACCCATAAGCTTGTATACCTTCGCGGGAAAAAAAAGAAAAAGATTTTATTGCTTCATCACATCTGGAAATGAATTGAATGAACATGGGAGATTATGGGAAAAGTTTTTTTTTTTAATTTTATATTATTTTATTTCAACCCATGTGTTAGAGAGCTTGACACCGTTGAGGTTAAGAACCGACATATTTTAATATTTCTTATATTATGACTAATTAATTGGCCTGTGGTCTTAACTATCCCATTTCATTCAATTTTTAACCTAAATAATGTATGTGTAGGTATATGTATTTGTATATGTCATTAAATCTTTGATATATTAGTTGTGATATGGGTAAACTTTAAACTACAATAATATGGAAGTTTGTTTCGCAATTCTGTTCGTCTGTCAGCAGGGTGTGTACATTTTACAGATAAATTAAGGCTTGATCCCATAACAAATATTTTAAAACTACGGTTTTCATTTTGATTTTTAGGTTGTGGAGTGGAACACAGCTCGGGGATTACCAGGGCCTAGGCACTTACAACTGTCAACCATTTATGTGTGCGTGTTGTAATTATTAGGAAAGAAAGAGACCTACAATTCTCTGCCAAATCTGACCGGCTTAAGTAATGCACTTTTTCATGGCAAGGAGATCTCTGTCACTTCCTATTATTAAGTGTGGCAGTAGCCGTGATTTTGTTGTCTCATACTGAAGAGGTTGTGATTTAACTCTAGACCTTCGTTGTGACATCCCAAGGCAGTAACCATTACGCAAACGGGTTACTATTAAGAACACATTTGTTTATTTATTTGATATTTAACGTTGAATTTTTCGTTTGGTCTGCGCATCTACGTCACTTGGTGAGACAAAACCACGTACAGAAAAAAGAGAAACAAAAACAAATGTGCACTGAATTATGTCACTCGGTGACTATATCCGTGAGAGATATAGAATAACAACATGCACAATATACTTAAAAGATGAAATATAAGGAAGCGCCTTTCCATTAAAAAACTGCTGCTATTTTTTTTATAATAGTGTGAATTGATAAAAATACCAATGTATTTAAACAGGGACGAAATGCGTTTGATGACAATGCAGAGGCGCTAATGTAAATCTTACAAAGTCCGTATATATTTTTTCTGACTGATGTTTTTAAGTCGAATTTAAGTAAATAAAATTACTTTTTTTTGCAAATATTAGTAAAATTGTCAATAAGACAGTAGGATACATTTATATTACGAAGACTTGTCAATTTGAATTGTCTTATAATCATCAATATATCGCCTTAGTACCTCAACATGCACAGCTCCATCCCTGTTTATAAATGTGTAGTTTGACATTTCAAAGATTTGTATTTGTTTCTCTCTCTTACTTATATCTCTTTCTTGTACAGTTGAAAATTTTAAGAAAATTTTCCCTCCTGGCTAATCGGGTTGCAATATAGACTACCCCTCCCATATCTAGCTCTAGCTTTTTGTCAAACCTTATGCGAGTCACCCTGTTTATATCGGGTTTTTCAATAAGAGCGCTACAAAAGTTTTTTAAAGTAAAATAAAAACGGTTTTGGATATCAATGAAATTTTTTATTTCTGTGAAAGAACGTTTAATGCCATTATGGAGGAATTAAATTTTTTTGCATGGCCACCACGGGCACGCTTGCAGAAGTCCAGACGCTGAACCCAATTTTCGACGGTTTTCAAGCATAAATCGGCCGATACTGCTGCAATTTCACGTTCGATTTTCGTACAAAGTTCATCAATCGTCGCTGGCTTGTTGGCATAGACCATAGACTTCACGTAGCCCCACAGGAAATAGTCTAACGGCGTCAAATCGCACGACCGAGGCGGCCAAGCGACTTTACTATTTCGTGAGATAACACGTTCTCCAAACTTGGTTTCCAATAAATTGATTGTGACATTCGCTGTGTGGCTTGTGGCGCCGTCCTGTTGGAACCACATGTCCTCCAAGTCCATATCATCCAATTGGGGCCAAAAATATTCGGTTATCATTGAACGGTAGCGATCCCCATTCACAGTAACGTGCCGGTCTTGATCATCACGGAAGAAGTACGGCCCAATGACACCCCGGCCCATAAACCACACCAAACCGTCATTTTTTCGGGATGAAATGATGACTCATTGAGTACGTGTGGATTGCTGCCTGACCAATACTGCATATTTTGTTATTGACGAAGCCATTCAGCCATAAATGAGCCTCATCGCTGAAGACCATAAATTGGAGATAGCGCTGTTAACGTTGAGGCCACTGACTCCGAATTTCGGTAGTAAATTTTAATAATTTTGACTCGTTGTTGGCTCGTATATCTTTCCAGCATGAAATGGCAAACCTTATTGAAGAGAAATGTCAAAAGAGCGGCAAGAAATATGTCGTCGTTTGCTGTCTCTGTTGCTCTACTTTTGTAGCGTCCCTGTTGAAAAACCCTTTATTATATACCTACCCTTTCAATGCACAAATGCATTAATTTGTTCCCATACCACAAGGTGGGTCGGTAAGAGTACCTACTGTCATACTACTAATTAGGTCTATTCTCAAGATTTTTCGATAAAATGCTCTCAGATAGGGGGTTCACAAATTTTAAAGAGAGAACATGTTGCGAATTTCATTATTTTCAGCAATTATAATGAATCAATTCTATTTTTTCGATCTCTTTTTGTTGTTTACTGCGAATGCAAACCATTTTCTTCAAATATTACATAAAAAATAGAAAAAAAGATGTAAAATTGAAATTATTGGTCGTTCGAATGGCGTTCACATTTACTGCAGCGGTCGTCCGACACAGAAAATTATTAAAAAAAAATGAACTGTAAGTCGATCAACGGTCGTTCGACTGGTGTCCACATTACAAAAATCTGACATAACGACACGTGTTGATGAACATGTCGTTGAATGTGGCCCACCCTAGAGTGAAGGAAAACGGTCAAAATGTCAGGAACTTTGCACTACTTTGCACTGATTCGGACAAAACTTCACAACTATAATCGACTAGAGTTGCCATGTAGATCAATTATAAATCTTCACGATTTTCAATAATCACAACTCAAGAAAGTACAATCTTTAAATTAAACGTAGTAATTCCAAGTTTATTATGTAATATAAAAACAAAATAAAATGTTTTTTAATTACATATGCATTAAATAATGAAGCAGTGTGTCTTTGTGGCTTCGAACTAAAAATGACTAAATCTGGCGGTTAGAAACTCTTTAAAACTAGGTTTTAAAATGGTTATTAAAAATGTGCATGGTTATCCTAGCTTCCGCCGAAACACACTTGTTTAACATCTCTCTGTAGACAATTGACACCATTTGCAAAAATTATAGCCCATTCACATTAAATCTCCTCGTTTACTTCAAAACACTGCCAATCTTTGTGTCATGTTTTTTTTTTATATGAACTTTGACAGATCTTCGGACTTCGGACGGGAGTTTTGGGAAGTAAACGAACAGTGATATTATGACATTACTCTTGCCTCACCTTCTGTTCATAAGAAAAGGAGACCTCGTGGTTCAGCTTTTTGACGTAAAAATGACGTCAAAGATACGTAATTATGTAGTTTTCGCAAATACAGAATGTATGTTATAAACAGAACTTGGGGCATGAACAAGCCTTCTATTATGCGATGAAGTTGGTGCAACCCGTTCTTGCATTTTATTTTCCAACGGACCATATATTTAATGTATGTCACTTCATTTATGAACCGAGATGTACCACGTTTTATAATCAATCTTCTTTGGATTGAAGGATAATGATTAATCCATATATAGGTACATATACATATTGCATCCCTATAATAAAGACATAGTGAAATATGTCTAATCACATTTCCATGTTACGCATCACATTGTCAAAAATTTATAACTTATATAACATAGCGGTAGCGGTAAAGGTATTGAATGGGTATTAACCTTTGAATAAATTATTGACACATAGGTATATAGGATTGGATTAAAATGGGGGTATCTGATCTGATGGAACACGCCTTGAATGTGTTCTGTTAATCAATGACAATGTCAACGCAATTCTACAACTTAAATGGCTTTCAGTATAAGAAAACGATGAAACTTTTTGTCTTACCTCTCTACATTGTCTTTGAAAAAAAAAAAATAACAGAGAATATGTGCAGATGTATGCGCTAACAACTTTTGTATTTGAATTATACGATGTACATATGTGTATATTTTGTTTGTATGTTAAATGGGATTAAAATGTGCCTTGGCGGCAAGATGTCAAATAAAAAAATTATCTTAAATGAAGACGATTGATTAGTAAATTATTTTGATCTTATAGTTCTGAGAATTTTTTTTTTATTATTGTTTAAATGCGTCACAATAACTGAAATAGTTGTTATTTAAAATTTTGGATAATGTCATTAGCAGAGCTTATAGACTAGAACTTCAATATTCAAATCAAACGCCAGTTTCAGTTTGTATGAAATATTTGAAACACTTGGAGAAAAGCCTATAGTACGCTGCTGATGCGAAACCAAATTTTTCGGTGGTCTCCAACATGACAGCGAAATGCTTAATGACAGTTGAAAATGTCACATAGCTATGCAAAACAAATTTAAAAAAAACGCAAAAAATCACAGAAAGAAACAACAAATACTTTTACTTTTCCACACACAATTAATGGTCCAGGGCCTAGGCAATTAATTCAGTGCGAAAAAAGAGCGGAGACTTCTCCAAATAATCTGTTACAATTATTATCAATTTCGCTCCTCGACCACCTTACTGCTAAACGAAAAATATTTTTGTATGGGATGCGATGTATGGAATGCGAAATTAATTAATTGTTTACGGAAAAGTGACATTTGAGTGTTCTTCGTGTTTGTTGTTTCTTTCATTAAAGCCTGGCCCCGTGTGATTATTTTGCGTTTGTGTTTGTAATTGGTATATAGTTTTTGCAACTGGTGAAATTTTCAACTGTCATTTTTTCGCTGTGAATTCCGTAAGCCTTTTGCTATTGTATTGAATACAAATTTTGTTTCGCATCAGAAAACGTACTAGACTTTTTACCAAAACGAATAATAAAGATAACAAAAGAAATACATTCTTTTGGTTTTTTGTTTGGAGTGACCTAAAGCTCAATTATTACTCTAGAAAAAAACTCAACATTTTGATTCTGACTTGTGTTCCCTTTTTAGAGACTTTGTGTAAAGATCAACGCGTAATAAAATAACAAACTATGCAAAACGAACTAAATTATAAATGTAAACTGGAGATTTTTCATTTAGTTCATTACGCATATGTTATGGGGTTTTCCATTGGTGAAATAAATCAATTTTGATCTGTCAAACAACCGATCTGGATCATCTTTATTGTGTTCCATCGGGCAAAATAAATCGATTTATTTTTGATTTAAAATCAATTTTGCAGATCTAAATTTTTCGGCAGATTTACCCCCTTCTCTGTACTAACACCAACATAATTTACAGCTGTCAGTTTGCAAATGTTTTTTTTTAATTGATTAATTTATTTCAGATGAGAAAATTGTGTAAATGGAACCAGTTTTAAATTAATCGTTAACTTCATAAAGCTCAACTTTATCTTCTAAAAGTGCATCAAGGGATGAAGTTTTTTTTTGAAATATTAACACAGAAACGAAACTATACACTAATATAATGACAAAAATAAATCAATTTGAAAAGGTGTTCCTTTTGCCACGAAAAAAAAATAATTTTTAAATTGAAATCTGAATTTATCAATTGAAAACCCCATTAGCCAATCAGAAAAATTATGCCTTTCAACAAAGAAATAGATTTTTCCCTATATCGAATCAATTTTTTTATAAACCGAATCGATTTGTTTCTGTCAATTGAAAGGAATTCGTAAAAGAATCGATTTTTTTTCGTGTGATTGTTTTTTATTTTTTTAGTTAGATATATTGCGTGCAAATATTGTTGAATGTTTATTCAATTATGTAGAATCCGTTGCAACAAAAAAAAAGCAATTTGCCTTCCCAAAATTCCCCGAATTTGAATTTGACGTATGAGAAATGTGCCATCTTTAAAGTGTGTGCGCAAATCGTAGGGAAATCTTGTTAAAAATTCAAGATTTGTTTTGATAGAAAAGAATCGATTTTGTTTAGAAACAATTCGGAACACAATCAATTCTTTTTTGTTGAAAGGAATTCGACATTAGAGTTTGATTTCGACATTAGATTTGATGTTTCGAAAAAGTTGAAGTTTGGAGATTTTGATTTTTAATAGGTTTGTCTAAACTTTTTCCCAAAAAGTTGTCTAAACTTGGACCAGGGCTTGTGATTTTGGTGATTTTGGGGAGGTGAAATGATCAAAATGTTTTTTTTGTTTCAAAATACAAAAATTAGTTTTTTTGGAAATGTTTTTTATTAATTTTACATTAGTTTTTGGTTAATTTTTTTTTATTAAAATGCATTACCGCATTTACAATAATGATGCACACAAAAGTTTTTATCAAAACCGTTAGAGCCGTTTCAGAGGTAAACAATTTATTTCATAACATTTGTATGACAGGTACCGTTACTTTAAGAGGTAAAACAAATTTCAAATTTCCTCGCTAGGGAATCACTTGAAACCTTAAGTTCATAATTTCAAGAAAATGGGTTCAGTCGTGTTGGGGTTGGCTGTAGGTCGAGGTACAGACAGACAGTCGGAATTGCCGGATCCACTTTTATCGTGTTCTCAGGTCAGGTTTTATTAAAATCCTGAGGTTGATTTTTTTTACGAAAACCGAACTTGCCCTGTAGTACGTAGTACCTACTTATGTATCGCAAGTAAAAAAATCGCGATTTTTATCGCGTCTTCCAGCTGTTGGGTGCAACACGAAAAGTCTTTCATCTATACATATAACTAACGTTGGAGATACATTTGAAGTGTTTTCCAAAAAAGTAGTGTTTTCGGTGGCGTATTGGCCGGAAGATTGGCGGCCACTTAAACGTTTG
Organism: Leucozona laternaria; assembly: GCA_932273885.2. Classification (NCBI taxonomy): domain Eukaryota; kingdom Metazoa; phylum Arthropoda; class Insecta; order Diptera; family Syrphidae; genus Leucozona; species Leucozona laternaria. The sequence goes on along the minus strand of OW026367.1, from coordinate 64,204,774 downwards.
TCAGGAAGTCGAGGCAATAATCTGGTTTTAATAGTTTATATTTTATTTTGTTCAAAATTTATACGCGTTATGATTCCCTCCGGCGGATAACTTGGGCCCAAATCCGCAAAGGACACACAAATCAATGTATCAATGTACACATCAAATTTTGCGATTCGGCAAGCATAAAGTGCAAAATTTTGTAAGCAAAATATTTTGGCAAATTCACCCAAGCATATTTATTATTTTTTATATTGAGCGTGAGTAGAAATAGTAGGGAAAACTGGGGCACATTTGACAATTAATTTTGAAAGGTCTGTATTTCCAAAAATTATAGATGAATTCTAACGTTTTTCTTTTAATATGATGCATTATAAGACTCAAAGGTACATTTTACTTATATAAAAACTGCATCAATTTTTTTTAAATTTGTTAAAAAAAAGTCATTTTGTCAAAAGAGCCCCGAGCACGGGGCAAAGTTAAATGTCCCCCGGAGTCAAATGTGCCCCATTTTACCCTACATGGCCAATTATTCACACTTTCGGAATTGAACACCAGAACACAGAAAGTCATTCGTCGCGAACGTTTAGCAGAATAAGATGGCACTGTTATAGCCAATGTCGTTTTTTTCAACCAAGTCCATCCGAAAATAAGGTGTTAAACCAGGTCAAAATTTGGCTTTAGCCAACAGCCAAATCTATAGATCATGAGGAACTGATCTCCACTATTTGAAAATAGTCAAAAACTCTTAATTTCTAGTATTTTAAAGTCTCTTTCTATTTTCTATAAGACACAAATTCCAACTCATATACTGCGTTTAAGACTAGACATCCTCGTCTATATATGTACATGTAAGTAGGTACACGCAGAGTACACTGCCAGTTGTGCGCCTGTCAAATCGATTATTTTCTATATTGGCTGTCACCATCTTACAATTACCGAAATATATTTGCGCTGCGTGAGAATTCTTATCTTCGATCAAAAACCTTAATAAACAAAAGCCTTTTAAGGATATTTTTTTCTCTTTTTTTCTAAATCAAATCCAGGTAGAAAACTGCAACAATAATATTGTAAAGATTTGGAAAAAGAATACGTGGGTATTCTATTTCGATTTATTCACGTAAAATTAAATACTAGACTACACGTACATCGAACATGCGCACAGTGGGACACAGTATATAGCTTCAAAACTGAAATTAAAATAACGAACAATGGAAGCGCACTTGTGCGAGTAAGTTAGTGAAAATGCTATTTTTTTTTTTATTTTTTTCTAAAACTTGGTACTTATAGGGTGAAATGGGTTTAAAAATGAAAAGATGTATTTGATTTCATACATTTTTTTTTGTATATCAAAGGTTTTTTTCTTAGGAGTTGGCTTTAAGAATTTTTTTTTTTTCAAAAAAGTGGTATTTGATTACGAAAATTCTTTCTGTGTTGGGAAAGTAATAAAGTTTTGACTTAGATAATCCTGTTTTTACGAACTTCGCCATAACATAACGTGCGAAGTGAAGTATTCAATTACAAAAAGTAGCTTAAATATTTATCTATATTTTCTTTTGAAATTTGTATGCGAAGCTTAGGTTTATCTAGCCGTGCGAAGCCGGACGGGGCAGCTTGTAAAATACATTGATAGAGTGTCTCACTGATTGAAATAAGACTGGACTAAAAGCAGTAAAACGCTATTTTGAATCAATTATATCAATTAAATATTTTTTATATTTATTCCATCTCTTCCATATGGGTTGTCCCACTGTAATTTGGCGTGAAGGGAAAAGGAATAAATATTGAATTCTGTTCACACAGGACCCTCCTGCGTATCATCCTTTTGTACCGTTAGCCATAGTCATACCACCTGTGGCTACGATCCATCTAAGCCGGCGCCGACGACGTCTTTTTTGGTATAAAGTATTATACTTTAACTTTATACATACACATACACAGTGATAGATAACATAAGGAATTATACATTTGCCGAGGTGAAACGGATTTCTTTCAGACTTAATGATATTTCATTTTAATTGCGACAGGTATAGGTAGACATCAGACGACCGACGACCGCGACGACGTACCTAAATAATATAGATTGAAATGAAAAACAGTGCTTTGTAATTATGGTTGTCTGAGACTAGGATTTAATACTTTGACTTTTTTTATGAGCATTGCAAAATTTACTGTAAAAACATATTTTATGTTGTATGCACTCAGAATTTGTTATTGTAGTGTCTAGGAGAAGTAATTTAAGTTGAATGAATATTGGACTAACTATTGATATTCATTAACTGTAGATAGTTTTTCTATTTGTTATTTTTTAAATTCATTGACGTTGTTCACATTGGACTCACTCCGCGCGACTCAAATTGACATTTCATTGTTTTATCTCACTCCAACTCATGATGAGAAAGAGAGAGTCTAGTGAGGCAGGATTTTTTCAAAAAAATTAAAAATCCTGCCTCACTTTCTCATATAGTAGTTGTGTAGAGTGAGATAAAAGAAAAAGATGTCAAAATGATTCGCGAGGAGTAACTCCAATGTGAACACCGTCATTCAACTCCAACAAGTCTTATGTCACAAATTTCCCGTGTGGGATTTTATTTAATTTGCAATCAATAGGCGTTTTTCTTTTTCAGTTCAGAGCAGAGCCTGAGTTGTCAAAAAGAGTGCTCAGAGCTTCGAATTTTTGTTTCTTTTTTTTTGCAGAGCTCAGAGTAAAATGACCGAACAAAAGGTAGAAAAGTAAAGCCAACTTCATAAAATATTCATGTAATTTGACAGATAATATGACAATTTAGTGCTCAGGTGTGTTTCTGATTTGCTCTGAACCAAAAAATAAAAAATGCAAATTTTCACAAGCAAACATTATTTAGGTCAGTAATCACAACGAAATGATAGAGTGAATATATATTTGTATACCTAAATGAATTGTTGAAATATTGAGGTGTTTAGATGGCGCTTAATTCGGTTGCAGAAAAATATTGGTTTCCGAATGGTTGGTAGCCATACATTTTTTGACTTGACAATTGGATGTGTTCTTAAATGCATCACTGGTAAAAAAGTCCTCTGCATATATTTTTTTTCCAGACATGCGTATTATGTTATACCTTATACATAATGTCATTTCGAAATAAAAATTCACTTTTATGCGAAACTTGACATTGTTTGACAGATAGTGAACATACATTATTATTTTGATGTTTCGGAATATTTCGTAACAAAAATCACCAGAACGCTCTTAAAATGCCCCTTTCAAAAAATAAAATCTAAAATTTTCCGAATTTTTAAGAGTTTTTTAATCCATCCACATCCTAGACATCCTTCAATATGAAATTTAATAGTTTATTGGTCGACTGATAAGGCAACAAATTTGACGTGTGTAGAATATTTCGTTGCAAAAATCACCAGAAAGTTATCCTTCAATGAAATTTGACAGTTTATTGCTTGATAGGGTGTACTTAAGCCACGATTGGTATCCGAATTACTTAGTCCTTATTCTCAAAAGAAGAAACAATCCTTCTGAATTCAATTTGAACCAAAAGCGTTCACACATATGGAATTGATATTCACGGGACATAAACTATGCCCCGTGTGAACTACATGCAAAAAGGAACCTTCGAACGCACCAAAACACGGCTTCTAGGGACGCTGTGGTTTGTGGCTTATTCGCATAGGCCTGCGACTTCAGAAAACCTCACAAGAAAAAGTCTAACGGGGTCGAATCGCACGATCTCGGTGAGATGACCAATGACCATGCCCTCGAATCGCTCGTTCAGAATTTCCAATGTGGCGTGAGCTGTGTGGGACGTACCACCGCCGCACCGTCCTGTTGAAGCCACATGTCGTTGGTATCCATATCATCCAATTCTGGCCAGAAGAAGTTGCTAATCGTCGACCTATAGCGCTTGTCCTTGACGGTGATGGCCCGGCCAAAGTCGTTCTCAAAGAAATAAGAACAGCGTCCCAAAATCCACACCAAACAGTGAATTTTTCGGGATGCAATGGACGCTCTTGGATCTCATGTATATTGCTATCGTCCCAAATTCATAAATTTTGTTTGTCATCAAGAGATGGGCCTCATCGCTGAAGATGACTATAAATGGGCGAAGCCCGCTGAGCGTTTCCCGAACAGAACACCCCTTTTGATAAAACAATTTTGGATGGAGCTTCAACAATATGGCCGCTATCAAAGTTCCAACGTCCCTATTGGAAGACCATTTATAACGGATCTTGTGGTCTTGTCAAATTTATCCCTTGCCAATTTACATTCTATTTTTCTTTCAACAACTATATTTCTATCAAACTCACATTTTTTTGATGAAATACAAATGTTGTTTTAAGTGTCAAGACCCTAGAAATTAAGTATCCAAATTTATCCACGTTTTTTTCTCAAACATGAGATCTAAATCGAAGTTCTGACTCGTTAGAATTTATGTTGAAGAAATGAGTTTAAACCTCACCTTCCATACAAATATTTTATGTTTTTCTTTTTTTTAATTAAAAAGTCTTTACCGAACTGTAATAATCTGTAAGAAAACTGCTTTTGATATTTTCCTGTTTTTTCTTTACTGAAAAAATGGTTGTGTTCTTTCGATTAAGGCCACGATTAATCTTGTGGGATTTTCTAATCGGGTGTTTCTGAGAAGTTATTGAAGCAATATTAGGTATACATATACCCAAGTTGAAACAACATTGAAACATTTTTTTCGTAAAATATATTAAAGAAAAAGAAGGGATTGATTAAATAATTATTTTCAATTGCACATTCATGTGAGCAAATAAAAAAAACTAGACTCTTACAACCTTCGAGTTTATAATCTGTTTAAATATTGGTAAGCTTACTATTCGTAAAACCCTAAACTGGGAAATCATAACACTTCAAATTGTTAACCGAATTTTATGTTTAACCCCATTTCTAAATTAAATTGATTAGGAGGAGAGGAATTTTAGATATCAAAAATAAGACCTATTTGAATTATCATATGCTCTTCCCATCAAAAGCAGCTGCGGTATTAGGCATTATTCTTCGAATTCATTAAGATGATTTTTTCAACGCGCCTGTAGCAACAATACAAAGTTATTTGCATAATTTAATCGTTTTAATTTTTTTTTTTTCATTTTTTTCATTTCCAACGTTCATCATGAAAATAATATTTTTGTTTCGTTTGGTTTTGCAATCACAAAGATATTCTTGGCTCGACACAATAATTCCTTGGGACCCCTTTGATACAATAATATACCTATATGAACAATCTTATTGTGCGCATCATGTGTAAAAGTTTCCTAGTTCGATAGGGAAGAAAATTCCCACCACATTTAAAGTATACATTGCTTTGCTATACCACAATCTGTTTAAGAGAGATCTATAAGGATGATGATGATGATGCTCGTTTCGCCTCCGAACACATCTTCCCTTAATCTTCCAGGAAGAAGGCAACAAGTTGAATAACATTTTTACTTCCTGTATGTCAAGTTCGTATACGAAACAACACACACACAGAATCAAAGGAGGGAGAATTAACCTTAGGGTAGGCATCATAGTCACCCATCAGTAACTGCTCTAATTCTTATAATTTCGCACTTAAGATTTCTAGTAATGGTCTCTTCCTAGTGCTGTGACAAAATTGTTAAGATTTTCTTTTTTTTGTGTTACTCTTGTGTCTTTTTTAACGGCTGTTATGATAGTGAACGCAACAAGCATTAATTATTCGATTGTTATCGTTGATAGTTTTAAGAAATATAGAAAATTTTCAGTACATATGTAAGATAAAAGCTAGGAAAATTTATGAATAACCATTAATAATCTTTTTGGTATTTACGATAAATAAATATTTTTTTTAATTGCAAATTATTGCAATTAAAACGTAAGGTAGTGTGTGGTGTTTATAAATTCTATATTCCAATAAAATTAATCTTAAAATAAGCATTTAACTGGAAATGGCATTTAAAATTATCAGGCCATAAAAGAAAGCCTTGATTTTAAGAAATCTCTCATATTTGCATTTCATTCAACTTCAACGTTTCAAGGATATTGTGTCCACTGCTCTTTTAATTCTCTGGTTGCCATGTTCTGTAACTCAAGCGACAACTTTTTTCATTGTTAAAAAATTAAATGATTCATTCCACATTTGTCGCATCTGCAAAAATATGGATTTCTGTACGTCGAAGCGATAAGTTCAACTTCCAATCTATTTTGACTGGAATTTTATTGGAAGGCTATAAGTTAAAGTGTCATATTGACATTTTAAACACAAAACAAGAAAGTGAATTTACATGTTTTAATTACAAATTGTTTTGGGAATTTGTGATTCATTTATATTTATAAAAGAATTTGATGCATTACTTGGTTGTGATGTGAGAAGTGAGGTGTTAATTCAAGTTATGCAGTAAAAACTTAAAAGTCAATGAAATTCTTAAATGCTCCCTGTCCAACAAAACAAAACATTGCCTTGGCTGAGAAGAAATCTGAAATAATGACGAAACTGTAGATAACTACATATACTTCTTAAATTCAAAATGCGACTAGCAGACCCACAAAAATGTTAATTCTACTTCTGTAAAAGTAGTACATAGGTATACAGTGACAAAATCAAAATCCAAGCGTGGACGAAAGAATAAGAAACACTGCAACCAGAGCTGTGTCAATTAGGAACGGATCGATTTTTTTGATCCGATCATTGAAAAGCATTGATGATTGAAATCACAAATTTTCATTTCAATCGATCCCAATCTCAATCATTTCAATGATTCTCGATTTTCCATCCCAATCTCAATCATTTCAATGAATCTCGATTTTCGATATAAATCACTATTGAATTATTAAAACATTTTATCAAAGAAAAGAAATATGGGTCAGATTGGATTCGATCAAAATCGGTACAGATTCGTTAAATTCGGAGGAAGAAATAAAAAATTGTCCGAGTGCGGTGTATCATGGTTAATAACGGGTGATTTTTTAGCTGGTTTGGTTTTGGCAACACTGGTTTTGACAGCTGACGTGTGTTTAGTACCTTGTGTCACTGTCAAACAGCTTCAGTTTGGTTTGCAATCTAACCATGGATCGTCTTACAAATGAACAACGCTTGCAAATTATTGAATTTTACTATCAAAATTCGTGCTCGGTTCGAAATGTTCATCGCGCGCTGCTTCCATTTTATGATCGGCATTCTCGACCTTCTGAGCAGTCTATTCGGAAGATTGTGACCAAATTTCGCACCAAATTTACTTTGTTGGACATTAAACCACCAACACGTTTACGTACTGTGCGTAGTGAAGAAAATATTGCGGCCGTATCAGCTAGTGTGACAGAAGACCGCGAAATGTCGATTCGGCGCCGTTCCCAGCAGTTAGGCCTTTGTTACAGCACTACGTGGAAAATTTTGCGGAAGGATTTGGGCGTAAAGCCTTTAAAGATACAGCTGGTGCAAGAACTAAAGCCAGCCGACCTACCACAACGCCGAATTTTTGGTGAATGGGCTCTTGGAAAGCTGGCCGAGGATCCTCTTTTTTATCGAAAAATTGTGTTCAGCAATGAGGCTCATTTTTGGTTGAATGGGTACGTAAATAAGCAAAATTGCCGCATTTGGAGTGAAGATCAGCCAGAAGCATTGCAACAGCTACCAATGCATCCCGAAAAAGCCACTGTTTGGTGCGGTTTATGGGCCGGCGGCATTATTGGGCCATATTTCTTCAAAGATGATGCGAATCGCAGCGTTACTGTCAATGGTGAACGCTACCGAGCGATGATAACAAACTTTTTTTTGCCCGAAATGGAAGTTCTTGACTTGCATGATATGTGGTTTCAACAAGACGGTGCCACATGCCACACAGCACGCGAAACAATGGCGCAATTGCGAGGCGAGTTTGGTGAACAGTTAATTTCACGTTTCGGGCCGGTCAATTGGCCGCCTAGATCGTGCGATTTGACACCATTAGATTATTTTTTGTGGGGGTATGTCAAGGCTAATGTCTATAGGGACAAGCCCGCTTCGATTGACGCACTGGAAGCCAACATCCATGCATTCATTCGTGAGATACCGGCCGATATGTGTGAAAGAGTATGCCAAAATTGGACTCAGCGGATGGGCTACCTGAGACGCAGCCGCGGTCAACATTTGCATGAAATTATCTTTAAACATTAAATTGCAAGGTTCAAACTATCGATTCAAATAAATATTTCATTCATTTTTTCGAATTTTTTGTGTTTTTTTTTTTTTTAAAGTTCTAAACCTCTTAAAAAATCACCCGTTATGTGTAAACATCAACGTTTGTTTTTACGTACTGTCACGGCCAGCCCTCTAGCTCTTGCACTTTCCAGAATTCTAGTACGGTGGATCGAAAAACGGAGTACTCCAATCGATTTAGGAAGTGGAAATTACCTACCTTACCCAGCTCTCTAGATCCATTAGAACACTTTTAATTTGACAGGTGTCAAAAGGTCAAATCATTTCCGAGAATACGCGCTACGTAACGTGGTAAATCATAGTGTCGCACAGAGGAAAATCCACGTTTTTATTTAAACATCAAAAATCAGTATTATGAAATGTATTTATTTCCCAAAATAGGGGCCTGTTTACAATAGCCACGCTTTTTTTTGCAAGCACCAAGGAAATTGGTCCACAAAAACGACGTCCGGGCTAAGCAATTTATATGTTAAATGGAACAACAACTAATCCCCTGTGGGCTTAGCTAAGCGCGGAGAATTCTCGGGCCTTATCTTAAGCAGGGAGAAAAACTGTGATAACGGCGCGGCGTGAATTGCATACTTGTTATTGGTATCGATCCAACTATATCCAAATCTGCAGTCACAAGTTCAAAACATCTTGGACGCAACAAGAATATGGGAAACCCGTCTTAATATCAACTCTACTTCTACTTTTTATTTGAAAGGTGCTCCAAAAAAAGCTGATTGGCGTTCTTCTTTTTTGGCTCTGAACAGAGGCTTAGCGATCAGATCAAAGCTATAAGCAGATTATGATCAGAGTCCTTAGATTTAATTATGAAACACACTTGAGCACTGAACTGACACTTCATAGGGAATCCATTTTTTATTCTTAATTATGTGTGAAGTTGGCTTCGCTCAGAGTTTCGCTCGATTGGCTCGATCATTTTATTCTGAGCTAATTGAACAAGTTCTGAGCCAGCTCCAATGGAAAAAAGAAACACACTTTTTATTTTCTGATGTGTCTGAGGTAAAAAAAACATAGAATGTTTTTTTGAAAGTTCTGTGATCTGCTCTGAGTTAAAAAAGAAAAACGCTAAATAACTTTTACTAAGCCTCTGCGCGTCTCAGATCATCGCGCATTCAAAGAATTAAATTCGTTCAATGAAGATTTGTTAGATTTGCTTTGAAGGGACTTGGATGGGACGACCTATCCATACTGCATCCTACGAGAACCGTCTTTAACTGATCAATTTGCAAACTCTCAGCAAACGTCGTGATAATGCTGGCCTACACAGAAAAGAATCCTAAGAAAAGCCAAAAATTCAAATTTTTTTGATATTGACTGTTGAAAGACCTCCTTCAAGAATGCTCTCCACTAATAATTATCCTTTCTTCTCCCATTTTCAAAATTAATTAATTATTATGAATAAGTTATTTTTTTTTCCTAACTAAGAATTGGTTTGTTATTTATTTTTAAGATATGCTTGAATTAAACTAAATTAAATTAAGGAATTCTTCACATTAAGCCTAAATTACCACATGCAAATTCTACCAACAACAAGTTGACAGCACATTTGGTTTTCAGAATTGGTCCAGTAAATAGCTTAAAAAAACACGCCTAATGCGATAAAGTGAGTTTCGTTTCAATTTTCAGCGTTTCTCGACTATTTTTACCGATTCGATACTTGCAGAACATTGGTCCAGGTTCGAAAAGAATTTGAAAATAACTTTCTTTTGGCTTATATTTCAATGGGGTTTGGTGTAAATATTGCCATTCAAACATAGTTTATTAGATTGGATTCAGTAAAATAATTTAAAATGCAAATATTTCGAGAAAAAGACCTTGCACAATTTTTTTGGTTGAAAGGTGCGGATAGAGTTTGACAAGACCTTTCTTTTGATGTATAAATGTCGATGAGTTTCGAAAACATTATGGGTATCTTCAGCAGACACAATAAGAGACTACATTATGTAGTCAACTGCATTTATTGAACGCAAATTTTACAAATTAAACTAGTTATTTTTTGAGATGTCATTAATGTCAAAATTTCAACTTAACTTCCAACCTTTACCTTCCGTTGAAAGTTCAAAAAAAAAAAATATAAATATTTTTATCTGAGAAACACCTTACACAAGGCACAAATCAATTACGAGTTGTAAATTATAATTTTTCAAAACTTCTGCATTTTTAATTAAATCTGTTCCATAATTTTGATAAAGAACCGCCTTCACCGAAAACATTTAAATAAATGTAGACAAAAATACAAGTCACAGAACAATGAAGTTCAGCTTGCTGTTTAGTGACAAATTGTAACCAATTGATATTTTGACACAAATAGACTTGCCTTGAAATGAAGGGAGATATTTCTTGACTAGCTTTCCAGTCACTTTCCAATAAAAGTTGCCTTGATTGGAAGGCAATGTTTCGACGAGAAACTTGCAATATCTCACGCGACGCGATACTTGGTTTAAAGTCTTGTTGTAAATTATGCTCTAAATCTGATCATGGTAGGAACCAGACGTCTGAAATTTTAGTAACTGCACGCTATGCAAATAAGACATCACCGATCAGCTTTCTTGTAATGGATGCTGACTACGTCTTGTCAAGTGTCGCACTTAAATAAAAGAGTATTTAAATGTTTTTACTTCCCAGTGGACAGAAATATCAACTTGAATAATTTTTTTTACCTAGATCAATTTTCGTTTTCTTTGAGATCATTCCTATGAAGTTTATTATAAATCTCTTTTCTTGCATAGATGAAAGAAAGAATACCTAATTGTTTGACCGTGCGTCGCGTCGCCATTGACAGCAGAGGTTTCGCAATGCATAGGCTCGGGAGAGCCTCATAGAACCCATTTGATAACCGAAGAACATTTTAAGCATCAGCATCTTGGGAGGTCTAATGTGCCCGAATAACGCACAAGATTTTGGAGTTTCAAGGCAATTCTAATTCCATCTTACCTACCACCACTATCTGTAGACAAACTTGTTCATATTAACCTAGTAACAAAAACTCTGATTAAAAGTTGTAATAAATTTACACGAGCCGTACCACGAAACATGTTTTTGATGTATCTAATGAATATGTCAACATTTTTTTTATGTCGGACTCTTCGCAAAGGCTTGGCTCTCTACTCAATAATATGTCTCTTATTGTTGTTGTTGTTGGTTTTTTTTATTTTTGTATTTTTGTCATTTAAGATGTCCAACTGATAGCATCACATCACGTTCCGTCGATTTTAATAAGCAAGTGTGTAACGAAACACATATCCAAAGACCAAAGCCAAACCACAAAGAGAAAGAAATTCACGGAAATTTAAGTGCTATAATTATGCATACACAATTCGTGAATATCTCAAAGGAAGGCTTATCTCCGTGACGTAAATATAAAATTATAAACAAAAACTGTCTTTGTTTGAATTTCAGAATAACGTGTTGTACTATATGAATGAAAAATGTACTGATTGGGCCTGAAAAAAAAAATAAATATGTTTATGTCAAGCGAATTAACACGGTGTGATTGTAACAGGAACGAGATTTCTTTTGTAGATTATTTGTCTGTCTTTGAACATTGATGAATGTACCTATACAACACACAACTATTCAGACACGATACTTTTTTTTTTTTTGATAGAAAATCCCAATCTGAAAGCCCTCATCATAGTTTTCATATAAATTGATAACTGTAAAAATTAACAAATTGTTTATAAGCAAAAAATATAACAAATTAACAAACGTCTTCAGTGTAGTAAGTCTATTCCTAATTTTTTGCATGTGCCATGAATCATTCACCGATCCCATATTTTTAAACTCCACCTACGTATAATTAAATTGCATCTTCTTCACACATAACTCAGTACGGATATTCACAATCTTTTTTAAAAACCATCAACCAAACCGCAGTTAATTTTTTTTTTTTTTGTTTTTTTTTTTCTAAAAATTCTAACAATGAGCTATTATTTGTTTGGTTTAATTTATGGGAATGGCATTTTATTTTCTTTGTTCGATTTGAATTTCCTTAGTTATTAAAGGCCATTAAATTGTAACGCCTCCTTTTCAAGGATTTAGTGGTCCGTGATTACGACTGCGAGTATTTTGGTATGAATTCATCAGTTAATTTAGTGCATCATAATATTCGTAATGGGGTCAGATAGTTCAAATGTTTGTTGTTGTTGTTATAAGAGAAGTATAGTTGTCTTGAACCAGTTTAATATTTTAGAATTGCAAACATTCTTTTTCTTTGTGACCCTCACTACCAAAATCAGCATAATATTGTATACTGTGGCTTTGAATTATGTCTTTTTGATGTCTTATGGCGAATTCCTTTCAAAAAAGAAATCGATTTTTTTCTAAACAGAATCGAATTTTTTCCGTCAATTGAAAGGAATTCGTATTTCGTAAAAGAATCGATTTTTTTTTTGGTGTGACTGTGTTTGTGACTTTATAGCTGCAATTGACGCAAAACGTCAAGAAATTATTCACAAAACTATTAAGGTTGTTTGTTTTTGTTGTGAGAAAAATGTTTTACCAATAGAATTAAATTAATAAATAAAAGATATTAGCCAGCTTATACGGTGCATTTTATTTGTTTGAACTTCTATTTGCACATATATTTTTAAAGAAAATTATTATTGAAAAGTTTTCATCACTTGCACTGAAAGTTTGTAACACGTCTTTCATTCGCGAAAGCTATTTTTTTTTTTGTCAAATTTGTGTTTGATAGTGAACAACGCACAATAAATTATTTTTATAGCTGTATTGACTGAATATATTGTTGAATATTTTATTAAATTATGTAGAATTCGTCCCAACTAAAAAATAAACAACTCGTCTTCCAAAAATTCCGCGACTTTCAATTTATGACGTATTAGAAATGTCAAGTCTAAATAGTGTGTGTGCAAATCAGTGTGAAATCTTGCTAAAAACGCAAGATTTGTTTTGACAGAAAAGAATCGATTTTGTTTAGAAAAAATTCGATTCTGTTTAGAAAAAATTCGAATTTTTTGTTGAAAGGAATTCGCCATTAATTTTTTGTTTGAATCTGATTACTTCATAAACGTCAAACGGCAAAGTAAAGGGTTTTTCAACAAGGACGCCACAAAAGTAGAGCAACAGGGACCGCAAACGACGCCATATTTCTTGCCGCTCTTTTGACACTCCTCTTCAGTAAGGTTTGCCATTTCATGATGGAAAGATTTAAGAGCCAACAACGAGTCGAAATTATTAGAATTTACTACCGAAATTCGGAGTCAGTGGCATCAACGTTAAGATCGCTACGTCCAATTTATGGTCGTCATAATCGTCCTATCAGATCAACAATTGTGCGACTAGTGGAAAAATTTGAATCCACAGGCATAGTACAAAATGTTCCCGTGCCAGTGAGACAAAGAAGTGCCCGTAGTGTCGAGAATATTGCTGCCACTGCGGCTTCAGTTGCAGAAAGCCCAAATGTGTCTCTCACACGTCGTTCTCAAGCGTGGGCATCTCTGTGACGTCGTTGTGGCGAAAAGATCTTCGTCAATAAACAAAATATGCGGTATTGGTCAGGCATCCGAAAAAATTACGGTTTGGTGTGGTTTATGGGCCGGCGGCGTCATTGGGCCGTACTTCTTCGGTGATGATCAAGACCGGCACGTTACTGTGAATGGGGATCGCTACCGTTCAATGATAACCGAATATTTTTGGCCCCAATTGGATGATATGGACTTGGAGGATATGTGGTTCCAACAGGACGGGCGCCACAAGGCACACAGCGAATGTCACAATCAATTTATTGGAAACCAAGTTTGGAGAACGTGATATCTCACGAAATAGTAAAGTCGCTTGGCCGCCTCGGTCGTGCGATTTGACGCCGTTAGACTATTTCCTGTGTGGCTACGTCAAGTCTATGGTCTATGCCAACAAGCCACCGACGATTGATGAATTTCGTACGAATATCGAAGGTAAAATTGCAGCAGTATCGGCCGATTTATGCTTGAAAATCGTCGAAAATTGGGTTCAGCGTCTGAACTTCTCCAAGCGTGCCCGTCGTGGCCATGCAAAAAAAAATCCAGTTTCATACATAATGGCATCGAACGTACTTTTACAAGAATAAAGAATTTTATTGATATCCTAAACCGTTTTTGTTTTATTAAAAAAAAAATTTTGTAGCGCTCTTATTGAAAAACCCGATAGAATTGACATTGACTTATAGGGTGACGACTGTTGTTGTCACATTGTAATACAGGGTGATTCGCACAAAAAGCTTAGAGCGTATCCCTTAAAAATCTTATTTTAATTTAACATTTACGTATCTTACAACTTTGGGGGATGGCTGATTGATAGTCTTTTTTCCTTTGGCCTTATGCAAGTTAATTGTATTCACAATTCCTTGAAGAGATTTCTTGATCTTGTCTTCGTAAATGAAAATTTAAAATCAAAATTGTGTGAATGTATTCCTTTATTATCAAATTCAGTTCATCATAAAGCGATAGAAATCTCATTTGAAAATTTAAATTATGTATAATAATTTTAAAGAATTTAATGATATTAACTATTTTGTATTTAAGTTCAATTCTAATAATTTGATGTTATTGAATAATTATTTTGAATCTATTGATTGGGAACTTAAGTTTAAAAGTAAATCTTTGACTGAAAGTTTCAGCATCTTTTTAGATTTGTTTTCTGAAGCCTTGAGCCATTGCGTTCCAAAACTTAAAAAGAGGGAAGATAATCACCCAACGTTGTATAACTTCAGATTTAAAAAAAAACATAAAAATGCAAAAAATAATTCTTATAAGAAGTTTAAAAAAAAACCAATTCGTTTGATGACTATGAACTTTTCCGTGAAACCGAACATTACAGTAGGAAGTTAGCTGTGGGATATTAGCACTCTATATGTGGGATATTCGCAAAAAAAGTATGCCATCACAGTAATTGGTCAAAAAAAGTCAGCTAGTTTCGCAGAAATTGGTCAGTCATGGGAAATTTTTAATCAATGACTATGATTTTTAGCACCCCATTTGTGGGATATTCACAAAAAAAAATACTATGGCTGACCAATTACTGAAATTAGCTGACCTTTTATGAGGTTGCTATGACCTTTCCGAAGTGTACTTACAGCAGCAGCTAACCAAAAATCAGAAAAAAAGTACCATTTGTGCGGTCCCACAAGCCCAGGTGTTAATAGCATAAATGGATTTAAAAAAGGTCTTTATGTGACCTCATGAATATCCAAACAATAATGCAATGGAACATTTTACAAGAATAATTTAAAAAAAATATGCACGACTAGATCGCACGA
The DNA here is from genome assembly GCA_932273885.2 of Leucozona laternaria. Taxonomy (NCBI): domain Eukaryota; kingdom Metazoa; phylum Arthropoda; class Insecta; order Diptera; family Syrphidae; genus Leucozona; species Leucozona laternaria. The sequence continues at coordinate 64,189,357 of OW026367.1, read as the reverse complement.
ACTTGCTCTTGTGCTTAACATAACTTATGTAATGCAGAAACGTTGTGAATATAAATGCTATTGGTTCAATAATAGGTATGTTTTTAAGTGCGTGTATACCCGCTTATAAAAATAATTTCCATGTCAAATACAACAAGAATTCCGCTAAGTTAATAGCGATAAAGTTCTCCGCTTATAAACTAAGAGCATATTAAAACAGAATAATAAATATTATAAGTGGTATAGGTACATGTCGTATTTTTGTGCACTTTTATTTAAAGCGAAGACACACACTTAATATTATGATACCTATCTTTAATGAGAAAGTGTTAAAAACAGTCAAAAGTACAATAAAAATGGATTTTTTTTGTGTTCAAATTTGCAATATTGTTTCAACTAGAGACTAAAACAAAATCGGTCTTACCATTGAAAAGATATAGGCTAATAACCTAAAAATAAAATATTTTGTTCTCGAAAAACGTGAAATGCTTATTTCCGTTGTGTGAAGTTTAATCAAAATCGTTAGAGCCGATTTTGAGAAAATAAAAAAAAAAAAAAAGAATTGTATGGCAGCTAATCGTTCTATTGCCATCAGCATGAACTGATAGTGCTACCGATCGATGATATTCAATTTTGGCTAAAATTAGATTGTGAAAGACATTTGGTTCCAACAGAATGGCTCTACGTGTCACAAAGCCAACGCCACAAAGGATGTTCTGCATGAACGATTTAAGGGTAGGGATATCTCTCCCGGATTTTACGTGAATTGGCGATTGATTGACTGATCGTACGATTTAAACCCCCTCAATCAACCGAAGTCAACTCATAGGCTATCCTTCAAATTGAGCCAGATCTATGCGACAAAGTCATTGAAATTGGATCTGACGCGTCCATGCCAACCTAGCGAAGGTTTATGCATTTTGAATGGTATAGCCTTGGTTATGGGAAACTTTATATTTATGCAGCGACGGCACTGATTTACAGAACCCAAATTACTGAGGGAGACTTACCAGAAACTGTAAAAATAACGTACTTTCAAATTCCATTATATGAATTTAAATAAAATTTTTTTAAACTAACTATTTATAAGCTTGAGTTTCGTTAGCATTTTTGAAATGTGTTTTATATCGAAATGTGTCAAAAAGAGTCAATATTTTTTATATCGCCGGAAAAGTCTGTTAATATCCGACACTGAAAACTGTAACCTCTTACGAGACTTGATTGCGAAAATATCACCATCGAAAGCTTTTAAAGATGCGATTATTTCGACAACCAAACCTCGACGAATATCATGGTTTTTAATTTTAGAAAGGTCTTGAAAATATAACTGACGATTTTGAAAAGTTTAATCGATTTCGAGGCTCAATTGCGGAAATATCCAAACACTTTTATAGAGTTTCGGGCAGAAGTTCAGTTAAATCGTAATATCATTTTGGATTAAAATAATTCGGAATCAGACTTTTCACAAGCTATTATGGTTTACAGCCACAGTGCGAAGCCATAGTGGACATTTGAATGACGTCATATTCCTTTCGTTAAAACACCTCACGCAAAGGTTGTTTTGATTCCATTCCATTCCAAGATCGACAAGCCCTTTTTTGGAAAGGAAACTAGACAAATGTCAATTTATAACAGTTATAAATCGAGTGCGGAGAAAAAGGAAAATGTTAGTTGATTCCAATGCAATTATCAAACATAGTAAAACCCACATTGGGATAGAGCTGATGACGTGAATTCGGTAGCGCAATGCATAGTGCATATGGCTCTAAGGACACTTTGGTCTATGTTCGAGCCCCAGCCCGGCAAAAAGTTTTTCAAATTAAAATTGAACGTACCACTAAAAGGAGTTTGATGATCGGCCTGGCAGCCATGAAATAGGCCGTTTTCGAAAACGTCAAAACAAAGTCAATTTGACCGGCAATTGATCATCATTTGACGCAAAAGTTGCAATCGTCAAATATGCAATCATCCTGCTTGCACACATGTCTTTTGATGAACGTCAAATAATTTTTTTGCAAGCGCAGTTGACGTTTTCGAACAGAAGCTTATTTCATCAGAATTTTCAGATTCACTTTCGCTCGTCATTTTCAGCCGCGACGTGTTTATCGTTTTGCTGACTGACTGACATCCAAAAATGTTAATTAGCCAACAATCTCTCGAACCACCATGTCTGTCTCTTTCGTCACCTCCATTTTTTTTACTGCACAGCTGCAACGCAGATGACGTTTTCGAACACGTGACTTTAGCAAACTGCATTATCGAACACAATGCTAATGCAGTAGAATTTGGTTTTGGGTTTTCGAACAGAAGACTTTTGCAGTTTGCGTTTAAGAACATTCTGCAAAAGCATTTTTTACGCAGATGACGTTTTCGAAAACGGCCATAGCTATTACTCCTGCCTATAATAACTTGGTTTTAGCTTAATCAAGTAGTTGTTGTATCATTCAAAACCTACAACAATTATAACAGTTTTTCACCATTAAAAGTACGATATATTGAACAAAAATCTCTGGGTGCCATGCCCACAGGCGCGGTGGGGGCCCTGGCCCTATACGGGGCCGTATAGAAAGTCACTTCCTATTGGAAAGGAAGTGACTCTAGACATGCCAATTATAACAGTTTTGGTTTGGTTTTTAAAAGTATACCGGCTCCCACCGGTGGGCATACTCAGGCACCCAGTTTTTCTTGTTTTAAGTTGCGCGAAGCTCGTTAACGTAAGCTCACTTATAATAACGAAAAACTATTATAAATGTAATAACTTGGCATGTCAAGTTTTAACGCATTCATTTAATTTTTATGAGATCTTATTACCTAGAAAAGCCTGTCGTCAAAGGTCGGCCCAAAAACACCACACAAGAAACGACAAAATGATCGATAACGCTTTCTTCAAAGTTAATTTGTCAAATTTTACTCAAATTTGTACTACACAACACATTTGTACACAATTCGATTGTCGTAAATTTTCAAATATATTTATATTCGAATAAGTAGTTAATTAAATGTCATTTACATATAATATTAAAACTGGGTTATGCTGATGACCTCTCTTTTATTGATAAATATCGTCGCAATCTATAAGACACAGGCTTACAGACACGGATTATTTTTGGATGCTAAGCCGTTGTGTAGCAACCTAACTTGCGAAGGGGATTTGCAACACACAGCCTGTCGAGATGTAAGCTCAAATCTTACAAGAATATTATTTATGAAATTAATATCTTTTATTTAGTTCAAACCACACACACGCTGCAGGAATTTCGAATTTTTGGATATGTCAAGAAGAGAAATTAAAACCATGATCTTAGGACACAATGGAATAAGAAACAAAATAGCCAAAGAATGGGATATTGGCAACATGAATATATTGGTATGATATGCAATCTCTCAACCTTAAATAAATCAACTACTGATCAATAAATTCTTTCGAATTTAAGCATTGGAGCCGAGAATTGGAGAAGCTATCGAAGTATTTTTTAATAGATTGTCAAGCCAAGAGAGATGTTTGTAATTTTTTAGGTAAAGGCAGAGTTTTTGTTGTCATCCCTTAACAATTAGCCAGTTTTTATAGCCCTCAGCAATTAGAAATGTGAATGCAATTCCTCAGCAAAGTTCCTTGCTTTCAATTTGCTGCCGAAAAGCTGAGATTAGAATTTTTTTTTTTTCATAAATGCAAACTGGCTAAATATTCTTTTGTTTAAATCATTTTAAAAAATTGTTGAAATTTTGTTAATATACTTTTTCTTACAGTATCAGAAGACATTACAATTGGACAGAATTTCTTTGTCTCAAAAGCATCTCCAGGCGTTAGATGGGTAGGACGAACAATACGATATTGGTATTTAGAATTAGGTTATGACATTAAAAGCTGGGATCAGTTTAGGGAAGCTCGAAAAAGAAACGTTTCTTTAACTGAATTTACCCAAATAATATGGCCAACAGCTGAGTTTATTGGATGTGCTGCAGCTAGGTGAGTTTATGGATATTTAGATTTGAATGCTTCATTTAAAAAAAAATTAATCATCTGTCTTTAGAATGTTTGATGGCTACATAGTTACATGTTACTATCACCCTGCCATTTCAGAAAATTGGAATGATTTTTCACATGGCAAAGGATGCACTAAATGCCCTCCAGAGCGTCTTACTTGTTCACGTGATTTCAACAAGCTTTGCGGATTAGGTTAATATAACAAATTTATACAATTATGATTTCAAAAAGTACCTGGGTATAGTATGGCGTGGTCCTTCTTGGGGTTATTTTTCCACAATGAAAAATGAAAATCTATAGGAGGCTTTCCATACCATCTCACGGAGTATATTGACACATTTTGAATTGAAGGTGTGACAGAATTCGATATGCGAATGTCAAATTTGTGTAGAAAAAAAACAAACATTTTCATCTTTTGTTTCAATCAGTTTCACCAGATTTGATAGAATTTCAAGGTTTGAGGAACCAATCATACAAATTTCTAGGTATAAAACACATGGCAAACCGTGTGAAATTGAATATCAAACTATGTGAGGAGGGCTGCCATAGGTCTTTTCGCTCATTTCTCAAAACTGCCAATAGTCAGTCCAATTTTTGTTTATATGAACTTTGATAGAAGTTCGGATTATTTTATAACTGGTTGATGTTGGTAGTCTTGGGAAGTAAACGATCAGAGCACTGATCTCTATAATACACTGGATAGTGCATTCATACAAAGAACTTAATGCCAATTGTAGAACTGTTATAAATGCATTCGATTTGAAATGATTGAAAGAAATTCGACATGTTTTAATAAACACGCGCGTTTGAACGCGTGTCCTGACGCACGTATTATGTTGTGTTCAGCCAGACGTCAACACATGCGTTTTTCCGCCTGATGTCATCTTCAATTGGAGTCACAAAAACTGTTATACATTGTACGGCATACGCTATCCAGTGTATTATAGAGATCAGTGGAACAGAGGTCTTGTGTGAGGAGCTTTAAAATAATGTTCCACATTATCAGACGGTGTTAATATTTGATTCACTAAGGGCCAGTTTCATAGTCAACACTTACCGAAATAAGTGGCACTTAAGTTTCCCATATTAGGAATTTAAGAAAAATTTCATAGCTAGCGTAAGTGGAACTTAAGTCACCAACATCGGAGACTTAAGCGCCACTTATTCAGGTAACAGTGAACGGTGATATTGGGAATTAATCTTTCGCATTCGCCACTTAAGTGTCACTTTTCTGACTGTGAAACTGGCCCTAAACCGATTCATTTTGACGTCTCAGTATTTTATCTAAACAACCTTGTCTCATTTGGCTGTGTTTTTGCTCACCATGAGTATAGTGGCGGCGAGATAAAATACTGAGAAGTTACATTTTTTTTTTCACACATATTTACATGCCATATACAGGGTGATCAGCATAAAATGTGACAATAAGATAGAGCGTGTTGTCGAGACCAAAAAAAAATATAATGGAATGGGATGGGTCTTTTACCCACGTTTAGCCGGGAGGGGCAATTTTCTAAATAAATGATTTAAAACACACAAACAAAATATAAAAACAACGGTAACCCTTACAATGCCATGCTATAGCTTTTTATAAAGCCAGAAATATTTTCTTTTATTTTATTTATAGATAACATTTTTTCAGTGAACAGTTTTTGAAAAATTAATTTTCAAACTCTCAATTTTGAAAAAAAACAAATTTTAAAAACTTTGTTCAAACTAGTTTTGTTCAAAATTTTACGTAATGAAATAATATTTTTGTTTTTAATATTCGACGCTCTTATTAAATTTTAGTCAAACACCAAAAACCAGATGCTAAAATCTCTTTTAGTTATTTAGAAAATTTAAAATAACAGAAATAAAATTCCCTTAATTTCACTCTTATCCGGTGCTTAAGTTTCTCTAAAGATCCTATTTCCACTACGTAGGTATTAAAGATTTAGGCCCAGTTTTTCAGTGGTAAGTCAATCCAGAGTTAGCTAACTCTAGAAGTAAATGAAGAGAATCCATGAGTATAACGACTAAACAAATTCGGTGGATAAAACATCAGAAGTATCTGTTTAGTTAATCCTGTTTAACTTTGATCTCGCACTGAAAAACTGGACCTGAGTTATTTTCAATTTTTTAAAAAAAGTACAAGACATTTAAGCATTCGGTTTTCTGTTTTTCATAAAAAATTTATAAGATCATTGAATTTTGAAAACAAAAATAGTACTGAGTTACGTACAATTTAGAAAAAATTTCTTTTTTTTTCAAAATGTTGAATTTTTAAATTAATTTTTCAAAAACTGTTCACTAGGACAACTTTATTTGAAATGAAAATAAAAGAAGATATTTCTGGCTTTACATAAAGGTATAGCATGGCATTGTAAGTGTTACCATTGTTTTGTAATAATTTTGTATCTGTTTTAAGTCATTTTTTTAGAAAATTGCCCCACCTGGTTAAACGGGGGCAAATATAGACCCCCTCCCATACAATCGTAGCTTTTTGTCTCACCTTATGCAAATCACCCTGTAAAACTTGAAAGGGTTTTGAAATTCGGTAAAAAGTTGGAACGGACTCTCAGGTTAACCTGCAAATTAAAAAGCAAGTCTATTTTTTTGTTTGGTTTATAATGAGAACTGAGTTGCAGTTGTATATACAAAAATACATACCTATCAATAAAACAAGGCTTTTTTTAACTATGTATATTTATTTTGTTTTCGTTTTTCAGATGTGCCCTACAATTTCGGAAATCGTCTAAAAGAGTCAACAATATTTATGTGGATAGTTTATTTGAATATGATTAACATTCTAATATTTAAGTATTCAATATTATAATTATGCTATCAGGATTTGAAAAATAAAAACGAATTAATTGTAAAAAAAATCGAATGGTAACACTATTTAGGCAGCAAATAATATAATCTTTCTAATTGTATTCTTTATGAAATGTAACTTGTTTTTATTGATGCGGTGGAAACGAAAATGAGAATAAAATTAGTTTCAGTTTTTGAAGAAATAATTTTTTTAATTTCTTCCAAAAATAACAAAATTAAACCGTTGTCCATGTCCTGTATCAAAATACAGACTACAGTTTTCGAATCCGACCTCATAAAGAAGTACCCGGTGCAAAAACTAGACAACTTCGTATTTTTAAGGGTTGACAAAATACTGCCTTTAAAATCGGTAAATATTCTTGCAAAGAGAGCATAAGAACACATTCATTAAGCAAAAAAAATTTACTTTTCATTAAAAAAAATGTTTCTTTTTAATGTTTTTGCGCCGTTTTTTTGATAAATATCAATGGAGATGGAGACTTCGTTTTCATCATCATAAACTTGGAAATCAAGGCAGCAACTCTTGCATTTCATACTTCAATGCAATCAGCCCTATTCTGATAAACGTTCGCGTGAACTTTTGCATTTTGCTAGCCATGGGAAGAAAATGATTGCTTACGTTTGAATTGCGAAAAAAAAAAAATTCCACTCGCATTTTGAAAGAAAGTATGAAAATTGGGGATTAATCCCGAATATATTATATGATTTTTATTTTTTTAATGGCGGAATTTTTAAAGACGGTATTTTGTCTTTCGGCATTTTGGCGTTCGGGATTATGAAACTATCCCGCGGTTCTGGCAGTAGTGTGAAGCTGATTTTATTCATTCAAACAAAAAATTGATATTAGTAGGCGAGTTTTATTGAGAAATGTATGTAGGTACACATATAATTAGTACAGCAAAATTTTCTTCGATAAACAATATCAAAACTGATAGCTATACAATTTATTGCTGACATATTTATCGACACTGTTGGTTTTGTTGTTTTTTATTGACGAAAATTATATACATAGGTATTTTAATCCTTTTCAATGAAACATCTTTTGGATTATCGAAAAATGTTGGTTCCCTCACAATAGAAAATTTAATTTTCCAAACTATTTTGTAGGAATAACAGAAACCGAGATTAATAATAAACGCTAAAATCCAAGATGTCAGCCAAAATATGAATTTTACGAGTGCGAAAAATCAGGGTCAAAATCAGGGATCAGGGACAAATTAGAGGGTGGAACAAAACAGCCGTTTCAGATTAAGAATGCACTGGACTATTGGCGAGCTATCGGCGAGCTTTTTCGAAAGCAGTGGCGCCTGATGCACGCTCACGACACTGGGCCCGTATTACGAATTACGAAACGAAAGGCAAAAAAAAAAACGATACCCAAGAAAACGATAGTCATGACATAAACCGATTATGATTTACGAGAATGGATGCCTGAAAATAATGCCAGATAAAAACAGCAGAACCAAACACACATAATATAAATATAAGTGACAACACAAAGTCACGATCCAAAACTATAAAAACGACCGCCAAAAGCAGTCGTAGACGAAAAGGAGTATCGTTTAATAAAACGACTGTCGTAAATCGTAATCGCAAAACAACGATCACGACGGATTTTTAACGATAATCGTAATTCGTAATACGGGCCCTGAATTGGGAAAAATGGCACTAAAAAATTAGCAATCATCTAAGATGATGTCTGATTCACAATGCAACGAGTAAACGGGACTTGAGCGTGACGAGAACTTGTTGTAGTTGTCAAACCAATTTCAAACACTGAAAGCATACCTGGGTCCTGGATACACACAATAAGGCGTTTCTCGTCGTCACGTCACGCCAAGTATTCGATAAATTGAAAAAAAAGTCGCGAAGTGAAGACAATTTTCATTTTTGCTAAGTAATTTACTAATTTACAAAAAGAAATGTATTCAACAAATAAGGTTATTGATAAATCTATTGTTTTTTTATGTTATTTTGTTTATATTTTATTTATTAAAATGAGTTTTTTATCGAAAACACGCTCGCTTTATTGTGAATTATGAGCAACTATTTTTTTGAAACTAGAAAAAGATGACAGCGTTTCTCGTCACGCTCACGTCGCGCTTTCTCGTCGAATTGTGAAACAGGCTTGAATGTATTGAAATTAAGCTCATCCAAACAGAGTAACTTTTCCCAATTGTAAGAAAATTCAAAAAAGTTTTAAAATGTAATTGGCGCCCCACGTTCTATACATTTATTGGACTAGTATACAAATAGATACCTACTGATTTCATATTAAAACAAAATTCAAGGTTTTAAGCAAGACTTACAGCATAAAGCCAAAAAATGTGGTTTTTACCATAGAGTCCTACGGTTTGACCGTCTACACGTCTGTATCTGTAAATCCATGTGTACATCGAGCTACAGCCTATACACATAACTAACCTATGAACACGGATTTTAATTGCAATTCTATACAGAGCTTTTTTATAGAATTTTCTAGAGAAGTAATTTAAATTGTTTTTTGCTCATCTACATATTCAGCCATATCATCGTATCCGTTCGGAGAATTCTCCGATCGGGGAAAAGTTCCGATCAAAGGATTTGTTTGCTTCATAGTAGTAACCGAATCGTAAACGAAATATAGACGCTTGCCGACCAGCGCTGCCACCCTATAGATTATTGAGCGCAGTATATATCAGAAAAAAAAACGCAGTAGATTGCAATATACCGCAGTAGATCTTACAATATACAAACCTTTTTTTTCACTTCATAAAATTACATTTTTTTAAATTTATTTGTGGTTTTCTTTGAGAAATTTAAATCTTGCTACCGACCTTACGACAACTTATTTCTAATATGTTCTAATATGTGTCCTTTTCTTAAAAAAAAATCCTCGATGACGGTTGAAAGGCATATAAAGGGTTTTTCAATAAGAACGCTTGAGAACGACGTGTGAGAGACACATTTGGGCTTTCTGCAACTGAAGCCTCAGCGGCAGCAATATTCTCGACACTACGGGCACTTCTTTGTCTCACTGGCACGGGAACATTTTGTACTGTGCCTGTGGATTCAAATTTTTCCACCGCTCAATTGTTGATCTGCTAGGACGATTATGACGACCATAAATCAGACGTAGCGCTCTTAACGTTGAGGCCACTGACTCCGAATTTCGGTAGTAAATTTTAATAATTTCGACTCTTTGTTGGCTCGTAAATCTTTCCATCATGAAATGGCAAACCTTATTGAAGAGAAGTGTCAAAAGAGCGGCAAGAAATATGGCGTCGTTTGCTGCCCCTGTTCAGGGTTCCGACTTCAGAAATCGGATTTATAAAAATAAAATCGCACTGAAACCAAAATTTTCGAAGTAGAATTTTAATTTATATTAAAGGCTACTACATTCAACACTTTTTGCAAAAGAGTGCCAAAAAGTGGCAAAATGAAAATCAAAAACATACTTTAGAGATCCCTGTTTTCGAACAAATTGTGCTTAATCTGTCAAATCAATCTGAAATGACAAATCAAAAACCCTTTTACCCACACAGGCATCTCTAAAGGTTGGTTTTGTTCTTGTCATTTCCACTTTCGAGCAAAAAGAATCGAAATCGAAAATAGAAGTAGATTGTTAGCAAAGCGCAGTGATGCGGTAGATTTGATAATGTATGAAAAAGCGAAGTAAATCTACTGCTTTCGCAGTAAAGTCCGAACGCTGTCCCTGTTGCTCTACTTTTGTAGCGTCCCTGTTGAAAAACCCTTTATATTTAAATAAAACAAAGCTGAGAAATAATAGAATTAAGCCAGAAAATTTGAGTGGAATTCTTCAAGCAGACGCTTTTCAAAAATAAAAATTGCTATGATCTGAAATTAAATTAATGTTCCGTAACAAGATGTTTATTGTGATTTATCCAAGTTTTTTTTTTTTTTTAATAAAGGATTGTTTCATTATTTAAATCATATGTCTTTTAAAAATATTGGGTGAGGCTTTTTTTATTGAAGAAGACATCTTTTTCGGAAATGAGGCATTATTTTGCCCAAAGTGGTTGGCAACGCTGCTAACAACAATCTTTTGCTTGGGCCAGCTTCTGTTACGCGGGGATTTCCATTTTTATTTGTTTCTGTTATCCTATTTATCGGCACCTCATTGGTTTTGCTACTGCTACCCTTTATAATAATTAACTAATCATTAAACACATTCAGATTGCAACAGTACCTTGGTTTCTCAGATCTAATAATGAATTTTTAAAATAAATAAATCCAAGAAAGTAGAAACACAACCAAGAAACAATAGAAGCAAAAGAAAACAAAAACAAATGGCATAGGTAATGTGTCAGTTTGATGTTTTTGAGCCGATCCCTGGTGGATGAATTCAGAGTGAACATGGTTGCGAATTTCAAGTTTTGGATGGACGTTTTTAGAGCTAACTTTGTGTAGTGTTCAAAATTGTTAAAAGAGGAGTAGATTCGTTTTGCTGCGCAGTAGATTTTCGCTTGGGACTAAGTCCCCTTTCACACGAGGAAACAAGTTGCTGGAGATTTTTTTGACGTTTCCTTTTAATTTCCTTAAAAATCTCCTTTACCTTTCACATGAAGAAACAAAATTGTGGAAACTTTCTGTTGTTTCCTTTTAAAATAGCTTGGTTGAACACACTCTACTGTGTGTGTGAAGAGGAATGTCAAAAAAATCTCCTCGAATCGTTGACCGGGGAGATTTCATTTTCCCCTCTTACTTCTTGCCCTTCTCTCCCACAAACTGAATGTTGCTGGCAACTCAGTTTCCTCGTGTGAAAGGGGACTAAGCGCAGTAGATCTACTGCTAAAGGAGTAGGGTGGCAGCACTGTTGCCGACGCATGTATTTGACATTAAATTTCTCAAAATAAAATATTTTCTAATAAGCAATAGTGAAAGAAGCAAAGAACCATGGATAAGTGCAGCAGAGTTTTTTGGAAGCGGAAAGATATGAACAAATAACATTAAATAAAGAAAAAAGAAGATAGTTAAAAAAATACATCAAATATTTTCCAACTCTCAAAGGCATAAATTCAACCAGTCGGTCGTATTGCATCTGGTTTGTTCTAATACACCTATACATGTTTAAGTGAATAATTACCAAATTAAAAGACGCATATTTACTAATTTTGTCTTTAATTTTGTTTCGGAAAATGTTCCACTTCATACCTACATCGCATGAATTCATGATGCGTTGCTGCCATTTTGACTTTTCATCGGCATGCAACGCATGAATTTGATATTTTCAACGCACATTAAATTTTTTTTCGTCGATCTGTCCGGTTGTCCTATATCGGAACGGTTACAATGATACAAAATTCGTACTTTTCGGAGAAATCGCAGAAAATTTTCTTCCGATCGGATACGATGATAATGCTGATTATGGAGATGGGGTACGGTTTTTGTTTACTTAAAATTCCTCGCGAACGGCTACAACAATATTGATTATACTTCTTATCTGTATTGACTTTTCGTCATATGTATATTTTAGTTCTAGTTTTTATTAATAAACTGTGTTTATTAGTAAACCAATAGGTAGATACCTTATATCTTCAATGACGCTTATTAGTTTTATAGCATTCAAATTGAACCATAAGAGGAAGTGTACTACATGGAACATAATTCTTTTATTTAGCTCCAAGCTTTTAATAAAAATGGCAACAAATTTTGCATAATATACTTTTATTTGAACGTTGTATTTTCTACGACATCTTATTTAAATAGAAGTTCTTTTATAATACACATTTAATGTTTTCATTTTGTTTTGTTTTACTTAATTAACAATATCATAATGTTTGTTTTTTTTTTCTTTTTAATTTTTTTGTACGCGGTGAGTCTGTATACATGATTGGAAAATTTACAAAAATAAAGTTTGTCATTTTATAAAGTAAAATTAAAATAAAAATAAAAGTTAAAATAAAAATAGAAAATAAAATAAAATAATTTACTATTTAAGAGAATTAACTATTTATTTGGATAAGTCGCTGTTTTTTTCTTTTAGTTTTTCGTTTCATAAACAAAAATTAATTAATTAAACAGTATTTGCATTCTTTAATCTTTGATTTTAATTTACATTTAGATTTGTGTTTGTTTTATTTTGTATGTTTAATATATAATCCTGAAATTTTTATATCAAATTAAAATATTTTATTTTTACACAGTGAGTTAAAAATATTTATCAAAACTTCTAAACATCTAAAGATGTCAACCTTAGGTGTTAACGTCATTTTTTTAATTTTTTGTTTTTATTTTTTTTTTTTATAAATGAAATTCACAAGATTTTATAAATTTTTTATGTTTTATGTTTTAAGATTTATATATATAATACTTTAAAGACATTTAAAGTTATTTAAAATATTTATACATAAATAGCTAAAGCTAAATCTATCAATATCTCTTGAGTCGCTGAGGTACACGTGTTCCTTTTTTTCATATTCGTCAATACTATGGTCAGTATATGATGAGAGTGAAAGTTATGTTAAGATACATATATAATATTATTCTGTTCATATTTTTATAAATTCAAGATAACATTTATTGCTTCAGAATACAAATTTATTACAAATGCTTTTATATTATGTGGAAGTGGATTGGTTTCTTATTAAGCTATATTATGTATAAGGTAGATTCCCTGATGAATTTAGATTGTTTGTCGTTGCTATGATTTTATCTTTGCTATCAAATTGTAAAAGAATTCATGAATTCATTAATTTTCACTTGAAATAAAAAAAATAAAAAAAAATAAATGCGATCACTCGTTAATTCGTACTAAGACAAATAATACATCTTTTTTTTTATCATTTTTGCATTTTTTTAAATATCTTTATTTTTTGAATCAATTAAAACAAAATAATTTGAACGATAAATGAACAATTAATGATTTCAAAGTGAGTTCAATGAAAATCTAGAGATTAAAATGAGTGCATTCCAAAATAATTGCATCTCCTTACAATTCTTAGAACTTGTTGTATTCGAGTCCCTACATTCCACATAATGTAAAATCATATGATAACAATTATTCATATTTTATTTTGTTTTACTAACAATACAGTTTAAACTACGTTTTTTTTATATCGAAGATTCAATAATTGCATTAATTTCCTATCATTTCTTGTTAAATTCACAACTCGCCCGTTTTCCTTTTTTTTAATTAATTATTAATTTGTATGTTTTATTTGAGCATTATACTATCTATTCATTTTATATCGTATCATCATATTTTCGTTTCTGTATATTTAATTTGCAATATGGGGGCATTGTGATTAGTTTTTGCATACTTTTGAAGTATTTTATAACATTAATTTATTATGTACATGTACAACCTTTAAATTAAATATATTTTTTTTTGTTTTTAAGTAGATATGTTTAAATTATTTAAATTTAATTTTGTAATTAATGAAAATAATAAAATATATTGCACGTAAGTATTTGTTAAAAAATAAACAAAAAAATGGTACGTATCTATATTTAATAAAAAAAATGTAAACATTGGTTTTTACGCTTTAATTAACAAATTAAATTTTTATTTATTCAATTTGTATTTATTTATTTTTTTTGCAAAATGCTTAAGAGGTAGATTTGTTGGCTGATATGAAGTAGTTTTAATGATAAACAATCTTTGTTTGATGCGCTGAGGTAGATATGTTTTGTTATAAATCTGAGTCATTAAGTTGAGATTTATTTTAATCGTAAATAATAATTTGGTAAGGAGGGCGGCGACGAGAAGGTCGAATGTGGAAAAATATATATGCCTTCGTTTTTTACACATGCAAGGTGGAGCAAAAGTTGAAAACCACCGACAAATAATTCCACAAAAAAAATCGAAACAATTATTTCGCATTCTTATACTTAGACTAGGCACAAAATAACTGTTTCGATTTTTTCAAATTGTCGTATTATAAAGGGTGCTTTTTGAGAGGTGGATAACTTTAAATTGGCAACACTGTTTTTTGTGATACCTTGTTTGAATTTGACAGTTCTCCGTTGTTTTGAAATCAGTTTAGTAGGTTTGGCAATTCATCATGAATGGACGCTGGAGAAACTATTGGCAATTTATTTTGAAAAACATGGTTCAATGCAAGAAACTCATAGGGCGTTTCATTGGCAACACTTTTGGTTAAATGGCAATGTCAATATACAGAATTGCCACATTTGGATCGATGATAATCTACAAGCCATTGTTGATATACCATTACATCCAGCAAAAAGTGACCGCTTGGTGCGCTTTATGAGCCGGTGGAATCATAAGTTCATGTCTTTAAAATGTATTATGGTTAGAACTTTAGAGTCAACGATACAGGCATGATTACTTACTTTTTTGTACCTCAATTAGAAGGAAATAATGTTGCAGACATGTCGTTTCAGCAGTACTGCGCCAGATGACACACAACGCTCGATAAAACTAATTTACTGAACGAAACATTTTTGACAAATGATTGATTTCACGTGATTGACCTGTTAACTGGCCACTTCGTTCCTGCGATTTGACGCCATTATAAAGGGTGCGCCATCTAACGTTTTTTTTTCAACTAGTGCTTATTTCGTGAATGGTAACACTTTAGCTCATGTCTGATTTGACAGATAATTAGTTTTATCCTTCCGCTGAACGAATATGGTTGTGTATGCGCTTGGCTAAGTGGGCCTGCGATCGACTTAGAGAAGATGCAGATTTTGCCAAAAAAATCATCTTTTCAGATGAAGCCCATTTTGATCTTGGCGGGTAGTAAACAAGCAAAATTGTCGCATTTGGGGCACAGAAAACCCGCACGCATACATTGAAAAGCCGATACACCCAAAACGAGTCACTGTTTGGTGCGGATATTGGTCCAGAGGCATAATCGGGCCATTTTTCGAAAATGAGCAAGGAGTGGCCGTTAGAGTCAATGGCGATCGTTATAGGGCCATGTTGAACGAATTTTTGTTCACAAAAATTGAAGAGGAGGATATTGGCAACATTTGGTTTCAACAGGACGACGCTACGTGCCACACAGCCGAAGCTACACTCGATGTTTTGCGCCATTTTCAAAAAAAAAAAAGTTATTAGGCGGACCCTTTATATAGTCATTCTGCTTTCGCTCATTATCATTGTAGGCAATCGCATGAGACGATTATTACTCAAATCATTTATGTAGTCAGCTGTTCTCGGCAGTTCTTTAGCTATCGGGAACGCTTTGGATAGAAATCTGAACGCAGCCACTTACATATAACGTGTGGGCCATAGTAGTTTCTTTTTTAATCATTAGTTATTTTGACACTGACAGCTGTTTCCTGCTCGAAATCTTGACAGAAAGTCAGTATCACTTATCACACCTCCGCGGAACGAAATAAGTCGCTTTACGCTTGAACGTTGGGAAATATTGAAAACTTATTTCCAAAGTGAGTTCTGTGTAGGCCAAACCGATTTTGGTGGAAAAATCATCTTTTCTGACGAGGCGCGTTTTCATCTCGGTGGCTACGTTAACAAACAAAATTGCAGCATCTGGAGCTCGGAAAACCCCTACGTTAATATCGAGAAGCCAATGCATTTACAGAGAGAGTGACAGTTTGAAATTGAAGATATGGATTTAGACGACCTCTGGTTCATGCAGTTTGGAGCGCCATGCCACCATGCCGGCTTTGGCCGCCTTGGAGCTGCGATTTGACCCCTTTTAACTTTTTTTTTTTGTAGAGAACCGTGAAGGCCCGATGTTATGCCAACAATCCGGAAACGATTCAAGCACTAAAGGCCAATATCCTCTAAGTAATCCGAGAGCTACAGCCCAAAACCATCAACAAGGTCTTGGAAAATTGGAGTGACAGAATGCGCTACTGCGAAGCCAGCCGAGGCAGTCACTTGAACCACGTTGTGTCCATAATTAAAGGGAATGTTTGGTTCATTTCATTGCATTTTTGATCGTGGATTGTGGATCGTGGTCACCCTTCAAGCAGCAAATTCATGGACCCAAATATGTCGGTCTTTCTTGGATCATTACAAAACGTAGTGTCTCATGCACACTTACAAAAATTGTTTTTCGTCGCAGGCATTTTGTTTTTCTTTTTCCCACATCTTTTTTTCAGGGGGGTCATTCCGTAATTCGATTATCGCCACACGATATCGTTTTGACGATAGCTTTGCTTCACGTTAAAGCGATAATCACTATCGACTGGACGATACCGTCTTGACGATCGAAAATTTGCTCTCCGTAACTCAAAAATCGTCAAAACGTTATCGTTAAATCGTTACCGTTTGAACGATACCTATTTAGCTAACGTCTTGCGTCGTCTTGTTTGTTTTTCGAAACAATTCAGCATTTTATCATATCGGTTGATCCTGGGTTTCGTTGACGAAAAGGCGTTGGCTGATTATCCACAGAATTGGTCGACTCAAATTTGGGCACCAAACTTTCGATTATAGACATGGATATACAACCATTTAAACTTTAAAATGGGCGCAACGCACCTATCGTTGCCTAAAAGATTTTTATATTAAAGTTCTTTCAATTGGACGTGTCGTTCAATCGTGTAACTTGCCATGATGATTTGGCATCAGTAAATAATAAAAAAAAAATTTAATAGATGTCACCGTCAAAATCTGCCCGCTGCAATTGAAAACCCTATAATTAATTATATGTAGTTTGAAGGATAGGTGGATAACCGATTTGTTTAGGCGACTTCACGTTTTGCCCGCACTTTTCTTCACTTCTTCTAAATAAAAATTGATATTTTTTGGGTGTTACTGACAAAAATAAATTACAGAATTGTCATTTATGACAATGATTGAAAAGTCAATCCTTCTCAAACTGTGATTTATAATAAACGATTGTCGAGACGATAGTGATTGTGTTACGTGAAGCAAATTGATGACGATATCGTGCACGATTATCGTTTAGACGAATATCGTTTTAAAAATTACGGAATGACCCCCCAGTTCATTTTTGTAAGTGGTGTAGCGAAGATATATTTTTGTTTAGTTTGTTTCTTATTAAAATTTGAGAAATTTCCAAGGGAATGCCCATTTTACTATGGAGCTTTGGCCCAGAGTGTACACGAACGAGTTTGGTATCAAATGAAAGTTGACGTGAAGCCCGATACATGAGTAAAATATTTTCAAAATCGTTCAGATATTCAGATATTATCGTCGAGATATTCGGGCTTGAAGTTGCCGATTGCAAAATTTCAGATTTTGTTCCAAATAATTGTCCATAACGGGCGAAATAATTGACGTAGAAAAATGATATTGATATCAAATGAAAGGTATTTAAAATAATAATAAAGTTATTTTGATATGTTTAACACATTTTGAGATATTGAGTTTTGACTTCTAGATAAGTCACTTTTTTTGCGCTGTCTTTGCCACAACGATATTTCAAAAAATTCAGTGATGATAATTTTTTGAGCTCTAGTGAAAAGCTTATTTTACTACCTTTAATTTTATATAAAATTAAATGTACTTAATTAATTTGTATTTAATTAAAGAAAAATACCTTTCATTTGATATCAATATCATTTTTCTTTTTTCCACAAATGGGCAATTCCCTTTAAATTTTTGTCGTTCATTTCATTTTTCTAGTGCCACAAAATGTGTTTGTAAATGTTTTGTTTTTATAATTGATCAATAAAAGTTTTTGTTTGTTTGTTGTAGGTAATGTAGAATTCGATTGAAGAAGTTGATTCGATTTGGATCCGTTTTGGTTTCCGATTTCACTGAGTATGGTGATCAGTTTTCTTACAATGCAGGCACATGTGATCCGATATGATTCTAATTTCGATACTGTAAAAGAGCTACCAAACGTAGTTTTGACGATTCACATTTGGATCCGCATGCGAAGTCGTCCATACGTTGTTGACTACGTGCACGGATCCGAAATGGACTAGTTGTCTTGAAGGGTCACCGGCCATATTATTCACATTTATAAAATGCGTATTAAATCTAAATTGGATTTAAATGTGAATTTAAAAAGTAAATAATATAAAATTGGATTTAAGGCTTGGATTTAAATCATATTACATCTGGATTAAAAATAACATATTGAAGTAAGTAAGTTGTTATTCTTTTTCTGCTTAAAACATGTATGTAGTGCTTGATTTACACGACTGACAAATTGGCAGTATTTTCTGTCGAAAACTGCCAAAAGATTGGATTTGTCAATTTTTTGCCAGTTTTATTTACACACAGGAATACTGCCAATTTCTCAGTCTTGTTAATCCAGCATAAGTCACATATGTATATAATCTCCCAGTGCTGTCTTAATTTTTAAAAATTAAATTATTTTATTTATAGAAATTTAACCTGGCTTCAGTGTTATTTATTTTAGATTTATGAAGGTTAATCGGCTTTGAAAAAAGTGAAATCGATAAAAGCGAACATAATATTTTCAGTGATATCAAATTTTTGTACAACGTAATTGGTTTCTAATAAGTAGGAGAATTGTATGTAAAATTATATTTAAACTCGATTTAAAATAAATCTCAACTTCAGTTCAATAATGACTTTGTTTTTATTTTTAATGATATTTTCATAATAATTATTATCTATGTACTATGTTTGTATTAATAAAAAAAATTATAATATTCTATATAAAATTATTATTATTGCATTTCATTTTGATTATTATTTTTTTAATATCTTGTATGTATAAATACGACAATTATTTATTAACTATATAACAATGATATGATTGTATCAACAGGAAAACATAATACTAAACAAATAAAATATTTTTCTTAACAACAAAATTAAATGTAGGTATATGGGTTATAATTAAAAAAAATAATAGGAAATTAAAAATTTTTGAATAAAATTATTAGAAGTTACAGTAGGTACAGTGTTTTGCAGTACCTGATCAATGTTCCTGATTTGTTGTCCCTTGAAGTTCGATTGCTATTCATTTGTGATTTTTTTTTTGTTGTGAGTTAAAGTTGTAGGTGGCAGTAGCTTTGATTTATTTTTTAACTGCAAAAAAACAAAATTAAATAATCACTTAATTATATTGTTTTATAAACGAAAGCAGATATTTCATAATTTTTATTTATTTACTTAAAATTTTCTGTACAATTAAAGAAATATAAGTTTTTTTTTCAAGTACGACAGTTTACCAAACAGTATAGGTATATTCAATTTCTTCCCAAAACAACTGCCAATTTATACCAATTTTACTTTTTGTATATAAACATTGACAAGATTAATGCCTTTTCGATTGGTAATCCAGAAGAACAATTTAATGCGTGTAAACGCACGATAAACAGAAAAAAAGTATGTTCATTAGCTGTATGGGCATGTTAGGAGAGCAAAAAGTTAATTCCTTTTCATTTGATTGTTTTTAGTTGTTGTTTTATGTTCACAGTTCTTAAGTTCCCCGGGAGTTCTAAACATTCCCCGGGAAAATAACTCCCCAGGAAATAACTCCCCGGGAGACGTGTTCTCTCGGCAGTAATAGTACCTACTCTTATTCCGAATTCCCCGAGAGAAATTCCCGGGAATTTTTTGTTTAGAATACGGGAGTAGGGAAACATCTCCCGGGGAATTGTCATTTAGAATTGGGCTGAATATGTTTAAATACTGAATTCTAAATTATAGTCTTTATATTAAAAAGAAAATAAAACAAAAAGATGATTGTGACGTCATAAAAATGCCAAGATGGCGACTTGGGTGTATCTGATGAGCATACCTTGTATCTGTTTATCGTTTGTAAACGTTTCTGGAACGATTCTGAAAACAAATCCAGAAGCGAATTTCTCTTCTTTTCAAAAGAACTGTCATTCTAATACCAATCGAAACGGCCATATAATTGATAGAAATTGACAGTTATGGCAAGTAAACGAACAGAGATAAAAGACGTTTCGAGGAAAATGATATATCCAGAGACTTCGCTTTGGCAGAAAGTGAGCAAACGAATCCAAACCTCAGTTTTATTTAATATAACTAAGATTGCTAAGTCTGCTATTATACGACGACTTTTGCGTCGTGACTCTTTTCGAACATAATGAGTGCAAAAGAGAAGAAAAATGAGACGGAAAACAACTGCCCTATGAGTCGTGGGCCAAATTTCGGGGACTCATTTTTGACATTATTTTATTTCTTGTTTGTTATTTTAGCAAATTGCTTTATTCATTTTCGTTATTTGTGGAGCGCACATGTACCTATAGCTGCGGTTGCTAAGGTGTAGAGCATTAGAGAATTTCTATGCTGGAACAAAATCGTTTCATTTATGTTTGTTGTTTGTTTGGTTGCTAAGAGAATTTCATTACCCAAGAAAAATTATAGAGGATTGCCAAATTTGAGTCATGACTCAAATGTCATGGTGTAATAGCGTACGACTCACAGGACGAAATTTTAAAGAAGAATTCGAAGAAGAGTCACGACGCAAAAGTCGTCGTATAATAGCAGACTAAGATCTTATTTTTCCTATACATGCATAATATAAAATATAAATGTAGTCGTTTACTAGCCCTGTCAAAATGTTCATTTTAAATGTCGAAAAATTAAAGAGTGGTTATTTATTGCCAATCGTTTGAAGGTTCATAAGGAGAGTACATCTAGGGATTGCAATACCGGGATATTTTTTCAATACCGGGATTTCGTGATTCAAACATATGAATCCCAGCATTTCAATTTTCGGAAAATATTTTCACTTAAATGCGTTTGTTTTTCAAATTACTTCTACTTTGGCCCCAGCTTTTCAAAAAAAAAAATGTATGGTTGAAAGTTTTTTTTATTCAGAACAATTAATCATATTGGGCCATCACACACTGGCTCAATTTTGAACGAGACTAACTTTTGGTTCAATCGCACACGGAATGAAGAAAGCTGGGAGAACATTTTGTGTACATGAAACGGTGTATTTGTATGCGTATTTTTCGTTTCCATTTTAAAATTTGAACTTCAAAAAATCTTTTGCTTTTACAAAGAATTAAGGAAGAACATTTTGTGCGTTTCATTCCGAACTTTTCACCTCTCTCGCCAACAAACTTCGATATCCCCAGGCTCAATTGATCCAGTGTGTGATGGCCCATTCTTCACAATTTCTCTCAAAAAAACGAAATCAGGCCCGGCAGGTAATATGGGTAATAAAACCCACTCGAAATTTCAGTACTTTTCAGAAAAGCTTAGAAATTTTCCAATCTCATTAATAAAGAAAAAATAAATAAAAATAAAATGACCGACGGCAACACAGGACGGTTTTTCCCCGGATGAATTCATTCCCTGTACTCTCTCTCTCGTGCTGGCTCTTTATAGCATGCATCTTCTTCTTCGTCTTTCTTTGTAGTAGTACAAGTGCAGTGGTCGTAGATGTAGAGAAATGATATAACAATTAAGAACTTTTGATTTTAAAATGTCCGCAGTGTATTCTCCTAAGAATTTCACTTTTCATTTTGCTTTTATCTATTCCGCTTTAATGTTCCGTACTCAACGGCGGGACCTTATTCCTAAGACTCCGCTGTCTGTCTGTCCGTCCGTCCAGGCTGTATTCCCCGTCAATGAAAACCACCAACACGTATTGATGAAGGTACCTCAGAAACAAAAACGAGACATATTTGACCAATTATTATCATCACTAAATGCAAGATTCATAAATGATTCTCCTCGTTTCTTAAAACTACTGGAACGATTCGCTGTAGGCGAAAACAACACGCCTGGAGCAAAACACGCCTGGAGTCGAGGGATAATTGCCGAGTTTGTACGCGTTCGTCCGGTTGCTAATCACAATCCCAGGATCATCTTGCTCAAATGAACGAAGTTACTCCGTTCTTCGTCGATTAAAATATTACCTAAGGTCAACAATGCTGCAGGATTGGCTCAACAATATTGCTATATTGCATGTTTATTTCGACCACACGGAAAATCTAAATTTCGATGAATTATTAATATTAAACGAGTGTGTTTCATCAAAAGAATAAATAAAAAAAACTAAAAATAAAAAAATGTTATGACTTTTGTTTTATTAGTGAATTTAAGCTTTTACATCTACACCAACAACCCACTCGGACTGAAGCTGTTCTGCAGGGCCTGAACGAAATAGTCCTTAATGGTGGAATTAAATGTATCGGCATCTGCAAATTTTAAGAAAAGTAAAGCGAAATAGGTTTATGCCAAAATAACGAATTTATGAAGACCATTTGTCTTTATATCTTCATTAAAGCATATTTCATATGAAGATCTCTGCATTTTGGTCTTCTCTCTTTATTCAGCAAATGTAAATTTTATATCTTACATTTCTTTTTTGTTTGCAGAACTCGCATGAAGATCAATGTAAATCACCATACGAAAGAAATATAAAATAAATATAGTAATTTTGTTAATAAGCATCTACTCTTAAAAATTACATATTTTTTATAAAAATATAATTAGATATTCCTTATTTGTAGAATATTTATTTTATTTTTTTAACGAGAATATTTAATTCCAAATCAGTTAAGTTTGCAAAACAAAAAGAAATAAATGTTGTTCATATTTTTTCTGCCATTTAAAAAAAAACACATTCATAAAAAAAACTCCTAGAAACAAACATAAAAAGTAAAACAATAGCTTCTAACAAAATAGGAATAGCACTTAACTGAAACTCATATCGACTGAATGGATATGGTTACTCATCGACATAAAAATAGAACAAAGAGAAAACCAGTTTTGAACCACAAATGTTGGTTATTTGTTGCTGAAAGAAGAAGTAAATGCAAGCATGAGATAAAATTGTATGCAAATATTTAAACCATCGATTCCGGAAATTTTGGGATTAAAGCAATATAATCTCCGTGAGCTAGAAACCTGACATTTAAAACATATAGCTATGAATGAATGACAACAAATTTGTTTTTTTTTTTGGGATAAGAGCCCGAAAACTATAATGTAAACTGCCCCTCAAAGATTGCCAAAAAAATCCTATATTTATTTTTTTCAAATTCTTGCTTAAGTGTATGCGTCTATTCTCTTTTATTTATTTTTTTTACCAAAAACCGTATTTTTTTTTTTTTTTTTTTAAAGTTAAAATAATATTGTACATCTATAAAATATTGAAAAAAAAATATTTTTTTGATTTTAAACAGTGTTTCTCGCAATTCCTTCCGTTTGTCCTTTCGGCAACAGCCTAAACTGATACTTCGATTTTCTTTAAACTTTGGTAGCAAGTGTTTTTTGGATATTCCACCGACATATTTTTTTTTCATATTTTAGGACCAAAAATAACGGTACCTGTCATTCAAATTTTGCTGATTTTTTTTAATTTTCGATAACCTATGTCATTATACTATTCAAATTAAATTTTCTGTCCAGAATATTGTAAAAAGTTTAAATGATATTGCATACCTATCAAAGTTTTTCCAAAAAATTATTATTGGATAGGTATTTAAAAAAAACATTCAAAATTATTTTTTGAAAATTCCAGATTTCAATTTGTAACTCCACATTAAAAAAAATTATTTTTTTTCTCAAAAATGTTAACAACTTTTTATATACCTATAACTATTATATGACGATTTTTAAGTTTTTGTTCTCATAAATTAAGATTTATTAAATATTATTTATTTTACAGTTTATATATTATAAATTTCCATGCACAATATGTGCAACATGGTGGTATATTGTTAATTTGTATATACTCACATAAGACTACCTTCAACTAAACTATCTTTTTGGCAGGTAGATAAAATATAGTCTCGTCATAACTTATTTATTTCAGACTTTAGAACCACAGTGTGATCGCACATAAGAGCAAATTAGTGTGACCCAATCGTTCCCAAGATTTTGTGTCTCATACTCTGAATCGAGTAAATAAAAATTTTTAAGTAGAGCTTAGTGAAAATGTGTGTTTCCAGAAATGTTCTGAAAGGGGCTCGCAACTTATATTATAATATGTTTTTTAAAATAGTAGTAATAAAGGTTTTTAACAATTATTTGTTTCAAAAGTATTCGTTTAGGTACTAGTACTATACAAAAATGCATGAATTTCAAAATTGAGATCTGTTCAAACTTTTCAAAGAATAGCTAATTCGTTTTACAGGTACTGAGAACTAACCATAGTTACGATAACGAAGACGGTACAGAATTTTATATACGTGTATGTACAGTGTTGGCCAAAACTAAAGCACAGAATGAACTCACCTTGGAAAAATATATAAATAATTCAAAATAACTTTGATAGTTTTATATTTTTTATATTTTTTCTAATAATAATATGTAGGTATGGCTTTAATTCACAAAAATTAATTTTATTATAACTCATGAATTATTTAAAAATCAACAAATAATTCAGAATTCATTCAGCCTTATTGTGAGTTTCACCCGAAAAATATTTCACCTTAAAATTTTTTATTCCCCCGGAATTTTAAAAGCTATTGGGAGTTTCGCCCGAACGAAATTTTGTTCGCCTACAAAAAAGAAGTGAAATGACATTACATTCAGCCCGAAATGAATGTTAACAATAAGGGGAATTTTTTTATCATGAAATTTCGGGGGAAACTCACAACAGGCGAAAAGTGAAATGTCAAATTTTGCGGGTGGAATGTTGTTCGGGTGAAACTCACAATAAGGCTGATTAAAAAGTAAGTGGACAAAACTAAATCACATGGACCTTCTTTTAGCAAAAACTCGCCTGAATTTAATCAATTTACTCTTACTTCAAATTAAATCGTTCCTTTCTACTCAAGCATGATCTAAATAATAAAAAAAAAATAATTAGTTGTGGGTCATCGGCCCCGTTTCAGATCGAGTATTATAATTTATGTATATAAAATGTGATAAAAAATAGGTAACAAACTAAATATTCCAACCGATTGAAAGAAAAATCAGTGTCTGCATGATTTCAATTACGCTGAATCAATAACATCTATTCGGTATGAGTCGAATGGTTATTTCGCAAAATATAGCTCGATTTCGTGCATGAGGAAATGACAAAACGGTCCATAGTGGCGATAGACCTTTTTAAGCTATCAGTCTTGGAGATAAAGGGATATCAAAACAGATCCTATCATATAGACAAAAAATATGCAAAATAAATAAGGCTTAGAGATCACAAGCAGGATTATCTGGGGGTGGTGGCATTCTATCTTACCGACATTAAAAAATCCCTTTATTTCTCAGAAAAATCATCGTGCAAGACTGGAGTTTGCTTAGACGCACTTAAACTGTACTGCACCAAAATGGAAAGCGGTTATATTCTCTGATGAGTCCATATAAAATTTATAGGGATCCGCCGGATTTCGTAAGATACGCAGGCCAGAGGCAAACGACTAAATCTTTTGTTTTACAAAGATACTAATTGAGCACGGTGGAGGCTTATTATTGTCTGGGGATGTTTTTCCAGCCAAGGGTACGGGCCAATTCACAAGGTAAATGGTGTAATGAATCTTTTCATGTATCAGGAGATTCTTGCTTCCTCATGCTGAGGAAAATATGCCGTTGTGAAGGCTCTTCCATCATGATGGTGTACCTTCCTCTGTTTTAAAAAAATGTGTTGATTTTGATTATTTGTCATACCCGTTATACATATATTCTGTTCAATGAATCTATTAAAAGCTCGATCGTTCCCATTATTTGGAAAACTGCTTATAAATATTACGCCAATACATAAAAAAGGCCCAAAAAATGAAATTAAGAACTACCGACCCATTGCCAAATTATCTGCGATACCTAAACTGTTTGAGTCCATTATATGTAACGTTCTTTCCTTTCATTGTAGTTCAATTGTTTGTGCAAATCAGCATGGTTTTGTTAAAAAGAAGTCGACTGTTACTAACTTATTAAATCTTACGTCGTTTTGTTTAGATGTTTTTGAAGATTACGGACAAGTTGACTGCGTGTTTACTGATTTTAGTAAAGCTTTTGACAAGTTATGCCATATAACGCTAGTTAAGAAACTGGACGACCTAGGCTTTAGCTCTATGTTCCTAAAATGGATTTCGTCGTATTTAAATAACAGACATTATAGTGTTGTTTTCTGTAACGAGTATTCGAATCAATTTGTGGTAAATTCTGGCGTCCCTCAGGGTAGTCATTTAGGACCAATCTTATTTATATTGTTTATTAATGACTTGAGTTTTACACGCAAAAAAAAATCCGATTGTGTTTAGTTATATGTTTGATCTGTGTCCGTTAATTACTGTCTCTGTTTTTTCCGACCTTGGTGTAATTTTGGACCCAAAACTAACTTTTAATGTTCATTTGGACTTTATTATTAAAAAAGCCAACAGAATGCTTGGAATAATAAAGAGATTTGGTCGAGACTTTCAGGACCCTTATGTTCTAAAACCTTTGTTTGTATCGTTTGTGAGACCAATATTAGAATATGGTTGTGTAGTATGGTCACCTCATTATTCTACATAAATAGACTTGAAGCAGTTCAGAAAAGGTTTATGCGGTTCTGCCTTCGATTATTTCCATGGTCACCGGATAATATACTTCCTCCATATTCTCAAAAACTAGCTTTATTAAAACTCCCTTCAATTACGAATCATAGGCAATACCTTCAATTTTGTTTTATAACTTGTTTAATGAATGGTTCTATATTATCTCCATCAGTTCTAGATAGATTACATTTTAGCTTTAGTCGGACAAGCATAAGACTACAACAGCCTTTATATCAACCATTTAGTAGATCAAACTATGGTACTAATAGTCTTCTAAATCAAATGATTGTTACCTTTAATAAAAATTATTTTCAATTAGTTTCAGTAAATGATAATCTGAAAAGTAATACCTTTAAAAATATGTTTTATAATGCTTTAGAATAATTGAGTCCGAGTCAGTGTTTCACAATCTCTAATTGAGTTTCAATTAAAAACTTTAATTAATAATTAATTTATTTACTTATCTATAACTGAATAGAAAATTGTGAAATATAGCATTGGTATTTTAATATTTAAATATTTAGTTTATAAGTTTTTTTATATCCCAGTATATTCTAATATTCTAATATTGTTAACATTAGTTTCTTAACGAATTTGATAAATAAACCATGACAACAATCCCAAACATACCGCTTAACTTCTGAAACATTGACTTAACGAAAACCGTATTGTTTTTATGAAGTGGCCAAAATTCATCGTACGAATTTCGATAATTTCGACTCCATACGTCAACGATCCCAAATTGTCTGGTAAATAATATCCCCATGCATAAAATTGACAACCTTTTTGACTCCATTGCTCGTTGATGTGCTGCAGTAATTGAAAATAATTGCTACGCCACTTAGCAAAAGAATATTTTTTTGTGTTTATTTTTTTATGAATTCAAAAATGTGCTTTAGTTTTGTCCACCTAGTTTTTTAATGAATTCTGAGTTATGATAAACTTATTGATTGTGAATTATTCAAGTCTAATATATTTTGATTAGAAAAAAATAAATTTTAAGATTATCATAAGTTTTTTTTTAATTTTCTATATATTTTTCCACAATGAGATAATTTCGTGATTTAGTTTTGACCAACACAGTATATCTACTCCTTACTGCATTCGGAACCATATATGGCTTCAATCATTTTATTAAGACCTGAAGTTGTACTTTTCCTATACTTCTTGCTTTGTTTGGTTTTTATGCGAGCAACTTACTTCAACAATGCGGATGTCTTTCATAATTTTTGTCAACTTTTTTTTAGACGGAGCTTATAACTTTTTTCACACTTTTTCTTAAAGAATTTAATATTTAATATAAAAAGATCAGAAATGGGCTCATCAAATGCATTCAGCACTGCAAAAAAGGTAAAAATAAAACTTAGCTCTGAAATATACTCCTCCTTCGCTCAATCGGTGATATTGTGTATTTGAAAAAGAAAGAGAACTATGGAAAAAAAACATGAGTGGAAAGTAAGGAAGATCCACATCACCACAAAAGCTTAACTAAACACAGCATTTAAAACGCCTATTGCCAAAAATCACCGTTGAATTATCTACGAAAACAAAATTGCTTGCACTTTTGTACGATGCATATGAGGAAGAATGAAACGTGTTTTTTTTTTTGGATGAAAAATTATTTTATGTAGTTTGGATGGTCGAGATGGATATCGCCCTTATTTCCACGATTTTTGGAGCTTCGTCCTCGTCTTATCCAGGAAGCAGGTGTAATAGTCTGAGCTGCCGTTTAGTAGTATGGAATTGCCGAACGAGTTTTTTTTTTAATTAAACATTTCCGCAAACTACCACATTTATTGGAGTCAGACCTACCTATATTGGCGATGTCGTAAGACCAATTTCTTGAAAATTCCAATAAGATATAATGCATCAGTCTAAAACGCAATCTTCAATAAAAACATCGAAGAAGACCGACGGGCGGTAGGTATGTGGGTCTAGGTATACAACGAAAACTTTTCTTTTTTTTTAATTTTCACTATCGTCACGGTTTGAATTAAATGAATTTATGTAAATGTTTATTTTAAAGTATTTAGTACATATGTAGGTACAGAAGACAATTCCTCGGAAGTGAAAGCCTTAACCGTGACCAGTTCCTCGAAATTCTCAACGGACGAAACTATGGTCAACTTTACAATTTCTTAAAAAACGCTCTAAGATAGCGAAACCTGATCATTAGGGCTAGGATTTTCATGCACTTAAAAATGCAAAATGTGCGCTTAAAACATGCTCTTAAAAATGTAAAATATGCACCTAAAATATGCATTTAAAACCATATCCCTTGTGAACCATTTGTATGGAAAAAAAACTTAGTATTAAGGTTTATAATAAAATAAAAACAGAAAAATAAATTGGGATTATTGTGCTTGCTAAGCGGAATATCAGCTGCAACTGCAACAAATGCCTCACATAAATCCATATTAAAATTGTTTTGTTTTCTCAACGAAAGGAGTTGTGATGTGACTGCGATTTTGCAGAACTACTAGATTGTTTTCCCAGTGCCGTATGTTTCATAGATTTCAGGTGTTGGTCAATTTGAATTTTTTTCTCGGAGGAGAAATCTTTGTTACAAAATTTTACAAAAATTAATTGTTGCATCGGTTGTTAAAGTGTGCGAGTTGTTCGAAACATATTTTTTCAGATTTGCATTTACAGACGGCTGCGCTTTCGGCATTGTTTCTGAATTAACTACAGATCTCATTAACTAAAGCAAATCCTAAATCTAATACAATCTTTTATCTAAACAAAAAAATACAAAAATTAACAAAAGATCATCGACATGAAAGTAAATCCAGAAACTTTAGAATAGAACAAAGAAAACTCAAATCATAAATATACCACAAAATTACATAATATGTGAATACAAATGTGAATAAAAACAACTGCTGTCATATATACACAACTAAAACTAAGTCCGCATTTACATTGCCCGATTTTTCCAATGCCGATTTTTCTTTGTTGTTGTAATCGTGTGAGATTTCGAGGGACAGCCAACATGTTCCACAAGATTTTTCCGTTCTCTCTCACACGATTACAACCAAAAATCGGCATTGGAAAAATCTTTCAATGTAAATGCCGACTAACTCGTATGCATGTGTAAAATGGAATACTGGAATATGAACGAAAGCTGTCGTGGAAGTTGTCCACAGAAACTGATTAAAGTATAAATTTAAAGGCACGTGTGCATTTTTTACTTCAGGATTATTTTGTTTTTCGAAAATATGCACAAATATGCGTTTATTACAATTAAAAGTAAAATATGCATTTATAATAAAATAGGTATGCAAAAATATGCACTAACGATTAAATGTCATTATAAAGCAAATTGATTGATCCGTGTTTGTATTTTATTCCTGTGTTTCTAAAGTTTCTCAAAAAAAATATGCATTTGCATGAAAATCCTAGCCCTACTGATCGTAAATGAATATTCTTAAAAGTATTAATCAATCGCTAAGTTTTAATGAATTTATTACATGTAAACACTTTAACCTGACAGGCAACTTATAGTTATTGTCATTTAATTTAATTTTCAACATAATGAATACCAAGCCTTTGTAAACCCTTCCGGAAAATAAATTTTTTTGTCTATCTATCTATCTATCTACATATGCTGGTATTTAAAAAAAAAATCCCTAAACCGTTTTCTTATTATTATTATTATTTCTGAAAGATTCAAAATATACCTAGATATTTTGTGGAATATTTTCTCATGAAATTAACAGAGCTACGAAAATTGATAGGAATTGGTCCAGTTGAAAATAAATAAGAAAACAGTTCTAAGGTAGGTACCGTTACTAAGTTTTTCGAAGAGTTTTTTTTTTACATAAATTCAAGGAATCGGACTCCATTTATTTATTTATTTTAGAAATTTCAAGTACATAAGTTACACAAACCTACATAGAAAGAATTCCTATCTTTCCCTTTGCTGTTACTCGGATTCGACACTTTGGTGAAAGTTGTTCAATTTTGTAAATGAATTTATTCCCAAAAAATCTATCGCTGTCTTATTAAAATTTCATAATTATCACTTCTTTTGCGAAAAAAATGTCAAAACAGAAACAAAAATAAAAAAAAATACAAAATTGAAGTGCAAAATATTTATAGTTTTTCTGTGTTTTTTTATTGTTTTATGCAATTAAGCGCGTTCAACGCATTACGTTTTACATCTGAATTTTCAGATTTCTGAATTTTTGGAGCTTCTGATTGGCCAGCTGCCATAAAAAGTTAGATGACTTTTAGTGACTTTCAGTTACGTTTACAAAATTCAGAATAAAGTGTTAGTGGTGGGGGAAATGTTGAAATACTATACCCTGACGCCACACGAGCAAGTACAGGCAAGCAAGTTGGGTTCATACATTGCCTGCCAAATTCGTATCTGTGTACTGGCTGTGACGTAGTTGGCACTCCACTTGCCAAGCAAGTTGCTTGCAAGTAGGTCGTTCTTTTTCTCTACTATAGTAAACAATTTGGGTTGATCTTTCAAACAAAATGGATTGAAAAAATCAAAATACATTTGGAAAGAATATTAAAGAAAAATGCAAAAATGGTTAACAAACTTTAATAATTGAAATTATGGACAACGAAACATAAGAGGGAATAACATATACTTTAACTAAAATTCATGTAACAAATAAAAAAACTGCAGATGTCAAAATACATTTTTTTAGCTATCTGTCTGTTAAGCACAAAACTTTCAAATTCCATTGAAGGTTGTAAACGATGTCAATGGATAAAAAAACCTCTAAAAATCCGAATTTTTTTCCATTTTATTTTCCGCTCTGGAAAAATGGATTTTTAGGGCAATCGGTTGACATTTGGAACGAAATATTCTCGATAGAATCAAATATAATTTTTCCCCTATCTGTCAAGCCACAAACTTTCAAATTCCGTCTACGATGTCAATGGATAAAAAAACCTCTAAAAATCCGAATTTTTTTCCATTTTATTTTCCGCTCTGGAAAAATGGATTTTTAGGGCAATCGGTTGACATTTGGAACGAAATATTCACGATAGGATCAAATATAATTTGTCCTCTATCTGTCAAGCCATAAACTTTCAAATTCCATTAAAGGATGTCTACGATGTCAATGGATTAAAAAACCTCTAAATATCCGAATAATTTGAAATTTTATTTTTGAAAAGGGCAATTTTAGAGCTTTTTGGTAATTTGTAACGAAATATTCGCAAATGTCAAATATTCTGTCAAGCAATGTCAAGTTTCGTACGAAAGTGAAGTTTAACATTTTTAAAATGCAATCAAATTCCACACTAAATTTATTTTAACTTATTTTTTGCACAAAATCTAATTAATTCAGAAATTTAAATAAAAGGAACGATGATTGTTGACTATAGTGTAAAAAATGAACGCCCTACTTGCTTCTCTACTGGCTTCGAAAAAGGCAAGCCAGTTGACGAGCAAGTTGCTTGGGTTTATATGTGTTAGTGAAAAAATGTGAATGTATTGCAACTTGCTTGCCAGTACTGGCTCGTGTGGCCTCCGGGATACATAGAAGTTGAATTTTATGATTTTCGCTCTGGTTAGTGGTTGAATGGTGATGATTAATTTTCAATCACGAACAAATTAATACTTTTTTACACAAAGCACTTATTTTGTATTGATGAGTGAGTTTTTAAGTTAAAAGATTGACTATTCTTAGAAAAATGTTCCCAGAATTCTCCATCGCAATATTGTGGAATTATTTTTTCATTGAACATTGCATAGTCTTGCTGTATTTTGTTGCTGATTTAGTTACATACATCATCACCACAACTTGTGAAGCTTAATTTTTAGTTTAAGAATATAATTAAAGTTCTTTTTTATTTCGTTTTAATGTAAATCCTTTAGGTAAATGCTAGCATTTGACACAATTACTATCAACTGAAAATTCAGAATTTTTGTGCGTTCAACAATTCAATTCAGATCTGAATTTTCAGATTTTGGGATTGAACGTGCCCATGACTGGAATAAGTCAACTTTTTCAATTTACTGTTTTATTATTAGTATTTTATTGCACCGATTTTTTTTTTAATAATTTATTAATTCATTCATTGATAATTCATTTTTATCACAAAGGCAGGCTAATTCACGCTGAGTCGTAAGGATTGTCGCGAGCTCGCAAGGTTCATGGGGATGTTCTATACAAAATTGACCGTCTCATCGTCATTGCGGAACAAATATTTTATCCTAATAAATTGGTGTTTTTTTTTAACAAACAATTTGAATTCGATTAAATTTCTCGTTAAAGGCGAATTACTTAAAGAGTGTATGATTCTTGCAATAGCCAATTGATTTGCAATAGCATTTTAGTTCCCGAGCCGGAAAAATAATCTAGTTTTGAATGATGCTCTAGAACGTTTTACATACATAGTTATGGTGCTAAACCAAAATTCATTATCAAAATTAGCTAGGCCTTCGCCAAAAAACTGTACACAAAAGGCATTACCTATTACTTAATATCATCCCTTACAATTTGATATTTTTTAAAGACAAAGACATCGTTGTTGAAATGTAATGTATGTAATTGTATTTAAATATTCTGCAGTTTTTTTGTTCAACACTTGAAATTGAATTGACAGTTCCTTCTATGGCTGCGCAATGGTATTTTATGTTAAACCCGCCAGTGTAATTTTTTTAAATCGAAAACGGTCGTCAATACTGAAACTTTACATAGGTTTAAAATACTCAATACATCTTATTGTGAGTTAAAAGAGTATAGTAATCTGATTTTTTTGAGCTTAACCTTTTTAAAATATTAAATTTCAAGCAAAAATCTAATGAAGAACATGCTTGGATACCTCTATCCGAAGACGTTTATTAGAACTTCTAATAAAATTATGTTTTTATAATGTTTTTTATAATTTTAACACCAAGGTAGGAGTAAAACAAATCTTTTCCTTTACATAAATTTATTTATCATTCTTGAGTTCTAAAATGCAAGTTTTAAGCTGTACAGATTGATTTTTTTAACACGGTTAGGATAAATGTGAACAGAACATCAGCCAAACAATGCAATAATGTCAACTCAATTTGTGAGACTACAACAAATATTGTAGCTAATTGATGACACTACTGACTTTGAGTTAGTTACTCAGTTTTTCAGTGATGAGTTAAACCAGAATTAGTTAACTCTAGAAGTAAATTAACCCGCAGTTAGCTGAGGAAGCTGTTTTTTGGTGGAGAATGCATCCGGAACGACTTAACAAACTCGGTAGATAAAACATCAAAAGCCTCTGTTCAGTTAATCCTGAGTTAACGCACCAAATTCGATGAGTTAACTCGGGTTTAACTTTAATCTCGCGCTGAAAAACTAGACCTTAACCTACCCTTGTTGAATTCGTAGTTTTTTTTTTAAGTTCAATTCGGTATCTACTACCTATAAGGGCTTTGGGTGAGGAGTCACACATCTAATGATTATAAAGCCAATTCCAATCCATCTCATTGATTTGCAAAAGTAACATATGAACTGTATGTAACAGTCTAACTCAATACTGAATAATTTCAAATAAATTCATATCTTCGTATAAAATATAAAACTACGATCTAACCTTAAATAAAACCCGAATATGAAAAACGTACCTACCTACCTACTTATTTTATAGTTACCTATTCAAACTAAGAAATTATTTACTCTCAAACTGATTCTAACTCCGCCATATTTATATTTAACAGTGGCAATGGCAAATATAGTGTGTCTGGTTTAAGCAGGTTTTATTGATAAATTATAACATGCCTAATATATATCCATATACCTACATATATAAAAGTAAATAATATGTTATGCACACTCTCAAAAAAAAAAAAAAAAAAAGTTAAATAAAAGGACAAAATTGTACCTACTTCCTTTTCTTTCCCAAACTAAACAAAACATGACTGGGTTAGGTAAATTCCACCTTTATTTTTTTTTTTTGCTTAATGTCCACCCGTATATCGCATTCTCATCCTCCACAAAATATATAGGTAACCTGTTTTATGTTTTCGATTTTCAATTCCTAGTTTTTTTTTGTGTGTTCCTTCTCAAAACTGGTTTTGTAGCTAGCTATTCTTTTTTTTTCAAATCTTTATCACATCATGCTAAAAACTCCACACAAAGCCAATCCTAATCTCCAGGAAATACAACCACAAACTGAAAAAAAAGATCCTCGCCTTGTTTAACTTCAGCCATCATTATTTCTCAAACATGCCACAGAAAAATAAAAATCAAACAAAAACCAACACAACAACAGCAAAATGAAAAATGAAAAAAAATGTACCAACAAATCTGAAAAAAACAAAAGAAATAAAAGAAAAAAAAAAAACTCAAAAGAAATTTTGTTTTAGAAGAATCTGTATATTTTGTTTGTAATTTTTTTTTTAAATAATTAAATTTTAAAATGGCAACTACTTTGTTCTGATTTGTTTTTTTTTTTTTTTTTTTTACATAAAATATGATGTATACAAAACAAAAATAACATAAACATTAATTATTTTGTATTTGTCTCTTAATTTAGAATAAAGAAAAAAATAATAAAATATAAAAAAGGAAGCAACATTCCAAATAAAATATTTTTACGTCTTTTTGTGACTTAAATAAACGAAAATAATTAGAAATTAACATTTTATAATATCATTTGTGAGGTATAAGAAAAATTAATAATAATCATTAATACATATAGGTATTTACACAAAGCTATAGTTTTTCTTTTGTTCTTATTCTAGGAGTAAATAATCATGTCGGACGTTACAACCTTCGTTAAGTTTAGTTTTAGTTTAATAAAAAAAATGTTTTTTTTTTGTTTAAAAAAGTGGTGGTGATTCCTGAGATCATAATATAATAGTTTAGTTTTGGAAGATCCTATTTTACGGTTATTTCATTTGGGGGATGGTTGTAAAAAAAAAAAATGGCTATGGCATAATGACTTATCCTGATGCTAACTTTGTTTTCTTATACTAAAATTCTATGATCTATTTTCCCTGAGAAGTTCGTATATATATTTTTTTTTTAATTTTGGCTTCAAATATTGTTTTTTTTTTTTTTTTTTTTTTAATATTTAAATGGCTATCACGAAATATTTAATATAAATACAATAATAATAATTTACATATAGACCAACTCTTGGCCAGCCATTGCGAATGATTCGACTTTAACTATTTCAAACTTTGGCGCCAATGTGGTATTATTGGAAGAGGAATCTGAATTATTGTCTTCGACACTAGAAATTGCTTGATTTGGAGAATTGCTCTCCAATGCCAACGGAGTTTCAATTGTTAGTGATTTGGCTGTTTTTCTGCGACTGGCGGGGGCTTTGGACTTTTTGACGGGCTTTGGACGCATGTGAATGTCGCTATGTTTGCGCAAGTGATCCTTACGGCAGAAGCTTTTGTTGCACAAATCACAGGTGTGAGCTTTGAAGCCAGTGTGAATGGCCTCTTTGTGGCGGCGCAAATCGGTCTTGTGGTGGAATTGTTTGGGACAGACATCGCACTTGTGCGGCTTGTCTTGGGATTTGTGCCTGTCTAAATGGGATTCGTAAATTTCTTCAGATTGAAAGCGCTTACCGCATTTTTGGCATCTGTATGGCTGCTCTCCGGAATGGAAGCTCTTGTTGTGTTGCGTGAGGTAGCAGATCTTGGTGAATTCTTTGTTGCACTCGACGCACTTGAGGCGACCTGTGGGTAGAGTGGTGGACGTGGCATTTGTGGTGGTTTCTCGCTTGCGTTTGGCGGCTGGTTTTCGGATTGATTGCGATTGTTCATCTCCGTTGGAGAGTTGATTCGTTGTCGAAGAAGACACAGTTGGAGAATAGGGATTTGTTTGATCGTTCTGCTGCGGTCCCGCAGCGGTGGTGTGCATTGGTGGGATGTCAGCTTCCTGTGGCGAACTCTGCGAGCCAAAAGGTGACATTCGACTGTAATAGGACTCGGGGACGGCTGGAGAGGGAGCTTGCATTAGATTTTCCTTAAACGATGGTATACCGCCTGTGAATCGCTGAAGATCGAGCATCGATGGCTGATGTATCAATTGGACGATGTGGCCATTAGCGTCTAGGGCGACCATCTGCTGCTGCATGTGTTGTTGCTGATTCGGTTGGAATGATGTGGCATTTGTGAGCGATGCGATGTCGACGAAAGAGTTGAGCTGAATTAGGTCCTGGTCGTCATTACCAATAATAGTGGGATAGCTCTGTTGGTGCTCCGCCACCTGTTGTTGCAGATGTTGGTATGATGGGATGGTGGTGATGGTGTTGTTGAGTGTGATGGGGGTGGTGGTGTTGATAGCCAAAGGGTTGATGATGTATTGCTGCTGCTGCGGCGGCTGCTGCTGCTGTTGATCCATTATATTGTGGATAGTGGTGGGTGTGTTGAAAATGGTGGTGGGCTCCTGTTGGTGGTGGTGGATGGGGTGGACCTCCCGGTATTGGTGGTGGGAGATAATATGGGGAGATTGAAGCGGCGGCAGCAGCCGCTGCTGCTGCGGCTGATGCAGGCTGATGGTTGACTGATAGTCCTCCTCCAGGCTGCTGCTGTTGTTGTTGCTGCTGCTGGGGCTGTGTTTGGGGCTGGACCCCTGTAATTCCTGATGATGATATTGGTCCTCCTGCAGTTGGAGGTTGATGTTGTTGCTGCTGGTGTTGTGAAGTTGTTCCTCCTCCCGATCCATGATGGATACTTCTGTGCTCGAAATGGTCAGCAGGCCCCTCGGTTGGGAGGCTTGGACGGAGGGACCTGCTAGCCCGTTTGGGTGACCGTTTAAATTACTTTGTGGGTGGTATTGTTGGAATGTTTGAGATTGTTGTTGTTGTTGCTGCTGTTGTGCCTGTGATGAAAACCCATTTGGCGATTGTGATGTGTATTGCGATGAGAAATCTGGACTTCTGGGCGGCTCCGGTGGTATAGGCGGCGGTTGTCTGGCCTGGCTATTGCGATGGTGTTTGGAATTCGGATCGCGGGCTGGGTGGTGATGGGCGCTTATTGGCATTGTCGCCGGATCGGGTTGACCCGATGATTTAACTGCATTTTTGTGCAGAGTTGTGTTGTAATGTCGCTTTAGATGACCCGAACTGGTGAACCACTTATTGCATGCGGTACAATTATAGGTTTTCGGACGACGTGCCTCATTTGATTTCCATGTGGCACTCTTTGCTGAGCTGCCGCTGCTTGGCAACGATGATGATGGCGGCTCAAAGTTTCTATATTGAGTTATATTATCTTGGGGCGTTGTGGTGGATGGAAACTCCGACGGGCTTGACGACACTGGGTTGTTTCCTGTTGCCAAATCGGTACTGCCGAATGGCTTGTCATCTGGACGAGTTTGTGGAGCTATCGGTTGGCCATATTCAACACTACTTATTGATGGCTTCAATGATGTGATTCCAAAATTTGTAGGTGAAGCATATTCTGACTTTATCGGATGGAATTCGCTCTTGATCGTAGTAAATTCCTGCTTGGAGTAGTAGCCTGCATGTTTATTATCCGCAGCCAGATGAGGCGGTCCGGCCATGTAAGCGGGATGTAGTTCCTGTGGCCATGTCATAGGGCGTTGCATTGGAAGCAAACCTGAATTGACTACGGCTGCAGCAGCAGTTTCGTCCTCTGGCTGAGGTGGATATACCATTTTTTGAGAGTCCAAGTCCAGAATATCCGAACTGGGAGGCTCTTCTTTGATGTATGGCGCAAATGGGTGATATTGCCCTCTTTCTGAAGCTGATGATGCCGAACGTTCTGCTGCAGAGTTTATGCAATCCTCACTGTTCGGAGCACCATGAATGGCGGAGTAGTGTTCGCTAAGTTCGGCTTCCGTGGCACACAATATACCACATTTATTGCATTGCTTTGAGGACGATGGCGTCGGAGTGCGGTTGGACATGCTCTTTACTTCCGCCATTCCGTGATTTGCTGAGGAATTATTCTGCGATGGACTGGAAGAGCTTACCACTCTGGGGCTTAATGAACTGTTTGACACCGAGCTGCTGGTATTATTGACCGCAGCACCACCATTGGCACTAACAGCTGCCGAATTCGAAGAATGAGAGTTTTGGCTGGCAGTGGCGACTGGTGATAGATGGTGCAAGCCACCATTATTTAAGTACGGATGGAATCGCTGCGACGTAGCCATGACTTTGTAGTCTGCGTGGCCGCCGGCAGTTCCAGCAAGAGTTTGGTTCTGCATTTGATACGATAGAGCTTGATTTTGTTGCAATTGCTGCATGGCACTGCCGTAATCCACACCGGCTGGTGGCGCATGATAAAATTGCTCATAGCCACCCAGATAACCTGCCCCAGGAGGGTGATACGAATGCATGTCTTGGTACATTTGATTTGAGTTGGCTATACCTGCACCCCCACCACTTCCATAAAGGGGATGATGATGATGATGGGGCTGCTGTTGTTGTTGATGGTGATGATGATGTTGCTGTTGGTGTTGTTGTTGTTGTTGGTGATGATGAAGCGTTGTTGACGATGATGACGATGGCGGCGGCAACGCCTGGTGATCTGGCGTTGGTGTTGGCGGTTGATTGTCACTCGAATCGGCCGCGGCACTCACCGTACTATTTGACACCGTATGCAACGGTTGCATTTCGGTTTTAATTCCAGCCATTGTTGGTGATGCCTGCACATTTGTTGGCGGCGTTGGAGGTGATAGCAGTGTACTTATGGTAAATACACTGGAGTCAGTTGCTACCACTATTGGCACCTCAGCACATAACACGTTTTCTCCACCTCTTCCTCCTCCAATGTTTCTTTCACTTTCACCGGTATCTTCTTGTGTTGACGAAGAAAACTGCTGCTCTGGCACTCCAATGACACCTTTCAATGATGAACTTTCTGCTCTTTTATCTAAAGGTGCGATGGTGTCTCTGATACTCCAATTCAGGCTCATTTCATTTTAATACGAACCGTAAGACTTTAATGATTTATATTTAATATCTCAACAATCGAAAGAGTTATTTATCAAAATCAAAACAAATAAATTTAGAGAGAAATAAATAAACAGCCAACTACTGGGCATTAAAAGTACTCGTTGTTTCAAAGCGCACCACCTTACTAAACGCTAAAACACACGAAACACAATGGAAAAAAATATACACCTATAGCCTATAGGTAATCACTTTCTAAATCTTTGTGCCTCGTTTTTCGTTTATTTTCTCTTTGCCGCCGCGTTCAAAACAAAAATCTCTCAAAAAAAGAACCCAAAACGAAAACACTTGTAGCTGTTGCTCGCTATTTATTGATACTGTACTGTGTTGCCCACCTTCACTTGTTTGTACTTTTATCTGGTAGAATTTGTTTTATTAACACACACACACACAAACGTAGCATTTCACTTTTCAGTTTTGTTTAATTAATTTCTTTTTCTTTTTGTTTTATTTAATTTGTGTATTTTTTTTTTGTTGTTTAAATCACGACCCGAATTAATTTATTTTTATTTTTTCTCTTTTAATCGTTATTATTCAAATTTAAAAATCAACTGTTCAAATACCGATTGCACGTCGTTACTTTATGTTCGTTATTTTATATTTGCATTATTTCGATTTGAAATTATAATTGAAATAATAAAGAAACAAAAAAAAAACCGATGTAAATTAGGGAAAACAATATAATTAATTTAATCGTTAATGATTAGAATTTTGCATTAATTTTGAGAACAAAAGGTATTAATTTAATTTGTTTTTTTTTTTTTGTATTTTTGTTTGTCAAAAGGAAATAATAAAAATTAATTTTTTTAAATATGCCAACGAGCCGAAATGGTTATGAAGAAATATATAAAAATTTCCAAAAAACAAAAAAAGCGTTTGTCCTGGTCGACGTTGCAAATACAAATGACGATAGATTTCGGTTTTTGGATTCCATCCGCATTTTCTACACAAAACAAAACAACAAAACAAAGGGGAAAGGGTAGTGACAAAAAAAAAAAAAACCATTATCGTCCATTTATTTACCAACACTAATATATAACGGGGAAAGGCATGGCAACTTGAAATTTCTCCATAACACACACACATACAAGACAAGATGTGATTTGTTATATTTGCGTTTGTGTTTATTATTTGCTACTACACATACCTACGTAGATATTTTGGCTACCTGTTTACCACGCATACATTTCTCTAGGCATATGGACAAATGGACATTCCTTTGGAAATAGTCAGCACAGCATAATATTCATACATTTCTGATAATTTCTAATATCTAGCTACTGCTACTCGTATGTAGATATATCTACTTTGGGATGTGCGTATTAGTGGAACTGTTTTGTGAGTGTTTTCCATTCCACGCTATCCTCTGCTCTCTATCCCATCAACGGACATTGTGGAAAAATGGACACAAAAAATGTCGATGGCAAAAATTATGTTTGATTTTGTGTCAATGTGTGGAGTGGAGTAATCTTATTTTTTTTTTTTGTAAAATTACATCGGCAAAATTTCTTTCTCTTGTTTGTCAAACAAATGCTTGTGGTTGGCAAAATAAAAAGAAAACACCATGAATAATAATGCTGAGAATATAATACAAAAATTTAATGGTAACACACTCTGACCAGGTGACTTTATAATTAGGTATGAAGAGAAAAAATACATCTGAACTGCAAATTCTTAATTTTTCGTTACCAATTAAAAAATATACCTAC
This sequence comes from Leucozona laternaria, assembly GCA_932273885.2. Taxonomy (NCBI): domain Eukaryota; kingdom Metazoa; phylum Arthropoda; class Insecta; order Diptera; family Syrphidae; genus Leucozona; species Leucozona laternaria. The sequence continues at coordinate 64,147,675 of OW026367.1, read as the reverse complement.
CTAACCTACAAGGGAAAGAAAACAAAACAGACGTTTTTTTTTTTGTTATATTTATTTTACTTTGGTTGTGTTTTGTGTGGTAAGGTACTCAACAACACCAGGGATGCCATATATGTATATTTTTTAGTGTGTTGACAAAGAGTGGAAGTTATTCCATTAACAACTTTAAAAAAAATTAAGATCTTTAGGTAGGTTTGAAATTTATCGTTTTCTTAAAAGACCTAAAACTCTGTTTATATCAAATGATGTTCCTACCTAGTACTTATTTTATTTTTTTTTTTTTTAACAAGATTAACCTTAAACCATTTTATTCTTTTATGGTCCTCCTCAGATGAAACAGGGGTGGAATCGGCTAATGCGATCGGTGATTGTCACATTCATGATAATCAAATATGATCAAATTAATTTTTCCGCCTGCGCAAAGTGATCACCAAAAATTATTCAAAACTTGGCATTACTTTGAGAGACAAGTACTGACAGTTGTCATAAATACGATTGTTTGATTTATTTATGGGTTAAATTTTATTTTCAAGAGACACAATTTTGTTTCAAATTGCTTAAGAGTTGAGGAAGTCACCTCACACACCGTGCTTTGACCTATTGGAGCTGACCAGTCCGCACCGACTTGCCTTTGGTAGCCACAACCCCCAGAAAATTCAAAATTAGTACCAGCTGGAGGATAGGAGGAATGTGGGTTGACCCCACCCGAGCTGGCAAATCCAAAAGCCGAAGAATATACATAAATGGATGATGTATCTTTCGTCATCCTAAAGTTTTTTTTTTAAGAACCTATTGATTTTGTAATTTCCAATTATAAAAAGGTGGAATTAGTGTGTGTGTACTCAGGTACTTTGGATCTGGTAGGTCGAAAATATCAAATTTGTTTCTTAGGCCGGACATAGCTATTATGTATGCGATTTTCATTTTCCACATTCTCAGGTCTTAAAAATTATTGCATAGTTTCAAATAAATTAATTTTTCTTGAAACCTTGTCAATTTTACATGAAAATGACACCAAAATAGCTATCACAAGAAAAAGTCACAAAAATATGATTGTCACATGTGACAATCACATTACGCAGACCAAATTTGTTTATTGTGACTGTCAACTATCACAAATCACCTTAGCCGATTCCACCCCAGATGTTTGTATTTGAATTGACATGTAACCATAGCTAGGTAAATATAAATTCAGGAAAGTCCTTTTTAAACCAAATTATTAATCCACAATAGGTATGCATCTAAATAAAGCCATTTTAATTGTATTACCTGCTTACTCATTGTCATTATGAAGAACTAGATAATCTGTTTCCTTAAAAATAAAGAATTTTAAACTGTTACTAAGTTAAATCTGGGTTGAATTGTATTTTCTTTGCTAAATTTTGATTTCTATGGGTTAGATTTTTAATATTTGAAGTTGAATAATTCAATAAACTTATATTTGAATCATTATAGGAGTAGGAGGTAATTCGGTTAAAAATAGAAGCTGCATTCGTTGATCCATTTGATTTTAATCTGTAGTTTAGTAAAACATGAGTTCAGCAAACGACTATGGATACGTCCCTATTTTCTATAGTAAGTTTCTTATACCAGATAAAAAGTAGTGAGTAATGAGGTGATTTCATTACAAAGCAGTATGAAGAAAACATTCAATATTTTTCGAAGGCTGATTCAATCAGATAATTCAATAAAATTTAATCCCCTATTAAATTGTTAGTTACCCACATTTTCCATAGATAAATCAAATTTTGGTTGAGGGGTCGCATTTGTTGTTCAGCTAAGTTAGACTGGAATAACTTTTTTTTTGAAAATATTAACGTATGTAAATAGTTTTATGTTTAGCCAATTAAGATCTATAAAATCTCTGAAATATAGATTTAGGCAAGATTAATTAAATCATCAAGAAACATTTTCAAAAATATTGTGTTGAAATTATTTAAATCTTTAAAAGCATGGCCAGAGGGGCTGTCAATCAGATGAAAGATTTTTAAAATATTTTTTAAAAAAATTGTAAATTAATTGAGTTTTGTTAACACTTGAATTTAAAAGACTCAAAAATATCTGAATACCTCCAAGTTTGCAGAAAAAATGATCGTTTTCTTAGTGGAATTTTCTATATTCAGTTGTTCAGTTATTTTTGGAAGATTTTTTTTTACATTCATCTACCTATAAGTATTTAAAAAAGTTCGACAAAATTGTCTCATTTTTTCTATGAAATAGTAATTCTACCGACCCCTATTCCGGATGTTGTTTACCTAAAACAATAGTTAATCGGAACAGCCCCATCAACGACAATTTGTGTTCTCTGCAATCATCGCCTTTGCTCCATAGACACACCATTATGGAGTGTCTTTGCTTTTCTCCATTACAAGGATATACATAGCTGTTTTATTGATACATTAATTGAGGCTTATAGAACCACATTGTCGTTTTAACTGCAAAAAGCCTTAAGTAACATTTTAATATCCACTAGGTATATTGAGCTCTAAAATGTTATCACACAAATCCAAAGTAATATTTTCGACGAACGGCAGCCCTGGTTGTGATGGTCTAAAAAAGACAGAAGAACCAACAGCAGTAAAAGTGAAAAAGATGGAGATGGACTTCAAATCAGACCGGGTAGTGAGCACATGGTCCCGCGTCTTTTTTTTCCAACATATTTATAAAATAAAAAGAAAAGAATAAAGAAGATGACAACCAAAGACAATTATCTACGGTAGTATGTAATATATATAATCTTCGACTGCATATACGTTAACATACATATGGAAGTATGTGTAGAGAGAATGATGGAAATGCAGAAGAAAACAATAAAACCTAGGTTCCTCTGTCCTCCCCTCTTCAGAACTGTTATTTTTTTTTTCTGTGTTTGAAGAAGATAAACAAACGAAAAATGGTTTGAACAGCAAGCAAAATTCGGATTTCGGATATAATATGTATGTAGGTAATATATCCGTCCGAACCATAAACATTTTATCTAGTGAAGGAAAAAGAAAGTTATTTCTTTTATTTGTTGGGATTGGGACTTGGGAGTGTGGATCCTTCAATGAATTTTTGGATGAAGAGTGGTGAGAGGTGACCTACGGAGAAGGGGGTTTCTGGGACTGCTACTTAATGCACACACGGACACGATGATAGAAGAAGTAGGTATATTCCCGTCACTCGTCGCGTCCCCCGGACACCATCTTCTTTGGCACGCATTTGACCTTGTAATGCATTTAAAGGGAGTCACCACATGTCGAAAGATAGGTAGAGCTAGCTGTACCTATCTACTCACTGGGAATGGGAAATCAGAGCGAACTGCAAGTGAACTTGGTTCGGGAATCAAAATTATGTTTGGGACTTGGGAGCCTGGAGTTTGGGGTTCAATAGGAAACGGGAGATTTTTGTTTGAATTATGATGACAGTTTGCTTGCGAGTAGGTATTGAGGTTGGCATTAGATAAGTAGGAGGTATTTTTTCTAAGGGTTGTTTTTTTTTTATTTAGTAGGCTAAATTGTCAGATAAAAGTGGGGTTTGCTGCTAAATGATGAATGAAGACTTCACGAGATGGAATTTCCTTATTTGTGATTAGGTACATAGGTAAGGTAGGTAGTTATAGGTAGGAGTTGGTGCTTGCTGGGAGTTGAATGAATTAGTTGTTGGTATAGTTGCACTGCGATCTACAAACCCCACTTACAAACCTAAATGTGTAGGTACCTAACCTACATTGTAGGTACTTAGGTAGATACCTACCTATGGACTTTTTGGCGCTCTTTGGGAATGTTTGATGATGAACTGTGCATGTTGTGTGCATAATCTATCCTATCTATCTAAAGAAGCGAAGGAGAAAGATTGAATGGACACTTGGCGAGAATATTTATTATGAATTATAAATGCGTAGGTAGGTTAGGTAGGTACCTTTATAGGGATACCTACATATGAAGATACATTAACGAAATAGGATCTATTTAAATAGGTATAGGTAGGTAGCCAAAACCCATTTTTTGTATTGTTGACAAAGCAGCTAACTGTTATGGCACGCTTATGGGTCGTTCGTTGACTTCTTGATCCGTAAATATTTTTTTAGTTTTATTCTAAGGTCATAATTTGTACCCTCGATAGGTACCTATCTACATCCTTACCTACCTACCTAATGTAGGTTCGGTGTATATCATATAGGTATGTTGACCGCGAGTTCATTAAAGTAAGTTACTTACCTAGGGTAAAATTACTAGGTTGGTAGTAGATACCTGCCCAACTAACGTCTTTTCCACTACTTTATGGTGTTGAATAACACAAAATTCTGATCAAATAGGATTTTAAAATACCTACCTAGGTACCTATACATAAATGTACCTTTGTATGCAGGTTCATAGCCTGTAGGTAGGTACCTAAGTACACACATGGCTAGATAGCTACGATCTTGCTGATTAGAAAAAAGTAGCTTATCATATAAATATTCCGCTTTGTGAAAACTCAGAAACTTATTGTTGCAGAAATGATTTAAATTATAGGTAGGTAGGTAGATGAGTTATATATACTTACCCATACTTTTGTTTAAAAACCATAAAAGAATATTAAGGGGATTCATATGCAACGTCGTAAAACACTAGATACAATTATCTTTTGGATAAGTTTATCTTTTGGTAAATGAACTGTCAAATTTTGTATGGGAAATGGTTTACGCAAATTGGATAAAATGATCTAAGGATTTTGCTGCGGAATTTCATACAAATTTATTTGGACAAACTTATAGGTACAAACGTCATTGTGACGTCAAGTCAAGTATCTAGAATTCTCAGCCATAACCATGGTTGGTGTTACATGGCCTTTTCGATTGGTAATCCGGAAGAACAATTTGATACGTGTGAAGGCTTCTGGAACGATTCTGAAAACAAAACCAGAAGAAAATTTCTCTTCTTTTCAGAAAAAGAACTGTCATCACAGATTAACCATGTGAAGATGAGAATGTTTCGCACCCTCCAAAACCCATTTGTTTAAATTGTTGTATTTGTAATTTCATCCCGCGTAGATGAATAGATGTGAATTGCAACAACAATTTAACCAGGTGTGTGAGGATCCGTACTGTGTATGTGTGAGGTTTTTTCACACACATTCTCATTTTTTATCTGATATCTGACAGTTCAAGCTTGTAGTCAAATTAAAATGGCTGCCGGGGATTCTTATCTTCATGTGGCTAATCTGTGACTGTCATTCTGACTCCAACCGAAAAGGCCATTAGATCTTCTAAAATTGCATCCTCTTTTTATTTCTGTTTATCTTTTGTTAAAAGTTAATTAGAAGGATTTTACTTTTGTAACAGAAAATGCACAAACCATCATTTTTCCCCAATAGTTCTAAAATGAGTAAATCATTAAAGGCAATTTGTTCATATAATTGCACTAGTTTCTGTTTTTTGATTATTATTATTACTGGCGTGTTTTATTTAACTTTTTAAAATTTTTTGTCAGGAAATAATTTTTTTGCACAGATAGGTTAGGTTAGGTTAGGTATTAAGGGGTGTGCACAGCATGAAGCCGTTGCGTACACGGGGGCCTACTGGTCCATTGTGATCCCCTCTAAAAGTAAAAATTTAGCATCGATGCCCCTCAATTCTGTTGATTAGCGTAGACTGGCTCGTTAACGAACCAGCCTGTGCTATCTATAAATTTCCTCATGCTTGCCATTGAGACCTGTGCTAGATCATCCAGTTCTCCAACGAACCTGTTTCCGAAATGACGGAGTCGGCTGGTTTGGAGGTTCGGACAGTCGCAGAGCAGGTGTTTAATGGTCTCCATTTCCTCCTCATCCTGACAGCTCCTACAAAAATCGGGTGCAAATGCCCCTATTCTGTTAGCCATTATGCCAATGGCGCAATGACCTGTTAGTACACCTATCAAGATTTTAATGTTCTTTTTACTCAGCGATAAGATATACCGAGTTTCCTTTTCATTTGTGTTAGGCCATAAACTTCTAGAGATTACACAATCGTTCCTGGATTTCCAGGAGATATTGATTTTCTCTTTTAGTTTAAGGTCTATCTTCCTCTTGAGTACCCCAATCGGGACGAGTGGTCCCCTAACTGAATGGTCGCTACTACTTATGTCTGCCTCTGACCCTTTCCTGGCTAGTTCATCTACTATATCATTCCCTTCTATATTGCTATGTCCGGGAACCCAGCAGAGCTTTACCTGGTTAGTGTGGCAGATCTTGTTTAATTCCTTTCTACAGTTTAAAACTGCTTTTGATCTTATGGTCTCACTGGCTAAGGCTTTGATAGCAGCCTGGCTGTCCACGAAAAAAGTAATCTCCGAAGAGCTTAGCTTTTCGTGATGTGCCAATTCAGCTGCTTTTCCAATGGCAAAAATCTCGGCCTGAAAGACACTACAGTCAGCCGGGAGTGTATATGACGCTCTGATGTTGAGAGATTGGCAAAACACTCCAGCACCTGTTCCCGATTCCATTTTTGAACCATCAGTGTAGAAAGGGATACCCTGTTTACTTATAAGTGAATTGGGATCCCAACCCTGTCTTTCTGGTATGAAAATAGAAAATTTCCTATCGAAATCTAGTAAAGGGGGGATGTAATCGGTGGTCTCCCTCAGTCCTGGAATCGTGTCATATCTTTGTAAGATTGACCCGTGGCCATAAGTGCTGTGCCTCCAAAAACTCAGTTCTCTTAAGCGAATTGCAGTTTTGGCTGCCGTGCACTTTATGAACTCTTCCAGAGCCGGGAGGTCCAAGATCATTTCCAATCCAGCTTGTGGTGTGGTTCTTTGAGCCCCTGTTATTCCTACACAGGCTAGTCTCTGTACCTTATTCAGGTTCTTGAGATAGCTTGATTTTTCCACCGCCTTCCACCATACAATAGAGCCATAGGTAAGAATGGGTCTGACAATCGCTGTGTACATCCATTGGATGACTTGCGGTCGCATACCCCAACGTACACCGAAGGTCTTTTTGCATGTGTAGAATGCACATAGTGCTTTTTTCATTCTTTCCTCAGTATTACGCTTCCATGTAAGCTTGGAGTCAAGGATTACTCCTAGAAATTTAGCTTCCTTAGAAGGTATTAGAGGAATGCCATTTAGTTTGGGAGGGTTGAAGCCCTCCAGTTTCCTTTTCTTCGTGAACAGAACTAGCTCTGTCTTGGTGGGGTTGACCCCGAGACCATTCTTAGTTGCCCAAGAAGATAAATCCTTTAATGCATTTTCCATAATGCTTTCGATGATGGTAAGAAACTTGCCCGATACCAAAACCACTATGTCATCTGCATATGCTACTATTTTAATGCCCTGATCTTTGAGCTTTGTGAGAATTTTGTTGACTACGAGGATCCAGAGCAGGGGTGAGATGACTCCTCCCTGTGGTGTGCCTCTTGTAACTGTTTTCTCAATAGTGCTAACTCCTATTTGAGAGTTGATAATTCTGCCATTTAACATGGTGAAGATCCAATCGACCATGACAGATTCAACCCCAACTTCAACTAAGGCAGTCTTGATCGATTCCGTTTTAACGTTATTAAACGCACCCTCGATATCAAGAAATGCTGCCAGGGTATATTCTTTATGTTCAAGACTTTTCTCTATATGTGAAACTACTTCGTGCAAAGCAGTCTCCACTGATTTACCTTTAAGGTAAGCGTGTTGGTAGTTGCACAAATTGTTTTCGTTGAGAAGTTCTCTTACATGTAGATCAATTATCCTCTCTAGTGTCTTAAGGAGAAACGAAGAGAGACTTATTGGTCTATAATCCTGAGCGGTCGAGTGAGTCGGTTTCCCTGCTTTTGGGATAAAGACTACCTTGACCTTTTTCCAGTTATTAGGGACGTATCTAAGTTTGATACAACTTATGAAGATTACCCTAAGCCACGGAGTTATTACTTTGAGAGCATTTTGAAGAAGAGCTGGAAAAATCTCGTCTGGTCCCGCTGATTTATAGGGTTTGAACGAGTTCATTGCCCAGATAATCTTCTGCTCTGTAATAACCTGATTTAGTTCTAAATTTGATTCTGTGTGAGTAAAATCCAGCGTGCTCGATTGCAAGCAATCAGAGCTTTCTGGGTTTTTACAACCGGGGAAATGAGTTTCCATGAAGAGTTCAAGCGTTTCTAGGCTCGAGTTCGACCATGATCCATCAGGGTGTTTTATGTACCCCGGGATCGTGGGATTAAGGGCCAGGGTTCTACGGAGCCTTGCCGCCTCGCTTGTTTTTTCAATGGATTCACAATGTTTAGCCCACGAATCCTTTTTGGCCTTTCTTAACTCTTTGGTGTAAGTGTTAAGTGCGGCTCTATAAGACTTTAAGTCCTCTTCTAATTTACTCAGTTTAGCTTTATTGAAAAGTTTTCTAACCTCTGTTCTACGTTTCTTTAGTACACCACTCCACCAGGGTGGTTTATTGGAGTTATTGGAACGAGATAAAGGGCAGTGTTTTTCAAAAGACATTCTCATTTTGCTGGACAAGTTTTGGACAACAGTGTCAATGGTTGAAATACTTAGACTTGTATTGTCCTCTGGTGGATCAATACAGTCTTTCAGCCATTTTTCGTACTCTGTCCAATTCGTCCTAGTTGGGTTCCTGTAAGGTTTCTTTTCGGTAAAGTTCCTGTCTATAGAGAAGAGTATCCTAAAGTGATCCGAAAAAGATTCTTTAGGTGAGACTCTCCAGTCTTCAACTGAAATTTTACTATTATTGTTAATAAGAGTTAAATCTATGATTTCCTCCCTGTTTTTGTTTCGAAAGGTAGGGTGATTGCCCCTATTACATAACGATAAATTAGAACAGAGAATATATTCAAAAATTGACTCACCCCTTTTATTGATATCCTTTGAGCCCCATTGGGTGTGGTGAGCGTTGGCATCACATCCTACCACCAAAGGTGTATCGCTTGCTTTGGCATGGACCACAAGATCGCGGACAGTTTTTGATGGTGGGCTCTCCTCCTCGTACGGCATGTACGTCGACGCTAAAATGAAGTTTCCTTCATTCGATTCGACGCTGATTGCCGTGTTGTCCTTGTTGCTGTACCTAGATAGGAAGAAAGCGTTAATTGATTTTTTCACTAGGATACAACTTCTAATATCACCTTCATCTGACGTGGAATGAAAAAGGTTGTAGTGTTTTGACCTCAACCCACGGATTCGGTTTTTGCCTAACCATGGTTCCTGGATCAAGGCCACATCCACGTTCTCGTGAGACATGTAGAGCGTACGGTCGTACGTTGCTGCTTTAGCGTGGTGCAGGTTTATTTGCACCACTTGCAGCTTTTGACTCCCCTTTGCCTTCATGCCTCTTAACCTTTACGGTTCCGAGACCATACCTCAACACGTCTTTCCTTTCTCTCAGCAGAAGGTCAGATTTCTTGTCTGCCACAAACAAGAGGTCCTTCCCTTCGCCTCCATGACTCTTTCTTGAGTGTTGAAGCTTCCATTCCAAAATGGGAAGCTCTTTGTTCTGCTTCGCCAACAGCTTAAGAATGGCTGCGTCCTCATGTTCTGAAGGAGGGGGGATCCATATGCTAAACTGCTGGCGGAGTGGTAGAGCTGCGGCGGGTAGAACCTCAAGGGAGGAACCTTCCCATAGTTCGCCAATGTTGGCGATTGTACGGTTCAGGAACTCCCGTGATTTCTGGTCACCGCAGCAGACCACTTTAACTCCTCGCCGCCATCCGGCACCATCAAAGATATAGTCTTCAGAACTATCGTTCTCTGATGCTGCCATCATTTTTGCACAGATAAATTTTTGACGTTTGACGAACAGCTGATTCAATTACGCAGCATTTTTACAAATGAATAAAGGCTGTCCCAAACCAACGCGAAACATTCGCGCGAATATGCGACGACTGAATAATGTTCGAAGATTCGCATCGCGCCAGTGTGGGTGCTCCCATTAATCTCCATGTAAATAAATTAAGACAGGCGGAAGTTTCGTTGTCGCGCCGAGTGTTTCGCGTTGGTTTGGGAGAGCCTTAAAAAGGACGTTCACGTAAACTTATGTTTTTACACAATTGGTACCTAAACTTATTTGGTTGCATGAATATACCCTTATGTCGTTTTCGTTTGGATTTCGGAACTGTTCCATTCCTATCTAAAATGGGAAATTTGGAGTAAAAGGAGTGAAAAAGGAGTAGCTCCGAACGTCCACTCGAAAACGACATTAGTGATGCACAAATATTTGAAGTTTATGAATTAACGCTTTGATTGTAGGTACTTAAACTTATTATGTACCAGTACCTAGCCAGTCACTAGTGTTCGGCCTCTTTCTACAAAATGTTTAATAATAAAAAAATAAACATTATTTGCATGCGCAAATACCTACATTGATACTATAGGGTTTTCCAATAAGAGGTGTTATTTTGAATAGCCCGCTATTTCGGTAGCTGTCACTTTTGAAGCTGTCATTTGTAGACATTTGACAAGTAGAAACTACGCCATTAATAAAAATGGAACGATACACGCTTCAACAACGCATTGAAATTATTAAAATTCACTATAAAAATGGTGAAAATTTGGCAGAGACGGTTCGTAAAACTAAAACATTTTTGGGTCGTCGTGATTTTTGGGTTGTCGGACCGCAATACAGAAATTGGTGGACAAATTCGCGCTGTTGGGACAAGTTAGTGATGTGAAGAATAAAACCCGTGCACGTCGCTCAAGAACAACTGAGAATATTGCTGTTGTAGCCCAAAGTGTTGAAGAAAACCCAGGTTTGTCCATTCCTCGTCGTTCTTTGGAATTAGGCATTCCGCAAACGTCATTACACAGTATTTTCCATAAAGACTTGGGTCGTAAGGCTAATAAAGTTCAGTTAACACAAGAACTCAAGCCGGCTGATCATCAACAACGTCGTGTCTTTGCTGATTGGGTCCTTGAAATGCATGAAAATGATCCGGAATTTCATCGAAAAATCATCTTGACTGATGAGGCCCATTTCCACCTCGGAGGCTACGTCAACAAGCAAAACTGTTGCATCTGGGGCTCGGAAAACCCAAGAGTTATTGTTGAAAAGCCTCTCCATCCTCAACGCGTCACTGTTTGGTGCGGTTTATGGTCCGGCGGGGTCATTGGACCTTACTTTTCGAAAATGAGGCTGGAGCAACAGTTACGGTCAATGGATTGCGCTATCGAGAGATGATTAATGATTTTTTATGGCCGGAATTGGATGGTATTGATGTGGACAACGTTTACATTCAACAAGACGGCGCTACGTGCCACACAAGCAATGAAACCATCGATCTTTTACGGGAAAAGTTTCCGGACCGTGTTATCTCTCGAAGAGGTGATCACAATTGGCCACCGAGATCTTGTGATTTAACCCCTTGCGACTACTTCCTTTGGGGCCACGTGAAAGATAAGGTCTACGCTAACAGCCCAGCGTCGATTCAAGACCTTAAAGATGGAATTCGTGAGGCTATCGAGGACATAGGGCAGCCACTTTGCGATTTGGTTATGGAAAATTTCATGAAAAGGATATGGTCCTGTAAGCGTGGTCGTGGCGGCCATTTGGCTGATGTTGTGTTCCATTATTAACGGCATACCTTCTTCTTTATAATGAAATAAACATCCGATCATTTATCTCAAAAAATGCCATTTTTCTTTGAATATCAAAATAACACCTCTTATTGGAAAACCCTTTACATAGGTACCTAGATCCTTGTAAAAAAAATGTTTACCCTTTGAAGGTCGTTGCGATCAATAAGTGCGTTTTAGAGTTTGCGAGTGCTAGCAGAACCAATAAGCAAAAGAAGTAAGTTTCAGTGTTCTCTGAGACTATATTTGTTTGTTTTGTGTTTTTTTGTATAAATAAAACAATAATTGACCATAATATATTAAAAAAAATTAAATTTGTTTGTTTAAAATTATTAAAAATAAAGTGGCCGGATACTGGAACACAATTTTTATGAGAAGTTCTAGTAACCGGCCAGCAGGGTGGCCGGATACTAGATTTTTGCCTGGAAACGAATATTTTATCTCTTTTACGCTAAAAGGAAGCAGAATCCACTTAAATGTATTAAATGAGTAATGTTTCAGTATCCGGCCACTGTTTTCGGTCAAAAAATTATGGTGGCCGGTTTTTAAAACAAACAGCACCAGTAAGCGGCCACATAACTAATTGTATATAAATTCATACTACTTTGTCAAGAAACAGTAGAACAAGAATTACAAGACCTTTGAAGAACTCAAAAAATCAAACTTGCTTTATAGGATCTTCAACAATAAGTACAATGTACCAATAGCATAGACTTATTTATGGTAAGATCGATGACGCTTGTAAAACCAAAGGACCTGAATCCTTTTTATCTCTCGAGGAAGAGCAGCACACAACAAATTGGGACACTTTGATGTTGCAAAAAGTGTGGGTTCACGTTAAAGAAATCCGATCTTTTTGACACCGTCCAAAAATTTTTAAAAGTGAAATAAGGAAAAATCCATTCAAAGATGATTGACTAAGAAGAACGTGGCTTAAGCTGTTTTTTAAACGAAACCCGTGCTTGAGCCTATGAGAAGCTGAGACCATATCTAAGGGTAAGGGCATTAAGAACTGGTTTCGCGATCTTAAGACCTTTCTTAATGAAAATCGCCATGATGATGTTCTTCTTGATCCTTAAAGAATTGAGATGAAACTGGTTTTTCCTTACAAAAATATTAAATATTTTACGCCCGATTTCTTCTTCACAGAAGTACTAAGCCAGCCTTGTACCCAGTCTAGCTAGACCAGGTACTGGCTCTGGTACTCGGTCCTAACGAAAAGTAAGTACCTGAGCACTTCTTCACATCACTATAGTACCGGATCTAAATTCATCAAGCGATACTAGGACTTAATACGTCTAATACTGGTATAATTCAGACTTTGACACAATTTTGGCATTTCAAATATTATGTTGATATTTGATTTTGATTGAGAAATATTTTAGTTTATTTTCGAATGGATTATGTCTATTTTAACAAAGGAAAGGACATTATATCCATTTTAAGATAACTTATACATATGTCTCTCCTGATAATAGCATCAACTATCAAATTTGTCACGCGAATGTGACTTCAACGATTTTTTGGTCTTCGATTTACGCAGTTTATAGCAAGACGGTAGTCGTTGCTACAAAGGGAGTGAGAAGATGCAGAATAGCAATGCAATCCTACCGACATAATGGTATACTGTGTCCTGAATCAGCTTTTGATTTAAATAAAAAATTGGGTGTAATTTTGTGCTTGCATTTTTTGTTTTTGTATAGGTTGTGTGGTGACAAGCTTGGAGAAATTGTGTACAATTCATGTTCGGTTAATGCAATTCATTGGTCGCGTTCGAGAAACTTTTCAAAGAGACATTGTTTCTCGATATAATGTCCATAAACCAAAGGCATAAACGTCCATGAGACAACATATTCAATCTCATTATGTCATCCCACGTATGTTAATAAAAGGAACACTTATTCTTCACTGTGCATGTGCAGTTGTAAAGTTGCAGTATAAGAATTAGAAAACAAACTATTAGCTATGGTCCAACGAGAAAAATGGATGAAACTAAAGGTGGGGTCAGTACGAAGTCTGCTAGTAGCTAAATATCTACAAAAGCGATTTATTATACCAATTTAAAAAAAAAACACCAACCAAGAAACTACCGATGAAATTTCTCTGATTCACGTACTAGCGCCAATAGACTGCCGATTTGAAAGTCCTACCTAATACCGAGTCCTACCTAATACTCGGTACCAAATTGACAGGACTAGGGCCTAGAACTTGTGTGAAGAAATGAGTTGATACCAATTTGAGTACTAATTTTAAGACTATAGTACCGGTACTAGCATTAGGACTCTGTGAAGAAATTGGCCATTAGAGATATCAATCCCGAAAACTGATCAAGAGCCTCAAGAAAGAGAAAAAGAAAACATCGATCTTGCCCCACTATATATCAACCTTGTTTTCGACCTTAACAAAAAGGCAACGTTGATGTTAGCTGACATCAGTAATATAGCTTTTAATGAGCAGTTGTTTTCCGAGTATGGCACCAGAGCACCACATCTGTCAACAAGTAATGGAAACCGAATTGAATTAAGAGCAAAACCATTGGATTCTCCTTTTCCTATCCTGGCATCTATTGGCTTACCAATCTACCTATGTCGTTTATTTGAATGTAGTTTTAACTACGGTTCAATAAAATTGAAGATCACTGAAAATCCATTTAGAGACCCAATTTTTCAATCATAAGTTAAGCAGCCAGTTAGCTATCAGAAGAATAAATAGGAATAAATTTTTGATTTATTTGAAGAATAGGTACGTACTATCTGATATTTAAATGACTATTGAAAAATTGACCCTTAAGCACCCAAATAAAATAATATCTGTATCTGTAGTGTTTCTAAATATTAATTTCTAAAGAATAATAAATAAAGTAGATATTGGCAAAATTGTTTGATTAGAGTTTTTAGTTTCCTATAAAATTGGACCTCTGGCTGGATACTGGATCAAAGTGGCCGGGTACTGAAATTTGGTGGACGGGTACTAGTGAAAAAGAACTTTTTTAAAAGAGAAATTGTTATTAAAAAATATATAATAGCAATTTTAAGTTTATATTTTTTTTTTAAATACTTAACGTGCAGCATAATTAATTAGCACAAAAAATATAAATGTATATAATCAGGCAAATTAGTTATGCAGCCTCAGGGCCGGAATATGTATTAGATGACCGGGTACTGGTACACTTACCCTACCTACCTACTAAATCGTTTAAAATTTTGCGCCATTAGCTATGTAGGTATAGGTACCTACCTTAACAAAAGTCTAGGCTGCGCTGTTTAAAATAAGTTTTTAATCTTTTTATTTTAAATATAACGGAAATTCTCTTTTATTTAAAAAAAAAAATAATGAATTTACTCTTCCTTTATTTTAAAAAAGCAAAATTCACAGCATTTATAGTCTTTTAGCTTACCATATGCTCATACAGAAGGAAGGTCAAATAACATTGACATACATTTGACACAGGTACATAGAACCACTACACACATAAAATCCTTTTAAATATATATACATAGGTACGTGTACCTATCAACACACCACCGCAGATCACACAAGACGCAAACATCTCACGCAGCTTCCTGAAAAGAAAAAAAAAAAAAAAAACGTTCCAGAAAAAATCCCGCCATCAAAAGGATCACACGACACGATGCACGACTGCTTCAATGTATATGTATGCCACAATTTAAGACTAAATATTATGCTGCATTGGTATTCCTGTCTGTAGAATAATCAATAAATGAAAGCCTTAATTTTTGTGCATTCATGCATGCATCGGAATTTGAAAAACGCATCTGCATGGAACAAAAGAATTTCTTTATGTATGGATACATAAATACATATATTTGTATGTTTATGTGTAGGTATGTATGTAGATTATCTGTTGAGTAAATATATAGAAGCATAGAACATAGGTACATATTGTATTGGTAATTGTGCACAACAGGACGACCAAAAGAAAATCGCATGTGCGTTTTGCTAAAATTTATTGGAACGTATTTTTCGCATACGTAGGTAGGTATTTGTATGTAGGATTTTTTTTGTATTTCAACAATGCAGATGCGCGTTGGCGGGTTTTACTATGGGAAATTAGAAATGTAACGACTAACGAGAGTAACTGCTATCTTCGGAAGCCAGTAAGATCAGACACTTAAGATTGCGTCTTGACAACAGAAGAGAATAGAGGTAGATGCAGATATGTACCTAGGTATGTAATTATTTATGAAGATGAAGAATAAAAATCTCAGATAATCCAATGAATCTAACGTATTTATAGGCATGCACGTAATGAGTTAACGATGGTACTCGTATACCTACATTATGTACCTATGTATGTAGGAATCCATCCTATCTCGTTCGTTAAGCTCGCGATTCATAGATTAACTGCGCATTTATTCATTGAAATAAATTAGGTAGGTAGGTACCTAATTCCTCGAGGAACAGTACACAATTTTCGGGATGCTTTTTAGAGGTAAGTAACATATGTACCTAGATACCTAACCTATCTAGTACATATCTGTATAAAACGCTTACCAATATCTACCCACAGGCGGATTAAGATTTTTAGAGGCCTAATCACGCTACTGATCCGTGTTTCTAATTAGTCAAGTAAAAAAAGTATGTCCGACCAGTGGTTCCTTAAAAAGGACAGTCTTTGCTTTAGTTGTATGTCCCATTTATAGAAGCACCTTTAATAGGATAGGTAGGTACCTATGTATATGGGTACATTCATGTTATTTGTTCTAAGACTCTTGCGCACCAGAGTGGAGAAGGTACCTACCTACATTTTTAGTTTTAAGCTTTTTCTCAACGAGAGATTTTCTCCACTGAAAACTAAAACCAGCGCCTTGCCTAAACTAGACAAAAACTTGTCATTTTTCCAGGCGGGAAAAAATGTTAAAACTGAGAAGTGAATTTGGATTCATTAAAATATATTTATTTATTTTGTTTTAAGACTTTACAAGTACTATATTTTTGTTCAAAGTCAAAAATTTGACAGACAATTTTGAAACTGAAGAATTTAACGTCATTGATGCTTTGTTATTAATTTAAAAAGTGTAGTTCAGTGTAGTTTCAACGAACGATCGACGATGAAGACCAAATCGACCCGTTGACAAAATGATCAGTTTGATACGCTGAGAAATTTTCAAATCAGCCCAGAGAATGATTTTATCTAATATCACCAATAAAACAAAGAAATAGATTTTGATTTCTTTAAATTTTATCGAAATGAATTCAGAATTGTTTTCCAAGTTTTCCAAGTTTTTTTGACGATTTTTTTTCACAAATTCTTACAATTTGCTGTCAAAAACCCATAGAAAAAAATATGTGAGTGCCGGGACTCACGGTTAAATATGTGTAAACATCAACGTTTGTCCAAGTGCCTGATTTTTGTTATTGAACGTCATCAAAAGAAACATATTGAATAATTAACACTACATTACCTATATGTAGGCAGTGCTTAAAAAGCTTAGTGTTGAAAGAACGGCAGCGAAATACCCAGTGGGGGAACCGCTGTAACGAAATTTCCAAGCACTAAAAGGCTGGTGGTGAAGTGTCCAACGAACGGTGAAGGTTCGGTACTGAAAGGTCCTGCTTCGTAGTTCACTCTCAACTTTAAGATGACTTCACATTACACATGGTTATTGTTTATGGTAATCACTCTCTGAGCATCGACAAACAACAACTGTCAGCGGAGAGCACTAAAATTCCACCAAATTCCAAAGGAACTTAATAGTTTGACTGACAGGGGCCGAATTAAAATATCCAGTTAGAACTGTCAACGAACTTGCAACCCTTATGAAACTCCATCTTTCCATCGAGTAAAACTTACAAAAAGTTCAGTCTTAATATTATACTGAACGAACCTCAAATGAATGTCACTATGAGATAGCCGGCGAATTATATATCTTGAGATTTTAGAATATTTAGTTGCAGTTGCTGTCAGTGGAAATCACTAAAATCGCAGTTTCAATCGATTGACACCATCAATCGCCTATGGAATTGGACGCTGTGATTTTTAATGAATGTTAACTTTGTGCAAGTACAAAGGTAGCCGATAACTCTGCAATTTGTTCAACCTCAGCTATTTTGTATATCACAGCCTACAAATTGCAAGAAGAAATTGCATCGTTTAAAAGCAGTATAATGTAAACGTAGAATTTAAGTTCAGATTTATATCACTGAACGCACCCGATATCCTACCATACCTACAGCCATTGATCTACCATACCTACAGTCAATTGTCAATCCCTACAGCTGACTATTATTATTTTTGTTTTGATTTTGTTTTCTTTTTAATTACTAGTGTCGCGTCCATTTTGTTCAGGGAATAATTAAAAATTAAAGAAAAAAATATAAAAATATAAGTGTTAAAATGATAAAATCGTCGGTCGCGCTAAAAACAATTTGCTTTCGTCGTTGGCAAAACAATATAAATGAGTGGTCGCGATAAAATCAATTTGTTTTGGTCGGGGCAAATCAGATTTCGTAACGTTACGTGCTACAACGTAAAGTGCACGACGTAACGTTGCACACGAACGTTCACGTTTTTTTTTTCACTCTACTGCCAGCATAGATGTCTACGGTTTCAAACAGATAAAAACATATGTATGTATACAATCATAAAAACTTGGCAGAAGTTCGCTTCAAAATTTGTTGTTTTAGCAAGCGAAGCAAAAAGGAAGCCTCAAATTTAAAAGGTTCTCATTTAAAACTATCCGATTTCCGTATAAAAATTAGTTACTTCAAGATATCAAATAAACAACGTTGATTCCCATTAAACTTTTACTATCCATGTTAAAATTCTTCAAAAAAACAGGAGATATGCATAAATATGTTTTTTACTTTTACTTCAAGTAACTTTTTTTTTTGAAAACATGGAACCATATGGCATTTTGTACTGATGGTTTCTTAATCAGAATATACTAATATATTAATTATATTAATTTAATCATATTAAATTATTTTTTAAAATTAATTACATTAAATAAGTTTTGTTTAATAATTAAATTCAATTCATTAATAAATGAATGAATAGTTACATACATACAATTTGTTTAGCAAAATGATTTTTAAATGAAAGGACGAAAGTATTCAATTTAGTTTTAAGAAAAAGAGAAAAAAGTTACATAGCCAGCCACATAACGCAGGTATCTACATTTGTTGTGCCCCAAATGACATGCGATTTATTATCATTATTTTAATTTTTATGTTCATAATATTATGTAGTTTAAGAAAAAAAAAGGCAATTATTATTATTGCAATAAAATAAGACAAATCCGGCTTCTGGAGACCTGGCTTGAATTCCCTAAGGGGGGAGGGATGTTGTGCCCCAAATGACACGTCACCCTACAAAGGCATGACTCACTGAGTCACAACTGTTACTGACACAATAAAAAAAGCCCTACTTCCAGAATGCATCGCAGTAGGTCAAAGCTGAGCAATGCATTTTGGAAGTAAGTAATTGCAAGAAGTTCCAGGTAGGTCTCTGGGAACTCGAGGAGTTCAATTGCAACCATCAACCGTGTCGGTCATTTTTTAATTACGAACACAACACATTATACTTAATTCATTTTTTATTTGATTTATTTTTACAAGAAAATATCTTTGAAATTTTATTTTCTTACTTTTCATATAAGCAAAATCTCTTATTATTTGTTCAGTATCAATGGTCTCTGTAATTTTCTGCTCTATAGCCATGATAAACCAAGATAAGATAGCCTAATAGTGTTCATTGTGGACATTAAATAATTTTTAATAAGTTTCAATTTTTAGAAACTCCTATCACAGCCGGCATAACTTATTGCAATTGTAAGGATTTGTTGCCTTTAGAAAATACAACTGTCGTTAACCGTCTTTCTATCTCAAATTCTTCCTTATCAACGTCATCCTCATGATGTGCAAGGTCTAAATATCTATCATAGAGTTCAAATTCAAGAGTTTGGCTGGGGTGAGAAAGTCGAACTTTGTCGCCAAATTTCGTAACTGCTGAAATCTTTGCTGTATTTCTGACACTGACCCTGTCTAAGGAAGAAAATAATTTTCGTCGCAGTTCATTTTCATAGGATAAAGCAGCATCTTTACTTCCATCGCCAAAGATTTGTTTCCTTTCAATTTTCCTGGGACGTTCCATTAAAATTCCAAGTCTTTGACAGAAATTTTAAGCATAAGTAAAAGTATAGTCTACCAATTCATCTCGTTTTTCTGTAAGAAAAATATTGTTACAAAAGTGAACCTAAGGTGAATGCCAAAAAAAAATCAAAGAAAAGAATAACAGTAATTAGAAAAGTGGTTCCCGAGAGGGTTAATTTATTTATTTTATGTTTGTCTTGTTTTGTTCTTTTAAAAGTTAATCCCTTCAATTTTTATTTTTGTCGCCGAACGAACCTTAGGAGAATCAAAAAAAGAAAACTACATCCACAAATTTTCAGTCTCCATACTGTCATGCAGAGATGACAGCTCCTGTCAAGATGACAACTTCCATAGAACCGGTGTATTCTAGCCTGTCCGCTATTTACATTTATTTTTTTTTTGACAAATAGTTTTTCTGTTTAATTTCATTATTCCGACTTTTCATTATTTTTTCCAAAATGCTTGCAAAATTCTCTTTCCATCGATGTATGATAAGTATTTTTTTTTCAACAGCGGAGCATGCTAGTGCTACCATGTGCACTGGAGTTCTTCACAATATGTAAAGCATTTATTTTTTCAGCACATTGAGTGGGTTGACTCCTTCTGTTTGCATGCATATTTGGGTATCATGAATTTGGTGCAGTACTGGTTTGCAAAAGCCCAAAAAACACAGAAATGAAAACGATTGCAATGCTATAAACAATTCTTCTGCATCCGTCCGTGTGTTTGGACTTTACCCTTATAATGGTTCAAGGTATTCTCGACTGCATCAGCTATTGCACTCCATTCTGTTTCTTGCAGCCTTCATGCCTGAAGTACCAAGCAGACCATCCAAACGGTGTGTGGACACGGAAAAAAACAGTATATTCATTCGAAGGTATCGAAGAAAGTGACCGAATTTGCCTCAACAGCTGCAGCATATTGTGACAAACCAAGTTCAAAAAGTGATTGGAGTAGGGTATAAATTCTTCTTTGGGGTTTATGTTTTTCAGCCTTTGCTACACTCCTGTTCTTTTTCCAGCCATGACTACAGCATGCTTGACCTCTGCAGTCTATTATATCAAGACCATTAACTTTGAGCTTATTAAAATCGTGTCAGAAATTAAATATATTTTTTTTTAATTTATGTTTTTAACTTTTGAAAACTACCGCTCTAAATTGCCACCCCTAGCAGAGTGCCATCCGGGGTTCCCCCGTCCACGCTACGCCAATGCTTGTTCTTATTAATTTATTGATCTGTAAACATCTATGCTGGCGGTAGAGTGAACAAAAAACATGAAAGTTCGTGTGCAACTTTACGTCGAGCAACGTTACGGTGTGCAACGTTACGATCTGCATACTAGGATGGGTGCGTTCAGTGAAAAAATCTTAAGATCCCCTTCAAGCAAAACCAAGTCCGTTTTGGATCCGCGCACGTTGATGTTTACACATATTAACCGTGAGTCGCGGCACTCACACAATTTTTTCAACATCAGTATAAATAAGCTCAGTGTTTGGCGTATCGAACGGGTAAGCGAAAGGTTCCAGGATCGAATCGAATTTCTATAGGTAGTCACCCTTGATAGTCGCTTGTCAGTATCTATGTGAAACTTACTAGGGCCTCATTAAAAACTATATTTATGTTTTTACAGGCACGCGGGTACTTAATTAGAAACAGAAATATTCATAGGCGCCTATAGCGCATTCTTGTTCTTCATTATTGTGTAATCCTTCCCTGCTTCAACCTTCTTTTCTGATGATACCTATGAGTTCGCGAAGCCGTGGATATGGCTATGGTTATAGATACCCGCCGCCGGCCGCCGCCATATACTTTGCCTTCCGCGAGAATTGGTTATCTTTTTTTTTGGTCTTTTGTCAGTTTGACATACATAATTGTTACGACTGTGGCCGAAAAAAAATAGGATTTTTTTTTACCAACCGGTGAACCAGTCGTGGAGTCATGTTGAATCGAAAAGATTGAGATTCCTTTGCCCGTTTGGTGGCGGAAACTTAATTAAAAATATTTTTTTTTTCTAATTCCTTGCCTCGTCTTTGTCTCACATTTTACTCCACACAGACAACATGGATACATATTTATAAATGTATGTACGTATACGGGATATATCTAACTGCTATACAGAACTAATCGTGGATAATTACCTTGGCTTGGTGCTCGGTCAGTCTCAGAGCCTCAGTATCTTTATTTTTGACAGTCCATATGATTGTATATTGTCTGTATACCTACATACTTATACTACAAAACTATAATTGTGTTGTTGTTGTAAAATAGAGCTACAGATAATATATAGGCAGCTTAGCTTTGATAGATACTTTTTTGTTTCGGTTGTCATAAATGCATTTGAATGTGACAGTTGTTGTTTTGTGGATTTCTTGTTTTCTACCTGAGTATAGTATAAATTGTTGTTGTTTGTTGTTGGTGGGTTTGTTTTTATTGCTTTCAAAAACCAAATGTCGAATTCCAGGAAATTTGTATAATTAACCAGAGGAAAGATTTTAAATAGATTTGCAAATTTGTAACCTTCAGTTATGTTTCGACAAGATTGAGTGAGACAAAATTAGGTATAGGTATCTACGTATTTTATCTATATACATGCATACCTACCTAGAAACATGGCTTAGTATTCTGAGAATAATTCAAAACAAGTCATTGATGAAACAAAGGAATTAATATTTTTGACAAAAGTAGGAGGTTCCGAATTTTGCATCAATTTTGAACTTGTCGAAATTATAACCTTCATAGCAATTCTGTATATGTACCTATATCCTCTACGTAATTATTGCGTCAATAAAAGTTTTAGCATTTATAGGTAGGTACCTAAAGGTAGTTAGTTTCATGATCTTCATTATAATGTAGTTAAAGTCACATTAGTTATATTATTTATGATACTTTTAAGTATAGTTTTTCAGTTCGAGATTAAAGTTAAACCCGAGCTAACTCATCAAATTTTGTAAGTTAACTCCGGATTAACTGAACAGATATGCTTTTGATGTTTTAGGTATCCTCCGAGTTAGTTTCGTCGTTCCGCATGCATTTTCCACCAAAAAACTGCTTCCCCAGTTAACTGTGGGTTAATTTACTTCTAGAGTTAACTAACTCTGGTTTAACTCAACACTGAAAAACAAAGCCTTATAATGATAAGTGGATATGGGGTTGGAAAAGAAACGGTTAATAATTTGTTCGCTTCCTTGGAACGATGATATTGTCAACCTGTATAGTGAATACATAGGGTAGGAAAAGCAAATTCAGTGTGAACTCAGCCAAACACTGGCACGAGGGGCTTTACTGGATGAACACAATAGACGCGCGTTCGATCGCGCGTTAACACGAGCGTGATTATTTAAACTTATTTAACTCAAAGAGTCGCGTTCGCGGCTGCGTCTCCATTGTATTCACTTTAACGAGATTTCACGTATTTTAACTTTGACGGCTGCGAACGCCCGTTCCAACGCGCTTCTATTGTGTTCAGCCAGTTACTGTCGTTTTACCGAAAGACTTTTTCAGATTTAACATCGATGTAAAGATTTGAAATAGGTATACATTTCTTGTGGGGAAATATGACGTTTTCAATACGTTATCTATTATCTCCTTCTTCGTTTAAAATAGCTAATATTCGTCTCCTTAGGCCATCACCTTAAGCCCCAAATGGTCAAATTAATAAACGACGGAAGACGGCGAGTTTGCAATTATAAATCTGTTAGTTTGTAATTCTTATTTATCAATGTTTATTGGCCTTTGACATGTTATAACGAGTAGATATCTTTAGCTAGCCGTAAAAGGAAGGGATATATTCTTAACTCACACTCAATGGCCGCGCTTAGGATTGTATCCAAAGCGATCTGGATAGCTTTTGTGTTGTTGTAATCCCTTGTGAAAAATCAGCTAGTGCAACAACAACTCAAGGTTGTTCGATTTGTTGACACCGTCTCGGATAGATTCTTGAACGCAAGGATTGATGAATGAGTTTTCGTTTTCTGCTACGATCATACATGGCCGCGTTCGGGCAACTATCCAAAGCTATCCGGATAGGTTTGTGTTGTTGTAATCGCATAGAAAAATTCAGCTGATGAACCAATCAGCTGTTGTCAGAAACAAATCCCAAGCTATCCTAAAATTTTTGGTATACTAAACTATCCGATGGAAATTTGGGGAACAGAGCTGATCACAGCTGATTAGGTATACCTACAGCCGACTACTTAATTCGCTTTTCGGTCTCGTGTTTGATTTTGTTCGTTTAGATAAAATAACAAATAAGGGTTAAAATGTATAACAGTGCGATATGAAATGGTACTGAATACTTAATTTATGATTCAGAAGGAATTTGCAATAAAATGAGAATCAAATCGTCGTGTTAAAAATTCAATAGGTTTCCCTGTTATTAGCTGCCTTGTTTTTTGACAGCAAATGTAACCTATCTGGTTTTGGTCGTTCGAAAACATATCGAATACTGAGGTATCTTGGTTTTTTTTGATAGCCTATCGGATTGGCACCCGAACGCGGCCAATGCCTTTCAAGCAAATTCAAAGACCCAGCTTTGTCGCTCTGGCTTAGGTCCTTGCAAAACAGAGTTTCCTACGCACTCCTGCATGTATGTGTGTGGCGTAGCGAAAATATATGTTTTATTTCGTTTTAAGGAAGTTGAACATTTTTCCATTAATAACACAAAAAAATGTGTTTGCAAATGTGTTTGTACTTATGGTGGATTTACACGACTTAGAAATTGTCAGTTTTTTGTCAGCAAACCGCTAAAAAAATTAATTTGTCCATTCTTCTGACCATTTTTTTGACAGTTAACTGACATAATACTGCCAATTTGTCAGTAGTGTAAATCCAGCAATATATTTGATAAATAAAAAATGTCTTGTAATGAAGTGTCTTGGACTGACATCTTGGCAGCTTTTCACCTTTACTGGCGTTCGCACGCATGTGATTATTACAACTAATTTAACTCCCATAGTCGCGTTCGCGGCTGCGTCTCCATTGTAGTATTCACACTAAAGAGATTCAGCCGGATCTTTTAGATTTTCTTAAAACGCCTCTTAAAGGTTATTTAGTTAAGTTTGCTTAAATATTAAATTTGCATTTAAACTACGTTTCTTAAATTCTTATCAATAATCGATTTTCTATTGGAACTTAACTAAACGATCGTAGTGTCACGTATCGTAAGAAAATTCAAAAATTTGCTCATTAGCTATAATAAGAGAGAAAGAGAAACCACTGAATGTATAGTCGAAAGCAACAAAAATACAACCACACTCCATTTTGATTTTCTGTTTGTGTTCGTAAATATCTTTGGTTCGTGTGTAAGCTTCACGCCTTGCCTTTTTAAATAAATATGTTAACAAACCATCGAAACAAGATTTTATACAACTCACTATAATCACAAATCTCTTTTAATTAAAATAAAAACTGAATACTCTACCTACATTCTCATTTCTCTAATAAATACAAAAATAATCAATGCTTTTCAGATGTCAAAATATATTTAAGATGGTTTTGAGTAACCTTTAAACGCAGTGGATGGCGTTTAAGTTAAGAGGCCTTTAATTAACGTTGCTTAAATGTGAAAATGGATTATAGATACCGATTTAGCACTTAAGAGCTGTTTTGAGATATTTTAAAGTTAAGAGGGCTTTAAAATTTCTTTATAGATACGGCTGATTATATATATTTAAACTTTGACAGGTGCGAACGCACCACGATAAACAAATACAAGGTATGCTCATATTATATTCATCCAACTCGCCATCTTGGTATTTTGTGGCGTCACAATCATTTTTGAGTACTATTTTCTTTTTTAAATGAAGACTATAATTTAGAATTCAGCATTGAAACAAATTATTTTTAAGTGATAAGAACTGTGAAAATAAAACAACAAATAAAAACAATCTAATGAAATGGAAATAGTTTTTTGTTCTTCGAACAAAACCTGGTGCTTGTGAGTTGTGACGTCGTGCAGTTAATGAGCATACCTTGTTTCTGTTTATAATGCGAACGCGCGTTTTTAATCAATAAATTAAAAATAAATGGATTAAATTATGTATACTTCTGAAACTGTTTTCAACCCAACGCAATGTACATTGATGAGGAAACAAATTTTAAAATCGTAGGAGCGGTTTTAAAAATGATTAATTTTGTACTTATATTGACACATGCTAATTGTTTTTTACCAAAACTGTAGGAGTCGTTTTTGAGCAAAAGAAGATTAGGTAGCTTTTAAATTTTACTGATTTTTTAATTGTGTGGAGTCGAGAAAAACACAAGATTTACCTTGGTATGACCGGTACCGTTATATTTGGTCCTAAAAACAATGAAAAAAAGTGTCAGAGGTGTGTCCAACTGACGCTAGATACCAAAACCTGTAGCCGAACAGACAGACACACGGACGTTTTTGCGAGACCCACTTAAACTGTGTTTTTGTACATGACTTTCAATGACAAATTTAATACATAATCATCTCAAATCGAAAAACAACCGTTTTGTTTAACATGTATAAATGTGGACTGTAATATCGTACCGTCTACAAAAACTTATCAAAAATGTTGTAAATTTTATCTTCCATGTCTGAAATAATGAACGAATTTACTTCTTAAGGGCCATAAGATCTTGCCCAAAACGGATGCCTTTCTGCTTCTTTTACCACTCGATTTATACATGGTATCTGGTATCTTGCAGTGCGATAAGACTGAAAGAGTCCAATTGCTGGGTTTCCAAACCCTATGGTCATGGCAATATCGCAAATTCGATTCCCAATGATATGTTTTCGACTCTTACCGACTTTTCCACTCCTACTTTGGAGAGGATTGGAAGGATGCGACCTAGTGGTGAGAGACTTCGACACAACTATCTACACTAACAGCTTAAGGATAAAGTGTGGTGTTAGTTCACTAATTTTCTTTGAGTCCTAAAATATCTCCAAATCTTTTATACTTCCTATTCGGGAAGCATGCATAATTCTCAAACAAGACCCAAACCAAAATCGAAATACTGCAATTCTGACAGACAGTCAGGCGGCTGTTAAGGCAATTGCTGCGGCTACATCATCCTCAAAATTGGTCCAGTTAATGCCGAGATGAGCTTGCAAGCCTGAACGCCAATCTTAGTGTCACTCTTATCTGGGTTCCGGGTCACTTTGGCATGGAGAGAAATGAACGGAGGACAAGCTAGCTATAGGCAAGGATCAACCTAGCTCACTTGCGGAAAGAGTTTATATTCCTCCCGGAGTTATTTTCTCACCAAATCCAATAGTAGGTGGAGCAGTCTTCGAGCCGTTTGCTGATACGAAACATAAATATTTATGTTCTACTTAAACGCTCATGTTCTACTTTTTCCTCAGCGTAAACTGTCACAAAAGATCTTATGTAGAACATAAACTCTTAACTTTCAATTCAGCAAATGGGCCTAAGCCCCTCTGATATATTTAGAAAGATGTATGGCCCGCCTGCAATAAAGTCGGAACAAAAGATCTAATGTGTAGACCAAAGCAAGACATGCAACATGCACCGGGCACTGGCCAATAGGGGAGCATGCGGCGAAACTGGGTATTTCTTGTCGTAGCTGTGCGTGGTCGGGGAGGGGCGATATGGCGGTGAGTGTGACGTTCACGTTCAACGCTACGTGACCAGTGATGCACCACATCCGCGTTACCTTTTTGCCTTCCCCGCACGCCGGCCGGGGATAGCCAGCCGTGGTGTTCTATCAAGATGGTATTCCAGCTGCAAGCAATAACATTTATTGAGGAAATATGGCCTATTTTACATTAAATTTAAACCCAGAAACATGATTTTGAGGTTAATTTAACGGAATCACGCCCTGAATTATTCTTCTGGTCAAGCTGCGAAACGGAATTAAGAGTCTTGTCTTAGAAATGGACATTTATTTGAGGTTAATTTAACGGAATCACGCCCTGAATTATTCTTCTGGTCAAGCTGCGAAACGGAATTAAGAGTCTTGTCTTAGAAATGCACATTTCTTCCATTTGTTGGTTTGCAGCTATCAACCAAGCTTTCTTATCAAATTTATAACAATCGATAAATCAAACTGACATCTTATCAACAAATTCCCTATACCGATTGTGATATACTCCTAGAAATCTATCCAAGCAATAAAATGAGAACTGAATATTATTGATTGATTTTTTTAAAGCACAGCCTTCGAGGTTTGGTTCTCGAAATATTAGCATCCAAGGTGATAGTAGTGAACTCAGTGACGTGCCGTGGTGCTTTTAGTTTTTTTGCAGTGAAATTATATATTCTTGTGTGTTATAAGACGTTTTCCACCCAACCAAAAAATTGTTTTTTTTTTAATATTATTTAGGTATATCTGCATGTCTTTTTTTAAAGGTCAGGTTGCATTCAACCAAAACAATCGATTGGCTGTGATGTATTTCATAAGAAGTACTCAGAATTTTTATTTTAAAAACGTTAATCACTTAATCGAAGTTAAAGTGGCTCATAATTTTAAAGATTGTATATTTATAAAAACGCCGGTGCGGTGTCATAATTAGAGAAAAGTATTTAAAAGCATGAAATTCATTCTCTAAATTGTTAAAACAACTACAAAAACGGATTGATTTAAAAAAGAATACCATGTGTAACTTTGGGACTGAATCACTGGATTTGACGTCATTTTGAGTCAAAGCTTTGACTATTTGTGTTGACCGTCTAGGTAATAGTAGCTTAACAATTTAATAATTTTCGATCCTAAAGGATTTAGGAATATAGTAATCATGTTCCTCAAAACTTCAGCTCTACGTTAAGTGTTAACAAAATGGAAATTGAAAGCGGGTAGGTTTACCTAAACGCACTTACTTTTAATAATTTACTTACAAAATTGGTTAAATGATATTGAGGGCTTATTTTAGATACAGCTCTATATATTTGGCTAGAATTAAAGGACATGATGTTTACTATACCTTTTCGAGAAAAGATTGAAATAGATAATCGGCACTTGATATATTTTGAAGATCTACCTAAGTCTTACAACAGGAATCTATAGGTCAAAGTACAGACAGACAGGGGGGATTACGATATGATAAGACTTTAAAATATTTATATATCGTTGAATTTGGAAATATTCCTTCAAAATAATTTATATCATACAAGGTTACTCTGTGAATGAATTGTACACTGTGACGTATGCGTACTTTTATATTTAATTTTTTGTAAGTACGTTTCTTACTGTGAAATGTTATTTTATTACTTGAAATACATAAAATAATCTGAATGGTGAATATTATAAACTAACAATTTTGCTTCTTTGAAAAAGTTAAAATACAACAATTTATCGTTTGGAAGATCGGCTTTTAAAGAATATTCAACTGGAAGAGCCAAAGCTAATTTGAAAAAAAAAAAACAAAAATTCGAATTTTCCCTCGAGGAAATCACATAAAAATGCTTTTATCAAATTTTAAGTAAATCGGTCCACCCGTTTAGGCTCTAGCTCAAATGACAGGGGACGCACAGGCCGATGCACGCACCTAGAGCAAGTTAAAATATAGATTTGTGAACTATAAGTTTTTATTAATTAACCATAAACAAATTTACAATGATTTGTTTCCAGTTGTTAAAATTAAAAAAATAAATAATCATAAAAGGTGTTTTCTTTAGACGTGTGGTCTTCAAGAAGAAATAAAACGCATATAATTTAATGTTATGGCCAAGAATTAAGCTTTATTATAAAGATAAGGGTTGGCCATTATTTTTTTAAAAAATGATTTCGGGCAATTAGCCGCCGTGGCTGGCTCGAATAAATTCCAGCCGAGTGCCCCAATTTTCGACCACTTTTTTCAGCAATTGGGACCGTACGTCAGCAATAACGCACCGAATATTCTCTTCCAAGGCGTCAATTGTCTCGGGCTTATCTGCGTAGACAAGCAACTTCACATAACCCCACAAAAAATGTTCCAGCGGTGTTAAATTGAACGATCTTGGAGGCCACGCCACAGGCCCACGACGCGAGATAATGCGCTCACCAAAAGTTTCCTTCAATTAATTGATTGTTTCGTTGGCTGTATATGGCACGTAGCGCCATCTTGTTGGAACCAAAGATCATCCACATCAATATTCTCCAATTCAGGCACAAAAAAGTCATTAATCATGGCTCTATAGCGTTCCCCATTGACTGTAACATTATGGCCGGCTTCATTTTTGAAGAAATATGGACCAATAATTCCCTCTGCCTATAGATAGACCACACCAAACAGTGACTTTCTGAGGATGTAACGGCGGCGGCGTCTCAACAATGGCTTGTGAATTATGATCACTCCAAATACGACAATTTTGCTTGTTAACGTACCCATTCAACCAAAAATGAGCTTCATCGATTATTGGACGCAGGGCGCGATGCGTCGCGCCAACCGAACCATTACTTTGGTAATAAATTTGCACGATTTGCAAACGTTGTTGAAGAGTAAGTCTATTTATTATAAAATGGCAAACCAAACTGGGCATAAATCAAGTGACAACTGTCAATAAGACCAACTTCGAAAAAAGTGTTGCCAGATTGAAAACCACACGCCTAAAAAAAAATACCCTGTATTAATGTGATATGCAGTTTTTAGGGGCACTCGAGTAGCCATTTTTAATTTATGACGCTTTCAATTTTGACAACCTGCGCAGTATATCACTTTAGATTTGTGTATTATTATGCCTGGTACCTTTAAAAATGATGCATATGTTGTTTCATTTTGCTCTTATGAAAATGAGGTTAGTAAAAGTTTCATGTATACCTACCTGTGTCTAAAGAAGCAAAAAAAGTATGGGCTTTTCCAATTTAAGCGTTCAGTGAGTCATAAAATAGGTTAGTTCATTTTATAAAACTATATTGGGTCTATGAAGATTTAACAATTTCGGTTTAGTGGTAACGTAGTAGAAAGATAAGACCGCACTCAATGGAACTGCACGACAACGGAACTTCACAACGCTTCAAAATATTATTTGTACGCATCGTATAAAAATAAGATATATAACACTAAGCGGCAACGGATGTGGACGGCATGACACAATATTCAAAGTTGATAATCCAACCAACTTTGTCACGTCTGTGCAGTTCAGTTGCACTGCAGTTTCGTTACCGCCAGTGCGATATAGCAAGTGGCGGGATATGGCGCATCATACATTATTCAAAGCTTTGTTGGATTTGCCGCTGCAGTTCAAGTGCGGTACGTATATCAAAAAATCGTCGCGGAGTACTGTGTAGTGTCGCGTAGCTCAGTTGAAGTGCAGTTCCGCCGGGTGATCCGATCTTATTTTAAGGGTAAATCTACACGGTTAAAGATATTGAACTATTTTTCAGTCAAATCTGTATTGTATATTGGTCCACACCAAAATTTTATTATAATTAAATACATGCCACAGTTTAAAAACCTGATTTATCCTTTTTTTATATTAAAATGTAATCAATATTATGATTGGAAAAATTTCCCAATAGCTGGGGAAATTATTATTATTTTTGTAATTGAATACAAATTATACTGAACTTCTTTACTATTTTGTTGAGTTTAAATCTCGTTTATATTATTATTTAATTTTAATAGAATAAAAGATAAATTCAATTCGAATTGTTTTGTTGCTATTGAATATAATATATAACGTGTTATTTCATTAAATGAGTTCTAAGCACATGAATAATTAAATGCAATTCTTCATTTCTGAGTTAAAATGCACAATATATTTATTTATAATGTCCCTGGTATTGAATTTAAATAAAATTTTATAAGAATAATAATACAAATTTATTTTTATGCAATAAATTTAAACCAGATTACTTAAAATGAATCCAAAAATATATATTAGTTTACAAAAACATATAATGAATGATTATTTATAAGTCAATCACTAAGTCATTATCTGAATTATAATGGTGACATTGTTTTCTTTATTGTTTTTCGTAGAAGTGAACTAAAATATAATTGCGATTGAAATTTTATCTACTGAATTTCACATTTTACCTCGAGAAAATGCAAAGTGCCTTCAAAATAATGCAAATTTAAAATTTAAAATTTCGATTTTTAATTAGAAATCGGGGTTACCATGCTTTATGTTTTTGAATCATTTTTTACTTGCTCTAACTATAGGGCAAGTATTGGTTTCGTGTAAAAAAAAATTAAGGTTGTAATCAAAACTAACACTACGATAATCGAGAAGTCCGAAAAAGTTGGTTTCGTCATGCCGTCCGTCGGTCTGTTCGTCTGTGCGACTGTGCGTCGGCGTCGGTGCGTCCACTGTAATTTGAGCTAGAGCCTAAACGGGTGGACCGATTTGCATGGTACAGAGCATTTTTATGTGATTCCCTACAGGGAAAATTCTAATTTTTGTTGTAGCTCATATAGAACGGGTAGCTGTCATACAAATATTTTGGTTTCTTCAAATTTTCTCGAAAACAGCTCTAACGATTTTGATTAAACTTCGTACCTGTAATAACCAAGTCAATTGTAAGAAAACTGCATTTCAGGCTTTTCTAAAAAAACTCACATAACGGAATAAGGTGATGCTTCCCAATAGTTCAAACGATAAAATTTCTAAAAACATTTTTTATAAACAAAAAACAAATCAAACAAAAAATCAATTTTTTAGTACTTTTGACTCTTTTAATATTTTCTCGTTAAATACATACATCGTGCATCTGCAATAACAGTATTTAACCTCAAGAGCAAGTTCGTGCGATCAAGTCGTGCATATTTTTTAAGGATGGATCGAAGTACACAAATGAATATCACTTTGGATGTGATTATTTCGAGAACCAGAGCTGGCAAAATTTTTTGATTTATATCGGCGGAAAGGCTTGTTAATTTTCTTTACGAAACTGAAAACTGCAATCTCTTACAAGGCTTGGTGGCGGAAATATCGTTATCCAAAGCCCTTTTTAGGGTTGCATCGAAATACAGTAACATGACTTTGGATGCGAATATTTCGAGAACCAAACCTCGAAGAGTTTTTTGGTTTCCAGTTTAAGAAAGCTCTTTAAAATTTAACATTCAATTTTTAAAACCGCTACCGATTTCGAGGCTCGATTACGGAAATATTGCTATCCAAACACAAACGCTTTTGAATTTTTTGCATAGAAATGCATAAAATCGAACGATAACTTTTAATGAAAATATTTCGAGAACCAGATCTTCCACACGCTTTTGGTTTTTACTTCCGGATAGAGTTGGAAAATACCCTTCTTTTGATGTATAGCTCGATGGGTTTTGGAAACATTTTTTTAAAGTTGAAAGTCCATAATTTTTTCAAAAATCAATAAAAAAATTGTAGTATCATTTCGGATTTGAATATTTCGAGAACCAAAGCTTTGAAAATTTTTTGATTTATATCGGCGGAAAGGCCTGTTAATTTTCTTTAGGAAACTGAAAACTGCAATCTCTTACAAGGCTTGGTGGCGGAAATATCGTTATCCAAAGCCCTTTTTAGGGTTGCATCAAAATACAGTAATATGACTTTGGACGCGAATATTTCAAGAACCAAACCTCGAAGTGTTTTTTGGTTTTCAGTTAAAGAAAGCTCTTAAGAATTTAACACTCAATTTTAAAAACCGCTACCGATTTCGAGTCTCGATTACGGAAATATCGCTATCCAAACACAAACGCTTTTGATTTTTTTGCATAGAAATGCATAAAATCGAACAATACTTTGGATCAAAATATTTCGAGAACCAGATCTTCCACACGCTTTTGGTTTTTACTTCCGGATAGAGTTGGAAAATACCCTTCTTTTGATGTATAGCTCGATGGGTTTTGGAAACATTTTTTTAAAGTTGAAAAAAAGTAGCAAGGGGTTAGTCCATAATTTTTTCAAAAATCAATAAAAAAATTGTAGTATCATTTCGGATTTGAATATTTTGAGAACCAAAGCTTTGAAAATTTCTTGATTTATATCGGCGGAAGGGCCTGTTAATTTTCTTTACGAAACTGAAAACTGCAATCTCTTACAAGGCTTGGTGGCGGAAATATCGTTATCCAAAGCCCTTTTTAGGGTTGCATCGAAATACAGTAATATGACTTTGGATGCGAATATTTCGAGAACCAAACCTCGAAGAGTTTTTTGGTTTTAAGTTAAAGAAAGCTCTTAAAAATTTAACACTCAATTTTAAAAACCGCTACCGATTTCGAGGCTCAATTACGGAAATATCGCTATCCAAACACAAACGCTTTTGAATTTTTTGCACAGAAATGCATAAAATCGAACGATCACTTTGGATGCGAATATTTCGAAAACCAAACCTCGAAGAGTTTTTTGGTTTTCAGTTTAACAGCCATATTATTGACTGATTTCAAAACTAGTTTTACGGGAAAACTAGTTCTATAAAGGTTTCGAGTTTCAAGTTTTGCACAAATCGGTATTATTCAAAAACGTTTTGACATTTAAAACTTAAAATCTTAAAACTAGTTTTGGATAAAACTCGAAATGTACAAAACCAGAAATAACTAGTTTTAAGAGCTTTAAAACTAGTTTTGGCGTTGATTCGTATTATTCATATAAAATTCAGCATTTCACTTTAAAAATTTGACAGATGGCACGTTATGCATTGTTCCACGAATTAGGGATATAGAGTTTCTTATAGCAAGAAGAAGACAATTTGCTCTTCGAAGACTTTTTATTTTCTGATAGCGAACCTTATGAGTGCCGGCAACCATTGACTTTGCGCAGCCATGCAAACGTTGATGAATGGGACGATTTGTCGTTTTATCAACGCTTCAGGTTGACAAAGCGCACTTTTGAGCGTGTTGTGGATTTGGTGAAGCCACACCTAGAAATACCAAATAGACGATGAGACGCAAATATAAAGTGTACAAGCTATTTGAATTTAATAGGGAAAAGTGTCCTTCAACAGATCTTGTTATCTTGGCAGAAAGTAATGATTCTGCTCCGGTTTATGGCTTCCGGAAGCTTCGAATAAAATGTTGGAGATACAGTGCGGGTATCCCAGCCTACCGTCAGCAACTAGGCCTATAGTGTGTGATGCGTTGTTTAAGTAAGTTCCCACATTTATTCGAATTCCAGATACACAAGCGGAACGGCAGTTGAAGGGTGATCGTCCGTCCGCCGTCAATTTTTTTGATTTTTTTTCCATAGGCCTGATTTGTGTTCATGTTGCAGGTGGGGTTAAGTTTCATTCCATCACAGCTTTTTCGAAACACTTTTCTGCTGCGTGTCTTTCACTTTCACGTTGGCCCCTTTCGGCCAAAAATACCTACTGCTGTGAATAGATGCAACTTGTATAGGGTGTTCAGCGGGAATTTTTCAACTTTTAAATGCGATTATCGAAATACTATTGGGTTAAGGTAAGCAGGAGGGGTATCATTCAAAGCGCAGGATTTGCGGAATTGTTAGTCGCCATGAGTCACATGAGCGCACCGCGCGTTTGCGGTAGAGCTGGTACGTGCGTATCGCGCTTTTCGTACTCATTTTAATATTCGACGACTAAGTGATGGTCCGAGCACGTCGTGGGTACAAATATTCAGGCGAGAAGGCACAATGGTCAAAAGAACTATTGCTGGACCATCAACGTCAGCAACAACACTAGAACATGTTGTTCGAAATGAAATTATTTGACCAGTGCCTCATGGCGACTAATAATTCTGCAAATCCTGCGCTTTGAATGATACCCCTCCTGCTTACCTCAACCCGCTAGTATTTCAATAATCGCAATTTAAAGTTGAAAATTTCCCGCTGGACACCGTATATTCTAATTTAAGGCTTCCAAACTACAGTTTTTTTTTATTTTCTTCACATGAAAATGACGTAAATAATAATTTTAATTTCAATTTGTTGTCAAACTACGAGAAAACTAGTTTTATGTCTGAAACTAGAAATGAGTTTGAAAATTAAAACTAGTTTTTTTTTCCAAAGTGAACAATACCGATTTATTGTGAAAACTAGTTTTAACACATTTTTTCAAAACTCGAAATTAAACTAGTTTTAACGAAATCTAGTTTTATTTCAAGTATTACAAATTGTCAATAATATGGCCGTAAGCAAGCTCTTAAAAATTTAACAGTCAATTTCAAAACCGCTTACGATTTCAAGGCTCGATTACGGAAATATCGCTATCCAAACACAAACGCTTTTGAATTTTTTGCACAGAAATGCATAAAATCGAACGATCACTTTGGATGAAAATATTTCGAGAACCAGACCTTCCAAACGCTTTTGATTTTTACTTCCGGATACAGTTGGAAAATACCCTTCTTTTGATGTATAGCTCGATGGGTTTTGGAAACATTTTTTTAAAGTTGAAAAAAAGTAGCAAGGGGTTAGTCCATAAATTTTTCAAAAATCAATAAAAAAATTGAAGTATCATTTCGGATTTGAATATTTCGAGAATCAAAGCTTGCAAAATTTTTTGATTTATATCGGCGGAAAGGCCTGTTAATTTTCTTTAAGAAACTGGAAACTGCAATCTCTTACAAGGCTTGGTGGCGGAAATATCATTATCCAAAGCCTGTTTTAGGGTTGCATCGAAATAAAGTAATATGACTTTGGATGCGAATATTCCGAGAACCAAACCTTTTAGAAAGCTCTTAAAAATTTAAAAAACAATTTTGAAAACCGCAAGGGATTTCGAGGCTTGATTACCAATTTTTACAAATTCGTGTTGCAATATAACCCAAAATGTCTATTATAAAATATAATTTTAGACTTAGTTTAATTTGTTGGCACAGAAAAAATCGTTCCGTAGTTAAATTTAAACCAATACTTTTACAGCCATATTATTCACTCAAGGTGTAAATAAGGTCTTAGTGAATTTTGAATCTTTCCTATTAATCCACATTTTTTAAACTTTTGAAATTTAATTTTTGTGCATAATATTCACTCAAAGCGCCCATTAAACACGGTTGATTAAAAATACATAACAGCCAGATGTAAAATTAGTTAAACTTGACTATAAACATACGGAATGTCAATAATTTGACATTTTCCAGCATATATTTTGTTTCTTGTTGTTGGATTTCAAATTTCATCGTTCGAAATTTAAAAAAAAAATCAAGTTACCGTAGCCTTTTCCGTTTGAACACGATTTTGTTTGTTTGTTTGTGTAATTGAAAGCAAAACTGTGTATGTATGTATGGTCACGTGCGTAAAAACTTCAAATGTCACTTTGCTTGGCTAAAATGAGTGAAAGTACTGAAAATTTAGTTTACGCCTGGGTTGAACTACTTTAACAGCTCCCTGAAGGGCCGTTGAAAGTGAATCGGATTAAACGCGACAAGGTTTAATAAATTGGGTATATTAACGGGTTTATCGGGTGTATATTATGCGCTTGGGTTGAACTTTTGAAACTTAACTCACCTTTCACCAAGGTATTAATTTAAAACCGGATCAATTGAGTGAATAATATGGCTGTAATTGTTTTGAAAATATTTCTTCTTTTGAATACAAGTTGGAATAAAATTTAAAATCAATAGCATTACTTTTCGGAAATTTAATATCAAGTAATCCTGTCCCTATTGATTTTTATGAGACTTTGTCTTATACAATGCAAAATGTATTAAGAAAATGTGTAATATTTTGGGAATTATTAAATCTAATACTTCTTGCTGTAATACTTTAGTAAGACTGAAAAGTTGTCCAAATTTTTTAACCGTGTACTAAAATTCGGTGGAAAAGTAGTAAGATAGAATTGTGCAACGAATTTGGACTAAGCAAATTAAATGGGAGGACTGATGGTTACAGGAGAGGCGAATTTACGTTTATTGGAAAGCAGGGCAGCTCTACAATTGATTATACGCTTATTGGTGGAGACTGGAATCCCATCCTTGATGCAATATAGCTACTCGGACCATCTGCCTATAACCATGATAATGGAGAGTGGTGAAATCCTAACAGATATCACCACCGAAAAACATACCAAAAGCAATTATCTGCAATGGAACAAACTTAAAATAAACGAATTTCAAGAAAAAATGGATTCCAGGCTTCACATCAAAAAACCATCAGGCAGTATTAAATACGTAACCTTATGCGAGCTTGAATCAATTATTGTAGATGTTGCTAGCTCCTTACAGAAAACAACAAATCTGCGAAGAAAATCTGAATATATTTTTCTGAATATATTTGGTTCTTTAAAAAAAAAAAGTTATTAATGTAAATTCCAATAAGAGGTGTTATTTTGATATTCAAAGAAAAATGGCATTTTTCGAGATAAATGATCGGATGTTTATTTCATTATAAAGAAGAAGGTATGCCGTTAATAATGAAATACAACATCAGCCAAATGGCCGCCACGACCACGCTTACAGGACCATACCCTTTTCATGAAATTTTCCATAACCAAATCGCAAAGTGGCTGCCCTATGTCCTCGATAGCCTCACGAATTCCATCTTTGAGGTCTTGAATCGACGCTGGGCTGTTAGCGTAGACCTTATCTTTCACGTGGCCCCAAAGGAAGTAGTCGCAAGGGGTTAAATCACAAGATCTCGGTGGCCAATTGTGATCACCTCTTCGAGAGATAACACGGTCCGGAAACTTTTCCCGTAAAAGATCGATGGTTTCATTGCTTGTGTGGCACGTAGCGCCGTCTTGTTGAAAGTAAACGTTGTCCAGATCCATCCAATTCTGGCCATAAAAAATCATTAATCATCTCTCGATAGCGCAATCCATTGACCGTAACTGTTGCTCCAGCCTCATTTTCGAAAAAGTAAGGTCCAATGACCCCGCCGGACCATAAACCGCACCAAACAGTCACGCGTTGAGGATGCAGAGGCTTTTCAACAATAACTCTTGGGTTTTCCGAGCCCCAGATGCGACAGTTTTGCTTGTTGACGTAGCCTCCGAGGTGGAAATGGGCCTCATCAGTCAAGATGATTTTTCGATGAAATTCCGGATCATTTTCATGCATTTCAAGGACCCAATCAGCAAAGACACGACGTTGTTGATGATCAGCCGGCTTGAGTTCTTGTGTTAACTGAACTTTATAAGCCTTAAGACCCAAGTCTTTATGCAAAATACGGTGTAATGACGTTTGTGGAATGCCTAATTCCAAAGAACGACGAGGAATGGACAAACCTGGGTTTTCTTCAACACTTTGGGCTACAACAGCAATATCCTCAGTTGTTCTTG
The DNA here is from genome assembly GCA_932273885.2 of Leucozona laternaria. NCBI lineage: Eukaryota > Metazoa > Arthropoda > Insecta > Diptera > Syrphidae > Leucozona > Leucozona laternaria. The sequence continues at coordinate 64,108,987 of OW026367.1, read as the reverse complement.
AGCGACGTGCACGGGTTTTATTCTTCACATCACTAACTTGTCCCAACAACTCGAATTTTTCCACCAATTTCTGTATTGCGGTCCGACAAGGTGCTTCACGACGACCCAAAAATGTTTTAGTTTTACGAACCGTCTCTGCCAAATTTTCACCATTTTTATAGTGAATTTTAATAATTTCAATGCGTTGTTGAAGCGTGTATCGTTCCATTTTTATTAATGGCGTAGTTTTTACTTGTCAAATGTCAAAAATGACAGCTTCAAAAGTGACAGCTACCGAAATAGCGGGCTATTCAAAATAACACCTCTTATTGGAAAACCCTATATATAACCTTAATACAAGCAGAACTTAAAACTAAACATAATAATATTCTTAAATCTAAACTTAAACATATAAATGTAGAAATTTTCAGTATGGGAGAGTTAGAATAAGAATAAGAATAGCTTGTTTTAAAGCATCCCCACTTTTTTGGGGTTGAAGGTATTTATGTTGTTTTCTTTGCGTAGCATTCGAGTCAAAGGTTCGTTGAGCCCATAATCGGTACGGTGGTAGGCAGTGAGGAAGAAAGGAACAGATCTTAACTGACGGGTGTTTGGATTCAGTCAGATCTTTAGGAGAAGAGTAAGGCAATCAATGACCTCATTTATTAATTAGACGGTCTGCATAAGAAGGCGGGTTATAGGGATCATCCCAGCCAAGACCCCGCAAAGCGAAGCGTAAAAATCTGCGCTGGACGGCTTCGATACGATCCATGTGAACTTGATGATATGGTGACCAGACTGGTGAGGCATATTCTAGGAGAGGTCTAACAAAAGTCATATAAAGGGATTTGGTTACATATGGACAAGAAAATTCTTTTGACCAGCGTGTTACGAACCCTAGTGTTGAGTTGGCTTTTCTTATAATGCTGTCGTAGTGGGAGCGAAAATTGAGTTGAGTGTCACAAATGACTCCCAAGTCGCGAATGGAGGTTACAATAAGAACAGGTACTCCATTAATCGAGTATTGTCTTTGTGACAAGGGAGTGAAGGTTATGGTTTGACATTTCTTAATGTTTAGTTCAAGAATGTTCTTTTGGCACCAAGTAAAAAAGCTATTTAAGTCTGTTTACAGCATAAGTGCGTCGTCAGGGGTAAAAATTTGTTTCGATATTCTCATATCGTCGGAGTAAATTTCTAAATCAGATTGAGGTAAGATCAGCTCAACGTCATTTATAGTCAAAACAAAAATAAGTGGTCCCAAATGGCTTCCCTGGGGTACTCCAGAAAATGCATGAATAGGTTTGGAGATACTCCCTCTGAAGAGCACTCGATACTGACGGTCAACTAGGTATGACTGAATCCAAGAGGTGAACAAAAGAGGAAAACCAAGCTTTTTAAGTTTAAAAAGAATGATGTTGTGGGAAATTTTGTCAAATGCCTTACTAAAATCTGTTGCAATGGCATCAACTTCTTTACCTAATTCTAAGGCAGACAGCGTTTTTGAAACGAATTCAGTGAGGTTAATTGTTGTGGATCGTCCTTTTAAGAACCCGTGCTCCTCAAAGGTAAAAATTGCTTTACAGTGAACAAACATCGACTCGTACACTATACTTTCAAAAAGTTTAGGTATACAAGAGAGTTTGGCAATGGGTATGTAGTTGGAAATATCATTTTTTCAACCTTTTTTGTGGACAGAATTTTTCCACATCTTAGGAAAAATACCACTTACAATGGAGAGATGGAAGAGTTTTATAAGAGGCTGTGCTAATTTTCCAATACATTTTTTAAAAACGATTGCTGGGAGACCATCTGGACCACGGGGAAAAATCATCTTTCAGTTGAGTAATTTTACTCAACACTGAAGATAGGGAAATGTTGATATCAGTAAAGGAGGTATGAGGATAATTGTACAAATAACTAAAATAGTTCAAGTCTACCTCGGTATCGTTAAAAGAAAATGCTTCGCTGAAAAAATCTGCAAAAAGAATGGATATGGTATGAGGGTCAGCAGACATAGATTCACGAAGTCTTAATGTGGAAGGATAACCATCCGATTTTTTCTTGCAATTAATAAATTGGTAGAACTTTTTTGAGTTGGTAATAAGATCAGCCTGTATTTGATGGATATAATTTTAATAAAGGGAGTCACATAAGGTCGAGAAGTTGTGGTAAGATGAGAGATAATTAGAAAGGTACAAACTAGACCTCGATTTCAGAAACTTTTACCAAAGTTTATTACGTAGATTATGTAGTGAACGAAGTTCTTTATTATACCAATGACGAGAATATGTGAAATTTTTTTGAAGTAAAATAGGGACTGACCTCGAAAAACAGTTAAAGATGTGGTTATATAGAATGTGTCAATCACTAAATCAATGTGAATGGATTCGTCGGAGATGAAGTCAAAATTGATTCTACCAATGAGATCATTGAGTTTGTCAAAGTTAGATTTACGAAAATTAAATTTCCGCTGCGTTAGGAGATCAGTATTATTAGAAATATTATTAATAGAAATGGGGTGGGGGGTGATAGTTACCAAGTTTGGAGAGGAGGTGATTACTTTCCGTGACAACAGAGTTGTCAGCGTCAGACGTGAAAATTAAGGCTTGTTGGGTTCCTAGATTATTTTTGATATCGCTCATCTGAACAAGACTATAGAAGCAAGAAGTCGATCGCTGAAAAAAACTTCTTTCTCCGATGTGACATTAGTCGCAATGAAATAAATCTCGTTCTCAGATTCAGACCATACTAAATGAGGCAAGTTAAAGTCACCTACAAGTATTACATCGTCTTTAGCGTTAATAGAATCCACAACAAAGTCAACAGCATCCGCAATCAGCTGATATTGAATTGCAGTCTGGGATGGAGGCATATAGCAGCATAGGAATGAATGGTATGATCACAATTGTGAAAAATTAAGAAAAAAAATCCTTGGCTCTTCTTAAACTTTTACGGAAATACGATTCAATAAGCAACAAAATAGAATATATTGAAGCCAACAAACTTTACAAACGAATGTGTAAAGAAAAGAAAAATTGGCATTATTATTGAGCCAAAGTAGAGATTCGGCAGAATTTTGGTCATTGATCCGAGAGTTAAATGGGAACTCGAACTCAAAACAAATTGCTACTATACCAGTGGACAAATTAAGAACACACTATATTTCTATACTCAACACGCCGCCGGGACAAACTTCATGGAGCTTTGCAAAACCTTGTTTGAAAGACGATCTTTTAGATGCAGAAATAGTACTGGAAGAGGTCGAAGTAGTACTTAAATCATTGAAAGATGGAAAAGGCGCAGGTTCAAATGGAATACCAGTTGAATTTTTTAATTATAATACAAAAACTTTCAAAGAAAATTTAACAAATGCATTCAATATAATTTTTAATTTCGGTACTCTTCCTGGACACTTTTATGAATCAATTATATGACCATTTTTTTTAAAAAAGGAGATCCCAGTGATCTGGTAAATTATCGAGGAATATCCTTCTTAAAATCGGCAATAGAAGTATACACTTCGTTGTTATACAAACTACTGAACACATGGGTAAACGTCAACAATAAACTCAGTGAATTTCAGGCAGGCTTCAGAAAAGTTTATTCTACCATTGACAACATCTTTGTATTAGCATCAATAGCCCAAATAAAGTTAGACCAAAGTAAAAAGCTATTTACGTTCTTTGTTGATTTTAGTGCAGCCTTTGATATGATCAATCGAAATGCGTTGTTTTATAAACTCTAAAACCTGGGATTATCTTCAAAGTACGTTAAAGCATTAGAAAAGATACATCAACAAACTTCGGCAAACATTTTCAATGGCAAGGAAAAATCTGAGAAAATGGAGATAAATTGTGGCGTCAAACAAGGCTGTAATCTGAGACCACTCCTTTTCGCTCTCTTCTTGGATTATCTTGTAGAATGGCTAACATGTGGAGTAGAGGTTGGCAGCTCTAAAATTAAAGTTATATGACATAGTCATGATTGCTGAATCACCTAGTTCCCTCCAGATGATGATAAACAAACTTTTTGAGTATTGCACATTGTGGGACTTGGAAGTTAACGTCGATAAATCGAATGTTATGATATTTCAAAATGGGTCTGGGCGATTAGCAAGAAATGAAAATTGGAAATATGATGAACACATTTTGGAAACGGTAAAGAAATATAAATACTTACCTTGGAATGGAGCTGTCGTTCAACTTAAAAATGGAGTCATTTAAAAGCTAAAGTGTATACAGCAAAAACAGCAGTCTGTTCGAACTGGAAAAGGATATTCAGTAATAAACATGTAGCAGTAAGCTCGAAATACAGTGTTTTCAATGCAACGGCGCAGTCTATCCTTTTATATGGAGCACAGGTATGGGGCTACCAGAGGTTTGAAGTAATCGAGCACCTGCTTCGCTTCTTTCTACGTTAGATTTTTTATAATACGCCTAAGTATATGTACTATCTGGAATCGGGTCTTCCCACACTGTTCATTTCATCTCTGAATCTAAATGCCGATTATCTAGTGCGAGTAGTAAAAATGAACGATACCAGACTACCTAAGCTGATTTTGCAGTACGCAATACAGAAGAAAACTTTATTTATAAAACACTGGACACAATTAGCAGCGGATTGCGGGGTAGCATTAAACTTAACTGAAAGGAATGCAGATCAATGGAAAAGGTGCTTTTACGAGGTTATAAGGGTTAGTGATGAAAATGAAAGGTATGCCGTCATAGAAAAAGCTCGTAAATCTACAGAGAGGGAGTACTATTCCAAATTTAAAAAACAACCTCAATCAAAACAGTTATTTTAACATCAGCTTTTCCTGTGCTATGATTGGAACAATTTTCAAAATTAGAGGAGAAATTGTAAAATTAAACTTTACACCGCATAGAACCGAACGAAGTGGAAATTGTTCACTTTGCAATTTAAACGAGAGTGAAGATGCACTTCTTCGGCGTGGGTCCTATATTAAAAGAATTAAAGCGAATCTATTTTGGGAAAAATGTCCTGGAAATTAAAGAGGTTAAAAACTATCTCAACGGTTTAAACTGGAAACAACTATATGACTACTTTGTCGCAGCCATCACTTACAGAACCAAAATAGTTACTGAAAACTTTTAATGAAGATTTTTCATAATATTTTCCGAAAGATTATTGAAATTGCATTTATCTACACATATATTTTCGTTTTAACTAAACTAAAAGTCACTTTCTAAATCTAAGTAACCAATCTGTCGGTTTTAAGATTTGTCATTTAAATGTCGGTAGTTTGAGAGCGAGTTTTTATGAGTTCGTTGATATGGTTTCTGATAAGCGGTGTGACGTATTGTGTATCTCTGAGACTTGGTTGAATGAAAACATCTCCGATCAATCTGTTGCCATAGACGGTTATACATTTATTCGGAATGACAGAATTGGAATACGAGGTGGAGGGTTTGGTTTTTATTATAAATCCTACCTTAATTCTAAAATTATTTTAAAATCTGTTGGGTCTAATGTAGAGTATTTGTTTATTGAGTTAAATGACTCGTCTCAAAAATGCGTAGTTGGTTGCGTCTATAACCCCAATCGGAGGTTTGATTTGAGTGGGTTGTTTAATGATCTCACTAATAAATATTTGCACCCAATATTTAGACATAATCATTTGCGGTGATTTCAATAATAACCTCCTTGTTGAAGACAATGTAAGTACATCGTTCCGCGAACATGTAGCTTTTGTCGGTCATGAAATAGTGACTACAACTTATCCAACACATTTTTCTATACACAGTCCTACGTTGATCGATAACTTTATAGTTTCCAATGTCAACAATGTACTGCAATTCGATCAACTGTCATTTTCTGGGATTTCATGAGCATGTACCCAAAAAAGTAATTACTATCTCTAATAATAAACGACCTTGGTTCACTGCCCATATCCGAAAACTTATTAATCTTCGTGAAAAAGCTTATTCTAAATGGAAATCTGATCGCAATGCTATCTCGAGGGGTAACTATTTGTACTTGAGAAACGCTGTAACCTCCGCTTTTTCTCAAGAAAGTTTTACATTAATCTCTCATCATCTGAGCTATGGAAAAATCTAAAAAGATTTAATGTTACCTCAAGAATCGATCCTATATGCAATTCAAGTCCTGATGAGTTGAATAAATTCTTTGTGGACACCTGTTCTAATAACCCTTCTGGTCAGATTTCGTTGACCGATGTTCAGCATGTTAATCCATTCAATTTTATTCACGTTACTGAACCAGATGTTATTCTTGCCGTGAAGGAAGTTAAGGCCTCCAGCATCGGCACGGATGGAATTCCTTTAAAATTCTTAAAATTCATGCTGCCTTTTGCAATAAAATCTCTTACACATATAATAAACCATATCTTAACCACGTCAGTTTTTCCTAGTTCCTGGAAATCAGCTATAGTTTACCCTATACCAAAAAAAATTCGAGCTGAAGTGTGAAGATTTTCGTCCAATCAGAATCCTTCCATGAATTTCAATGATAGCAAAAATAATTATAAAGAAGCAAATTGTGTCTCAAATTGAGGAGTGTAATCTCCTCACGCCTTTCCAATCAGGATTTCGAAAACACCACAGCTGCAACTCAGCGTTGTTGAAAGTTACAGACGACATTCGCGAACATTTTGATAAGAATGGATTGACGTTTTTGTGCCTTCTAGACTTTTCTAAGGCATTTAATTCAATTGATTTTAGGATCCTTTATAATAAACTTATTTCTCAATATGGGTTTAGTTCATACGCAGCATTACTTTTGCTAAATTTTTTATCGGGTAGGACTCAAATCGTTAAAACAAAAGTTGGTTTTTCAGTTTTCCTTCATTTATCTTCGGGCATTCCCCAATTTTCCATTCTGGGGCCATTGCTCTTTTCGCTTTTTATCAATGATATCGCCTCAATTTCTAAATTCGTTAATATTCATATGTATGCAGATGATGTCCAAATTTATATTTCGCGTAATATTGGACTTCTGACGGAAGCCGTCTGCAGGCTGAATGAGGATCTTGAATTGGGCCACTCGAAACTTATTTAAACTAAACCCTGATAAATCGCAATGTTTGGTAGTCTCTAAGTCTTCAATTGACGTCAAAGAACTTCCGGTGATACTTTTAAACAATAAAATAGTCCCTTACTGCAATACGGCACGTAATTTAGGAGTCGTCATCAATAGTGAACTATCAGCATCTGACACTATAAACTCTGTTATTGCAAAAGTATACGGAGGCCTTAGACAACTTTGGCCTAGCAGTAGTTATACTCCTCATAATATCCGTCTTAAATTGGCTAAATCACTATTAAAACCGATCTTATTTTATTCAGAAAATATTTTTCTCAATCCTGACTCTCTGAGCTTTCGCAAATTGGAGCTTGCTAATAATGCTATACTGAGATACATCTACCGACGACGAAAATTTGACCATATCTTAGACATACGAATAAACCTGCTTGGTTGTTCTATCCAAAAATATATGGATATGCGTAACTGTATCTTCCTTAAAAAGCTCTTATTACTTAAAACACCGCATTATGTATATGACGATATCCGGGAATGTGTTCATGCTAGGACATATAATTTATTAATACCCCCATTTAATTTTCTTAATAGTAAAGGGTTTTCCAATAAGAGGTGTTATTTTGATATTCAAAGAAAAACAGCATTTTTTGAGATAAATGATCGGAAGGTATGCCGTTAATAATGGAACACAACATCAGCCAAATGGCCGCCACGACCACGCTTACAGGACCATATCCTTTTCATGAAATTTTCCATAACCAAATCGCAAAGTGGCTGCCCTATGTCCTCGACAGCCTCACGAATTCCATCTTTGAGGTCTTGAATCGACGCTGGGCTGTTGGCGTAGACCTTATCTGTCACGTGGCCCCAAGGGAAGAAGTCGCAAGGTGTTAAATCACAAGATCTCTTCGAGAGATGACACGGTCCGGAAACTTTTCCATTAAAAGATCGATGGTTTCATTGCTTGCGTGGCACGTAGCGCCGTCTTGTTGAAAGTAAACGTTGTCCAAATCAATACCATCCAATTCCGGCCATAAAAAATCATTAATCATCTCTCGATAGCGCAATCCATTGACCGTAACTGTTGCTCCAGCCTCATTTTCGAAAAAGTAAGGTCCAATGACCCCGCCGGACCATAAACCGCACCAAACAGTCACGCGTTGAGGATGGAGAGGCTTTTCAACAATAACTCTTGGGTTTTCCGAGCCCCAGATGCGACAGTTTTGCTTGTTGACGTAGCCTCCGAGGTGGAAATGGGCCTCATCAGTCAAGATGATTTTTCGATGAAATTCCGGATCATTTTCATGCATTTCAAGGACCCAATCAGCAAAGACACGACGTTGTTGATGATCAGCCGGCTTGAGTTCTTGTGTTAACTGAACTTTATAAGCCTTAAGACCCAAGTCTTTATGCAAAGTACGGTGTAATGACGTTTGTGGAATGCCTAATTCCAAAGAACGACGAGGAATGGACAAACCTGGGTTTTCTTCAACACTTTGGGCTACAACAGCAATATCCTCAGTTGTTCTTGAGCGACGTGCACGGGTTTTATTCTTCACATCACTAACTTGTCCCAACAACTCGAATTTGTCCACCAATTTCTGTATTTCGTTCCGACAAGGTGCTTCACGACGACCCAAAAATGTTTTAGTTTTACGAACCGTCTCTGCCAAGTTTTCACCATTTTAATAGTGAATTTTAATAATTTCAATGCGTTGTTGAAGCGTGTATCGTTCCATTTTTATTAATGGCGTAGTTTCTACTTGTCAAATGTTAAAAAATGACAGCTTCAAAAGTGACAGCTACCGAAATAGCGGGCTATTCAAAATAACACCTCTTATTGGAAAACCCTTTAAAAGGATGTTTTTTGTCCATGCCGTAATTTTATGGAACTCACTTCCAGTACAAATAAAGCAAATTCAAAACCTTATAGAGTTCATTCGTCGCTTAAAAATTCATTTTTCTTCCTCTTGATCTCTTCTTTTTTCTATTTCTACTTTACTCCTTTATCTATCTCTATTTATTTTCTCTTAATTTTAATATATTAATTATCTCAATATGAATATTGTATTTAAGTTCATAATTAATTTTTCTTTTTGAATGAAAGTTTTATTTTTACTTTTTCTCACATTTTGTCATTTGTTTGATACATATACTTAAGTCAAAGAATTGTACGTTATAAGATACATCTTACTGTACATACTGATATTTTTGAATAAACTAAACTAAACTAAACTAAAAAAACTAAAAGCCTATCAATATATGTTTTTTTTATCTAAACTTAAAGTCACATGGTATATTTAAATATTAATTTTTGTTTTAGCTAAACTAAAAGCCTGCCCTTAATTTATTTAAACTGAACTTAAATTTGATAATTTGCACAAAATTTATGAAGACAAACAAAATAAAATTATAAATTTAGTGTATTTATTTTTCAAACATTAGAAATTCATTTCATTTGATATTTATTATTAATAATAATGTTAAACTTATCGAAATTTTGCTACTCAGGCAGACGACATACATTTCATGGCTTTTTATTATTCAGTTTTTTTTTCTCAATGACTACTGTACAATTTTTTTATAACGAATAAAATCTAATCTAATCTAAGAAAATCTAGTAAGATAGTCTTAATTTTGTACTTTATATCTCGTTTGAGATTAATTTTTTGTATAAAAATTAAGAAGTATACAATTCAATGTAGGTACCCTTCCTTTAAAGCTGTTGATACGTTGCTGTATAGGTAATTGTTTCATCTCAAACTTTAAAACAAAACACTTATACATAACTACCCTTTTGTATAAGTGTTTTTCCAACTGCTTTCTCCATTATGTAACAGAATAAATTATTTTAACTAGGCCTCAAAGCATTTACGTTGATTGATGGCCAGGTTTTTTTTTTAGGAACATGTTAGGTTTATACATATGTATATCTTCAACTACTGCACGGCTACCTCAGCTTGACAGCTTCCCTTTCTTTTGTGTACCTTCATATACCACTCTCGCAATTAGAAGCCAAATGCTGCTCAAACTAACAAAACATATACCTACCTTCTAGTTTAAAACAAAACTATATCTAGTTTTACCCGGAGATGTCCGTTATATACATAGATAAACTTCTGAATAGGTATATGTGTGTATGTATGTATGTATATTTAAAGCTATATATGAAAATATATTCTACACTCGCACGTTAATGTTTCAAATTACGAATTAATTTTCATCAAATATCGCTGAATCCTCACCAGCATCAGAGAGGCGAGGCAGAGGCCGACCTGTCCTGTGTGCCGCACTCCTAGGGGAATCTATAAGCATCCACACAACCCTCCCAGGACATGTAAGTATAAATGTATTTTAAATAATTCCCCCGCACTGCGATGGCTCGTTCCTTTGGCATTATTTAACCTTAAAACCAACTCCAAGGGACGACGACGCATAGTGGACGGACTAGACATTCTAATGTTATAAATATGTGTATAATGTATATCCTTTGCAAAAGTACATATTTACCAAAATCAACATGAAAGCACCATACGGCACTTTCCATGGCGATTTCTGTAATTTGCAACATTCGAAGACCACTCACTCCACCGTACCACCGACCGACCGTATAGCAATCATCCCATTGCTTCCACAATATATCTACCTACCAAAGCCCCTTCTACCCGTTTTTCGAAAATCCCTTTTGAATTAAATGCGTACACACACCCCCCACATATATAAGTAGGTACACAGATACACTATAGCCTAACATTAAAGGACTCTGACATCGGAATCAGCATCCAGCATCAGCATCATAGCATCGGCATCAGCATCGGCATAGCATGTAGGTACACACACATAAATATATACCTACATACCTATTTACAAATTCTCTAAATTTACATTTTAAAATACCTACCCACACAAACTACACTCTCCACACTGGCCATATGTGTTCCACAATAGCACCCCCAATCCCAATCCCAATCCCAATCCCATGAATCTGCCCGCCTGCCCGACCACCCACATCCCATCACCGACAACATTATCGTCCTGGCTCGGTCGGTGAATCTCGTATCCTTAGAACTTGTGCCCACTGTCCTTTAGTGTCCTACAACCAAAGTCCTGATGAGGGTATTTACATTCATGCGCAAAGGTATAGAGTGTTCATAGAGACGTCCGTCGCCGTCGCGTCGTCCGTCGTCCTCATCCTTGTCCTCGTCGGATATGTAAACATTTAGATATTCCAGCAGATCGAGGACAAGTATAAAATTAATTTATTGAAACTGAAGGCTTGGGTGCCCGTAATTAAACAAACGGATACGGATACTGGCAAAAAGCCCGTTGCTGCCGCTATCACAACAACTACCTGCATGGGGATTGGGGGCAATAGGGGACAGGGAGAGTTTGAATTTTAAGCAAGTGTGGACTATGTTATACGAGTATGTTGTTTGGCATCGGCACAAACTGAAATAAATTCCACTATACTTATGCAAGGTACGACATATAGGTAGATATAGTTGGACAAGTAATTTGCTTATGTAAGCCGATCTATACTTGTACATAATAAATATACATATAGACATTTTATTATACATACATATTAGGTGGTATATGAGCCCAAATTAATCCCCATATATAAATACATACATAGGCAGGTTTATTCGAAAGGAGGAAAGGGAAAGTTTCAGTTTTTAATTTTTGATTTTAAGTGGAACATGAAATTTTAGAAAGTGATTTGGTCCTTTAACAGTTTCAGGTTCAGGTTTAGTTTCAAAAGCAAAATATCATCCCTTTAGACGAATGCGTCCGAGTTTAACGATAAAGGTTCATCCATAGTTTTGTTAAATGGGATTTTAAAGTAAGAAATTCAAACTTAAAATTGTCAAACTATAATTCATGTAGATAGGTATAAGTTATTGTAAACAAGTTTTTGTTTAGATATGAAACTAGCAGCTTAAACATTTTTAAGAAAACTCAAGTTCGTTTAACTAATTGTAAGATCCTCTCACACAAGGTTTTCTTTTCAAATATCGTCTAAATGAGTAGGTAATATAGCCTTAAAGCCAATAGCCGGCAAACTTACTGTATTTCAATATCAACGTTTGATTTAATAAAATAACTGGAGTTATTCTGCGTTAGACTTGAGCTACATGGATTTGGGAATTCAAAATGCCCTTTGGGAACACCCGGGTTTGAAAGGTCAAAAGGTTATCGATGTCCAGTCGAAGATCTGAAAGTAATACGACTGCCGATTAAACTGGAAGCTTTATAGTTTTCTTTTTAATTTAAAAAAATAACATTATGGTGTATACAGGGAACCTATAGTTGTGTAACGGAATTTAAAAACAAATGCTTCGCTGTTTATCTTATCTCAAGTGGGCTTAGAGCAAACTGCAACCTGCAACCATAAGAAAACCAACTGAAATATTTACAAAAAATTTCTCTCTTGTCAATTCTACACGCGTCTTTGGAATTTACTACCGCATCAATTAAGAAGCATAAATAGCATAATTCTACTGAAAAAAAAACTTAAACTACATTTTGGAAATATATAGAATATATTTACATAATCAGCCATATCACAGAATCCATCGTAACAAATATCCATCGTAAAAAATATCACGAAAAATTGTCTTCACAGAATCCGAATGGAATCGTTAAAAGCATTGCCTAATTCATCGTTCTCACCACAGATTAGCCACATGAAGATGAGAATCCCCGGCAGCCATTTTAATTTGCCTACAAGCTTGAACTGGAAGTTATCAGATAAAAAATGAGAATGTGTATAGAAAAATCTCACACATAGACAGTAGGGACCTGGTTAAATTGTTGTTGCAATTCACATCTATTCATCGACGCGGGAAAAAATTACAAATAAATACAACAATGTAAACAAATGGGTTTTGGAGGGTGAAACGTACGAAACATTCTCATCTTCATATGGCTAATCTGTGGTTCTCACTCTCAATTTCGAAATCAGCTGTCTTACGTCAAATCATTGACAGTAGTACACAAAGAGTGATAGTATACATCAAATGAAAAAAAATACCTGGGCCATTTGGAAAAATCCCCATTTTTTTTCCTATACTAACGAAATGAACACAAGTTAAGAAGAGAATTTTTGATAATTTGTGAATATTATTTTAGGTTAGGGGTTAGTTATAGCGATCAGTAAAACGCATTTGGAAAAAATTTCTTTTAGATACTTTAACTTGCTAACTTACAATTTGAAAAATCACTTTGGGAAAATATTTTTTCATTTATTAATTTTCACCAGGAATATAAATAAATTACCCAAAAACTGAACGATATATATTAATATTTTTTCCAACAGTGTTATTTGCGAAAATTCCCTACGAGCTAGGAATTTTTTGCTACATGTACCGACACTGTAAAGAAACAAGTTATGGCTCAATGTGGTTGTTCTACTTAGATATTGTTTATTAGAAGTTTTTTTAGACTTTATTTTAGTTTTACAATCAAGTATATTCATTTGTGAAATTATTGATGTTTTAATATTGCATCTGCTCCATTTTATATATAAAAATACAGATAGAAACGCATATGAGAATTCAATTTTGTTTTATTTTTCAAGTGAAATCTTTTGATGTTTGATAAAATATAGACTGCATAAACCAGCTAACAAATATCTTTAAAGGAGCTGGAATAGGAATTTGAGCTATGAAATCATCAACTTTATTAAATTATTTATTTATTTTAAGTGTAAATATTTGAAAAATATTTTATTTTTGGTGATAATAACCAATTCCGCTCTGGCTACGAAAGGAATAAAGTATCGTAGAGAAGGATGACATAATTTTCGTTTCATTCGGAGTCAGTGATATGAAATTCCATGAACTTCGAAATTCGTAGGAGATTTTCCACTACGAATGGAATCTGTGATAGATATTTCTTCCATTCGTAGAAAATTTTCGATTACGATGGATTCTGTGATGGGGCTGATTTATTGTTCTCTTTTTAAACTTTTAAAATAAATTCTAAATTTGTTACATTATAAAATATAAAACATTTATTTGTACAATTATAATTTCACTATAAATAAGATAATATATCTTACAGTGAAAGCAGATCATGAAAAAAAAAATAAATACTAAAATTATTTTTGGGTTTATTTAAAAAAAAAATCATTTATAGTAAGGGTTATCTCCAATGTTGCATCTTGTATTCGAATTGTATATCGAATTCCAGTCTCACCCACCTAAATAAATAACAAAAAAAAAACTGCTACCGCCTCTTGCAAGAAAGTAAAAAATACTTCAAGAGTAGGTATCTCTTTTGTCATGAAAAAATGCTTCTCTAACCTTAGCCATTCGGAATTGGCAAAAAATTGTAGGTCCAATCCATTCCTGCAAACAAACAACACGCACACAAGAATGGTTGAGAAACTCTATATAAATGAGACGAATTTAACAGATAGTCATACAGAAATAAATAACGTTTGCGTGAAAAATACATAGTCTTACACATGTCAATGTTTAGAAATAAACGGTTATTATTGCACTATGTCCAAAATCTGTGACGATCGTCCTGCAGTTGTTCATAATCCTTGACGGAGTTAATTGTTCTAAATATTTTAACGTCATCAGCATAAATTAACGGTATAGAATTTTGTAATATAGAAGGAAGGTCATTTATAAATAAACTAAACAGAAAAGGACCCAGATGGCTCCTTTGAGGTACACCAGAATTAATTTTAAATTGATAAAGATATGTAGGTATCATAATCATAATATTCGGTGTATTTTTTTGTACTCAGTTGTTTTCATATGCTCTAAGTTCATAAGCGGAGAGTCTTATCGCCATTAACTAAGCGGATTTGTTGTTGTATTTAACATGGAATTACATGCATAGGCGCCCGTAGGATTTTTCCCCAATGTGGAAAATATTTTGATACAATTTTTAAGGCTATTTTATATTTCATTGAAAATTAGTTTAATTTTTTTTATAGTATAGTCACCTCTTTTCGTTTATGGTAGGTAATAAAATAAAAAATATAACATTTATATAAACGTAGCACCGTCCTGTTGAAACCAAATGTTGCCAATATCCTCCTCTTCGATTTTTGTGAACAAAAATTCGTTCAACATGGCCAGATAACGATCGCCATTGACTGTAACGGCCACTCCTTGCTCATTTTCGAAAAATGGTCCAATTATGCCTCTGGACCAAAATCCGCACCAAACAGTGACTCGTTTTGGGTGTATCGGCTTTTCAATGTATGCGTGCGGGTTTTTTGTGCCCCAAATGCGACAATTTTGCTTGTTTACTACCCACCAAGATCAAAATGAGCTTCATCTGAAAAGATGATTTTTTTGGCAAAATCGGCGACTTCTCTAAGTCGATCGCAGGCCCACTTAGCGAAGCGTATACACAACCATATTCGTTCAGCGGAAGGATAAAACGAGTTATCTGTCAAATCAGACATGAGCTAAGTGTTACCATTCACGAAATAAGCACTAGTTGAAAAAAAAACGTTAGATGGCGGACCCTTTATATACGAAATACTTGCCCTATAGGCTATAGTAGAACAAGTAAAATATTATTTTGTGTGAGTTTTAGATAATTTGTATTTTATGTGTGTATTAAAACAGTTAAACAGGTGCTCCAAGTGTCCTCCTTGGTTTTGTATGCATGCGAGAGCCCGTTTTTTTGGGTTCCAATGCGAGCATTTTTTGATGAGAATAGGATATTTTAATTCACTTAGGTTCAGTTTTTCAGTTTAACCTAAGTTAACTCATCAAATTTGGTGAGTTAACTCAGCATTAACTGAACATATGCTTTTTATGTTTTATCCACTGGGTTTGTTTAGTCGTTCCGTATGTATTCTCCACGAAAAAAACTGCTTCCTCAGTTAACTCTAGGTTAATTTACTTCAAGAGTTAACTAACTCTGGTTTAGCTCACCACTGAAAAACTGGGCCTAACAGTAGCTATTTCGTTTAAGTAAACGATTTCTTTCATTCTTATCCCCATACAAAAATAAATCCAATACTGTACGAGTGTAAAGTAAGGGAAAACTGGTCTATTTCATCCTATTCAGCAATCATCTAGCCAATTCTAAACCTAGAATTCGGCTTGGGTGATAGTTCAAAGGGCCGTTTAACTCGTTTTCAATTATAAACCTGCACATACATATTGTAGCAGAATTTGTGTTGAAATGCTGCCCCCTTCTGTGTGGATTCTGCGCAGCCCATGTATGAAGATTATGAAAATTTGTGATCCCATCTCTTGTAGAAAGACATTGGTCTATGATCCAAGCTCCGCTTCAGCAACCAGTTTGAAAACTCAAGTCTCTTTTCCAAATCATCGGGAAGCAGTTTTTGCACAGGTGCATGGTGATATGGATAAAGATTTTCTCCATTCAGTACGATAGAAATTTTAAGTTTGGTAACATTGAATTGCGAAGCTCAGCATCTGTTACAGTGCTGCGGGGGCTTTTTTGAGATAAATCCCTTCAACATTACGAAAATTCCCTTTTTAATTCTTTTTTTTTGTTTGTAAATAAAAAAAATTGTGATTCAATAAAAAAAAAAAAAACAAATCCTAAATCAAAATTTTATTCAAAAAGTCTTCGAATGTAAAATAAAGAAAGACTTTAAAATTGACTATAAAAGATTCTAAATAAAGAATTTTAGTTAAATTTGTTAAATTTTAGTAATTTATTTTCTCTGCTAATTTAAAGTCTTACCTATATTTGAATTAGAAAATATTTATTTAAGTGAAGGATCTTTGAGAGGATTTGTATTTCATTTAAGGCAGTCTTACAGTAATTCAATTATTTCTAAACATTTTGTGTCTAAAATATAGTAACTTACATATCTTCCAAAAATGCAGTTATTGTAACTAGGTGTATTAATTTTCTTAAATTGTATTCCTATGCGAAAAATCCCACGAAATGAATCCGTTTTCCCTTGATGCATTTTGAGGTCAACATTCCCAAGAAAAATGGATATTTCCCATGGTCTCCCAGCACTGGACTGATGCTGATTAATGGACCTTCCAATACTCTTTTATCAGCCGAAATTCTTCTTACTTGAGGAGCTCCCGCGTAAGGTCGTGTATATTTGAAACTTATCCCGTTTCTCGATGCATTCGATACGTATTTCCAAATACTCTTTCACTAGGATGTCGTCGTCGAGGATTGCAGACTAGACAAGCTGCGCGACTAGACGAAGATGTCTGAATATTATCGGCGTAAACTATAGAAAATATTCCAGAGGGGTGAGAAGGTAACAAAAACACCCCGTATGTACTTTTTTTTTAAATACTGACATAAGGTGGCGCAAAAGTTGTCACCCGATGATTTTTGGCTGTATTTTTGTTTATGAATGAAAAACTTTAGTTCTGCTTTTGGATTATGTTTATTTAATGTCTTAATTTCTTTTTCTATCTGTTTACTTCAAAAAAGTAAAAAAAAGTAGAATTGCCATTTGCAATAATATAGCATCTTCCGATAGGTTTATGACTTTTGCGCCATCTTGCAGTCTAAATTTTGAAAAAAAAAAAAATAGTATTTTTCAAAATTTGTTGAAAAAATTCAACAACAGTCAAGTTTCGTTAGGTATTCACTTTCTTTTATAAACCAATAGGTATTTACCGATAAAATTGAAAGCATAAGTTTCAAGCTCATAAAATTCAAGATGGCGGAAAAAATAAGTTATAGCAATCTGGTTCTGATGATACTCGCTACCTATACAGTTAAAATTTCAATGGACTCGAATTTAACGCAAACATGAATGTCCGCCATTTGACTGGTTCTTGAAAGAAAAGCGCTAGCACCAGAGGGCAATCTTAAGAAGGTCAGCGATATATTGGCATAATCCTAAGAGAACAGTGTGTTACGAATATTGATTTAAGGTAATCCTTATGGGAGTTTCTGTTAATCTCTCATCACGCACCCGCTAATTTTGGTTCAGGGAACTAACTTTACGGGAAATACCTTCACCTCGGTAGTGGGGAAAATCTATTGGTGAATTTCTTTCCAACTACATGGGAGAAATAACTTCCCTATGTCAACAGTTTTCTTAGAAAACCTTATTGGGTTGCTCGATATCATATGTAAATGCATTGGGCGATGTATATATAAAGGGTTTCCAATAAGAGGTGTTATTTTGATATTCAAAGAAAAATGGCATTTTTTGAGATAAATGATCGGATGTTTATTTCATTATAAAGAGGAAGGTATGCCGTTAATAATGAAACACAACATCAGCCAAATGGCCGCCACGACCACGCTTACAGGACCATATCCTTTTCATGAAATTTTCCATAACCAAATCGCAAAGTGGCTGCCCTATGTCCTCGATAGCCTCACGAATTCCATCTTTGAGGTCTTGAATCGACGCTGGGCTGTTGGCGTAGACCTTATCTTTCACGTGGCCCCAAAGGAAGAAGTTGCAAGGTGTTAAATCACAAGATCTCGGTGACCAATTGTGATCACCTCTTCGAGAGATAACACGGTCCGGAAACTTTTCCCGTAAAAGATCGATGGTTTCATTGCTTGTGTGGCACGTAGCGCCGTCTTGTTGAAAGTAAACGTTGTCCAGATCAATACCATCCAATTCCGGCCATAAAAAATCATTAATCATCTCTCGATAGCGCAATCCATTGACCGTAACTGTTGCTCCAGCCTCATTTTGGAAAAAGTAAGGTCCAATGACCCCGCCGGACCATAAACCGCACCAAACAGTCACGCGTTGAGGATGGAGAGGCTTTTCAACAATAACTCTTGGGTTTTCCGAGCCCCAGATGCGACAGTTTTGCTTGTTGACGTAGCCTCCGAAGGTGGAAATGGGCCTCATCAGTCAAGATGATTTTTCGATGAAATTCCGGATCATTTTCATGCATTTCAAGGACCCAATCAGCAAAGACACGACGTTGTTGATGATCAGCCGGCTTGAGTTCTTGTGTTAACTGAACTTTATAAGCCTTACGACCCAAGTCTTTATGCAAAATACGGTGTAATGAAGTATGCGGAATGCCTAATTCCAAAGAACGACGAGGATTGGACAAACCTGGGTTTTCTTCAACACTTTGGGCTACAACAGCAATATTCTCAGTTGTTCTTGAGTGACGTGCACGGGTTTTATTCTTCACATCACTTACTTGTCCCAACAGCTCGAATTTGTCCACCAATTTCTGTATTGCGGTCCGACACGACGACCCAAAAATGTTTTATAGTTTTACGAACCGTCTCTGCCAAATTTTCACCATTTTTATAGTGAATTTTAATAATTTCAATGCATTGTTGAAGCGTGTATCGTTCCATTTTTATTAATGGCGTAGTTTCTACTTGTCAAATGTTAAAAAATGACAGCTTCAAAAGTGACAGCTACCGAAATAGCGGGCTATTCAAAATAACCCCTCTTATTGGAAAACCCTTTAAAATTAAATCTTGAGATCATTAAATTACAGGAGGAACATAACCTTATATATCTACGGTTGCAATTTTGAGATGAAATAATTGTTCACCTGTAGGGGGAAAGAACTACACCGATAAAAAGTGAAATAATTTGCCAATAGAAGTGAAGTTATTTCCCATGTGAAGGTAGTTCCCATAAAGTTAGTTCCCTGCACCCTATAATTTCTATATAACTCAACACTTAGTACTAAATGGATCTCTGAGCTAGATAATTCGGAACCATTATTTTTTTTTAAATATTAAGGGCCAGTTTCACAGTCATAAAAGAGGCACTTAAATGGGGAATTTGAAAGATTAGGGCGCAATATCACAGTGCACACTTACCTGAATAAGTGGCACATAAGTCTGCCATGTTCGTGACTTAAGTTCCACTTAAGCTGGCTATGAAAACACTTATTCCGCTAAGAGACGACTGTGAATTTGGCCCTAAAAGATTTCTAGGTGTACCTAAGTTATTTTGAGCTATTTTATTTACATTTTTATCTTTGACTATTGCACAGCATTTAATAAGGTCTTATTCAATTTTGGTTATTTAACCAAGAAAAGTAATTAGTTTATATGGTCACTTACTATATAATGAAGGTTTGCATGAAAAGATGTTTCTCACTTTAGCAACCCTATTTTCCAGCATAGTAAGCCAGTAAAACACAGCCTCTAGCCACCCATAAGGGCGGGTCTATAGAAGACATTTTACAATCAACACCTATCTAACTTTAAAACAAATTTACTTGTAAGTGTCTTACGCCACCACTTCTCTCCCTCCCTCTCTCTATCGTATCGTATAGCCCACCCCTATCGGAGGAAGTGGTACCTAACCTAACCTATACTACATTTCTACAATCTATAGAACACTTACCATATCAAACGGTTCGGTTCGGTTCGGTACCTACTGCGTTCCTTTTATAAATAACCACAAGACTGTTGACACCCATTAAAATTTGTTGTAGCTAATGTAAGCCCTATTTTCCCCTCAATTATTATAATGGCTCATTTTCTTGATTATTTCATATAAATCAAACACTCTTCCTTGAGAAAGGACCTTATATTAGCTTACAATTCTTGAGAATCTTTTGTTTTTTTTTTTTTTGAGAAATCATAAAAAAAAAACAAAGTTATACGCATATTACTCATCGCTTGAATAAATTGCTAATTGCAATGATAAAATAAAATAAAAGTTATTCTGAGGAAACAGCAACATCAACAGCAAACGCAAAAAGAAACTACAAATATTTCGCTAATCTAATGAGATTGAAGAAGGTCGGTCTTCCTTGGCCCCCTTTATCCTCTGGCCATTCTCAGTTCTCTTTTGGGAATTTATTTTATTTTTTTCTTGTAGTGTATAGGTACCCCCTTCCACCAGTTTTTTTCTTTTTTTTTTTAAAGCTATATAGAGGTGTATATGTTTTGTTCATAGAAAAATGTTCCTTGAATTAGTTGGAAAATGCTTAACCCATTTCCGAACGCAAATACTCTTTCTCTCTGCTGCCCTCTTTTAAAGAAGTAAACATCTCTAGGTATGTGTTGTTGTATTTCTGACGGCTGACAGGCTATAAGGCTAGCATTATGTATACACATGGACCAGGACCAGGACCAGGACATATATCTACCATCATAGCATAGGGATGTAGCTAGCTATAGTGTGTGTACTAAAAATGATGGCATATAAAACAGTCCAGTTTCGGCAGTGCGAACTTTTGAAACAACATAGCCACTGAGCAGTAAGAAAAATGCTGACATACATATAAACCACCCTTTACTTGCTTTAAATTAGAACTTTCTTCGTGCCTTGAATATTGAAGACCATAGACTCGATATTCTGGGGGTGGGAGAGTTCTTACTTCTCTTCTTTTTTTTTTTTAACCCCCTATACATCCTGTTGTGAAGTCTTGTATGTGTGATCTTTGAAGAAGAAAAAAAAAAAAAAGTACAAAAATGAAGCTCAAGAAAAAAAAAAAAAAAAAAAAAAAAAAACCGTTTCCCAACAGCCCAAGTCCAGTACATCACAATACAACTCGTTTTGCACACCCTTCTGCTTACCACCCCCCAAATTCAAAGAAATTCACTAAAACATTTTTTTTGCGTAGCCTTACGTTGGTTTCACTCGTTCCTTCAGCTTCGCTCGTCTTCCTAATTTTCGGTACGGTATACGGTACGGTACGGCAAAGTAGATGACCATTTCCATTATTTACAGAGCCAGGGTACAGCTACAGATGTTGTTATCTATGTGTTAAAGCTGACATTTAAATTTTTTACTTTGCAATGCAGTATCGAAGACTATACACACAGATACCGACAAACATACACTACACAGTGTTTCTTTTTGTTAGAGATAAAAAAAAAAAAAAAAAAAAAATAAGTAAAAGATGGAAGCCTATGTACCACCTCGGACGGGGGTTTCTTTTGCGAATGAGGCGGCGGGCGAGGAGGAGTGGGTGGGTGGACGAAACGCCAACGACGACGACGAAGCTTGGACAAGAAAGGGGTGTAATTTGGGCAACACAAAAAAGAGTTAAGCTGTGTTACTTCGTTCGCATAATACAGAAACCAAAGTACAAACAGAATAAAATAGGGTTGATTTTTCTACCTCCCCCTTTCGTTTCATTCCATTTTTTTTTTTTTTTTTTTTTTTATTTTATCAAAAAGCACAAAAAGTCCAAAAAATATTCTATAAAATAAGGGTTATTTTTTCTTTGAAATGGGAAAGCTGTAGATAGAGGTGTAGTAGGTATAGGTATAGGTAAAGGACGCCAGCGACAACGGCAGAAATATCTAAAATTATTGCACAACACTTTTACTTGATTTTTGATGAGTTTGAAGACACATACATATAAGTACTATAGGTATACAAAGTATTATAGAAAACTTCCTGTTTTGCTTCCATCTGATTTTCATCAGTTAAGCACATTTCAAAGGCTTCGAAAAATATCATTTTTACTCAGGTTTACCCCCGTTTGTCTGGCAAGCTTACAGTTTCAATTTCAACCATCAGTATAATGCCTAAATAGTAAACACTAAACAGTCAGCGTAGGGCAAGTTGTAGTTGTTAAAGGCTCTTACTCTAGACCTGAGAAACATACAACAAACTTCTTTCTGACTTTTATTCTTAAATAATGATTTGTAGAGTTGTCTTTTAATATTTTTTTTAATTTTAAAATCTCTCCTTGGCAACATTTACATAGTTCAAAAGTTACAAAAGTCAACTAATTGTAGTTATAATTTTTGTATTGAAATTGTAGGGTTTGAGTCGAAAGGCCTTTTGGACCAAAACTACTATAAGTCTGAACCTTAATTCTAGGTGAATATATAGGTACTACCAATTGCTACGTAAAACTTAAATATTTTATTTTTTTTAAGTGCGCTTGAATGTGTTCTTGAACAACGTTTTCATAAACGTTTTTTTAAAATGTCCCATGAGTATTAAGACTTTTGAATAAGGTTACAGGTAGAGTAGAGATACCTTGCCTTTGATTTCGACACCAATTCGCTTAGGTATATTATTATTAGAAGTATTTTTATTCTTGAACTTACTCTTCTTGGCATAGACGCAGACGTCCACAAGAGAAGGTTAAAACCGTATAGGGGTCGCTTGTCACCTTCCCTTATTCTATTTAGTGACTAATTTACTTTTTTATATCTATTTTACTACTTAAAATGTTAGAAGATGTTAGATTATAGAAAAAGTATCAAAAATCATTAAAAACTTGATGGCAAATTATTGAAAACTGATGTATGGTAAGTACAGGGTCATTAATTTGATGGTTTCGAAAATAAAGCTAAATAAAACACACACAACGATACATTTTTGATGAAAATTTTATTTCATTATAAAGTTTAGACTTTTCCATTAAGTTTGAAAAACAATATCATTCAATTGGTTGTCTTGGGAAGATTCGCAGCATACGATTCTTTTGAAGTAATTTTTAACTACGTTTTTGCACATTTCGGGGGTATCTCGGCCATAACTTGAGTATAATGTTGGTTTTTAATGCATCTAGAGTGCGGGGATTATTCGCGTAAACAAGGTCATTTGCGTAACCCCTCAGAAAAAAATCTAACGGTGTCAAACTGCATTATCTTGGTGACCAATTGACGTCGCCAAAACGTGAAATTACGCGACCAGGAAACTTCTCACGCCATAAAGCCATAATCGGTCGTGTTGTGTGGCTTTTTGCCCCGTTTTGTTGGAACCACATACCGTAAATGCCATGATCTTCAATCGCCGGCCAACAAAAAAACGGTTATCATTCAACCAATTGCTGCGAACGCCGGGAAATCGATTAATTCGGATCATCAGCAACACTTGCACTTGCAGCAGCAATATTTTCGACTGAGCGTCCATTACGATGATGCACCAGGTCTTACGACATCAGTAACGCTTCCACTCTCTTCAAATTTCTTCACAATTTTACCGATTTCTTGCGTGTTGCGTAGTCGGTAGATTATGATGACCATAATCATCGCGTAGTGCGCGAAAAGTGGCCACGTTTGAATCACCACTTTTGTATAGTAAGTTTTAATAATTTTAACGCGTTGTTCGAATGTTAAGCGATCCATTCTCGTCAATGACAAATATTCAACTAATATTATGACACTTTAAATGACAGCTAAGTTTGACAGGTGTCAAATGCCAGCGCTACCAACTTGAAACCACGAGATGAATGACCCTGTACTTACGAATCACAAACCTCGAATTTAAAACTCGGTTAAAATTGATTTTACTTGCAATATACGGCAAGTAGCCCGTGGCGTAACTGCCTGAACACAATGAAGACGGACTAGCTGTCAAAACTTTGAATACACATAAGAGCTGCAGCAGCAGCTGCAAGAGTTCAAATGTGTACTTTTAACTTTTGCGTGCAGCATTTTTGACATGGAGGCGAACCAAGCACATTTCAACTCGATGAGTGTTTATATAGGAGTTGAAATGAGCTTCAAGTTCTATTCAATTCCCCATGTTCACAAAAGATGCTGAGATCAGCTGACCCCACCAAATGACATCAAAACATCAAATATCACAAAGCTGCACAGCTGCATTGTGGGAACGTAAAAAAAGCATCTACGACAGGATCAAGAAGTGATTGTTTGTGCGTAGGACTGTCTTGCCGAAGGTATAGGTTCCCTTCCCAACGCTCCTCCATCTAAAAAAAAACAAAAAAATCATTTTTTCGCGGCTACTGCTTTGGCGAAGAAGTGACAAATCCTCTAAATGTTACCTCTTGCCATGAATAAGTGCCTCTTGGTAGGTAGAAATGCCAGCCCAGAGCAATCTAGCTCCGTTACACAATTAGTGTTATTGAGTCTATTGACCTATGGGTTTCTATTTCTAGAGGGGTTTGCGGATACACCCCCTTAAGGACCTGAAAGGGGTGTACCCTTGGATGCGGTAAAGGAATTCAAGTCGAAGTTAATCCTAGATTCACTTACTAGCGTTGAGGAAAGAGATCAAGTCTTTGATATTTAGCTCAGAAAGTTCGTTGAGGTCATTAAGCAAAGCCTTTCGAAATGATTTTACTCTCATTACGGCCAGAGCCGGGCATTTAAAGAGTAAATGAACGCCTGTTTAACTTTCCAACTGCTCCCTACAACAACGACAAAGACCCACACTCTCCCATTGACAAGTGACCAGAACAGATCGTAATGACCCTGGCTATGACTTGCCCGGGTCTAAATATCAGGTAAGAAGTTTGGGACTTATACAAAATAGGCCATATCATTCTGGATATAACGCAGTTTGTTAAACTTCGCAACCTACGATTGGATGCAGGAAGAAAAATTGAGAATATATTGCCCTTCATAACTCCTAGTCAACATTCTAACTCTTTCTGCAAGTGAGCTATGAAGGGCTGGTTTTGCCTGGCCACTTCAGCCCGCTTGTTTCTCTCAATGCCACAATGA
Organism: Leucozona laternaria; assembly: GCA_932273885.2. NCBI lineage: Eukaryota > Metazoa > Arthropoda > Insecta > Diptera > Syrphidae > Leucozona > Leucozona laternaria. The sequence goes on along the minus strand of OW026367.1, from coordinate 64,083,667 downwards.
CCTGAAACCCAGATAAGATTGACCCTGAGGTTAGCATTAAGACTTGAGAGCTCATCCCCATGAGAAGAGCCGAATCAAAGGCTTTAATGGTGTTGAAAACATATCTGTGGTTAAAAAATTTGTGATATTCCTATGACCATTATGGATTAGCAAGCCAACAATTAGAATCCTTTAGTCTCATTGCTCCTTTAGTCTCACGACTGCAAGATACTAAATATTTAATGCGTTAATCAAGTGGCAAATTGTTCAGAAAGACGCTAAAGGCATCCACCGGTTAGGACTCCGATTGGAGGCCTAACTTTTTTCCGAATACTACAGGCGTAGAAGGCTATGCAGGCCTTCATTACCCCTTCTTCAATATTTAATTTCCAATTCAATTTGGGCCCAGATATTTCGCACTGGAAAACAATGAGAGAACATGGCCGTTGAGTCGAGGTAGCGTGAAGGGGGGTGTTTTTGTCCTGGTATAGTAAAAAGCAACAGTACAGTACAGGCAAGTTTTGGTTTCGAACTCGAGATATTGATCAAACTTAGCTTTATGGGAAGACAAAGCTGAATGTCTGTCTGTCTGTCCGGCTTTAGCCTAAATGGATGGGTTGATTTTTTTTTTAAAGTTGGTACCTAGCGTTTTTTTGACATTCCCGCAACACATAGTTTTTAGGGAAAAAAATATCCGAACCTATCATACAAAATTTCTTGGCCAAGAAATTCTCAAAATTGGTTTATTTTAAATGGTACCTATAGACTGCTTTGAATAAAAAAAAAATGGTCCCGAAAAATTGTTATTAATGGCACATCTATCATAGAACCATTTTTTTATTTTCCCTTTTCTAAAAACGGTTCAACTGATTTTGTTTAACTTTTTTATAAACAATAATTGACACATTTTAAATACACTCACCGGCACAATTACCCGCCCACCTAAGTTTATTGCCGCCATGTTTGTTTACATAAGGTTACGGTTATTCCGATGAATATTTTTTGTCAAGTGGGTATGTGAACCATAAAATAAACAGTTACTAAATGTGTGCACTTTCTTATTTGTGTATTAAATGCATTTTTGTGATCCAGTCGAATTTGACGTTCTTGTCAATTTAATTGTTGTGACTTTAATTCCGGTTTCCTTTTATTCTGGATATTCAAAAGTGTGTAATTAGAATTTTTGACTCTCTACCACTCGAAATCACAAAATAAAATGCCACTAGACGCGACCGGAGTAGCTAGGGCTTTGGCATTAGCAGATGCTGGGTACAGCCAATGTTGGATTTCTTGAACGCTTGACTAGCCTCGAACAACTGTCCGGGATGCCATAAGACGATTTCGGGAGACTGGTTCCTACACTAGGAGGCCAGGTCAAGGCAGACATCGATGCACTTCCGCCCGCGACGACCGCTTTGTTGTCAACAATGTGCTGAGAGATCCCCTTAGTACAGCTACTGAGGCTCGTACTCGTCTCTTTGAAGTGAGAAATGTAAGTGTTAGTGAACGAACGATAAGAAGAAGGCTGGCAGAAGGGAATCTAAGATCATTTCGCCCAGCCCGGGCCCCTGAACTCCTCACACAGGACCGTATAGCTAGACTTCGTTTTGCCCGAGAATATGTTTATTGGACGACTGATCAGTGAAAGAACGTACTGTTCTCAGATGAAAGCAGAGTAGCCTTAAGATGACCAGATGGTCGTCAGCGTGTATACAGACGACGAAATGAGAGGTTTGCTCCATATGTGCAATGGTGAACACAGTGGGCTATCAGGGAGGCTCGTACCGTACTCGTGGTCTTCGATAGAGGAAGTGTGACTGCTCAGAGATATGTGGAAGAAGTTCTCCAAGATCACGTCGTTGTGTTTGCGCCATTTATTGGTAACAATTTCATCTTAATGCAAGATAACGCCCGATGCCATGTCGCCAAATCTGTCACTGAATATCTTGACGAGGTCGGTATTCAAACTTTACCATGGCCAGCTCGCAGTCCTGATCTGAATCCTATAGATCACATAAGGGACAATCTTAAACGACGGGTTCGGGCAAGGATACCAGCGCCCATCACTATAGGGGACCTCAAGATAGCTTTGGTAGAGGAATGGGACCATATCCCTCAGTAGGATATTCAAAACATAATCGATGGATTACCAAATAGGCTCCAGGAAGTCATTAGAGCTAGAGGAGAAAATACTCATTATTAACAAAAAATAAAGACCAAAATTAAAAAAAAAAAAGAAAAAAGTGTATATCATCAAAAGTTAGAAAATACCATTTTGTAGTGATAAACATGATTAAATCCATGTTTTGAAAATTATATAGAGGGCTATTTTTATTACTAAAGCATTGTTCACAATATACCCCATGTGAAATTTCCTTATTATTTAACAAAATCTGCGGTAATAATAAAAAACGGGTGGGCGGATAATTGTGCCGGTGAGTGTAATATTGTATACCGAAATTTTCAAGAAAATATTGTTTGGATTTTGATTAAAAACTCAATAGTATTTCAAAAAGGACAAAAGGACTTTTTAACGTTATCTTAAAGATTTTAAACAAAAGTTGTTTTAAGATTTTTGATGGAAACAGAACTAAGAAATATCGGTTACAAAGAAGTTAAGTTATTTTACTGCAGTCGCATGAGATAAAGAGAAACTTAAGTAGCTACAAACAGAGAATAAAAATGGGGTTGAATTTTTTCTTCCCCCTCAATAATTTCCATCCTTGTTTCGTTTTGTTGTTGTTTTTATAAATAAAACCATCACAAAATTCCCAAAAATCACTTCTTTAAAATAAGGGTTAATTTTTGTCCAGCAATGGAAAAAAAAATCTAGGTAGGTAGATAAATGGCAAACATTTCCAAAATCATTGTACTCGTACAACACTTTCACTATACCTACATCTTACATACATTTTTATTGGGCTTCACAGAGATATTTTCCTGTTTAACTTCAATCTGATTCTCTACTGTTTAGGTTATTTCTAAAAATATCATTTTAACCCCCAATTGGCTGGCCTACAACTATACAGACTACAGCCCGCAACCTACTGATACAGGATATACAGTAAGTAAAGGATATACAATACACCGAAAAAAAAAGTAAAATTAAAATGGAAATATCATGTAAGCTGCCATTCCGGTAAGCGAACTCAATTAGATGAACAAGTAATTTTCGCAGAAACAGTCCACCACTCTCTTAAACTGTTAAATAAAATAAAATAAAAAAAAAACCGGAAAGAAAATATATATTTTTAAAAAGCTTAAACAAACATACATAATTATGTATTAGGATTAAGAATGCGAATATTAAAAATTAATTATCCAAATGAAAAAAAAAAAAAAGAAGACAGCGAGGTTGGTTGGTCTTTGTATACAAAAACAAAACAAAAAAAAAATTATCCCGGAATGGTTAATGAGATGTTTTAATTGAGAGCCAAAAATATAGCCTCCCATTTATTGCGCCATCTTCTAACAAGAAGAACTGCATAACTTATTCATGCAATTGGAATGGAAATTCAATTCCTTAAATGTACCTACCTGCTCTTGGAACTAATGGACACCTTAGCTTGTATCTACTCTACTCTGTATACTCTGTTGAATGGTTTTTTCTTTTAATAAGACATCATTGCCTGGGCCTGGGCCTGCAGACGATACGCAGAAGTATTAGCACTTACTGCTACTGGGAATGAGATTAGGTAGCTATGCAGAGTTTAAATTTTGTACAAACGTAAGTAGTATAGGTGAAGGTTCTTTTCCAAGAAAGGAAGTTAGTTGATACACTTACATACCTATTTCAAGGACTATTCGATTAAGATGTAAATAAAAGTGCGTTAATAAGTTGAGTATTATAGTGGAAGAGCTTTTTTATTTCGGAGAGGGAAAGATTCGTTTTTGAAGATGTAAATGGGGGTCTGCTGCATGATACCTTCATTTGCCACGTTGATCGCAAGCAGCTGCAAATTCCCAAATTCCATAAGGCAAATTCTATAAGGCTTCAGTCACGGGCGCCTTGATCTTCGTAACTACGGTCTGCCTCATTATCGTCTTCTTGGGTTTTCTTCGCTCATAGGAGTCAGAGGTGATCAGTCCACGAGATTTATTAATGAAGCTCCGTTTGCCTCGTCTGGGGGTTTAAAAATAGCCCTCCTTTATTATTAGATATGATTCATTATAGATCATCAATTAACATACAACATTAGACGCGATGTCCTGTTCTCTATCGGAATTCGTGTTTTTTTTTACAAGCCCGGAAGATAAATTGGTCTTGCAAACGACACGTCGGGGCTAAGCAATTTACATGTTAAATGCAACAACAACTAATCCCCTTTGGACTTAGCAAAGCGCAGATAATTTTCGAGGATAAACTTAAGTTAGGAGAAAAACTGTGTTACCGGTCGGCGTGATTTGCATACTTGTTATCGATAGTTTGTATGGAAATTTATATTTGTGTCTGTAATGGCGTAGCATGATATGTATATGTCTCGCATGCAATATTTCTCACATGCAATATTTCTTGCATACAATATTTCTGGCATAATATATTTCTTGCATGCAATATTTGTGCAATATTGTGAAACGTAAAGAAAAAACACTTCCAGAAGAATCACGGTGCAAATAAAGGGTGTTTTTTTAGACGTGTGGTTTACAAGAAGAAATAAAACGCATATAATTTAATGTTATGGCCAAGAATTAAGCTTTATTTTAAAGATTAGGGTTTGCCATTATGTTTTAAAAATGATTTCGGGCAAGTGGCCGCCGCGGCAGGCTCGAATAAATTCCATCCGAGAGGCCCAATTTTCGACAGCTCCAATTGTAGCGCGCGATGGTGGATGGACTCATCCGGATCTTCTTCGATACTCTGCTCCACAGCAGGAATAGCTTGTTCGGTGCGCACTGTACGGCGTCTCTGAGGATGCGCATTATCCACTAGAGTAAATTTCTTGTTTTTTATTTGTTTATATAATAAACAAACATCAAAGCATACAAAAACTACGTTTTGAACCAATCATGTCCCAACTCTAATTCTCTGTGCACTTGTTAGTGAGCGGAGACCGACAATTACCATACACGTATGGTGTTGTCTGAGTAACCGGCGAACAAGGTTTGTCCGTCGGTGGACCAAGCTAGCGACAAGAATTGTGGTGGATCAGCCTTAGCGTTTGCCGAAACAACCTCGGGGCGGAGTGCCTCGACAGTCGTCTTGCATGCCAAATCCCAGATCTTGATGGATGGGCCGTAAGCGACGCACAACCAGTAGCGGTTGGGCGAGAAGCACAGGGCATTGATGATGTCATTGTGCTCCAAGGTGTACAAGTTCTTGCCGTCATTGAGATCCCACAAGAGAGCCTTGGCGTCCTTACCTCCGGATGGGCAGAGAGAACCATCGGGCAAGACGGTCACGGTGTTCAAGTAGCCGCCATGTCCGTGGTGGTTGTTCTTCAACTTGCAGTTGGCCAAGTTCCAGACCTTGACGATACGATCCCAACCGCACGAGACGATGATTGGGTTCGAGTGGTTTGGCGAGAAACGCACACAAGATACCCAGTCGGTGTGTCCATCTTCTTGAATGGTGTACTTGCACTCGGTCAAGGTATTCCACAGCTTGATGGTCTTGTCCCGAGATCCAGAGTCAATTTGACGGTTGTCAGCGGAGAAAGCAACTGAGAAAACATCCTTGGTGTGGTCTTCAAAGCGACGAGTGGTCTTGCCAGCTGCCAGCGACCGAAGGGTCTAGTCGCATGAACTGGAAAGGGCTTAGTTTCCGTCAGATGACAAGAAATCGTCACTGATGAAATGCGAGTGTTCGTAAAGACCCTTCAATTTCCACACAATCAAGGTCTTGTTGCGAGAAGCAGAAATGATGGTATCGGGATCCTTTGGGTTGGTAGCAATTTGGGTAACCCAGCCATTGTGTCCCAAAAAGGTACCTCGTAATTGTAATGTCTCAGACATAATTTAATTAGTTAACTTTTGCCGGAGCGTAAGCGACACGCGTCAACTCGAGGAAAAAGTTTTACGAAAAACGTGGTGCGAAACCGATCCATGATAGTTGCTCGAATTTATGCGATTTTGCGATTATGTCTACCGAATATTGGACGGAACCATTATTTTGGTAATAAATATGCACGATTTGTAAACGTTGTTCCGGAGTAAGTCTATTCAATATAAAATGACAAATCAAACTGAACATAAATCAAGTGACAGCTGTCAAAAAGTTTAACTCCGAAAAAAATTATTTCGGGAATGGTAACACTTAGCTCATGTCTGATTTGACAGATAATTAGTTTTATCCTTCCGCTAAACGAATATGGTTGTATATACGCTTCGCTAAGTGGGCCTGCGATCGACTCAGAGAAGATGCCGATTTTGCCAAAAAAAATCATCTTTTCAGATGAAGCTTATTTTGATCTTGGCGGGTAGTAAACAAGCAAAATTGTCGCATTTGGGGCACAGAAAACCCGCACGCATACATTGAAAAGCCGATACACCCAAAACGAGTCACTGTTTTGTGCGGATTTTAGTCCACAGGCATAATTGGGCCATTTTTCGAAAAAGAGCAAGGAGTGGCCGTTACAGTCAATGGCGATCGTTATCGGGCCATGTTGAACGAATTTTTGTTCACAAAAATTGAAGAGGAGGATATTGGCAACATTTGGTTTCAACAGGACGGCACTGCGTGCCACACAGCCGAAGCTACACTCGATGTTTTGCGCCATTTTCAAAAAAAAAAAAGTTATTTGGCGGACAATTTACATATAAAATAAGCAATGTTTATTTTGTTAAGAAGTTACATATTTTTCTCCATCCACAAACCATCATTCTAAATACCTCCACACATCGCCCTCAACAACGACCCAACTGTCACTTCAACTATTATAAAATTTTCAAATTCAAATAATAACGACCGGCAGATAGGTATACGAACATAGTTGGACGAGTTTTTCTGCACTTTTATAATTCACACTTACTGATTCCGTGAAGGTGTATTTTGATTGGGAATTCATCTTCTTTTTTTACCAGTGTTGTGCCTACCATTGTGATATTATTTTGTGCCTTCAGTTTCTACTGTGGCCTAGGACTCTATCCCACCGTAGTATTTTCGAATTTGGTTTCGACCAGGGCCGGGGGGATTCGTGCAAAAACACTTGACATTACTATGATAGGGAGGACGAAAAAGTGGGTCTCACAGAAACGTCCGTCTGTTTTTCTGTTCGACTACAGCCTAAATGGACATTCCCCCGACGCGATTTTTTCATTTGTTTTTAGGATCAAATATACATACAAATTTCTTTGGCCAAAAAGGGAAATCTTATTTTTCTCAAAATCGGCTCAATTGATTTAAAAAAAATGGTATACATTGAAATAGTTATAAGCTGCCGTTTAAAAGCTAAAACAAATGGTTCAGAAAATGATAATTAATGGCACCTCCCAAAGAACCAATTTTTCGATTTTCGTCTTTCTCGATAATGGTTCAACTGATTTTGATCAATTTTTTTTATAAAGAATTATTAATACATTTTTAATAATATTGTGTACCAACATTTTCAAAAACAAAGTTTTTAGATTTAAAGAAAAATTGAAATTTTGTTTTTTTTTTTGAAAACTCGATAGGTATTTAAAAAACGACTTGGTTGATTTCTATTAAACTTGGTAGAAATCATTTTTTTTAACATTATCGAGAAGATTTTAGACAAAAATTATTTTTATAACCAAAAATAACGGAATACCACATACAAATGTTTAAGAACCGTTAAGAAAATCCTTTTTTGCTCAAAAACGACTCATACGATTTTGATAAAATTTTGTTTGCATATCGAAATTAGGACGGTCTAGCATTTAAAATTATTAAATTTTATATTGAACTTTTATTAACAGTACCTATCATAGAACGTTTTTTTTTTTATTTTCGACTTACTCACTATCTGGCTTAGCGATAAGAACCATATTTTTATACAGAAGCTTTTAATAAGTTTAAATAACATTACGTATCTGAACTTTCAAAACAAATATTTTTGGATTTTTAAAAAATATTGCAAAATTATTTTTTTAAAAATTCGATATTTCGAAAACCGGTGGAAGATTTATTTGTAAAATTAAATTTTAAACTCCACTTTAGTAAACATGTACTTAAAATTGGCGTACTAATTTTTTTTTTTTTTTTCTTAAAAATGTTAACGAAATTTTATATACAAAAAATTAATTATCTGTAAAACCACTCCTACGAATTTTAAATTAATATAGTAAAAGTTATAGATTCAAGGATTTAGAGACCGTTATACGTTAAAAATAGAGAAACCTCTATGGCACGAAATTTTGTAGTGTTGTAGTTTTTCGGGAAAATTCTTCTCACCCCGTATAAGCTCAAAAAATCACAAAGAAACTTAAATATATTATTTATGATAGTAATTAAATTATACTCGTTCCATATTTGTGACACCTTCTGTTTCACATTCGATTCAACTAATTGGTTTGAAAAAAAGTTTCAATAAACAGAACCGAGTTTTCAACACCCCAAAAGCTTATAATAAAAATTATATGTAGGCATTTTCTTTGGCCTGGCCTATATGTATAGACCTATATTTTTTTGTCACCACAATCTTTTAAGTCCTTTTTTTTTGTTTACGTCCTTAAAGGATGTAGGTATTTCCCATATGAAACGATGGACTTCAAGGGATGTGTGCTGTATAGTAACCCATTTCTTTGAGGACATATTTTTGTTAGAAGAGTTTATGATAATAAAGACACTATTTGGGGTTTTGGCTAATCCCAAGAAAAATGAAAACCCTATGTTTATAGTTTATATACCTTTGCATGTAATGTTCTTAACATATACTGACTTGGTCGCAGCAGTAAAATTGGGTGATAAAAACCGTTCTAATAGATTTTGCGGAGAAGTTAATAGATAAAATCGATGTATCTACATATAGTATTGATAATTTTGTCATAGTAAAATACATAATTTTGAAATGGGACATTAATTTTAATAAATAATAGAATAAGAGTTTTTGCAAAAATTAACAAACACTGAATTGTTATTTTTTTTATATTATAACAGCTTGGTACTAACATAATATGGTGTTCGTTCAAGGGAACATAATAATATAAGTCAATTTTCAATTTAATGAGATTCAAAATGTTCGAATTTGAGAAGTTGTTTTATTAAGAAATAGATCAACATGAAAGTTGGGGAGCTTTTATTTCAGGTCAGAGTGCTACCAGTCAGGGATGGACCTGGTCCTGAGCCAACGAGCATTATCAATAACAGACAGCTCGGTCCCTGGCTTGCGGTCTCCAGTTTTGCACGCCAAATTGTTTGAGGTCTCTTCCCGTTGCGTGCGCGACCTGAGTTACAGTCTTTCTCTATAGGTACTGCATCGTCCTTCGGGGGTGGATTCAAAAACTTTCCAGGCCGGAGCAATGGTCTCCGAGACTTTGGACTTTTTGGCTAGGTCAGTGTTGCTGCACAGGCCGTATACAGTTCCTTGTTGTATCCACTTACTGATGTCTATGTTGACAGGAATAGCAAAACAAAGCATCTCTAAAGCAGTTGCTCTCTAATGAGGTTTTCGATTGGTAAAATAAATAAATTTATTTTTGATTTTGATCTGTCAAAAAGCCGATTTTGACTGTTTTGCGTTCCTTGGGCAAAACAAATTAATTTATTTTTGATTTAAAATTGATTTTGTAGATATAAATTTTCACGGCAGATTTACACGTCCCTGTACCAACACCAAAATAATTTACAGCTGTCAATTTGCCATTGTATATTTTTATTTGTTTAATTTATTTAGTGTGTGCAAATAATGTAAAAAATATGTGAGAAATCATCGTTCTTAAAAAAGGTTTTTCAACAGGGACACTACAAAAGTAGAGCAACAGGAACAGCAAACGACGCCTTATTTCTTGCTGCTCTTTTGACATTTCTCTTCAGTAAGGTTTGCCATTTTATGATGGAAAGATATACGAGCAAACAACGAATCGAAATTATTAAAATTTACTCCCGAAATTCGAAGTCAGTGGCCTCAACGTTAAGAGCGCTACGTCCAATTTATGGTCGTCATAATCGTCCTAGCAGATCAGCAATTGAGCGTCTAGTGGAATAATTTGAATCCAGTACAAAATGTTCCCGTGCCTGTGAGACAAAGAAGTGCCCGTAGTGTCGAGAATATTGCTGCCACTGCGGCTTCAGTTGCAGAAAGCCCAAATGTGTCTCTCACACGTCGTTCTCAAGCGTTGGGCATCTCTGTGACGTCGTTGTGGCGAAAAGATCTTGGCCTATATCCTTACAAGATTAAATCGACGCAAGAACTGAAGCCGCTTGACCACCAGAAGCGTCGTATGTTCGTGAATTGGGCTGAGCAACAACTTGAAAATGATTCGGATTTTCATCGAAAAATCATCTTCAGCGATGAGGCTCATTTCTGGCTGAATGGCTTCGTCAATAAACAAAATATGCGGTATTGGTCAGGCAGCAATCCACACGTACTCCATGAGTCATCATTGCATCCCGAAAAAATTACGGTTTGGTGTGGTTTATGGGCAGGCGGCGTCATTGGGCCTTACTTCTTCCGTGATGATCAAGACCGGCACGTTACTGTGAATGAGGATCGCTACCGTTCAATGATAACCGAATATTTTTGGCCCCAATTGGATGATATGGACTTGGAGGACATGATGTTCCAACAGGAGGGCACCACAAGCCACACAGCGAATGTCACAATCAATTTATTGGAAACCAAGTTTGGAGAACGTGTTATCTCACGAAATGGTCCAGTCGCTTGGCCGTCTCGGTCGTGCGATTTGACGCCGCTAGACTATTTCCTGTGGGGCTACGTCAAGTCTTTGGTTTATGTAAACAAGGCAGCGACGATTGATGAACTTCGTACGAATATCGAACGTGAAATTGCAGCACTAACGGCCGATGTATGCTTGAAAACCGTCGAAAATCAAGTTCAGCGTCTGGACTTCTGCAAGCGTGATCGTGGTGGCCATGCAAAAGAAATCGAGTTCCATACATAATGGCATCGAACGTACTTTTACAGGAATAAAGAATTTCATTGATATCCGTTTTTGTTTTTATTTAAAAAAAAACTTTTGTAGCGCTCTTATTAAAAAACCCTGTAATAAACACATAGAAGCGCAGTTCAAAATAAATCGTCAGCTTTATCAAATCCATCATCTTTCTCTTATAAAAGTGCATCAAGTGATGAAATTTTGTTTCAAATATTGACACAGAAGCAAAACAATCAATTTAAAATCGTGTTTCATTCGCCAAGAAAAAAAAATATTGAAATCTGAATTTACCAACGGAAAATCCCATAGCATTTTACGTACAGATTCGAAATTCGTTGTCCTAATTTCGTTTGATTTCGTTCAGCGGGTCCATATATTGATACCCTGTATTATTCCTCAGCTGAATTAATTTCATGATTGGGACGATAAATTTGGCGTCCACTAGGACGATTGATTCCAGAGATCAGCTAAATTCCTTGCATGCTGCCAGACGTTATTCAAACTAGCATCAATATTCTCCCGGCCATTTTTAAGAACAGAAATTGTGTTCTTTACCTGCAAGAGTGTTGCCATTAAGTTCGAGCGCTGTCGTTTGTATAGCCATTTGCTCAAAATCTGAGGTCTGAGGTAGAGACTGATGCAATTAACTCTTTGTTATACATTAAGTTGTAACAAGTGAAGAAGCCTTGCCAGTTGTGCTCGGGTATCGGGTTACACTGCTGCGAAATTTTTTTCCAGAGTTTCTACAATATTTACAAGGTCTACGGAAAATTGGTGTATACATCCTCACACTACGACCTGGGGCCCAATTCCGCAAGCGTGAGTTTTTTTCTGTGTGCACAAAAATCAGTGTACACATTAAATTATGCGATTCCGCAAGAGTGGGTGCAATCTTTTTGACAGATAAAGCGTACACAGATAGGCAAATTTATTCACGCATATTTTGAGCGTGAATAGAAAGTGTACACGGAAAACTATTCACACTTGCGGAATTGATCCCCTGGTCTCACAAAGCGATGTGAGTGCTAATGCTAACCCCAAAGTGCTCATGAGCACGGTTTTTGTTTTGGATGAGATTTGAAGAAAGGAATTTATTCTTTCATAACTGCCACAAGAACTTCGTGAAATGGATTTATTCGGTTTGTGGCTGTAGTACGGTGTCCTTGCAGAGTTTTTGGTTTCCTTCTTGGTCTCACGAATATCACCTTGAATTTCGGAAAACCTGTTGGCACTTTCTTCTATTTCCATTCTCACACACCGTTCGAGTGAGTGGAAGCTTCAGCCTCTTCTTAAACTGGGTCAAGATAATTTGGCCGATGGACTTGCCAGTTGGGTGTAGAAGTTCCATCCTACTGGATGTGTCTCACTTTTCATTCCAGAAATAGAAGTTCGAACCTTTTAAAGGAGGAGTTAAGTAGTTGTTGACTTCCAATCGATCCTACCAAGGGTGGGGAACACAAACGCGGGTGAATGTTTTGAAGGGAAATGCAGTAAAATCAAACAATTACTTTGGATGAAAATATTTTGAGAACCAGATCTTCCACACACTTTTGGTTAGTTTTTGCGGATAGAGTTTGAAAAGACCTTTCTTTTGATGTACAGCTCGATGGGTTTTGGAAACATTTTTGAAAAGCTGAAAAAAAGATGGCAGGGGTTAGTCCAAAATCAGTAAATTTTTTTTGGAAAAAGTTTGACGAAAAAAGTTTTACGTCGCTAGAAAGGTCTGTTAATTTGCCCCCCCTTACGAGGTTTTTTTCGATGTTGAAACATCGATGTTTTTTCTCTTACATCGATCATCCATAATATACACTGCCGGGTGAGAGTGACCGTTTGAGGAAGAAGATTGACATTTTTAGCAACGTTGAGTTCTATCTAAGAAATTCTTATCGCACTAAGGCGACTTTTCATTTTGACAGTTGGTCCGTTTCGTAAGGCTCGTTCGAATTATGGAGAACCGAGAGATCTGAAAATCGTTTGATCCAGGTCACAACAACAATACACATTGGATTATGTCAAAAATATTCAGAGGAGTGATTCCAATGTGAACATCGTCAAACGTTAACAATCACACGAATGACTCCAATCGGTCAATGCTTTCCCAAAATGCGTTGATATATTTTACATGGTCCAGCACGTTTACACGTAAAATTATGACGATCAAACTTCGCACGACTTGACCACATCCGGTTGACCACATCACGGTTGACGCCGAGTTGGCAAGGGAAAAACCAATCATTTTTCGCATTGACGAGCACGCAAAGTTAACTAAAACCTCTAAAAATCAGACATTTTTTGAGATTGTATGTATTGCTCCGGTAAAAGGGCATTTTTGGGCTCTTGGATGACATTTGGATCGGAATGTTAGTTATACTTCAAAATATACTAGTTTTTTGCCTAACTGAGAAGATATAAAACTGCCTTTTAAGTATGGTTTAGAGTGAGAAACCTTTTAAAAATGTATAGTTTTTGAAATTGAGATGAAGACCAAGGCAGGCTGCGTTGAAGTGGCAGAAAATTTAGCTGTGTCCACGTTGGGGTAAAGCACTGACAAGCAGCCTGTCGATAAGTTTGTCGATAATAACTGTGTTGACAGGGTGTTTACACGGTCACTCAAAATAATTAATGCGTTGAACCAAAAATGCGTTGACGATCACAATACTTGACAACTTGCAGACAGAATTTGACATTATTTTGACTTCGGAAAACCAACGTGTTGACCATTTAATAATAATTTAATTTTATATATACAAAAATAAAATTCACATGACTTAAAAGTGTATAGATATACATACAATATACCTATTCTATAACTTAAATAAACCAAAGATTGATTTTCTGTTATATGGTCCTGGATCTGGATCTCTTAACCTAATTGTATGAGATAAAAACTTCATCGCAAGTTAAAAAAAAAACAAAAAAAATCAACCTTACGTTAATGCAAATCTAAGAAGCTAGGTAAAACTATTTATGTGCTTAGAACTCAAAGAGCTTACCTACACACATAGGTATATATAGCATACCTTTCCTACCCCTGAAACACTATATCCCATCAGCATTACAAATCACCCTTCTTCAAGAAGTCTTGTGAATGATATAAATTCGTTTGCAATTGTAAACCCATTTGTTTGTGAAAAACCGATGCGTACACATTCCCAGCAAAAAAAAAAAAAATAAAAAAAAAAAAAATATAAAGTAAAGTAAAGTAAAAAAGGGGAAGAAGATAAGAACACCGAGCCGAGAGTTGTTGTATCTATACAACATCACAAGTCCACCCTCTTAAAACTGACCATCTCTCTCTATGTTATTTAAAAGCTTAGAAAATTTGGAAATTTTTACCCTTGCCCCTCTACCCTTCTGCAGCTTCTTCCGGTCAAAAGCTGTATCATATTTCAGTGCCAATGCCAACCATGGTAGGTATATAACAAACCAAAGTCCTACTCTCCTGATGGTAGAGTCCGTACTTATATACTTTAATAGTAGCCTTTTGAAAAATGAAAAAAAAAATAAATATATAAAAATAAAAAAAAAAAAACAACGAGAAAGAAAAAAACTCTTCGGTGATTCGTTCAACCCTATCACTGCCACCCACAACCGCGCACCCTTTCGCATTGAGTTGAAAAACTCAAGTTTTTTGTTTTTTTTTCTATTTTTTTTTCATTTTTTCAATCCTTCTTTTATTCTAAAGAAGAAAGAACGGTCCTCATGGATTCTGGTGCTGCTGCCGATGCCAATGCCGCGCCGTCTTGGCGTGGGAGATGTAAATGAAATATGCAGATGGTCGCTTGTATAAAAATAAAACTCTTCATAAGTGTGTGCTAAGAACTTTCCATAACCCCATCAATTCTGCCCAGTAAAACCAAACGAAACCAAACCAACCCTTTTTTGAGTTTTAGTCTTAGTTCTGATGGTCCTGGTGCAGGACAGGACCTGGTCCTGGACCACCTGCCAAATGCGTAGCTATAACAACGAAAAAGAATGAAACTGCCCAAACGAATAGAACGTCCTCGTTGCTGTCGGTGTCGCTGTCGTCGTCATCGGCATCGGCATCGGTATCGGAAGGCTCTCTTATAAAACACCAACGTTTCCTACTAATTTATGGACGAAAATATACAGACGACCGTTATAGGTGTGTGTGTCCGTTGACCGTTTTTTGGCAAGAAAACACAATTGTCCACTCGTGGATACCGATGCCGAGATGCTGATGCTGATGCCGGCACCATCGATGTTCAACCCCTTCTATGCTGATGATAGCACAAAGCATTTGTATTAGCTTTGGGGAGGACGAGGGCCGAAGTCCGGACCAGGAGTGGTGGTAGTAGTGGTGGGGTTGGTGGCAAATGGCAAGAGCAGGACTTCCTTCAGCATTATCGTCCTTTGCGTCTTTGCGCGCCTTTAACAATTGTGGGTGGATGGCTCAATGGCTGTATGCTGTGTGCTCTGCTGTTGCGGCATTGTCCGGAGTCAGTCGAAATTCTTATAATGGAATTTCAAATAAAGTTTGAAAAACCAAAACCCCTTTCACTCTTGTTCTTGTTTGAATAAAAATCTCAATCTATATGTGTGTTTGTATTGGTTTTTTTTTTTTTTAATACTTTTTTTCTGCTGTTGTGGGTGGATGTTAGCATAATGTGTGTCTGTGTGCAAGCAAAAATGCCCCAAGACTGGACTTTGGTGTGTTGGTGTGCAGATTTATTGTTAATAGATCAGAGGCTTCTATATTTCGGGCTTTGGAAAGTAAATTTCATATATATTTTTAGGTTTAGGTATGGCTATGTTTATGTATAATATAGGTTGTTATGCATTTTTGTGCTGACCGATCGATAGCTTCTTCTTCTTCGTGTGGGGCAAAGAATTTTAAAATTTCCTTGATTGTATAGTACCTACTGATGGTGATGATGGGGTAGCCTGGCCAGGCCATGGCCATCATCATCGAATCCTACATCACTTTCACTTTCGGTTTTTGTTAAGGGTTGCGCTTGCTGGATGTTGATGAATTTTTTACTCTTTTCACATCAGACTCGCGTGTAACATTTTAAGTGCTTATTATAATAAAACAAAAACAACAAATAAAACATCTATAGAGTTAATGTGCTTAGATACCGACAGAGAGAGAGAGAGAGACATGCTATAGTTGGACTTAAATAAAGTTGTTGTTAGGCCGATGGGGTTTTTCTCAGTGGCATTTCCACCACAGGGACTGTAGGGCCCTAAGTCCAGACCAGAGTGGCGAATTTTTGAAGACGGCAACTTTTCTCAACTTTTAATAATATTCAACAATGTTGTAAAAGTTTCTTTAATAATGTAGGTGAAGCAATAAATCCGACCCAGTAATCAATTCAAACTTATACCTTACTATTAATACAATAACCATATAGTTGCGGATCCAGAAGAGATTGTCAAACGAATTTATAATCATAGAATGCAGTACATTACAACGTTGAATTCGAAAATATTAAAAAAAAAAAAAAAAACAGTTGAATCAGAGGTGTCACGTCCGAGGGGAATTGGAAAAGTAAAATGGAGTTGGGGCTAAATAATTAACATTTTGTATGCAACAACTGATTCCCTACGGTCTTAGAGGTTATCCCAAAGAATTTTCAGTGCTTTATTCTAAAAACTTTAAAGTCCGAAAAGAATAGGACGTTAAAAGTCGTTTTTTTTTTAAGCCAAGAGGGATTTGGTTGAAAAACAAAATACACATCGGGGATTAGCGACGCTTTTACAGAAAAAAAAAATGGAGTGTCCATACAAACTATCGATAACAAGTATGTAATTCAAGTCGATAACACAGTTTTTCTCCGTGCTTAAGATAAGCCCTGAGAATTCTCTAAGCTTAGCATAGCCCGAAGGGGATTAGTTGTGTTTGCATTTAACTTCGTTTTTTTTCGACAAATTACTTCTGGGCTTTCAAAAATACACGCCTTAAATGATGTTTCCGGGCTAAAGTACGAAAGGGAATGGTACACGAAAGAAACTAATCGTACGCCATTTGATTTTGCTGAAGGAGAGGTGGTGGCTTATCGATTTATAAACAAATATTTTAGATTTAAACAAACACCTTATGTTAAATACATCATCAACCTGATTACCTTTACCATAAGCACACACAATTTAAGGGGCTTAACTCTAAAAAATATGCTTACTCCGAAGGCAACAGAGACAGGACAATTATGTATATAGGGAATAAAAAAATTCCAGCCTCGGCTTCTTACGGCGGCACGGATCCAAGTGGTCCAATTTTTGAATGACCATTCCGCATAGATCCGGCTGAGTTTGAACGATGGCCTGTGTTATGTTCACCTAAAGGGCATTGGTAGATTGTGGTTTATTCGCATAGATCTGCAACTTCTAGAAACCCTATTTGGGAACCAGCCTGTGCTTTCTATCTATTCTCATGTATGCCATTGAGACCTGCGCTAGATCGTCCAATTCTCCAACAAATCTGTTTCCATAATATCGGAGGCGATTTGTTTGGACAGTCGCAGAATAGGTGTTTAATGGTTTCAATTTCTTCTACATCCTGACACCTCTTACAGAAAACGGGTGCTAGTACACCCAATCTAGTAGCCATTGCGCCAATGGCACAATGTCCCGTCAGAGTATACCTATCAAGGTTCTAATATTCTTTTTACTTAGCGATAGAACATACTGAGTTTTCTTTTCATATAATTCTAGGCCATAAGCTTCTAGAGATAACGTTATCGTTCCTGGACATCTCTTCCTTTTAATCATGCCGATCGGGACGTTTGGTCCCATATCTACTCGGCTACTATTTTCCCTATTTGATACTGACCCCTTCCTTGTGAGTTCATCTGCTATATCATTCTCTTCTATATTGCTATTTCCACGAACCCAGCAGAGTTTGAATTGGTTGGTGTTGCAAATAAATGTTTAGTATGCCTCGGCATTTTACTACTGAATAAAGATTTGATGGCAGCTTGGCTTTCCACAAAAAATTTAATCTCCGACGAGTTCAGTTTTTTCTTGTGAACTATTTCAGCCGCTTTTTCAATAGCGTAAATCTCAGCTTCAAGAGCTTCACAGAACACCCCAACTACTGTTTTTTCTTCCATTTTTGACACATCCGTGAAGAAGGGGATACCCTGTTCACTGATTAGTGAGTTGGGTTCCCATCCATGCCTTTCGGGTATTAAAATAGACAGGTGGTATGTAGTATGTGGTCACGTCAAGTCATACCTTTGCAAGATAGACCCATGACCCTAGGTGCTGTGCTTCCAAGAGCCCATTTCTTTAAGCCGAAGATTTCAGGTTTTGAGATGGCTATCCTTTTCTACAGCTTTCCACCACACAATCGAATCGTAGGCAAGCGAGGGATGAACAATCGCCGTGTACTTACATCAATCAATCGTTTAACTTGCTATGGTGATTTGGCATCAGTAACTGAATAAAAAACAATATCCGCTCCGATTGAAAAACCCTTTTTATAAATATTCTGATTTTTTGAACATCCTTAAATTTGTTATAAAAATTAAAAACGTAGTTTTGGACCGAGTATTGAGATCCATATACCTCAAGCAAAATAAATCGGAGAAGGACAGACAAAAAAATTAAGGCTGAACAAACAAGTTATCTGACCAATACCTACCACCACCTTTATATTGGCATCAAAATATTTACTGATTTAACTTTCTAAACGTATCAAATTTATCAAATAATGATAATTGGTAAAATTATAAAATGATGGTTTTGGATGATAGCTATAACTAGTACCTTAACGAGAAAATTTTAAATAGTCAAAATATGTAGTGTACGAGCACATTTACACCAATGTAAAAAAACATACTTGATAAGAAACACCTTTATAAGAAAAACACTGATATATTTATAATGAATTTTTTTGATGTGTAAACATCTATGCTGGGGGTAGAGTGAAAAAAAACGTGAACGTTCGTATGCAACGTTACGGTGTGCAACGTTACGATCTGCATACTAGGATGGGTGCGTTCAGTGAAAAAAAATCTTAAGACCCCCTTCAAGCAAAAACAAGTCCGTTTTGGATCCGCGCACGTTGATGTTTACACATATTAACCGTGAGTCCCGGCACTCACACAATTTTTTTACCGATTCTCAGTTTTCCTCTGAAATATGATGTGTATAAGAAACTTTTGTATGACACAAAAAAAAACGATACGGATCTAAGTGACAATTGTGATGTACACTTATTTCTATTTTCCTAACGTTGGTTAATTTTTCATCTATTTGTTGTCCTTTTTCTTTATACCACATTTCACACTACCATACCATGAGAGGCCATCTACCCTCAAGAGTAGGAACTAATTTTCGGATCTTTAAAATAGATTCAGATAGAGAGCAGGATCCCGAGTTGTTTTTGTATTACGTGTTAAAAAATGATTCTGATCCTGATCCAGATCCGTAGATAATAAAACACGGATAATGTAAGTTCAGCTGTAAATTTACTTGTTCTTTTTTTCAAATAAAGTGTATTTATTTTTTGTCGTTTAAAAACTCGAACGTTTTTTTTTCTGAAAGAACATTTTTTATAAGATAGTTATGTGTCTTATATCTGTGTTTTTCTTATAAGAAACTTCTTTCTTATATGTCCGTGTTTAGGATATAAGAACCCCACGGTTATAAGAAACAAAAATTGTGGCATTTTGGAGTTTCTTATAAGCGTCTTTACGGTGCTTAAAAAATAGATTTTTTTGTCTATACAAATGTCGTTTTTCTTTTTTGGCTCTGAGCAGAGGCTGAGCAGATATGATCAGAGTCCTCAGATATAATTATGAAACACACTTGAGCACTGAACTGTCATTTCATAAGGAATCCATTTTTAATTTTTAGTTATGTGTGAAGTTGGGGATCGTTAAGAAATCCCGCAGGATGTTGGTGATTTCAAATATAATATTTTTCTAGATTTCTGGACCTGGACAAAGGTGGTTCTGGACCTGGACAGAGATGGAAATTTTTTTTTTTTGGAAAAAATATTTAAAAAAAAAATTCCTTTGTCCAAGTTCCAGACCCACCTCCAGAATTTTTGTCCCGGTTCCAGATCCACCTCCAGAACCTTCTTTCAAAAAAAAACAAATGTTGTCCAAGTTCCAGAGCCACCTCCAGAACTTTTGTCCCGGTTCTAGATCCACCTCCAGAACCTTCTTTCAAAAAACAAATTGTTCTTTGTCCAAATTCCAGACCCACATCCAGAACTTTTGTCCTCGTTCCAGATCCACCTCCAGAACCTTGTTTCAAAAAAAAAATTTGTCCTTTGTCCAAGTTCCAGATGCGGGATTCCGTGATACGGGATTTTGTGATGGGATTTCGTACCCAACAAGTGGAGTTGGCTTCGCTCAGCGTTTCGCTCGATTTGCTCTGTCATTTTATTCTGAGCTAATTGAACAAGCTCTGAGCTAACTCCGATGGAAAAAAGAAACACACTTTTTATACTCTGATATGTCTGAGCTAAAAAAATAAATATAGATTTTTCTTTTGAAAGTTCCGTGATCTGCTCAGAGTTAAAAAAGAAAAACGCCAAATTTGCTAATTTTAAACGAGTTTAACATGATACTATCTCTCAACATTTTACGAGAGTTAAAATCGCCAGATTGCTGTTTTATCTTTTTAAGATATTACTAGATCCATATGTCACTTTGTCATAGAAAAACTTTAAAAAGGTATGTTTGTTTACTTTTTTGCACTAAATGTCACTGTTTTAGACGCGTTCAGCTTGAATTTCGTAAGAAAATAGGTTTAGTATGATACTAGTTAAAAGTGTTTAAAACTAAGAACATTTTAGTTAAGAGCTTTAAAGTTAGCAAAGTGTTAACTAGTATCATGCTAAAACCTTAACATGAGGCTGTTTAAAATTTTGCGCCATTTTTTTCAGGATGCTCTTTCAAAGATTGAAGCAAAAAATGAATTTTGATCAAAATATGACTATCTAATAATTTTATGAAAAAGGGCGTACAAAATCAAAACTTTTCTCATGCATAAAAACGTCTTATTATTGATCAATGTTTAAATGTAAAAACAAACAAAAAAATTTTAAAATCAATTATGGACGGGGTGAGCAAAAAACTGGTTTAATATAGAGATTTGTCCAAATTTCAAAAACACAGCCGTTACTCGAAAAGCGTTATGAATCGGTATGAAGAAGTAAATAAATTCTGAGGGGTCATGACCAATGTTACACCCTGTATATGTATTTATTTTGTTTTATTTCAGTTTGACATTTGTTGCAAGTATGTGACAATACATTGATTTTAGAGAAAAAAATCAATAATCACAAAAAAATCATGCTGCAACAAAAGATACAACAAATAAAACGCAAAACAAACTCAAATGTCACTTTTCCGCACACAATTTAAGCCTTGTACCCTGCTGATGCGAAACGGAAATTCCCTACAAAAATGACACAACGAAATCATAAACGAAAAATTTCGTTCTCCTTTTCGATTTGCAGTACGCTGTTCTATGAGCGAAATTGATAATTGTAGCAGATTATTTGGAGAGATCTCCGCTGTTTTTTCGCACACAATTAATGGCCCGAACCATTAATTGTGTGTGGAAAAGTGACATTTGAGGTTTTTATGTGTTTGTATATTTGTTGTATCTTTCATTACAGATTTGCTTTCTGTGATTTCTTGCGTTCAGTTATCATTTTTTCGCGGTGGTTTTCGTAAGCAGTTCGCTGTCGTGTTGGAGACCACTGAAAAATTTCGTTTCGTATCAGCAGCGTACTAGGCTTAAATTGAAAACGGCTCCAAGAATGTTGATAAAATGTTTTCTTGATTGTAAAATTAGTACATCATCGTTCTATAAAACAGAAAACAATTTTAAATTAAACCAATATAAAGGGCAGCACTACGATAGCTCGCAAGTCAAGCATTTTTTTAATCTCGAAAATCAAACAAACCCTCGCAAATTAAAACTCCCGCTTTTCATAATTTCGCAGTTACAAAATCCCACTTCTAACGCATTTAACAATCTCGCACCCAAAGTTTTTTTTGCAAATTAAAATATCCTATACTGTTGTTAAAGAAAACTTTTGACACAGACTGTGTCAGAATCTGTGTCTTAAAAGTGCAAAAAGTCGAAAATTTTAGCTTGGTATATTTGAGTTTGAGTAAAAAGCGGTATTTTGTAATGCGCGAGGTTTTAATTTGCAAGATTTCGTAGCCAACCCGATATAAGCAGTATAGGTACCTCCCGTAAAAACGTATTTTTGGTTCTAGACTTTCAAGCCTCAAAACCACCATGTAATCGAACA
The DNA here is from genome assembly GCA_932273885.2 of Leucozona laternaria. Lineage (NCBI taxonomy): Eukaryota > Metazoa > Arthropoda > Insecta > Diptera > Syrphidae > Leucozona > Leucozona laternaria. The sequence continues at coordinate 64,061,430 of OW026367.1, read as the reverse complement.
TGAGGAACATGAGAGCAATTAAATCCGAAATGTATGTGCAAACTATGAATAGGTACATATTTTTATTCAGTTAAAGAAATAATGGCGCAAATTTTTAAACAGTCTTTGTTTAAGGAATAAAACCGACTCTAGTAAACGCAGACGTTTAGTTGGGAGCCCTTGTCTAACCTTTTCTTAATGAAGTGTTTTAAGCGCATTTTCAGGGTTTTTACCGCATTTGTAAGGTTTTTTTTATGATTTGTGGTAAAGCATTCGACTGCAGATCGAGAGGTCTCCGGTTCAAATCCGGGTGTCCCCTTTGAAAATTAAATTTTTTTCTTTTTTTTTAACTCCCCTTTAGCTATTTGACCTTTTCAGCTAAGATGACGGGCGATTTTGTGAGCAGAAAATGATTTGCCGCGATATGGTAGTCCAACACTATGTACCACATTTTTTTGTTTTTGTTGGGGCGGTCGACGGAATACAAGTTTGTATTGTATATTGTTTGGTGTCGTAGTCTAATATTCAATCGGCGGGTGGAGAACTGGAGATGGTGTTGTTTTGTCGTGGTAATAGTTACTGGGTGCATGCACCACAAATTAAAGCTAAGACAGTTTTCGTGATTGTTGATTTACATGCTTAAAATCTTCATCAAACATTTTTCTTAAAATTTTTGTTATGAAATAACAAACGTTGAATGGATATTAAAAAAAGATAGAGAAGCATTTTGCTGCTTTTAAAGTTAGACGAGTGCTTTAGCGTTAAAGTATACTTTATATCGTTTAAAATTATCAAAGAGTCGACTCTCATTCACAAAACTCATTTTTAGAGTCGGCGTCCAATTTAAAAATGATTTAGAATAGGTTTTAAATGTTTAAAATTTTGCGCCAATATTTTTTTGCATCTCGGGAGTAATAATTGCCCTATAGAATATTACTAAGAAGTCTTCTTATGTAGATTCCATTCTGTTTTTCATTTTTTTAAATTTTTCATCCATCATTCGTCAATTAAATTTATTGGTCTACAAACTCTTATCTTAAGATATCCCAAAAAAAGTTTGTTTTTTTTTTTTTTTTTTTAGTTTTTGAGTTTCTGTTTCTAAGAAATATAATCAATTTCCTTTAATTTAAAAATTCAAATGCACTTCACTTCTTTTTATTTTAATGTAAATTTAAAAAAAAAAATCCTCTGTTATTAGAAAAAGGGAATTAACGAAAGGGGTTGATGAAAATGAAAATGAAAATGAAAAAAATCTCCAATTTATTCTGACAAACATTTTCTTTTAATGGACTTTTTCGATTATTTTTTTATTGGATGAGAAAAAGAAAGAATTTTCCTCCCCTTTAGACTCTGTTTTTTTTCTCTTTTTTTTTGCGTTTTTCGTTGATGGGTTTTAATGTTCTTATACAATAACCCTTTCGGTTCTTTTTTTATAATTAAAGGGGTTGTGATTTGCCATTGTACAAGTAAATAAATTAAAAGTATGTACACGTCTTACAATGATTTTTGTTATATATAGAATAGATATTATATAAAAAGAGTGACAAAAGAAATGAAAATCGACGTAGGTACTGAAAAAAGCTTATAGCTATTCAATTTCGTACATTTTTAAGCATACTTTTAAAAATTTGAGGGTAATGGGGAGGGAGCTAATTTATAGGCTACAAAACCAACTTATATTTTAAGCAAGCTTCAATAATATGCTTGTGAGATCAACAAACATGCATAAAGAGTAGGTATAAGAAATACAGAAAACGCTTTTATTTTTCTAGTATGTAGGTACTTCAACTTTTACCTATGTAGGTAAGTTAACCTAAATTTAAAAGCCCAAATAAAAAAAATATCTAGAGTAACTCTATACCGAAAAGAATAATTGAAAGGGACATTCATGAGTTTATTTCGCTGCAAACAAAATCGCCAAACTAACTACATAATTAATATTATTAATTTTACCATACTTTTACAGACTCAACGCAACAGTATTTAGGTACCAATAAAAAAAAAACAGAATATCATTTAAATTTTATTTTTACATGTTTCTACCTTTTAAGTAATAAAAGGTAGAGGTAAAGTGAGGTAAATATGGCTTATCCTCAGTGTAAGTAAAAGAACTTCTATAAAGGGTGTTTTTTAAGAGCTATAGAACTTTGAAATTAAATAAAACAAAGATGATTTTTTTTAAATTGACATAAAATTTACTTTATTCGAAAGATAATTTTCTGGCATTAGAATTAAAATATGATTTCTGGCATATGACCGCACGGCTGGGGCGGACGTAGTCTAATCTGGAGGTCCAATAATTTTCGATGACTTTTTCCAACATTTGTGGCCGTATATCGGCAATAACGCGGTGAATGTTGTCGTCCAAGTGGTCAATCGTTTCGCGCTTATCGGAGTAGACTAGAGACTTAACATATCCCCACAGAAAATAGTCAAGTGGTGTTAAATCGCTCAATCTTGGAGGACAACTCATAGGTCCAAAACGCAACAAATCAATTGTGGCACGCGCTGTGCGACATGTTGCGCCGTTTTGTTGAAACCACAGCTCCCCCATATCAAGGCAATTCAATTCAGGAACTAAAAATTCATTAATCATGGCTATATAACGATCTCCATTAAATGTAATCCTATGGCCGGCATCGTTTTTAAAGAAGTAGAGACCAATGATCCCATCAGCCCATAAAGCACACAAAATTGTCAGTTTTTACTGGATTTAACGGAGTCTCAACAATGGCTTGAGGATTATCTATACTCCAAATGCGGTAGTTTTGCTTACTGACGTAGCTATACAACCAAAAATGAGCTTCATCGCTGAAAAAAAAAATTTCTTGTGTAATTCGGGGTCAACAACGATCTCGTTTCGAACCCATTTTGCACAATTTGCATGCATGGTTCAAGTGTCAGTCTATTCATGTTGAAAATGAGATGCCAAACCAAACTAAAATTAAATCACTTGACAGCCAGTTAAAATAGTGTTACCAACTTAAAGTTCTATACCTTTTAAAAAGAACACCCGTTAGTAGTATTTTACAGCTCTCCACACATAGGGTCATATTAATTTGTAGGTTTCGAAAGTGAAGCTAAATAAAACACACACAGCGATACATTTTTGATGCACATTTTATTTTATTATAAATTTTGGACTTTGCCATTAAGTGTGAAAAACAATGGCGCAAAATTTTAAACATTTAAAACCTATTCTAAATCATTTTTAAATTGGACGGCGACTCTAAAAATGAGTTTTAGAATGAGAGTCGACTCTTTGATAATTTTAAACGATATAAAGTATACTTTAACGCTAAAGCACTCGTCTAACATTAAAAGCAGCAAAATGCTTCTCTATCTTTTTTAAAGTATATACTCGATCCATTCAACGTTTGTAATTTCATAACAAAAATTTAAAGAAAAATGTTTGATGAAGATTTTAAGCATGTAAATCAACAATCACGAAAACTGTCTTAGCTTTAATTTGTGGTGCATGCACCCAGTAACCATTACCACGACAAAACAACACCATCTCCAGTTCTCCACCCCCCGATTGAATAGACTACGACACCAAACAATATACAAAACAAACTTGTATTCCGTCGACCGCCCCAACAAAAACAAAAAAAAATGTTGTACATAGTGTTGGACTACCATATCGCGGCAAATCATTTTCTGCTCACAAAATCGCCCGTCATCTTAGCTGAAAAGGTGAAATAGCTATAGGGGAGTTAAAAAAAAAGAAAATAATTACAAAAAAAATTAATTTTCGTAGGGGACACCCGGATTTGAACCGGAAACCTCTCGATCTGCAGTCGAATGCTCTACGACAAATCATAAAAAAAAAACCCTACAAATGCGATAAAAACCCTACAAATGCACTTAAAACCCTACAAATGCGCTTAAAACACTTCATTAGTTAGAAGAGTTGTTTAAAGTGTTTAAAATTAAGAAAAGGTTAGACAAGGACTCGCAACTAAACGACTGCGTTTACTAGAGTCGGTTTTATTCCTTAAACGAGGACTGTTTAAAAATTTGCGCCAATATCATTCAAATGGCCGCCTCGGGAAGATTCGCAGCATGCGATTCTTTTGAGTTAATATTTATACACTTTTTTGCACATTTCGGGCGATATCTATGCGTCTAGAGTTCTGGGATTATTCGCGTGAACACGGTGTTTTCCGTACCCCCACACAAAAAAAATCTAACGGTGTCAAATCGCATGATCTTGGTGGCCAATTGACGTCACCAAAACGTGAAATTACGCGACCAGGAAACTTCGCACGCAATAAAGCCATAATTAGTCTTGTTGTGTGGCTCGTCAAAGTCATGATCTTCAATCGCCGGCCAAAAAAAAATTGGTTATCATTCGACCAATTGCTGCGATTGCCGGGAAATCGATAACTTCGGATCATCAGCAACACTTGCACTTGTAGCAGCAATAATTTCGACTAAGCGTGCATCACGATGATGCACCAGGCCTCACGACATTAGTTACGCCTCCACTCTCTTCAAATTTCTTCACAATTTTACCAGTTGCTTGCGTAGTCGGTCGATTATGAAGACCATCTGGTAATGCGCGAAAAGTGGCTACGTTTGAATAACCACTTTTGTATAGTGAGTTTTAATAATTTTAACGCGTTTTTCGAATGTTAAGCGATCCAATATCGTAAATGACAAACATTCAACTAATATTATTACACTTCAAATGACAGCTGAGTTTGATAGGTGTCAAGTGCCAGCCCTGTACCAACTTGAAACCACGAGATGAATGAACCCTGGTAAGTTTCTACGAAAGCATTCTTTAATCTATTCTTAAATAATTTATTTAAATTTTATTTTTCAAAAAATGAAGGCATGTGGACAATAGTAACACTAAATTATGGGGACGAACGTAACACGTTATATACTTTCGTCTACTAGAAGTAAATGTTTATCTGAAAGGTATGTTTTTTTGTATTTAGAAGGCCCCGTACTCGGATAAGAACAACTAATTGGGGAACGATTGACACCACAGATTAGCCACATGAAGATGAGAATCCCCGGCAGCCATTTTAATTTGCCTACAAGCTTGAACTGGCAGTTATCAGATAAAAAATGAGAATGTGTGTAAAAAAACCTCACACATAGACAATAGGGATCTTCACATACCTGGTTAAATTGTTGTTGCAATTCACATCTATTCATCGACTCGGGAAAAAATTACAAATATTTACAACAATGTAAACAAATGGGTTTTGGAAGGTGAAACGTACGAAACATTCTCATCTTCGTGTGGCTAATCTGTGATTGACACTTTCTATTTATTGGCGTTTTTCTTTTTTGGCTCTGAGCAAAGCTTTGAGCAGAGGCTGAGCGATCAGATCAGAGCTCTGAGCAGATTATGATCGGAGTCTTCAGATTTAATTATGAAACACACCTGAGCACTGAACTTTCATTTCACAGGGAATCCATTTTTATTCTTAATTATGTGTGAAGTTTCGCTCGATTTGCTCGGTCATTTTATTCTGAGCTAATTGAGCTAGCTCCGATCGAAAAAAGAAACACACTTTTTAGGTTCTGATATGTCCGAGCTAAAAAAAAAACATTGAATGTTTTTTTGACAGTTCCATGATCTGCTCTGAGTTAAAAAAAAAACGCCATATAAACAGGCCGCTGATGATGTTCAAAAGACGAACAAGAGTGTTATTGCCACCGCCAAACATAGAAAATATTGCACTACAAAATTGAAATTGTCACAACTGATTCACGACTCATGAACAAATTTATTAGGCAATAAACCATTCAATACAAGAAGCTTTTAACCCTTTTTGAGGTGGCGATGGCGCTTCGCTAGCTTCATATGAATTTAGGAAATTAGCAGAACAATCACAGAAAACATCGCACGACAAATTGGATTGAAATTTTCACAATTAATTAACGGCAAATTATTGAGCAGTGAGTAAACCATCCAATATAAGAAGTTTTTACCCTTTTTTGAGAGAGTGCTTCGCTGAGTTGACACCAAGTTAGCAAAGCAGCAAAAAAAAAAAAAACTTAGAAAACATAGCATGACAAAATTGAAATTGTCACAAATTATTAAAATCTATAACGAACGGAAAATTATTAAGTAGTAAAACATTCAATTTAAGAAGCTTTTACCCCTTTTAGGCCCATTTGCTGAAACAAAACATAAATATTTAAGTTCAACATAAGCGCTTATGTTCTACATACTATTTCCTCAGCTGTCATAAGCTCTTTATGTTTTACTTTAATATTTAAGTTTTGTTTCAGCAAAAGACTCTCAAGAGGGTGATTCGTTAAGTTGATATCAACTTATAGATTTAGATTTAGATTAGATTTTATTTAAACATTTATATTTAAACAATTTTTTTAACAAAATCAATTTAATCATTGCTTTGCCATCTGCCGATTGACAATACATATTGGGTATTCTTAATAAGTTAAAACATACAATTTTGAATAGGTTCTTTTTTAAATAATTTGTGTTGCTTTTTTCTTAAAAGTTTTCATTTATAATCCTTTATCGATAAGATAGGGCCATTTTGCAGTAGTTATACAGGTTTGTTACATCAGCTTCATTTAATATACTTTTATATCTTCTTTTTCTATAAAGTCGCTTCCCAGATAAAACCTCCTGGTTTCTCTTAGAGTTGGGCATTTGCCCACGAAATGGATAACGTCTTCTCTCTCCTGAAGGTTGCAAATGCTGCATATAACTTGTAGGTCATCCCGGTGCGGAATAATAAAGTTAAGTTGAAGCACTTCAGCACGAAGTTTTAGCATCATAGAAATCTGTTGGATTCTGTTTTCATCCCGAAAATAATGTTGTTTTAAGTTATTTTCTAAAACGCTATAGGTTTCTCTGTGTACAGAGCCCGCTGCTTGATCCATAAACCTTTCTCTCCAACGTAAATCTACATTTCTATAATCAGCTTATAGAGTATAGGCTTCCAGAGTCGGTGGTTTTCCACTTCAAGGTTCAGTACCATTCCACATGTATTCGCTAGCTCCAACCATTTACTATACCAACCAATCTTGGTTGTATTTAATTGCCTTGAATACCCCCAGGTTCGGCAGTCTTTCAGACTGTAGTCCACTTGGAGCTTGAGCGTCTTTATAAAAAGCGGTGGCAGTCCAGTTTCCAGTATGATTGCACAGTTTGGTGTGCAAGACGGTAGATGGAAAATCCGTTGTACATAGTATCTTAATAGCTTTTCCACGTTATCGTACTGTTTAGCCCCCCAAACTTGTGCTGCGTATAATAGTATCGACTCCGATACGAACACTCGAAACTTGCTGCTGTGTGCTTCATACTTGTTGGCAAAACATCTTCCCCATGTGGTACTTATAGCAGTTTTAGCATTTATTAATTTTTATTTAAGGTGTCTCTCTCCATGTTAAGGTTTTGAGTAAAATATACACCAAAGTACTTGTACTCTTTAACCACTTCTATTCGTTCGCCATTGAAAGTCCACTGCTCATTTTGACTGGCCCTTCCTGAATTCTTTTTGAAAACCATAACTTTCGACTTATCCTGATTCACCGTCAGATTCCATAAGGTGCAGTATTCTCGAAGAAGGTTTATCGCGCGAATTAACAAGAAGCACAATGTCATCCGCAAAAAGAAGGGCTTTAATACACTGATTATCAAATTCAATACCCCCTTGTAGATAGTCTGTTATATCGTCGATAAATAAGGGGAACAATAGAGGACTCAAGAAAAATCCTTGTCTAACACCAGATGTTTCCGAAGTACTATCACCGTTCCAGACAGCTGACCAAGTATCTTTGTAAAACTTCTCTATTAAATTGCAGAACTTTGACGAAAAACCTTTGTTATATAGTTTATACAGCAAGGCTCTGCGATCTACAGTGTCGAAGGCTGCCTTAAATTCTACGGAAAATGTATAGAGTTTTTGTTCCCTTCCAAACGCTTTTTCAAGTATACTTCTTAAAACGAAGATGTGGTCTACTGTTGAGTACCCAGTACCCTGGTCTGAAACCGGCCTGATATTCTTTTAGTTGATGTGTGCTGCATATCCACCTTGTTAGTCGGTTTTTTCCAGATTGCCGTAAGAATTTTGTAGGAAGCATTGAAAAAACTTATATATCAATGTAGCAAAAAAAAAAATAGAGCAGAACAAATTCGAAATTAAATTATCAACGGAAGAGTCTTTGGAAAATGTACACAGCTAGGTATGTGAAATTGTCATTATTTATTGAAACATAAATTCATCAGTTTCTTCGTTTTCTTTTATTCCAACAAACGTCCGTACTTTTGTCCCCGGTCTCCCCTATATTTTTATATTTAACTTAAACTATTTTTGAAATTTTTAAAGATTTCAATATTTTGTTTTTTAGGGTTTACTCTATAGTATAATTGACATTACAACTCTAAGCCGATTTGATATTGCTAACAGATTTTTAAAAAATTGAAGGGGAATCAACAACAAAAAACTAAAATGTTATGTGTTAAAAATAAAAACCTGTATTATATTTTGTTTTTAATAAAGAAAAAATATCTTGATTTATTTATTGTAACAATATACATATGTATTGTTATACAGTAAAAAAAATGTTACTTCTTTTTAAACTTTGTATTTTGCTTTGCGAAGTTTTTTTCTGAATGGTACTTCTTTTATCAATTTCAACAATTTTCAAAAGTGTTGTGTTGCACTAGTATAGCCTCCAAAAGTAAAGAAACGAACAATCCAAAATTAAAATTTTCACTGATGCACATAGTGTTGCGGGAACTTAGTCTTCCGGGCAACTGGCTGGCGATTCCGTTTCGAGGCTGCATTGGTTGTTTGCAGGCCGGAGGTGGACGGTGTGGTGCTCTCATTCCCCAAGGTGTGCGTGCGTGACCGTAAGAAGGTCAAGAACGAGGCGAAAGTAGGGATCTCTTTAGGCTTGCGGTGCATGCGCCAGGCCTGTTTGGTCTTGGATGGCAAGCAACGGGTTATTACCAGAACCACCCAAGCATCCCAATGCTCTACTGGAAGTTTGAGCACCTTTAAAGTTCTCATGGTCTCCTGGACCTGGTCTACGATCCCAAAGATTACCTTCTCCGACTCGGATGTCTCGACAGGAAGGTCCATCAACCTGTTTAGGTGAGCCTGGGAGAGCAGGCTCGGATCATCGAATCTCTCTTTCAGCTCCTCCCAGAGCTCTTCGTAACCACCGATGCATATACTGCCGACCATCCCCACCTCGGACGCCGGAACCGCTGACCGCAGCTTCTGGAGCTTATAGGCATTGGGTAGCTCCGGGTTGAAGTGTACAATGCTCTCGAACGAGTCCTTAAATGCCATCCATTTATGCAGACTCCCATCAACTGTTGGTTGCTGCGACCGCCGGTGTAGGCACAGCAGCTTTGGCTCCCGTGGTTGACTGCTCCAGCTGGAACCCTCGGCGCTTCAGAGCCCCTGTGGCCTCATTATACTGGGTGTCCACGACCTGCTGCAGGGTGTCGTGGACCCCGAAATCCGCGTCTTTCAACTCTGCAAGTGATTCCTCATGAGCCGCTTGGAAGCGCTCATATTGGACATCGAGTGATTTCTGTTCTAAGAAAACGTGGAACAGATCCCAAGTGTTGAGGTCCGCAGTCATTATATCGGTGTGCAGCCGCTTGATGGCGGTGCACGCAGCCGATCTTCTTGCCAAATGAGCCATTCGTCCGAATAGTATCGCAGTCTTCACAACGTCAGGGAAGGGAGCCCGCACTCGAATGCTCTCAGACCAATGTTTATTTTACCGAAAGGAGTATAACACTTGCCACTACGAGGGCATAAAACGCGCACAAACACGATAACCCTTTTGCTACGCAATACACACACATAAAAACGATCGCACCAGGTATTGGGTCAAGGGAGGGGCACAGAAAAGGACCACTGTATAGTTTTCGCACAATTTAACTGTTTACAATGTCCTAAAAGGAGGCACCAAATGTTGCGAGAACTAAGTCTTCCGGGCAAGGGGGGCGGATCAATCTGAAAATCCGGAGAAAGATGGCACAATGCCGAACACAGTAATTTCTAGTTTAATATTTATTTAATCTAAAACACAATCTATGTAGAGATATGCGGTCGAGACCAAGTTAGTTCAATTGTACAAGGCACTTCCGCAGTTGAAGTCTGGAAAAGAACTGCAGTTGACAGACCAAGGCCGTCGCCAAGCCACCACCAGTCCAGTGTCCAGAAATGCAGCGTCACCATAGTTCCCACAAGTGTAGGGAGTCCAGTAGCTGGTACCATGCCAACGCCTTAGAAATCCAACGGCACACAAGGAAGAATGTGCGGACACCAGCAGCAATTGTCAAGATCCGTGGGATCGTCATCGGAGGGCAAGCCATCGTCGTGAGGTTGTTTATTTGTTCTTCCACAAACTATATCGGAGACCTCAGTATACTGCTGTATTTATCCATGATAAATATAGGGCAGCTACGATTGATTGGTGACAACAAATATCCAATATCCATCATAGTCCAGACTATGAACAATCCATGGTGCGGTACTCTATTCGCCGGCAAGTGGATGACGATACCTCATATGACTAAATGAAGTATGTATGTATGCCTGTATACCCTCTGCATAGAAAGTATCTCGTGTCATCAACAGCGAGTGGGTGAAGATTTCGTTGATCGCTTTGTTCGTTGTCGTTGGCTGGCATTACGCTACCTATAGCCATAGGTATATGTAATGTAGCTGCCAGTGGCATCAAAATGTGTCGCAATTCAATGCCCATTGACTGCGCATAGTGATAGGGCAGTATGGAATGTGTGATGTGGCGATGATTGACTGGTGGTGGGTGGAGGGATGCCCCAAGCTTTGGGTGCGCACAAAGTGCGATGTCAGCGCTGATGTTGAAGGGCACTTAATTTCTAGGTCATCGGTTGATGACCGAACACATAGCTTCAACTCGCTCCTTGGTACCAACGAATTCATCCTTCCGGTTTTGGGGAGCCGCTTGATTATGTATATGTATGTACAAAAAACATGTGTATTGAAGATGTTGATACCGTTATCAAAAGAGCTTCTTCCTTTTTATAATTATTGGTGAAGACGTTGAGCTGCTGGTTATTCTTACTGGCCTCTTACCAAAAAACGTTACCAACGTGTTTATAAAAAAGCAAGCTACAGGAATAGTACCTGAACAAATATTCTCGCCAACAAGTTTCATTCACGACGAATCTTCTAGGAATCACATTTTGTTCCTCCATGCAATCAGTGGCTGTGATACAACGTCCGCTCTCTTCAACGTGGGAAAAACACAGCCCTGTGCGGTCCTGGCAAAACATCCTCATTTCCACACTTCTCTCCAAATATTCAAGGAAAAAAATGCGTCACCAGCCACCTTGGGAAAAATCGGAGAACAATTTGTTATAAAGGGTCCTCCATCTAACGTGTTTTTTTTCAACTATTGCTTATTTCGTGAATGGTAACACTTAGCTCATGTCTGATTTGACAGATAATTAGTTTTATCCTTCCGCTGAACGAATATGATTGTGTATACACTTCGCTAAGTGGGCCTGCGATCGACTTAGAGAAGATGCCGATTTTGCCAAAAAAAAATCATCTTTTCAGATGAAGCTCATTTTGATCTTGGCGGGTAGTAAACAAGCAAAATTGTCGCATTCGGGGCACATAAAACCCGCACGCATACATTGAAAAGCCGATACACCCAAAGCGAGTCACTGTTTGGTACGGATTTTGGTCCAGAGGCATAATTGGGCCATGTTGAAGATATTGGCAACATTTGGTTTGAACAAAACGGCGCTACTTGCCAGACAGCCGAAGCTACACTCGATGTTTTGCGCCATTTTCAAAAAAAAAAAGTTATTTGGGACCGTTTAGCTCTATATGGAGGCAACCCTGCAGTCGAAGAGTCCTTGGATTCTTATCGACACAAATGTTTCCTCAAATCTGCAACCAAAAAAACACGAAATCTGGCGACACTTCCTCCATCCCAGGCTTCAGCCACCCAACATGTTCTTAGAACGTACCACCAAATCCAATTGTGACTGGATATAAGAACTGACGCGGAGGAATAGGGATGGAAAAAGGACGTTTTTCTTGGATTAGTTCCAGTTCGTACAACCAATGACTCTGCACCATAAGCATTAATGAAATTAGTCTCCTGCTCATGTAGGACAGGATGCGGAGGAGCTTGTGGTTGCCGCAAGGCTGGGCTTCATTGCTCAGCAGTTTTTAAGAATTGCGAAGGAGAGACATGTAAAAACGTCCTGGAGATGGCTGCAGATTTGGATGAAGACGAACTAGAAGGTGACGAAGATGCAGCGGCCCAACAAAACACTTTGAAAGACTATACAGCAAACGATGGGATTAGAGTATTCCAAGATGAAGAAAAGATTACCGCTGTTGGCTATTCCAAAAAGAGAAAAATAATAATGTATAAAATAATGTACCTAAAGGACAAAGTCAGAGTACCTAGTATGACACAAAAACAGGAACATAATATGTGATATCACGATAGTGCTTTGTGGATTAGGCCTCCCGGGGAAACCACATAGGAAAAACGCGCCAATCACCCTGAAAAACGAAACAAAAAGAAGAATCCCCTTCCCCTACTGGCTAAAAACAATCTCTTAAATATTCGCGATATAGAATTTTATTTTCTACAAATCTGTTACATGAGTTTTGTTGTATAAAATCTAAAACATTTTTAAAAACCTCCAAATCATATGCGCTGCAGAGCGAGAACCGTATAGTTAGTGTTGAAAAACTGTAAAAAATACGCAAGTTACGTGCAAAAATCAAATTCACCATTAAAAACAAAATGGCGGCCAAACGACACTAGGTGCAATTGTGGAAAATGCGGTTTTCGGCTCGTGTACTGATACCCTTTCAAATATCGAAGTCAAAATGCGTCTCGGAATTATTTCTCAGTAAAATCTAAATGCCCCGTACTGAAACCAAAATGTCTTGGACACACATTTTTATAATCAGGAGAATTGTTCTGAGTTTTTGGTGTATCACTCATGTGGTTATCACTTCGACCCAAAAAGTTGATTTTCGCGCATTTTGTTGGCCGTCTGGCAAGGCGAAGGCTGAAAGTAAAACGTCTTGGACACAGTTTTTTGACATCAGTGCACCCTCCTCTATTGTTCATATATTCATTTAAGTGGTTATCACTTCGACCCAAAAAGTTGATTTTCGCGCATTTTGGTGGCCGTCTGGCAAGGGGAAGGCTGAAAGTAAAACGTCTTGGACACACTTTTTTGACATCAGTGGACACTAATCTGTTGTTTATATATTAATTTAAGTGGTTATCACTTCGACCCCAAAGTCGGAAAAATTACCATTTTCGAACGCCCACCCCCACCCCCGGCTGAAAAAAAAATCTTCCAGACGGTTGAATTTGATATAATGTTGCGTATATCTACATATACATGTGTATAAATATTGGTTATCACTCCACTCCCAAAATTTGCTGCCGGCTGTTGGTCTATGATGGCAAGATTTCTGGTGGACACAGAAATTGTACAAGTTTAGAGAAATGTAAGAAAAAAAAATTGTGTGAGTGCCGGGACTCACGGTTAATATGTGTAAACATCAACGTGCGCGGATCCAAAACGGACTTGTTTTTGCTTGAAGGGGATCTTATGATTTGTTTTCACTGAACGCACCCATCCTAGTATGCAGATCGTAACGTTGCACGACGTAACGTTGCACACGAACGTTCACGTTTTTTTTTCACTCTACCGCCAGCATAGATGTTTACACATCAAAAAAATGGGCACGTTCAATCACAAAATCTGAAAATTCAGATCTGAATTTATGCTGTTGAACGCACAAATAATCTGAATTTTCAGTTGAAAGTTGTTGTGTCAAATGCTAGCATTTACCTTAAGGGTTCACATTAAAACAAAAAAAAATAGAACTTTAAGTTCTGGTGGTGATTTATTTACCTAAATCAGCAACAAATTACAGCAAGACTATGTGAAGTTTAATGAAAAAATAATTCCATATTTTTCTAAGAATAGTTAATATTTTGACTTAAAAACTCACTTATCAATAAACAATAAGTTCTTTTATGTAAAAAAGTATTTATTTATTGGTGATGAAAATTAATCATCATAAATCAACCACTAACCAGAGCTAAAATCATAAAGTTCAACTTCTATGTATAGTACTTCAACATTTCCCCCACCACTATTACTTTATTCTGAATTTTCAGATAAGAATTTTTGGCTGAAAATTCAGATGAAACGTAGGCAAACGTAACTAAAAGTCGTCTAACTTTTTATGGCAGCAGGCCAATCAGAAGCTCCAAAAATTCAGAAATCTGAAAATTCAGATGTAAAACGTAATGCGTTGAACGCGCCCATGTTGATGAAAAAGTTACAATTTAACACCATTTTGTTATTTAACATCAAGCTAAAGGCTATTGGTAGATTCAACACCACATAACGAATTGAAATGTAATTGTAATATAAAGTAATTTAATTTTGTAACTAATTGTCGATTCGGCAGTGATTAATCACTTGCTCAATGAAACACGCCTATAAATTTGAGTAATTCGCTAACAAGATCTGTTACCCTATACACAAATATGGCACCCATTTTACTATTATTTTAAATTTAAATCAAAACGAAGGACAGTACCTACATGTTTGATGTGTATATCTTTTTGATTTTCCATCAGAACCAGATTTTAAATAAATATGTAGGTAGGTATTTATTTTCAAAATGGTACAAATACATATATGACAACTGTGTTATACATGTGTTTTATTATCCTACATCACTTAACAAAAGTCATTATTGTGTGACCTTCCGTGCAGCAAGCAGCAACCATTTTTTTTTTATTGATAACCCTTCTTTGAATCAAAAGAGGTGATTTCGTCGTGCGAATGTGATGACCTCTACGTTTTATAAAGGCACACGAAGGGTAAAGGTTAGGTACCTACTTCAATTTTAAATTTGTTTTATAGGCTAGCCGTTAAATCCTCCAATGGTCAAACAGGGTCAACAAGGTCTTTACTTGATATACACCTTTTTATAAAGCAACAAACGATTGTTAAAAATGTAACAGACAAGACATATTTAATGAATAAAAAAAAAAGAAACAAGTTCTTCGCTGACCACATCATTCTACAGTTCTGCACCCTAAGAAGATCTTAAAGAAGAAAGTACCCGAGTCTTTTTTTTTTTTCTTCTCAATTTCGAGAAAGAAAAAAAACACTCGTTTCCTTGAACGGGTGAGTTATGGGTTACATGGAGGATACTTTTGTACGCAAAGGGTGAGAAAACACACCCCTCTTAATATAGACGATATTATTTCGATAAGCAGTAAACTATCCCAAAGGGATTACGTCTTCAATTTAGCATTATGAACAAATTTTTTGACCCCGGTGCTGGCCATTAAGGAACAGTTGAATAGAGGTTATAGGTAACTATATCTAGGTACTACTGTGGACTGAGTGGTGGACACATCAGTCACATTGTATTATTTATCTGTGAAATTGTTTTAAAGGTGGAAATATCATTTTATTCGAAATTCTATTAGTGTCATTTGCATAAAATATAGATTCTAGTTTTTAACAAGCTCAGCAAGTACCTATATGTATGTACCTACTATATGGATGACCTGAGAGGGAATCTTGTCATACGTTAACTGGCATTGCTGCAACTGCTTTGAATTTTAGTAAAATTTAAAAGTTACAATAGAAGGCATATTCAATCGTTAGTTATGGTAAGAAAACTTGTTTATTTCGTATTTATTCATTAGGGTAAGTATAAGTATTGGTTTCTTGTGGAAAAAATTGTTTTTTTTTTAATTTACATAAAGCGTTACCGCAGGTTTTCACGAAAGTGTATCAAACTAAAAAAATATCACAAAATGAAAAAAATATACATAGGTAGATCAGGTAGAAACATAATATAGGTATACAAAAAAAAGCGTTTGGATTTTTTCCTTTCTTAAATAATGGAAAAAATACCAAAAATAATGATGAAAGCCTTTTTTCCAAAAAAAAAACTCTAGAGCTATTCCTTGCGTTCAAGAACCTATACGAGACTGACACCATCCAATCCTATCCAAAAATGTTAAGATATTTTGAGTTGTCTTAGCCGATTTTTGTTTGCAAGCCCGGAGGAAACTAGTAAAATAAAACCGGCATCGGGGACTAGCGACGTCATTAGAGATATATAATGGAGTTTCCATACAAACTATATCGATAAAAAGTGTAGTGCAGCTACCATGTGCACTCAACCTTAACTCAGCATAAAGCTGAACTGAGCTAAAAAAGAGTTTTTGAATGTTGAATGTTTTTTCAACGATCATCTGTCTGTCTGGCTTGGTTTAACTTGTGCGCTTATACAATTTATCTAAATAAAGATTTTACCTTAATAATAAGTCAATAAGAAATTGATGTTTTTTATTTGGCCCTCTTGGCAAATACTACATGGTGGCAGCGGTAAAAAAAAACTAATTAATAAAGAAATTACATTGCATTGAGAAAAAATGCCTCCAAAAGAAGACAAAATGGAGAATATCTTTGTCGCAAATATTGCTCCTCCAGAACCCTTTAACTTCTCACAAGTTGAGAACTGGGCCAAGTGGCGGAAAAGGTTCGAGCGATACATAAATGTTTCTGGACAATCAACCAAACTCCAAGGAGACCAGATAGATCTGCTTTTCTACGTGATGGGAGACAAAGTGAAGAAGTGTGGTTGCAGCTAGGAGCAACACCAACAACTTTGTCGGATGCCCTGGAAAGATTCGACAAATACTTCAACCCACAAAAAAATATTATTTTTGAACGATTTAAGTTCAACTCAAGAGTTCAAAATAAGGTGAACCCGTGGACAGTTTCATCACCGAATTGCATGCTTGTGCAGAGAAGTGCGATTATCGCATCTTGAAAGAAGAGTTGATTCGAGACCGAATAGTAGTAGGCATGCTAAACACAAAAGTAAGTGAGCAGATGCAGCTTAAAGCGGATTTAACCCTCAAAATGGCAATGGATACAGCACGCCAAGCAGAAATTCAGATTAAACAAACGAAGATTATCAAGGAGGAAACGAGTGTCTGCAGCATCCAGGCGGTCAAACCGAGTTTTGGTCATCAGCGAAGTCACGGTAGTCAACGAGGTGTTCCGAGTATGAGTGGTAAGGTTAACAATAATTATACTAGTAATAATAATTATAGTAGTTTTGAGAACAAATGTAATTACTGTGGCAATAATAGACCACACAATAGAAAAGATTGTCCAGCTAAAGATAAAAATTGTAATTTTTGTAATGTTCAAGGACATTTCTCAAATGTGTGCACAAAGAAAAACGAAAACAAAAAGACACATAAAAATAAGATAAATTCAGTTTATGTTGAGGCTAGCGATTCTGTGAATCATGAGAATGTAGGGTATAATATTGGAAAAATAAAAGAGTTATTTACAGGTAATATTAAATAAACAGGTGTAAAATCTTGGTATGTACAGTGTACGATTGCCGAATTAAAAACCAAATTAAATTTTCTTATAGATACAGGGGCAGATTGTGTTTGTATTCCAAAAAATTCTGTGGAAATAGATAAGTTATCTATTTGTCAATCGAAAGCTAGTTTAATGGGACCAGATGGTAATCCACTAAAAGTTTTAGGTTTTGCTAAAGTAACTTTAATTTGTAATGAAAGGGAATATAAGGATGATGTTTACTTAGTTGAAGGACTTAAAACTCCTATTTTAAGTTGTAATGCTATAGTTAGTTTAAATATCCTACAGCCTCCAGTATTTGAAAATTTTTTCCTTTCGGAAAATAAAAATGAAAATAAAACTTTGGAAATAATTGAAAATTTTCCCAGACTTTTTCGGGACATTGGAGAGTTTAAAGGGGAAATAAATATAAAATTAAAAAATGATGTAACTCCCTTTGTACAAACGGTACCAAGAAGAGTACCAATTCCATTATTGTCAAAATTGAAATCGGAAATTGAAAGATTAATAGACATGGACATAATTGAACGAATGGAGGATGTGACTGAGTGGGTCAGTCCCATAGTAGTTGTCCCAAAACCAAATAGTGAAATTAGACTTTGTGTTGACTACACTCAACTGAATAAAGCTGTGAAAAGGCCTTATTATCCAATGCCAAAAATAGAACTATCACTAGCCAAAATTAAAGAAGCAAAAATTTTTTCAAAAATTGATGCAAATAAGGGATTTTACCAGATTAAACTTAGCCGTGAAAGTCAGTTCCTCACTTGTTTTATATGTCCATTTGGACGATTTATTTTTAAAAGATTACCTTTTGGTATTTCTTGTGCGCCTGAATATTTTGTTTCAAAATTCTGTAAAGTTCTAGACGGAATTAATAACTGTATCTCACATGTTGACGATATTTTAATATTCGGAAAAGATCGTAACGAACATGACGCGGCTCTCGAAAAAGTTTTAAAACGTCTTGATGAAGAAGGAATTACTATCAACAAAGAGAAATCATGTTTCGGCGTAGAGCAAGTAACATATTTAGGTTATGTTCTTTCGTCAAAGGGCATTTCTATCGATTCAGAAAGAATAAAAGCAATTATTAACTACCCGAGACCAGAAAATAAAACAGAAGTCCAGCGATTTCTAGGTATGGTTAATTTTGTAGCAAAGTTCGTCCAAGATCGCTCGAAAATTTTAGAACCTATCAATGTTTTGACGGGTAAAGTTGATTTTATTTGGGATAAAATTCAAGAAAAAGCATTTTTAGAGATTAAAGAAAGTTTAACGAAAACTCCAACTTTGGCTTACTATGACCCATCAAAACAAATAAACATTAGCTCAGACGCATCTTGCTACGGTATTGGAGCATGTC
The DNA here is from genome assembly GCA_932273885.2 of Leucozona laternaria. Lineage (NCBI taxonomy): Eukaryota > Metazoa > Arthropoda > Insecta > Diptera > Syrphidae > Leucozona > Leucozona laternaria. Next base: position 64,042,642 of record OW026367.1, on the reverse strand, counting down.
TTTTTCAAGTAGACGAAAAAGAAAACAGACAGGTTGTTTCATATATTTCTAGAACTATGACAAATACAGAGAAACTTTATGCTCAAATTGAGCGTGAAGCCTTAGGCATAACCTGGGCTGCTGAAAAGTTGGCTGAATATATAACTGGGATACATGTTATATTTGAAACCGATCATAAGCCGTTGGTTCAGATTTTACAATCAAAAAATTTAGATACGTTGACACCAAGACTTCAGCGGTTTAGAATGCGCCTCATGCGCTATGACTACTCGGTGGTTTATGTACCAGGGAAGGATTTAAAAATAGCTGACGCTTTGTCTCGTAGCCCAGTTCCTTGTAAAGTAAATGAACTACAGGAATTAGAAATAGAAACTGAAGCTTTTGTACGCTTCGTAGTAAAAACTCTACCTGTAAAGGATTATTACATGGAAAAAATAATAAATGCTCAAAAACAGGATTCAGTATGCAAATTTTTAATCCAGTACTCGTCGGACGGTTGGCCACCTCGGAATAAATTACCTGATTTTATGGTGCCGTATTATCAATACCGTTTTGAAATCTCTTTTACGGAGAGTTTAGTATTAAAAGATACTCGAATTGTTATTCCTCCCGGACTACAAAAAGAGGTTATTGATTTCATTCATTCTGGACACCAAGGCATTACAAAATGTCGTAGGTTGGCTCAGACTTCGCTTTGGTGGTTAGGCCTTAGTTCACAGTTAGAGGACTTGGTAAAAAAATGTCCAAATTGTATTGAAGAACGAAATAATAACAAGGAAACATTTCAATATGAAGATCCCCCAACACGACCTATGGAAAAAATAGGTTTGGACCTTTTTAAATGGAATAAGTGGTATTTAATAATAACTGATTACTACTCACGATACTTCGAATTTTTTCCACTAACTTCTATGACTGAGGACGATATAATAGAAAAAGTTAATGAATTTTTTTCACGTTTCGGTATTTGTTCTACATGTAGAAGTGACAATGGTCCTCAATTTCAATCAAAATTTAAAAAATTCTCATATGATTATCATTTTAAGCATGTAACAAGTAGCCCGTACTACAGTCAATCAAATGGTGCTGCAGAAGCAGCAGTCAAAATGGCAAAAAAATTAATAAAAAAATGTACTAATATTGAAGAAGGTCTTTTGAACTATCGTTCAACCCCATTAGCAAACGGATTTTCACCTGCAGAATTAATGATGGGGCGAAAATTTAAATCTTTGGTTCCAATTTTGCCCAGTTTATTAGAAATGAAAAAGAACAAAAAATAAAAGAAAAACAAATTGAAAACTATAATAAAAGACATAGGACTAAAGATCTTTCAGAATTAAAAAACGGAGACGGAGTATGGATAACAGATTTACATAAATACGGTAGAGTTTTAAAAAAATTAGATGAACCACGATCTTATTTGATTCAAGCTGACAGAGAGCAGAGAGCGAAATAGATGGCATCTAGTTGCAGCTCCAAATATCGATACCCATAGTTTTCGTGATTCTGAAGAATTGTATAGTCCAACAGATGATTTTATAGTTCAAAATCAAAATGAAAATAATACCGATGACATTGATTCAATTAACCCGGAGGGACTACCTTCTGTAGAAAATGAAGAAATTCCAGAAGTTGGTTCCTCAACAAGAACCGGTCGAAAAATAAATGCACCTTCATGGATGAAGGATTATGTACAATAAATAAATAATAATTAATAAGTGTTTCTATACAAATATATATAGTTACAAATAAAAATGAAAAATATATTATATACCTATATATACATATATTTATATATAAATATAATACAAATATGTAATCAAATGAAAAGAAACAAATATGTAAGCAAACGAAAAAAAAAACAAATATGTATATATAAATGTTATGTTCCGCACATACAAAATTAAAAGTAAAGTTTTCATTGAATGAAATATAATTATAATTTTAATTGTTCAAATTGCCAAAAACAAATAATTATTTTTTAGTTGAAAAAAAAAAGAAAATTAAGAGATATGTAACTAAAAAAAGGGGATGTAGTGCAGCTACCATGTGCACTCAACCTTAACTCAGCATAAAGCTGAACTGAGCTAGAAAAGAGTTTTTGAATGTTGAATGTTTTTTCAACGATCATCTGTCTGTCTGGCTTGGTTTAACTTGTGCGCTTATACAATTTATCTAAATAAAGATTTTACCTTAATAATAAGTCAATAAGAAATTGATGTTTTTTATTTGGCCCTCTTGGCAAATACTACAAAAAGTATGCAATTCATGCCGGTAACACAGTTTTTCTTCGTTCTTAAGTTAAGCCCCGAGAAATCTCCCATCTTAGCTAAGCCCGAAGGGAATAAGTTGGTGTTGCATTTAACATGTAAATTATTTGTTTAACAAATTCTCCGGGGCTTGCAAAAATACACGGCTGTTGTTGCATCACCTGTTATTTCACAAGGGAACTTGAATACAAATCTAAATGCGGCTAAAAAAACTTTGTCCGGTATCAGCAACTAACAATTTAACTTGTATAAGTTTCTAAACAAGCTATTTTCAGACTGCTATAGTAACAGTAAAAGGCCTTATGCAAGTAATTTTGGCGCACATTACGCAAGCTATTTAACTGCTATAAGACTTTTGTTGACAGGTGTTATAACAGCAAATAGCTTGTCATTAAATGCAATAGAGGTCTTCCAAGATTTGTCTTTGTCTTTTCTCTTTCTAATTTGACATCTAAAAACAACAACAAAAAAAGTCCCTGGTTGGAAAATATTTACATGCTCTTGGCAGTGTTAAAAATCCGGTCATTTGATTATTTTTTGTATTTGGAACTGAAAACTTAAATTTGCGATCGAATTACGTATTAATTAGTGTTTAAACATTTTAGTGAACATCTTTTCAAGTGTTTGATACAAAAAAACTTATTTTATTACATATTAATCACTATTATTAAACACACGACTTTTTTGGCTCGCCTTCGTGCCTTCTGCATTTGGTTTTGTTTTCCAACCAGGGAGTGCTGTCAGATTGTTTTTTTTTTTTTGTTTTAATTTCACACTGACACTTCTGACATTTGGTGGCAGAGATCCATTAGCTTGGCTCAGCAGTGTATTTTATGACAGCTAATGCTAATAGCTTACTTTGGATGTTATAAAAAGGCCCTACAAAAGTCATCTGATGACAGTTATTTCTAAAAGCTTGCTTAAGATGTTATAAAAAGGCTTTAACCAAGCCTTTTAATGACAGCTATTTGCTAATAGCTTGCCATAAGTGTTTATATAAAGGTTCAAGTAAAACAAATTTGGAAATTAAAAAAAAATTATTATTTTTGTACTGTTTAAGTATTGTGTTTTTATTGCATTATTTTTATTTGTATTTTATTTAAAGATGTATTCCTCTTCTCAGTCATTTCCCGAAACATTTTCCATTGTATTCTGTAATGATTGAAGTCATATTTGAACTCGAGACCTTCCGCGTACCACTCCAGAACTCTACCACTACTCCACTTCGTTGCTGAGAAAAATGTCATCAAATGGGAACTACTTGATAGCATATTAATTTAGTTTGCATAAGGCCTTTAGTGCGGCAAGCCTTACACAAGTTGTTTGCTTTTGACTTGTCGTGGAGAGCCTTGTAGCAGTATCATAGCTTTAATTTTCAGTAAACAACTTTGGAAGGCTTTATACAGGCAATTTTTAACCTTTCTACAAGCCTTGTATAGAACTTGCCAAACTCACTTTAAAAGGTCTTAAAGCAGCTATTTTCTAATTGTCAAAGTGTGAATTTTATAGCTTGCTTTATGCAAGCTCTATACAAGCAATTACTTGCCAAATTTGAAAAATTGGACATTATACAAGCTAAATTGTTAGTTGGGAGGGTTCGTACTTCACTTCAACCGAAGTAGATTTAGAATCTACTTCCCCACTTTGCTTTTTCCAAATCTACTTCCATTTTTTTTTTAATTGAAAAATCCTCAATCATTAAATGAAAAAACAGCACTGATTACCACGGACTACATGGTTTTGGTAAGAGGCAGCACTGTTGTCTCCTATAAACTCAAAATGTCAAAATCGATATTCGCGTTTGAAGACGATAAAATTAATCTAATATAGTTCTTAAACCCAAAACAAATCCAAGAAGGGGATTTAACTTCAATGTAAAATCTGGTCGAGGCATTTATTTTTCATAAAAGCTCCATTGATATCTGAAACGATGAATGGAAGTCATTTCGGATTCACGATACAAGTAAAACAGATTTTGATCTATTTGCCTAAATGTTGGTACTCTGTAATGATAACAACAAAAAAAACGGAAGAACTTGTGTTCAAAAATTTGTCAAATTATATGTTGAGAAGCACCGCAGCTGAAAAGAAGTTTTCATAAATGAATTTAATAAAAGTTTAGTAGAAATCGTTTTTTTTTAATTTCTAAATCTACTTCGAAAATTTTTGATTTACTTCACTTTTTGTCCACATTTGCTTCGAAATTCTTAATCTGAAGTCTGAACCCTGTCCGGTATCTTTTCAAAAAAAATAGGCAATCTGTGTCCTTTTTTTAGCTTTTTCCTAGCTTCTCAATTTGTTTCAATTATGTACAATTCAGAATTATAAAGCGAACAATTTTTTAAACTAATAAAAAGTCCCGATTTTTTATTGAAAACAAGGCCCATAGAAACTAAAATCTTACTTCAATCGCACAAACAACAAAATAAATTACAATTGGTGACATGAAAAACATTGGGCAAATTCCTAAACGCAAAACTTGTGCAAATTATGCTAAGCAAACAGTTCCTAAATGCAAACATAAAAATGTCTGCAAAGCAGATTGTCCCAAAACGCAGTGGATTTTTTTTTCTTGCGCAAATTTTAACGCATTTGTGCAGATGTAAAAAATATATTGCGCACTTCACTTGCATTTGAATTTGTTTGGCTCTGGCGTGTTAAATTTACTTTATTTTGTTTTTTGAAGCAAATGGGTGAACAAAATGAAGAAAAGTGGACATGGACTTTCTTCTGTGCGACGTTACGAGGTCACACTTTACGATGTAGCACGTTACGTTACAAAAATCTGCATAGACTGCTTTTAAACGATGCAATTTCTTCTTGCGATTTTGAAGCGTATGTGGTGGCCGGGGTAGACGAAATTGCTGAAGTTGAGCCAATTGAAGAATGTGTTTTATTTTCATTCGTCTTCCACTCAGATAACTTCGCTTAATCAAGTGGAGTAAAGAGTGCAGTGAGATGATACTTCTTCACTTGCAGAAAGTTAAGTTTTCATTAAAAATCGCTGTCGTATAAAAGGTATTCGCAATTAGAAGGAAACCAAAAAAGAAACGAAGATAAAAAATCGCTGTTGTGTAAAAGCAGTCTGTGCTGATTTTCGTAACGTAACATGCTACTTCGTAAAGTATGACCTCTTCATGCATGATTCACAATGCGACGAGGAAACGGGACGTGAACGTGACGAGTACCACCTTCATCTTTTTCTAGTTAGAAAATCGTCGCCAAATTTACAATGCAGCGAGCGTTTTTACGACACAAATTAATTTTTGTAAAAAAAACATCAATACAATTTATAAACAAAATAACTTACAAGACAATAGATTTATAAATAATTTTATTTGTTAGACACAATTGATTACATCTTTTGTGAAAAATCTGTGTATTACTTAGAAATAATGAAAATCGTCGTCACGTCGCGTCTTTTTTTCAATTTGTCGAATTCTTGGCCTGACGTGACGACGAGAAATGCCGCATTGTGTATAGCCAGATATGCTTTCATTGTTTGAAATTGTTTTGACAACTACAACGAGTTCTCGTCACGCGCACGTCTCGTTTCCTCGCCGCATTGTAAATCAGGCTTCACTTCGCACAGATTAAAGTCCACGTTTTTATTTTACTTTACTGCCGGCATACACTACACATCAAAAATTGTGTTACAAACTTGTAGAGAAGTCTTGTAGTTGTCGTAAGTTATTTTAAGATTTAGCCGTAAGTTTGCTTGTATTAAGATAATAAAGTTAAACAAGTTCTGGGGACGGGAGGAGGTCATGCCCCCTCTCTCCGCATGAGTCTGTTGCTAAATACATAATTTCCCACAAAATATGTTAAATAACTTTTTTTCAAAATACACTCCCGTTCTTTTTTTCAACAAAATGCACTGTAACTTTTTATCGAAAGTGAATTTTGAAAAAGTTGCTTAACGTGTCTATATTTTGGAGAAAATTAAGTTTGCTACAAATTTGTAACACAACGGGAACGTTCAATCACAAAATCTGAAAATTTAGATATGAATTTATGCACAAAAAATCTAAATTTTCTGTCGAAAGTTGTTGTGTCAAATGCTAGTATTTACCAAAAGGATTTACGTTTAAACGAAATAAAATAGAACTTTAATTATAAAGTTCTGATGATGATATATTTAGCTAAATCAGCAACAAAATACACCAAGACTATGTGAAGTATAATGAAAAAATTATTCCATCATATTGCGATGGAGAGTTCTGCGAACATTCTTCTAAGAATAGTCAATCTTTTGATTTAAAAACTCATCAATAAAACAATTAGTTCTTTTATGTAAAATATATTATAGTATTACCACTTACCAGAGCGAAAATCATAAATTTCAACTTCTATGTATAGCACTTCAACATTTCCCCCACCACTATCACTTTATTCTGAATTTTCAGGTAAGAATTTTTGGCTGAAAATTCAAATGAAACGTCACTAAAAGTCATCTAACTTTTTATGGCAGCTGGCCAATCAGAAGCTCCAAAAATTCAGATATATGAAAATTCAGATGTAAAACGTAATGTGTTGAACGCACCCAATTTTTTTTCTACGATCAAAAATACGCAAGTTACGTGCGAAAATCAAAATCACCGTTACAAACAAAATGGCGGCCAAATGACACTAGGCGCAGTTGTGAAAAAAGTGGGTTTCGTGTATTGATAATTTTTCGAATATTGAAGTCAAAATGCGTCTCGGAATTATTTCTCAGCGAAATCTAAATGCCCTGTACTACGTAGCACTATCTTAAACTTGTTCGATCTTGTTTGTTGAACCGTAGGGCACTCGCCTAAATAACAATAGGCATGTTTTTTTGCAAGTCCATATGGATTTGTCGAAAAAAACGACATCGGGACTTAGGAACTTCTTACTTACAGTACGTAAGTCCCGATAATTATCTGGACTTAGCTAAGTCCATATGGATTTAAGTTGTTGTTGTATTTACGTGTAAAACTACTAGTCCCGATGTCGTTTTTTTCGACAAATCCATATGGACTTGCAAAAAAAACACGGCTAATGTAAAAATTCAAATGAAGCTCTAATACCTTTAGCGATCAAGTTAAAAGTTCAAGTGAGCTCAACACCATCAATGCGTTTCGCCCAGGTACGATAGTTGGGCTCACCAGTTATATGGCTCCACTTGGAGTTCTCGTTTCTATCCCTAATGCTGCATTTACACGACTGACAAATTGGCAGTATTCTGGCATTTAACTGTCAAAAAAAATGACGGAACAATGGAAAAATTCATTCTTTTGGCAGTATAGTGACAGAAAAATGCCAATTTGTCAGTCTTGTAAATGCAGCATAATGCAATGTAGTTCCTGCAGCCTTGATAGGGGCACTGTTTCACTTTCAGTAAAGGTAAAGTCCTACAGCTGCTATCAATTGTAAGTCTAATTTGCTTATGTCGTTTTCGAGTGGACGTTCGGAGCTACTACTTTTTCACTCCTTTTACTCCAAATTTCTCATTTTCTATAGGAATACAACAGTTCCGAAATCCAAACGAAAACGACATTATTTTCTCTCTAATGTCGTTTTCGTTTGGATGTACGGAGTACTCCATTTACACTCCTTTTTCACTCCTACTACTCCAAAAGCCTTCGATTGGCTGTTCCGAGTAATGTTTTCGGAGTGTTCTTCTGCCCCCAATTTCATTTTGGAGTAGATGAGGAACACACACATACATATAAAGTTTTTCGTTGGATTACTTGTCAAAAGTGATAACTACTTGAAGAAGCCATTTTGTTAAATGGCAGCTTTGGTAGTGTGTGTGTAAATTTAGGAAAGTCAGTGTTTTCATATTCGATTGGAATTGAAAAGGAGTACAATTTACCGAAAATCCAATCGAAAACGACATAACTTCGTTTTCGTTTGGATTTTGGAACTGTTCCATTTCTACATAAAATGGAAAATTTGGAGTAAAAGGAGTAACTCCGAACGGCCACTCGAAAACGGCATAAATTGCAGGGTACGGAAATAACATTAGCGAATCGCCCGCTCATGGGCCAAGAGCCGAAAACATTATTTGGCTCATGGCTCGCGGGCGAGCGTGGGCGGTTGTCAGAGCTCATGAGCAGTGGTGAGCATAATGGGTTTTCCTTTTCCTAATACAATTTGCGTTAGTGAATTGGCTTCTTTTTGTTCTATTTTTTGATGTGTAAACATCTATGCTGGCGGTAGAGTGAACAAAAAACGTGAACGTTCGTGTACAACGTTACGTCGTGCAACGTTACGGTGTGCAACGTTACGATCTGCATACTAGGATGGGTGCGTTCAGTGAAAAAAATCTTAAGATCCCCTTCAAGCAAAACCAAGTCCGTTTTGGATCCGCGCACGTTGATGTTTACACATATTAACCGTGAGTCCCGGCACTCACACATTTTTTTTTTTTTACAGAAGTAGAATAACGTCGGTTAAAGTTAAAACTGACTAACTAACAAAATGCACTTTGGAAGAAATTTGATTGAAACATACTATGTAAAACTAAAAACAAAAGGCCTTGTTTTGACCATATTAAATATATTTTTTTTCTACACTTAGTGAGATTTTCCTTCGGACAGACGATAGGCAAAATGCAACCCCGTTGCAGTGGCGTACGCAGGAGGGCTCAGGGGACTTTAGCCCCCCAAGCAAAATGAAATACTATATGGTAACATTTCAAAGTATATCGGAGAATAGTTTTTATTGTTTTTTCGTTCAAATTTTAGTTTTAACAATATTCTTTGATTTTAACTTAAAAAAAAACTATAAGCGTAACCTATATTTTGTTTGACATTTCATATGAATCTCAGTATTCATAGAAACTCAAAATTAAGTTCATTTGGAATCAAGTAAAAGTCCAAAATCGATTTCAAACATTTCATTTTTGCTTTATTTTTCCATTTGTAAAAAAAAAAACGATAAACGAAATGAAATGCCACCACCTGAATACATTGCATTCATTAACATACTAAACCTCGACTTGAATCAGAGGTAGACAATCTTCTCTTACTTTGTATAGAGGTAATGGGCCGGCCGTAGTCACAAGCCGTATTTTATTATCGCCGATGAACCATATAGATCATGTCACGAAAAAAAAAAATACGGATCTTAGTGACAACTGTGTTGTATACCTATCTGTTTTTTCCTTTTGTTTATTTATTTTTCATTTATTCGTTGTCTTTTTTTTGCACTATATTTCACAATTCCTAACCATTTGCAAACCAAAAACTAAACTTTTGGTTCATGAAACGTGACCCGATAGAGATCAGGATCTCGTGTTCTTGTTGTAATGCATGCATTTTGGTGACATATGTACATATATGGATCATCTTATAAAAATCATACTGAAAACGGCTGTTGTAATTTTAAACTATTGTTTAGTTAAACCTAAACCTTGAATTTTCATTTATTTTAATTTTGGTCAGTGCACTATTTTTTAAGTCGAATAAGTAATTAAACTTCTATTGTTAAATACAGAAATGGAATAACTTGTATTAATTGGTCTTATTTATGGCGAATTCCTTACAACAAAGAAATCGAATTTTTTCTAAACAAAATCGATTCTTTTCTGTCAAAACAAATCTTGCGTTTTTAGCAAGATTTCACACTGATTTGCCCACACACTATGAAGACTTGACATTTCTTATACGTCAAATTGAAAGTCGCGTTGTTAATTATCAAACAAAAATTTGACAAAAAAATACCTTTCGCGAGTGAAAGACGTGATAAAAACTTTCAGTGCAAGTGAAAACTTTTCAATAACAATTTTCTTTAAAAATATACGTGCAAGAAGAAGTTCAAACAAATAAAATGCACCAACAAATTGCCCCCCGTATGAGGTGACGAATATCTTTTGTTATTAAAATAGAATTATTATAGTTATTAATTTACTCCTATCGGTAAAACATTTTTCTCACAACGAAAACAAACAACCTTAATAGTTTTGTGTCAATTGCAGTTGTCAAGTAACACAAACACAACCACGCAAAAACAAAATCGATTCTTTTAGGAAATACGCATTTGTTTCAATTGACAGAAAAAGTTCGATTCTGTTTAGAAAAAATTCGATTTCTTTTTTGAAAGGAATTCGCCATTAATCTATTTAAGCAAAACATGAGTTTAGCAAACCACTATGAATACGCCCCAATAAAAATTCTTATTAACAGAATTTCCTTTGAAAATTCATACTTTATTTTTTTCATTGTATCAGCTAACTTGCGCTACTTTAAATTATAATATAAAACATAACTATAAGATGACTTAAAGAAAAAAAGAAATTCTATGAATAATGAATATATTTAAATAGTAATAACATACTCCCACTACCGTTGTTTAGATCGAGTCGATAAAAGACGATTTTTATCATTTAGGAATATTTGTAAAATTAATTTTTTTCATCGAACACATGGTTCAAAATTAATCGTTATCGTTATTTTGCGATTATGATTTACGATAGTCGTTTTTTTAAAACGACTGCTTTTTGTGGTCCTTTTTTATATTTACTTTTGGATCGTGACTTTATGTTGTTGTCACTTTATTTATATGTTTGTTTGGTTCTGCTGTTTTCTTTTTATTTTATCAGGGGGGGTCATTCCGTAAAACGATTATCGTCAGACGATAGCGTTTCGGCGATAGTCGCGCTTCACGTAAGACGATAATCGTCAAAGTGATATCATCAAAACGATATCGTTTACACGATAACTAAATAGGTATCGTTTGGCATTGAAATCTGTCAATTTAGTAGATAAATAGAAGTAAAAATGTTTCAGCGCAATTTATTTGTCTTGCAAAGTGAAATTGAAAATTAAGAAAAACTACAATTAATACGATTGCGAAGACAATTAAGAGATAAATCAGGTCCTTTATCTCTTCGAACATTGTAAGCACAATGTTTTTATGTTTATGTACTACGGTAAAACATCTTTAATGGCACTGGTTGCTAAATAAAATTAAACAAACAAATAATCTCTTTATTACTAGCCGTGTTTTTTTTTGCAAGTCCATAAGGATTTGTCGAAAAAAATGACATCGGGAGTAATAGTTTTACACGTAAATACAACAACAACTTAAATCCATATAGAATTAGCTAAGTCCAGATAATTATCGGGACTTACGCACAGTGAGTAAGAAGTTCCTAAGTCCCGATGTCGTTTTTTTCGACAAATCCATATGGACTTGCAAAAAAACACGCCTATTGTTATAATAATTCAAACCATTATAGTTTTGTTCAACGTTTTCGGCTATCAAAAGAAGCCTTTGTGATGGTACTCGAAATAATAAACTTGACAGACGGCTTTTCAATCCAATCGGCGGCGGGCGGCCGCACCAAAACAAAATACAAAGCAATAAACAACACAAAAAAGTTGTAGGTGTGCTCTTTTACTACAAATTTTCTGTCAAACCCCATAGAAAAAAAAACATTTTCACTACAGTTTGAGAATTTGTGAAATATACCAAACAATCTCAAACTGAAAACGATAGACGAGACCTTAGTGGTCGAGTTACGTAAAGCAAATTATTGACGATAGCGTTAACGATAATCGTTTTGACGATTATCATTTTGAAAATTACGGAATAACCCCCCTGGCATTATTTTCAGACATCCATTCTCGTAAATCATAATCGGTTTGTGTCATGACTATCGTTTTCTTGGGTATCGTTTTTTTTTGCCTTTCGTTTCGTAATTCGTAATAGGGGCCCAGCAGTGGTAAGGGGTTTTATATAACACGCATTGTTCACACCAAGGTTTTTTTTCAGTATTTAGATTATTGAAACAAATATGGAAGGCTGAAACCGAAGTAACTATACCAAAACCTTTTTTAGCTTCACTACCGTTATGCAATTCGGATTTTTATTCTAATTTGAGAAAGGCAATTGAGGTTCTTTGAGGTTCAGAACGTTTGTTTTCCACTTTGAGACGGTTAAAAACGTGGCTGAGGGCAACAACAACACATACCAGGCTTGACGGATTAGCTTTTTTGAATAATCACAAAGAAATCGATGTAATCCCTGAAGATGTGGTGGGTGGATTTAATTTTTTTCACAAAATTTTACTACCTAAATTTGTTAGTCCAAACTTAAAATATCAACAAGTTTTTAAAAAAGATCTCTATTTGCAAAGAAAAAATATGAATAAAATTCATTTAAAAACTAGGGTTTTTTTATTTTTTTATTTTGTCGAAAAGGGTCTGGTCGAACTGCAAGGAATGAGAAATGGTACTTTAACAGAGTCTATTGAAACATATAATTATTTGGGAGTTACTATTGCCAGTAATCTAAGTATGGAAACCCACCTCAAAATAAACTTGTTACAGCTAAAAGTGCCATAAACGCAATATGGACACAATGTTTTTCGAATAAATTAATATCACATAATGTAAAGTATAAAGTATTTGTTGCAGTGGCGGAAGCCATAATGCTATATGCAGCTCAAGTATGGGGCTATGAAAAGTACGAAACTGTCGAAAAGCTGTTGAGATATTTCATAAAAAGATGTTTCCGCTTACCCAATACCAGTCCCAAATACATGGTCAATATTGAGACAGGACTTTCACCACTCTTCATAAAAACTCTGAAGTATCACGTTGACTACATTTCAAAGGTACTGGATATGCCAGATGAAAGACTTCCCAATATCCTAGCATTAGAGGCGATCAGGAAAAAAAAAACGTTTGGTATCCAAAGCTGGAGGAACTTGGGAGGTCCTGCCAAATCAATTTTAGACTCTTGGAGGAAAATGGAAGGTACCGCAAAGGTGATCTGGTGGATCTTGTTTCAAAAGGGGACGAACAAAGCAGAATGGATATTATATACGAGGCTACATCTTCGGTACATAGATCTGTCTATAGTCGACTCAATCACAATCTGTGTGAATTTTACTACTTTCGAACCGATAATAAGTAGGATCTCATTTCAATAATCTTTAAAATCAGAGAGGAATTAATAAGACTACACTACGTACCGCATAGAGACGATTTACCCATATACTGCAGCTTATGTAACCTGAAAGAACGAGAGGATGTCATTCATTTCATTGGAAAATGTCCTATATTATGCGAAATAAGAAGAGATTTTTTAGACAGCAACTACAAAACTGAGGAAGTAATACTGGCCATATTAAATTGCGAATCCAATACAGATAAACTCTACAATTTATTATTATAAAACTGCGATGTCTTATCGAAATCAAATAATAAACGAAGCCTTTTAATATAATTGTGAAAAAAAATGTTATTGTTAACTTTCTATACAAAATTAATTCATCAATCATTAATCAAACTAGTATTATATGATACATATTATTTATAAAATGATGTCAATCGGGCATTTATTCTGTAAATGTAAACCTAAATCAAATAATAAAATCAATTTATCTATCTATCTATCAAAAACGACTCTGTCGATTTTTATTAAACTTGGTAAATAGCAGTTGTTTAACTTTATCTAGAAGATTTTTGACAAAAATTATTCTAATACCCAAAAATAACGGTGCCTCTCATACAAATGTTTAAAAACCGTTCGCAAAAATATTTTTTTTCTCAAAAACAACTCCTACGATTTTGATACAAGTTTTTTTGTGTTATAATTAGTACGATCTACCATTTAATATTTTTAAATTTTATATTTTACGTTTATTAACAGGTCTCATAGAACGGTTTCTTTGATTTCCGACTATTTCAATATCTGATCAACCGAATGAAATTAGATTTTTTATACAGAAGCTTGTAACAAATATAAATAAAAGTGCGTATCAAATTTTTTTAAAAAATGATTTTTGGATTTTTTAAAAAAAATTCAAAATCATTTTCTGAAAATTCGATAGCAGATTTTTTGTGAAGTTGAATTTTTAACTTAACATTAACAAATACTTAAAATTGGGGTACCAATTTTTTTTCTCAAAAATGTTAACGATTTTCAAATTTTTTTCTCATAGATTAAGATTTATATAAGAAATTAGAAAGTGTACATCGCGTCGGGTTAAAACAGATTCAAAGTATTTTAATCAATTTCTTTCTAATTTATTTCAAACTATAGAACCACAATGTGATCGCGCATAAGAGCAAGTTCGTGCGACCCAGTCGTGCATATTTTTTTTTTTTAATATAGTAAGTAGCACAAGTGGATTGCATCCATTTTATTCTTGGAATTAAAATATGCAGCCTTTTTTTGCGTACATGTGTATGCAGTAGAATACGCTTATAAGGAACATGGTCATCGGAAAACCCCGAATTATAGCATTCAAAAATCAAAAAGTTAAACAAAACTTTCAAAAATTAAATTTCAATTTAATAGAAACATCTACTTCAGATATATGTACTTGAAGACGAGGGAATGTAAGACATTTTTCATGATTAATCCAGATATTCGCAATGAAGCTCTAATAGTGATTGAAGACATTTGTACGTCAATGGGGAACATTAAGTTTTACACCTGAATTTTTGTATTAGTTATTTAACACCCGGCGAAGCGGGTGAATTTAATGTTTTTACAAATTAAGCCATTCATAATATAACGTGAAGTAGATTAAAACCTAGAAAACAGCTTACATCATTATTTAATTTTTTTTTGTAATTTGTATGCGAAGCTTAGGTTTGTGCGAAGCCGGGCGGGTCAGCTAGTTCTCTATGAAGAAAAGATCGAAATCAGTTGATCGTTGTCAAGAAACGCGAAAATCAAAAAATGATTCTATGTGAGTTGCCATTAATAACCATTTTTCGGAAACATTTTTTTTAACTTAAAGATTTCCAACAACTATCTTACAATTTACTGAATTTGTTTTTTAATTCTATGGGCAAGATTTTTAATAACGACAAAAAAATGTTGTATATCAGGTACCGTCATTTTTGGTGGTTAACAAAAAACTAGGCAGCAGGACAGACAGACAAACAGAATTCCGAGACTTACTTTTACGTCTTTCATATCATTCAATCAAAATATCGAGTTAAATTTTTTTTACGAATCCACATGTTGCCATAGTAGTAGCCCGTGTCGAAATGGTAACTGCGTGGGACTGCCATTGCCGGAGGTTTGGGTTCGATTCCCAGCCTCTCCCACTGGAGAGTCACTTGGCCCTAGTTCTTCACGAGCTATTGCGCCACCAGTTAACTACCGATTACCTTCTCTGCGTGAACGAAAGAAGTTTACATCTGATTTAAAAAAAAAAAAAAATAACACCGCTTTACCAATAATATAATAAAATGATTTTATTTTAATTTAATATAATATACGAATATACATTCAACTGTTTTCCATTTTTATGTAGTGAATGAATTCTGTTTTTCTTATTTTTCTGTTTAATATAAATAATAGTAAGTATATTAGCTAATTTTATTTTTTTTATCCATTAGCGACCATCATCATACAGTCCGCCCCGTATATAATAGACTTAATATTTAAATTTTAATACATTTTTCTTTTTTGATATTTCAATGAAATTTACATTGGATATTTCTTTTTGGCTGTTTATTTTCTTCTTTTTTTTTTAGTTGTTTTTCCTTTAGTATGTGTTTCATTTTCCCTATTGTTTTTTTTAGTAAATAAAATAATAAAAAATTCCGTATAAAAAGCTTAACTTAACTTTGTCACATATGATATTTGTATAAAAAAAAAAAACTATTCTGAAAACGAGACATGCACATTTATGTTTGTATTTTAATATAAAATCTATTATGTATTAAGTTTTTTTGTAATACAGCATTTTTGCGCCGCATTGGGATGATATAAGAGCAAGCCAACTTTTTTTTGTTAGTACAAATGCAATATGAATTGTATTAATATAAAAAAATATGAATCTATTTATTAAGTTTTGTTTTTCTTCGTTTGATCAAAAGTCGCCTATGGCACTTTAATTAAATTACTATATTTTTTATTTCTTTTAAGTTTAAAAAATGATAATAAATTTATTATTATTATTATTATATTTTTATATTCTTTGATGCTAAGTGTATTCTCTTGGTAAGAGTACAAGTAACCACCAACCTCCGTTCTAAAGTGTAAACAATTTAAAATAAAACAAAATAAAAACATTTTGTATTTGCACATTCCCCGCTGTACCTTGGATAGAATATGTTTTAAAGAAAATTGTTAAAAAAAAAATTGTATCTATTGAGCTTCAGATAGAGCGTGAGTAATCGATTAAATTATTTGTATTATTGATTGTAATAGGAAAGATCGAATAGAGCTGCTCCAGTTTGTTTGTATCTTGTCGCGGGGGTTATAGTTAATTGTTTGTCGCAAATTTAAATTGTGCGCTCCACAGTTGTTGTTCATTTATTTAATTAAAAAAAAAAAAAAAAACCTAAACGAATGTTTTTGATTCAAAACATTTAAAATGCATCTTTTATATTCGATGAGTCAAATGCGTTGATTCGCTGCGTTTTGGCGGGGGCGGAGGGGGTCGTTTTTTGATGGGAGTGAGTATGGATGGGGAAGATATTGGGAACTGTTCTGGCATGTTGTGACTATCGCTATTAACGTTCTCATAGAGCGCATAGTCAGCTCCTGAACCGTAGTGTTCTTGTACCCAGTTGCTAACATTTGCGGTTTCACGGTAGTAGTGAGAGTTGCCGCCACCAAATTCTTCGGGGAAGTCTCGGAAACCAAGTACCTCATGAGGCGTGGTTGACGGCTCGAGTTTACATTTTTGAGCCACCTGCCATTTCTTGCGCATGACTCGTTGCAAATCTTTTAGGAAGTCCCTAGGCGGGTTTGCAGTCGAGTCAACCAAGCGCTTGGGCGATGCGGCGGCCGCATTCATCGATAGCCGTGTTGCTTCGGCTCTTGGTGGAGGCAATGGCACTCCAACCTCCCGGATTACTTGGCTTGGCCGTGCTGGTGGAAATTGCACAACTTGCGGGGGTTCTACAAAACAAACCTTCCGCCTTAGTAATACAGGAGAATCAGCGAATGACACTGTTTTCGGCATTGTGTTAGTGCTTTGCTTAATTGTTGGAGGTTGACCTCCAGTGTACGCTGGCGGCGATTTATAAGGAGGCGCTTTAATTGCCGCCTTTACCGATTTCACATACGATCCAGTGCCTACAACACCTGACGACGGATACATGTTATTTACATCGCTTGCCTTAAGAATTGAATATGTATTTTCTCCCTGGTGTTGTTTTTTGTTCGACATGTACTCGGGCTTGAGTTCTTGTGGCGGAGGTGGTGGTGGTAAATTGACCAAAGACACCTGCGAGCCATAGAAATCAGTCATTAGTTCGTTTGGTGGTGGTGGTGGTGGCAGTGAGTCAAGCGACAACGTTGAAGATGTCATGCGAAGGTCTACAGCGTCCAGCGGTGGAGGCGGAGGCAGTGATAAAGTGGAGTCTGTGATTTTATCTGACATCTGATCAGATGTAATCATACTAGGAACAAAGTTCATATCGTTCACCGATATTGGAGTACTGGGAACGCTAGGTGTTGGTGTCGGAGTGGAATTATTCGACGAGTTCATGCTCTCCATCGAGCAACGCTTCGAATTGTGTTGTCTTCTTTTGAGAGTTCCACTGCCACTGCTTTCTTCGCTGCGTCGTCGAACATGATGACGCGTTAGGGTTCCACTGTTTTCTGGTGATGTGGAACAAATCGATTCGCAAATAGTTATCTCACCAACTTCCTTCAGTTGACGAGTCATAGTAGTGAGAGGGAGATTTGGCTTCATCGAAGGCTTGCGCTTGATGGTGCCCGTGGTGAATTCGGAATCAAAACCATTGTTATCGTCTGATAGACACCCACTGGAACTGGAACTTGAAGCTCGCGATAGTCGTCCACTAGACATTGAAGAAGGAACACTGATATTGCTACCCGACTGTGAAGGAACTGTCGATGCTATACTTATTATGGAGTCGCTTCTATTGCTTGAGGAGAAATTGTTCAAGTCAGTTCTATTAATTTCTTCTAAAAGAATTTTTTGATTTTCCCACAGTTGTTTGCCGTATTTGGCAATCCGAATAGCAGTTATCCATTTTTCCATTGTTTCCGAATCTTCGGCACACAACATTTTCAATGATCTGCAAGTCTTACCGGGTGAGGAGTCAATGGAGGATTTCAGACCGAATGCATATTCTGTGGGCGATTTGAATTTCTTTTTCCAACCGAGACCTCTGTAAACATTGTAGCCTGTTAGTAGTGTAAGACACATCAAATCGCGTGGTGATTTAGTTTTCTCTTTGGGAAAATAATAAATTCCCGACGTGCGTAGCACAAAGTGATAACGTTTCCATCCTTTTTTCGAGTCGTTTTTCATGTACAACAGGCCATCCAGTTGGATGTGCTGCCCGCTGGATTCAAAAAATTCTTCTAACAACATAGTTCGCGTTTGTTCGTCGTGCTCGCTGCCTGGAGCCATCTGTGTTCCGGGTAAAAATTTCTCTGGCATATTGAATAGGGCAATTTTATCAGGTCTTTGCAGGAACATGACTTTGTTCTTTGAATCTGAATTCCAAGTCATTAAGTTGTCCACCAATAATTCATGATCTTCAAATAGGCGCTCTTAAAATAAGAAAAGAAAAAACATTTATAATTTTTGTAAATAATCAGAAGGTAATGGTTTGGAAGAAGAGTCATTTTCCAAGAGGCGATAAAAACTACCATTGACATTTGGCATAGAGCAGCGGTTTCATACATTTTTTCTTTCACAATACTTATTAATCGACATTATGTGTACATACTTGTTTTGCAAACACACAATTCTTTAAATCAAGTATGATAACAAAATTACAATCTAACGGTTTCTCTTGTCGCCAACTCACAAATGGAGTAATTCAGTCGAATAAGAGCGTGGCATCCAGTAGTTATTTCCAAAATATTGAAAAGTGAGTCGTTGATGCAACAGAAGAATAATAATAATCAGGAGTTTCTCAAAATTCACTTTTCAGTATTTTGGAAATAACTACTGGATGTCACGCTCTTATTCGACTGAATTACTCCCCTTGTGAGTTGGCGACAAGAGAAACCGTTAGATATCCATTTAATCCAATAAGTGCCGCGCGCACTCACAAATATGAAGCATTCATTTTTTTAAAACACACATCTCAAAGGGCCAAAAATATTCCACCCTAATGATTTGTATAGATATGGGCAGGACGATATTTGAGGTTTAAGATCTTTGACTTGTCAGAACGTGTTTCAGAATCAAGGGTCACTCTTTATGTTGTAAAACTGATTATCGATATATCTCGACTTATCATTCATAAAGGAGTCGATATATACCACGAAACGATTGAAACTTCGTAGCACTCAGCAATAAAGAATCACGTAGCAAAACAAAAAAGTGGAAGAGCCAAAATGGCCATGACCATATAAATGTGGTTGACCAAAATTATAGCAAGTTATGTGACGAGTAAATTTCAATATAGACTCCCCTTTTATCAAAGCTTTAACCAATAACATATCAGACAATGCAAAATATTTGGTTCTAATTTTAGATGAGAAAGAGTAAAAAAGGCCACAGTGGCAATTTAACCGTGTAAATGAGAAATTTTCATTCATTTCGTCTTCATACGACCTTACAGGGTGATCGAGGTAGAACTTTGTGCTATTTAATAAGCCTAATATTGTTCTAGTAATATAGCCCGCTACATTCCTCCTCTAACACAATTCAACCGTAATACTCGCGCTTTTATGAATGCTCATCAGTTTACCTTTGAGCCCGATTTCGGACGTACCGTCAAGTATAGAGATTTTTTCTTTAGCCGCACTACAAGAATGTGGAATGCTGTGCCTGGCTCAATTTGTACCTGCCATTTTAATATTCAGAATTTCAAAACCAATCGGTATCTCCTATTAAATCCTTCCATATTTTTCTAACGCTCGCACTGTGTTAACAGTAATCAAAATCCTGATTACAAAAAAAACGTCAAATCAACTTCAGATATCCGGAACTACTCTGACAGCCAAGTTAACTCTGGACTATTTCTCCACAAGCTCTCGTAACATCCTTAAACTGCCTATCATCACCGCATATTCATATTGAAGTAAATCGATCTTTGATTGGTGCGTGAGCCAAAAGATGAAGAACACTATCTTTTTTACCATAGCTGTATGTACACTTATGCTAAAGTAAGATGGTATGAAGACAACAAAAATGTAGGCGACAAAAGAGATTTGACTAATACTAGATTTGAAACGTTCTGAAACTGGTAGTCCAAAAGAACTTTTCAGTACATATGAATGTTGCTGGCTTAGATTCTGAAATCAAATTCAATCATTTTCTCTTCTTTTCAGAAGGAGAACTACTACTACAAGGTGTTCAAAAGCATTTTGATTACTGAACCATAACCTATAGAAAACCTAAAATTAAATCGGTTATTGGAAGAACAGTTCAAGCGACATTGCATAAAAATTAAAAAAAAAAACATGTCATTTTGTCTTGATATATTTGTTTCAATAAAGAATTTGGTGAATTATTCAGTCAATAACTAATCAGTTTAAATTACCGTTCCTCTCATGCCACAAGCTTAAATAATGAGTCACTATTAATCAAATGGTCTAGTTGGCATTTTAAAATATTAAGTTTTCTCTGATGTCGGAAAATTAACAGTTATGGATAACATTCCGAAAAATTTATCAAACCCACACATCATTGGTTCAAAAAAATTTTAATTTGTACATTCATGCTTCTGGCATAAGGAGGAAGTTATCATACATACAAATACATTTTTTTTCTGCGACATAAATCAAACACAAATATTGTAAGGAAAAACTTATAATTAACCTGATATCCAGTTTAGATACTCGCATTTTCCCCAACAAACAAATTGCCATCAAATATACCGATAGTCTTTTATGGAGGTGGTAGGTAGGTAGTTGAGGAATGGGTTTGGGGAACAATAATCTAAAGCCCCGAGTTAGACAGCAAAAAGTCGAATATCGTCTCAGAGCCATTTAAGAAAGAGGTCAAGTCTTTGATCCACAGTTCGGAAAGTTCGTCAAGCCTTTCCAAGTGATTGTATCCTAAAACGGGCTAGGGCATGACATTTACAGAGGAAGTAAACTAATGTTTTCTTTTCCATGGAGGCGGTACAAGAGTTCTATATTCACCTCTGTTGGATGCCGGCCAATAGAAACATTGCAGGAAATTCTAATGCTGAAGAACTCGAAAAAATAACCCTACTTTATCTGTCCCTGTTTCTCCACGAGCTTTCGCGCAATCAAATCTTAATCTAATATAGTTAAATGGCTTAAATAGTCAGTATTTATCAGTGCTCATAAGACTTATAAGTGGTCACGGCCACTCTATAAAAATGGTTTAAGGAGTAAAGATTTGATTAGACGTTCAATGTAATGGTCAACTTGACTCCTTGACGCCACCAAAAATATCATTATTATACTGTCAACGTACACTACGTCAACGAATGAAAAGCTGACAATCCCACGAATGCGGCCAGTCAGTCATTGTTGTCCCAAATTGAGTTGATGTATTTATTATCTGTATTAAAAATCTCTAACAAATCAGAAAATTAAGGATAAATTGGCGCCGCAGAAAATTCTGTCGTCTAATCGTATCCTAAGCTCCTAGATGCCTGTTGTATATCACAATGCGAAACTAATATCGTGTTCGTTATTTTATTGTAGCTACAGTTTTTTTGTTTGGTCAAACTCGATAAATTTATATTAATCTAGCGGATAACGGTTGAAAGTTGTATCACCCTAGTAAAAAACATAATCCCTGTTTTAATAAATACAAAACTGGTCTCACTAAAAATGCAGTTGTTGGCAAACTTCAGTACCGATTTTGAATAAACTTTACAAAAACACTCTCAATGATCAATCGGAGGTTTGGAGTCCATAGGTTTTGAGTCCCAATCGAAATGCTTCGAATATCAAGAGGGACACTTCGGTAATTTTTTTTTTTTTTTTGAGGAAGATATTTTGTTTATAAATAGCGCTAACCATTCAATTAAATTTTATTTAGTTTTTATTGACTATACGATTCAAGAAGTGCGAGATGCGACATGATGTGCACAGTAAAAGCTTTTCCGTGATATTGTTTTGCTTGACGAGACGAGATGGGGTCTTTATCAGAAGAAGAATTTTTCACCATCACAATTCTGTTGAGATAAATTGTTCCGTATCCATTTTGTTATATTTTTGGGGGATACACAAAAAACAGAAATTATTTACTCTTTGAATCAGCAGTTGATTCGATTTTCATTCAAAACGAATAAAAATAAACAAAAAGGAGTCTGTCGATCGAAATAGCAATGACTACAGCCTTTTAACTTGATACCATCAAGTTGTTGTTTTTATAAAATTTTGGTATTATTCGTCTGCCCAAAATAATTTTGTGTGTTGTTTGGGCAGGTGATTGGTTGTGGTGAATAAGGAAGTTTCTAAAGCATACACCTTTTAAGATTTTGTAAAAAAAAAAAAAATGGGTGTAGGTTTAATCAGCTGATATATTTCTTAAATACAGGGTGGCACAAAGAAAACGGTAAATGGTAGTAGTGGCAGGACTGTTGGTAGACAGAGTGGGAGTGAAATCGTTTCGTAGAGAACTAGCCATTTAGTAACCATAGACCAGTGGATCGGTTCACAACTAGCATTTGCTGTGAAATCATTTTAGAAGATTTATGAATGTGCGACTGCAACAAGAATGCCGAAGTCCGTCCGACAATTTAGGTCGTCATGCCCGCGTTTCAACTTAAGAGAAGACGCATTCACAAAAAAAGTAAACCACGTAATCAACGAACCCCAAAACGCGTTCAAGCCGTTTGACATTTCTTTGGTAACACGTAATATGACAGTTTCGTGATATTTATATCACCAAGTGGTGGCCCAAAGACAATTCATGATTTGAAAACAAGGATTTGAGAAAAAAAACAAAGAGCCATGCAAGCGTTCGCTTGCTTGATTTGAAAACAAGGATTTGAGAAAAAAAAACAAAGAGCCATGCAAGCGTTCGCTTCTAAGAATCCATACATTTTTTTTTTAAGATAGGTTTCTCTTCAGAAAGTTAAGACCTTTCCAAAAGGTTAAATTTAATGCATAGAATCGCGGCTTTACAAATGTAGAATTTTAAGCCAAAAATGATATTTTTAAAAAATAACAAAACATTACAAATTTGGCACGACATCATTTCAAAATTATTTCTCTTAGATACCTTTTTTTCAAAACAACGAACTACCGATGTTCTCAGTTAACACGTAGGACAGGACAAGTTACACAATTTTGATTAAACAGAAATGATTAACAACGATAGTAATAAATAATTTTCAGTATTATAAAATGATTATGTTGAATGATTGATGAAATCTAAATACCATTGGTCAATTTTAAACACCTCTTGAAGGTTGACTCTTACTTCAGAAATAAATGCCTACAAAAAGATAAGAAAAAAGTTAATATAGATTTGTTTTCTATTGACACTTACCCATTTGAAGATCACTCAAATTCTCTACTAGAGCCCAGTGTGCCTGCATTTTAACATGATTTTTATCCGCCAATAATCGAGTCACATGACCACATGTCATACGCTCGTCAACCAAAAGTGATTTCGATGCTCCATCAGCTGTGAAGGCTTTTACAAATAATCGCCTTATTGACGCATGTTCTAGTTTATGAAGGGCTAGTTGGATTTTGGCCGCTTTACTTTTATCACGCATCTGCACCTCTTGATCATTTTCGGCCAAAAGAATTTGCTTATGATGATTGAGTGCTGAGCTAATGTTGCTCGAAGCCGAGGATTCACTCGACAGCAACGAAACCGTATCACTGAATGCCGAATCATTGTCTGGACTTTCGGTGCGAGTTTCTCGGCCACTTAAGCCATCCGAACTGGTGTTGCTCTCTGAAGAGTATGAGATCGATGAATTTGTTGCACCTGAAATTGTTGAATTTGATCGGCTGTGGGTGCGACCAAGTCGACTATCATTGCTGCCACAAATACTGCCAGCTTGCTCCAAGAGACTCAATTCTCCCAAGATGGCATCCAATTCCGATTCGTGTGATTCTTCAAGATTTGCCATCGAAAATCTATAAGCACTGCTACGATCAACAATTTTATCTCCTTTTCGTCTTAGTTTAACAACCCCAGCTGGTGATGTTGTTGCTGCTGTTGCTGTGTTTGTTGTTGAGTTAATTTCACCCTCTTTGTTCTTAAGCGAAGACAATACAGATAACGGTTCGGGTAGGTCTAGAACCTAAAAGAAAAAAAAAAAAAAACGAGTATCAAATCAGTTAATAAATCAAACAGTCTTATCAATCAATAAATATGTACAAATAGCATTAAAATGTGTTTAAGCACTTCTACTTCCTATGAAGCCTCTAAAATCGTTTTACGTTGCCAATAACTACGTTGCTCATGAGGTCTTTGAACGATAAACTGTTTGTGACGACGTTAATGTGCGCAAGCCAATTTATCAAACACCCATGTATGTACATACCTACCTCATAATATCAAATTGGAAGTGTGCGTAGGTTATTTTATGGAAACGAAAAATGGAATGACATAAAAATAATTGCAAATAAACACAAAATAAATTGTTGGTGATTTGATTAGAATGAGCACAAAGCACATGTTTCAAGCGATTCAATATAGTCACATTATTATTGAATGAATAGAGGAATGCGATTCATTAGATGCCGATGAGAATGATAGAAACATTTAATTTAAATTAACACTTACACTACACGGACAAAGAATAGTAAAATAAGTTTGTGAAATGACTTGATTCTGTTCTGAGATTGGATGTATGTACCTACTTGCGCGAACACTGCAATAAAATGTTGTTGTTGTTGTTCGATTAATGTGTGTAGATTGATTCTGTAGTTTTTTTTTCTGTTAAATGTCTTTCGGTCAAATGTCACTCTCTTTCAAGATTTCTTTAAATTTCCTCCAACGGTTTGCTAGATAATAAATTGAGAGAGCTTTTTTTAGTTTGTGTATTGTTTGCTTTGGTTTTTAATCGATTTGATATTTTTTCAAAATATGTAGGTAGGCAGGTATGTTTAAAACAGATACACTGCAAGTCAATTGAAAGGTATGATTATTATTATTAAGCTGTTTCTTTGAATTTTTCTTATAAAGTGCAGACATTTTGAGCTTAAAAATAGCTTTTTGTTCGCGAAAAAAAACATGGCAGAGGGAATAGTTTGGAAATATAGTGACAAGAGTGGTCGAGCGTTAAAATTTAGATAAATTGAAAATGCTTTACGTTTTGTCGTTCTTAATCTATCTATCTTCTATCTATGTATATTAATAAAGCGGAACTCTTGCTTTGTTTGTTTGTTCGGGCTAATCTCAGAAACCACATGTCCGATTTGTGTTTGAAATTACTTTAGGAATGTTCGTCTTCAAAACATTGTTATTTGAAGGGTGAAATGGGGTTAACACAAAAAAAATCGTCCGATTTAAGAAATTCTATTTTTGTTTAAGAGGTTTTCTTAGGAAATGGCTTAAGGGATATTCTTTTTCAAATGTTCGTAGGGTGAAATGGGGTAAAAAAATTAAAAAAATTGTCCGATTAAAGGAAATCATTTCTTGTTCGAAAGGTTTTTTCTTAGGAAATGGCTTTAGGGATGTTCTTTTTCAAATTTTGTTATTTGTAGGGTGAAATTGGGTAAAAATGAAAAAATTTCCGATTTTAGAAATTCTTTTTTTTTTTTGTTTAAAAGGATTTTCTTAGGAAATGCATTTATAGAAATGACTTTTAGTATTTGAAAGGTCATTTTTAGCAGATGGCTTTAGAGTTACTTTTTTCAAAAATTTGGTACTTACAGGGGGGTAAAAACGAATTTGTATATCAATAGTTTTTTCTAGGGGATGGCTTTAGGAGTAAAAACAAACAAAAAAGGAATACGATTTTCTAAATTCTGTTTGTGTTTGAAAGGATATTTTTAAAAATTTTATATTTAGTTTTTGATTACAAATATTCTTTCTGGGTTGGACTTAGATCATATTTTTAACAATTTAACAATTCATAACGTGAAGTGAAAGAAGTATTCGTATAACAAAAAGTAATTTAAATTTGTATTTATATTTTCTTTTGTAATTTTTATGCGAAGCTTAGGTTTGTCTACCCGTGCGAAGTAGGGCGGGGCAACTAGTCAGTAATAAAAATATGCACGACTTGATCGCACGAACATGCTCTGGTGGTTAAATAGTGTGTGTAATCCCACATTGAAGATGCATGATGTATATATTTAACGAGAAAATATTAAAAGAGTCAAAAGGACTAAAAAATTGATTTTTTGTTTGAGTTTTCTTTGTTTATACAAATTTTTTTAAAAAAGTTTAAATGCATTATTGTTTAAAGTATTGAGAAGCATCAGATTGCAATATTATAACAAAATCGGTTTAACCATGTCAAAGATACATACAAAGATACGCGAATAACCCAAAAATAAGACCATTTGTTCAAAAAACGTGGAATACCTGATGCCATTATATGAATATTTTGAGTAAAACCTGAAATGCAGTTTTTTTATCATTGACTTGGTTATAAGGTACGAAATTTAATAAAAATCGTTTGAGCCGTTCTCGAGAAAATTTGAAAAAAAAACCAAAATATTTGTATGGCAGCTACCCGTTCTACATGAGCTTAAGCAAAAATTCGAATTTCCCCTCTAGGGAATCACATAAAAATGGTCTGTACCAAATTTGAAGCAAATCGACCCACCCGTTTATGCTCTAGCTCAAATTACATTGGAAGCACAGACGCACCGACCGGCGGACAGCATGACGAAACCCACTACTTGCCCTATAGAGCAAGTAAAATCAGGCAAATTCCCAAGTAGCAATTCGTAGTATATTCGCAGTGTTGTACATCAGGATCCTAAGCAGGCAGATTTTTAAATGCAATATTGTTTTAACAGTTTAACAAAATTATGGCAAAATCGGTCGAACAACTTCAAAAACCCAATGCTGTCTCTTGTCGTTGAAGCGGATCCCGCCCCCATACCGCTATCCATGAGCGGTACTTGCACTGAAGAAACCGAACAGCTTTCAGTTCTCGGTATGTGCATCACAGACCACCTCTTGTGGAATGACCACATATTCAACGTCGCCAAAAATGCTGAGGTTTTCTTCGGCGCTGCAAGAAATTTGTCTCCCCTTCTGATCTGGCTGTAATCTACAAAGCCCATATCCGTCCAAAGCTTGAGAACAACTCTCACATCTGGGAAGGTGCTCCTTTAACTCATCTGAATCTCTTGAATAGAATTCAAACAAGAGCTTTAAAATTGATAGGTGATATAAGTATAACAGAAACAATTACAACTCTGGAACACCGCCGTAATGTTTCATGTCTCTCTCCATTTTATCGCTACTTCCACAAACAGTGTTCTAGTGAAATAGCCAGCTGCATTCCTCCCCTAAAACAATTCAACCGTAATACTCCCGCTTTTACGAATGCTCATCAGTTTACCTTTGAGCCCAATTTCGGACGTACCGTCAAGTATAGAGATTCATTCTTTAGCCGCACTACAAAAATGTGGAATGCTTTGCCTATTTGCTCTATTTTTACCTCCCATTTTGATATTCAGAAATTCAAAACCAATGTGCATCGGTATCTCCTACTAAATCCTTCCCTATTTTCCTAACGCTCGCACAGTGTTAAAACAGAAAAAAAAAAAAAAAAAGATATACGCGAATAACCAAAAAATAATACAAAATTTTCAAAAAAAAACGTGGAAAGGTCTATTTCCGTTATGTGAATTTTTCGACAAAAACTTGAAAACTTGGTCATTACAGGAACAAAGTTTAATCAAAATCGCAAGAGCCGCTTTCGGAAACTTAGAAAAAACATAAATCGTTGTATGGCAACTACCTGTTCTAGATTAAATAAAACAAAAATTCGAATTTCCCTCTAGGGAATCACAGAAAAATGATCTTTACTCAAATTCTTAAAAACAACTTAAATTAGGAAGTGACTCTAGACATGTCAATTAAAACAGTTTCAATTTATAAGTGTACTGTTTATGCAGCCCCGCAGGGCCAGGACCCACCGCCGGTGAGCATACTTTGGTCACCCAGAATATTTATTTCAAGTTAACGCACGCCATTGAAAGTAATGGTGATAAATTGTTATAAATTCTCATTTCTCTAGACTTGACCCTTAAATTACAGTAGACGCATGGAGGCACATACCAGACGGTATGACGAAACCCACTGTTTCGGAATTCTCGATCATTTTTTTGTTAGATTGGATTACAACTACGAAATTTGTTTTACTCAAAACCAATACTTACCCTTTGAAGCAAATAAAAATGTCACATGGTCCAACAACGGAAAAATCGCCCAACATTTTAGGATAAAAGAGTTCGAAGAGTCCAATTTAAACCATATTTATTATAATTACAATTGGTGCGCCACCCTGTACATAGGTTAGTTTGAAACTTTGTAAATGTTATTAAATTTCTCTAAAGTATTAAATATTTATAAATCCATAATTTGGGCTTGGATGGACTGAATTAGTAAAATAAATACATTAAGGAACTTTTTATTCTCCTCAATGTACTAAACTGTGCCATTTTGCTTCAAGGAATTGTATAGATACAGGGGCCACAGACCGAAACGCACTTCGTATATTCCCTTCCCATACCAGATAGAAATCTTTATAAGCTCACATCCCTAATTATAAAGTGTCGGATTCTCTAAATCAACATTAATTATGTGTTCACTCCTTATAATTTGTGAATTAATTATAACAAAAGCTCATAAGGATTTTTTTTATTTCGTTTATTATTTTGCGTGGATGTGGATGGTATAATCAAACTCAACTATCGTAATGGACACATGCTAAAAAAAAGTTCCATTAAGAAAAATTGGTGATTTTGTTGCTAGATTCATTTAACCTGGTGTGAATAATTTGTCGTAATCATACAATAATAATAAATTAATTGACCATGAATATTTTTGAAGCCAAATTAATTTCATCATACATAACTATAAGGTTAGCCAGTTTTTTTTCTTTCTTTCTAATTGTCTGACGCTATCTTTGGAAATAACCTTGGATTAAAGGAATTCCAAAAAAGGATGTGGAAGAAGACATTATTTGAATTACGAAATCGTGCAGAGAAAACGTATGGCGCATGCATGAATAAAAACACAAGCAAAAGGTAAGACTCTTAGAAATGATAAAGAAAACCTATGGGGGTGGAATTAGTTTTACTCTAGCGGTGTGAAAAATACCTCATTTTTCATTTTAGAAGCAACAAACAAAAACAACTATTTGTTCGTGTTCATTAATTACTCATTTAATTTTATTCAAAAAACTAAAACTAAGTATGTATGACTAATTTTTGTTTTGTTTTGCGTTGAAAAATTAATTGTTGTTATTGAGTAATTTGAAAAAATCATGGGCGATAATAAACTGTATCTTCAAACCCAACCCACTCGAAGTTGCTACTTTTTTGATACCAAGACTAATTTTAAACGAAATCTGGTAATTGCAGTCAATTACACTTTGGCTTTTTGGAAGAATCAGATGGACTTGATTTGGAAAAAATGTTTTTTCTAGAAACTTTTAATTTTTAAAAGAATAACCCGAAAGTAATGCAAGACTACCCTTCAGCGTTTATGCAATAAGAGTTACAGATATTTTCCTAGTAATAATCTTTAAAAAACCTTAAGGAACCTTACCTAACTTATTCTTCGAAAAGCCTTTAGGAATTCAAAAGAACATTTTTATGCTTCTTTTAGCACTAATAAAGGCTATTAAGTTAAGAAAAACAAAAATCAATGTGAAATTTTCTCAGCTTTAGTGGAATCGTTTATCGAAGGAAGCTCCAACATAAACACACCCTTACACACAAATTTTGCTGATTGGTTTGTTTATACTTCTGAAATATAAACCGACCAGTTGACCATTATTTTGCTGGGTGAAGTGAAGTTGTATCTCCGCTATACAGGATAATTGCGATTAGATGCAAATAGAAGCTGGATCGAGTCAGACAAAAAATCGGGGGAAGTCTGCTTTTAAATTCATGCATTAATCCGCATAGACTTATACCTACAATAGGATACAAAATAAAGTTATTTATTTTACATGATGAGTTATAAGCAACAAGAAAAAACCCACGGTGCCCCGCAATCAATCTGATATGACTGTTGCAAGAAAACGTTTTTGTAAGGGGCCGGTTATAGCGATCAGGAAAACGCATCAGGAAAAAATTTCTTTTGGATAATTGAATGTGTTAACTTACAATTTTAAAAATAAAAATGGCTCCTAAAGGTTATAGCTAAGTTTTTAGCAGAATCGACAAACTCAACTTGCTTATTATTTATGTATACTTTGGTGAAGTCTCAAGTATCAATGGACTTTCTTAAATTGACCGAGCATTAAGACTTGAGTGGATTTACTCAAAGTCCGTTTCTCCTTCGCCAACTTACATAAATCCTCATTAACCTCAACAACTGCATTTTCAAACCAAACTATGGGAAAGCTTTTCTGTATCTAAAAATCATAAGCACACAAATCTACTTGAATGTTCTGCTAGCAAGCAGGCAGATCATTTATGTATGTAAATGGAGAACAAAAGTGGTCCCGATATTGAACCCTGTGAGACCCCTCTCTTCAACATGAGAAGCTCATATACGTAGCGATATGCCACAACTGCATGAGATCTGCATTTAAGATATGCCTATATTAACATTGCCGAAGAAAAAGACAAATTGAACTGGTTAACTTGCTTACTAAAAAGGACCGTGTCAAATGCCATGGAATTATCAAGAAAAAAAACAGCATTGTCAGTCAACAGCATGCTGCCTCCCTGCAACCACTCTGCTTGGGCACACTATAGGATTTGGGGTAGGTGAGATGTTGGGTGTATGCAAAGTTTCTTCTGCATTTAAAGAATCTGGATTTAAAGAAACTTTGAATTTATCCTATATAAGAAATTTCTTAAGCATAGGTAGGTATTGGTATAATCTTTGCTTGGTTCTAAGCTCTAGGAAAAACATTCGACACAAATATTGTGTTGTGTGATGCGTCAAGTGTTTTAGAATATATGGAAGTATAACTTTAACGAAAACGGGATGAATTTCAACAAGTTCAACTGAATCTGATTTTAAATACATACATATAATGGGTGATTTTTTAAGAGGTTTAGAACTTTAAAAAAAAAAAAAACACAAACAATTCGAAAAAATGAATGAAATATTTATTTGAATCGATAGTTTGAACCTTGCAATTTAATGTTTAAAGATAATTTCATGCAAATGTTGAACGCGGCTGCGTCTCAGGTAGCCCATCCGCTGAGTCCAATCTTGGCATACTCTTTCACACATATCGGCCGGTATCTCACGAATGAATGCATGGATGTTGGCTTCCAGTGCGTCAATCGAAGCGGGCTTGTCCCTAAAGACATTAGCTTTGACATACCCCCACAAAAAATAATCTAATGGTGTCAAATCGCACGATCTAGGCGGCCAATTGACCGGCCCGAAACGTGAAATTAACTGTTCACCAAACTCGCCTCGCAATTGCGCCATTGTTTCGCGTGCTGTGTGGCATGTGGCACCGTCTTGTTGAAACCACATATCATGCAAGTCAAGAACTTCCATTTCAGGCAAAAAAAAGTTTGTTATCATCGCTCGGTAGCGTTCACCATTGACAGTAACGCTGCGCTTCGCATCATCTTTGAAGAAATAGGCCCAATAATGCCGCCGGCCCATAAACCGCACCAAACAGTGGCTTTTTCGGGATGCATTGGTAGCTGTTGCAATGCTTCTGGCTGATCTTCACTCCAAATGCGGCAATTTTGCTTATTTACGTACCCATTCAACCAAAAATGAGCCTCATCGCTGAACACAAGCAGCGCGCGATGAACATTTCGAACCGAGCACGAATTTTGATAGTAAAATTCAATAATTTGCAAGCGTTGTTCATTTGTAAGACGATCCATGGTTAAATTGCAAACCAAACTGAAGCTGTTTGACAGTGACACAAGGTACTAAACACACGTCAGCTGTCAAAACCAGTGTTGCCAAAACCAAACCAGCCAAAAAATCACCCGTTATATGCAAGGTTCTAATACATCGGCCTCATTAAGCGGTGAAAAATGGAAAAAAAGAGAGCCTAAATCAATGACTTCTGGGCATGAAAGAGAAATGAATTTGATTTTAAGATCATTGCAGTCAAAATTATCAGTAGGATTGTTTTTTGTCCCGTGGGTTTCTCCAGAGTGTATGACCAGCTTGAGAGGGAGATAGTTTTGGGGGAAAATATCTCATTTTAGGCTGAATGGGCAATTTTCTAAAAATGGAAAACAAATATTTGAAAAATAACGGTAACATATAAAATATTATGCAAAAGTATACCATATCGGTACCACTCTTTGAAACTTGGTAAACATGGTGCATGGCTTCAATTTGAATACATACATACATTGTCTAGCATAAACTAATAAGTATTGTTTGGGGATTTAATTTTGTGTGTATACCATCAGGCGTAGCTAGATGGGATCAACATTTCCTATGACCTACTACAGTACCACTGTGCAGTGAACTGATTAAAGAACACGAAGCGATTAATTTTGGATTCGAATTTCATTTTGGATAAGCAATTAATAGGTTCCAATTCCATTTCCTTCTTCGAAAAACTAATAACATTTGTATTTTAAGATGAACCAATTTACCGAGGTCGTTAAAAGCAGTTATCGGGTTTTTCAATAAGAGCGCTACAAAAGTTATTTTTAAGTAAAACAAAAACGGTTTTGGATATCAATGAAATTTTTTATTCCTGTGAAATTACGTTCGATGCCATTATGTATAGAACTCGATTTCTTTTGCATGGTCACCACGGGCACGCTTGCAGAAGTCCAGACGCTGAACCCAATTTTCGACGGTTTTCAAGCATAAATCGGCCGATACTGCTGCAATTTCACGTTCGATATTCGTACGAAGTTCATCAACCGTCGCTGGCTTGTTGGCATAGACCATAGACTTGACGTAGCCCCACAGGAAATAGTCTAACGGCGTCAAATCGCACGACCGAGGCGGCCAAGCGACTGGACCATTTCGTGAGATAACACGTTCTCCAAACTTGGTTTCCAATAAATTGATTGTGACATTCGCTGTATGGCTTGTGGCGCCGTCCTGTTTAAACCACATGTCCTCCAAGTCCATATCATCCAATTGGGGCCAAAAATATTCGGTTATCATTGAACGGTAGCGATTCCCATTCACAGTTACATGCCGGTCTTGATCATCACGGAAGAAGTACGGCCCAATGACGCCGCCGGCCCATAAACCACACCAAACCGTAATTTTTTCGGGATGCAATGATGACTCATGGAGTACGTGTGGATTGCTGCCTGACCAATACCGCATATTTTGTTTACAAAACGACGCTTCTGGTGGTCAAGCGGCTTCAGTTCTTGCGTCAATTTAATCTTGTAAGGATGTAGGCCAAGATCTTTTCGCAAAATTCGCCACAACGACGTCACAGAGATGCCCAACGCTTGAGAACGACGTGTGAGAGACACATTTGAGCTTTCTGCAACTGAAGCCTCAGCGGCAGCAATATTCTCGACACTACGGCCACTTCTTTGTCTCACTGGCACGGGAACATTTTGTACTGTGCCTTTGGATTCACTAGACGCTCAATTGACGACCATAAATTTGACGTAGCGCTCTTAACGTTGAGGCCACTGACTCCGAATTTCGGTAGTAAATTTTAATAATTTCGACTCGTCGTTGGCTCGTATATCTTTCAATCATGTAATGGCAAACCTTACTGAAGAGAAATGTCAAAAGAGCGGCAAGAAATATGGCGTCGTTTGCTGTCCCTGTTGCTCTACTTTTGTAGCGTCCCTATTGGAAAACCTTTTATTACCTTTTAATGTTATCTAATATGTGAAATTAGGAATCATAGGTTCCCGGTCATACTAACATTCGCGGCAACAAAGAAGCAGATCGTGCTGCCAGCCTAAGTAAGGATGCACCATGGATGTGTACAACTTTAACATTTTTACTAAACGTGACCTGACTAAATCCATACAAAACTCATTGAAAACCAAACAGTTGAACGATTGGAGCCATTACCATCACCACTACAAGGCAATTAATGTCGACAGATCTCATCCTCGATACTCTAACGTCCCAAAAATAAAGATAACATATTTTGTTCGGCTAAGGCTTGGACACACTA
This sequence comes from Leucozona laternaria, assembly GCA_932273885.2. Lineage (NCBI taxonomy): Eukaryota > Metazoa > Arthropoda > Insecta > Diptera > Syrphidae > Leucozona > Leucozona laternaria. The sequence goes on along the minus strand of OW026367.1, from coordinate 64,008,294 downwards.
CAATCATGCACGAAAATCTACTCAACAACCCCCCTGTATGCTCCACCTGCAACGTAACACTTAATTTAGAACATTTATTAAAACACAATTAAACTCTATTTTCAAAGACTTAAATATCTGTGAAATTCTCAAATTTAAAAATTCAGAAAATATCGAATTATTAAATGAGCTCATATGTAAAAAGTGTAAAATTTGATTTTTCTTTTAAATTTCAGAGCTAATAGTCCTCGCAGCTAGGATCTACAAAATTGTAATTACCAGTTTACTTTTAAATATCTTTTAATAAATTATAATACTAATAACAATTTAATGTCAAAATGAAATTTGTATATGCTTTTGTAAAATCGTTGGCCTGTTTGGGACGTTGAAAACTTTTACAAATTTTCACAATTTGCTGTCACACCCCATAAGAAAAAAAAAAACATTTTGTAAAAATTTGTAAGGATTTTCAAGTTGCCAAACAGACCTCGTGTGAAATAGATACTCTTCAAATTTCATACTGAATTCACAACCTCTTCTAAAGGTCAAAGCTAAAACCATGGAACTGAAAGGACGAATCATTGATATATGTAGTGCAAAAGGTCAAATACGCCTCGCTTTTAAATGATTCGTCTTTCCAGGGGCCTATTTCACAGTATTACATCACATAGTGCAAGTAGGCCCCATAGATCACTAAATTAACTAATCTGGGTCACACGCGTTGCATGCGATGTACATATATTTCGTGAAATGGGGCCCAAGTTTCAATGGATAGGTAGATGTCCAAGAAAGTTGGAGTTGAGGTCCTTATTTCTTTAACTCTTTTTATGAAAGAAAGCTCTTCCATTTTGATGTCGATATTTTATTATAAATCACCGAAAAGTGGAAATTCTAGAATTGACCGATAAAACTTGAAATTTGTTAGCAAAATTGGTAATTGGTAAAAATTAGAAATGTTTTGTTTCCTTAATTTATTCCGGATATTTGTCAACAGCTTTCTTGGGCTCCAAGGTATTTAGCTCACTCTTTGGATCCACTGTCCCGCTCACGACACTCCGTTGCTTCGCTAGGGTATGTTCAGTCGAAAAGCACGCGCCAATGTTAAGAGTTGGGTGGCCTGCTTACTATAAAAAGCATGATGGCAAAAGTCCGGAAATAATTAGATATGGAAAGAAAACATTTCAGACCTTAACCAATGTTGTTGAAAGATTCTAAGTTTTACCTATAAATTCTAGAATTTACACATATCGGGGTTTTACAGTGAAATATGTAGTTGAAAAAAGACCAAGGAAAACCTTGAAACTTTTAAAGAGAAATTGAGTAATTAAAAAATAAAATTTACAGAAAGAAAACATTTCCTTATCAAATCATAAAAAAATACTTGTTTTATCAAGAGATGAGTTTGTGGATGTTTTGTTTGCGGTTTGCTTTGTTTTACAATCACAGTGGAATTAATTTAAATTTAAATAAATTACTTAAGGTTACAATTTATCTTACATTTACATACATCTTCTGGCAACCCTGACACAATTTACTTCCAAAAAGTGAATAAAATTTTCGAAACACACTTCCTGTGTTGTTCTTCTTCTTCCGTTTATCTATAAGAAGTTGAAAAAAATACGTGCTCCCAAGAATATTAACGACAAGATATTATGTATTCAGATTCCCATTATGAATTATGTCTTCATCTGTGTGTTTCTGATGATCTGCGACTACTTCCTGAGGAGATGTACATATGTATTTTGGAAGATTATTTATTTCCAGCGTAAATAATGAAATAATTTTGCATAGGTATGTACCTACAAAATGTGCATACTTTACTTTGCTCTGGCCTGGTAAACCAATGAGAAAAATATTGAAAAAAAAAGAAAACAAAAAAAAACCTCAAAGAAAGAAAATAAAAACCCAATTGTGGTCCAACTTGAAGTCTCGAGTAGCGAGTGTTACATTACACCATTTTGGCTATGGCATACGTACATACATAAGTAGATGTAGCCAGAGCCAGTCTACTACTTAAGTGTTGTTGTTAAACATCGACACCCGAATCCAAATGCATTTCCTGACTGCATGCACACTTTCTAGAAAATATCAACTTCAACTTCGTAATCCTATTAATAGCACTTGGATGGAAGAAAAAGACATACAAATTGAAAGAAAAAAGAAATGATCATAAAACAATGTATGGAAACTCAGAAGACGGAGCACGAACGCAGCAAAGAGGATGCAAAAACATCTGCTGAACCATTTCTATGAAGCATTCATTGGGTTGTTAGGTATTTATTCCTTGGCATTTTGTTTTTGTTAATTTTTAATAAAGATTTAAACAAACAAAAAATATGGATAGGTATATGTGGGTAGAGTTTTGTAGGTACTTACGGATTCGTTGAGGTAATTAGCAATCGAATCATAGTCCGTAAAGCTGCAATCCATAGTAGGTGCTCCTCTAGTCGACAAAAGAAATGCGAATGCGTTTTCTTTTCACTGATTCTCCGTTTGCTGGGGCTGCACCAAAAAATTTATGAGCATATCTGTCTTCTCAAGACAAGAAAATCAAGGAACCATCAGAAGTTGAATTTTTTTTGTCAAAAGAATTGGCAGCTCACAACGCGAAGTAAACAAATAGTTTATTTTATTACAAAATACTGTATCTTTGTGAGAATTGAAGTTCTTTTTTTGTAAAATAAAAAATTCACAAACAATAATTTTTGTGTGTTTAACTATTTAATTATTGTCGAACTGCACATTTTCGGTTGCAGACACTCAGCCATTTTAAGTGCACGCACATCCACATAAGGGTCTCATCAAAACGGGGACGAAAACGAACGACAGGCACTGAAATCGAAGAACAATGACGATGGAGCAGAGAAGTCGTCTATCTTTTCATTTTTTTTACATGATCTACTTTACTTTTTATACGTGGGTGGATAGTTTTTAATTCTAGATTTTGATCTATAGTTTCTTGTTTTTACTTTTATTGTTTTGTTTAAGTTTTATTTTTCCACATTTAACAAACAAATTCAGAATTTTAAAAAATTTTGTAAACGAAAATGAAAAATTCTAGCCAAGGTGTTTCGACACTGCAATTACCGCCACCGCCCCCAATGGAAATACTACACAAGTACAGAAAGAAAATTATTTAGTTGTGCAACAGAGCGAGATGGAGTGATAGTACACAGGAAGAAATTCAGTGATGCCAATCAACCATTGATGACGGAAGTAAATGGAAGTATCCAGCTGGTAGTAGGTCTGTTTGGCATCTTTTTTTCAGCAAAATGTGTAAAACCTGTCAAAACACCAAAGAGAGAACGAAATTCTCAAAAATGGAGAAATTTTCAAGAAAGTTAACAAACGCATTGAACCACTTTTGTGTACAAAATGTCAGAATTTTATTTCTCACATCAACAATCACGTGCCAAAAGTCTGGTTTTGTTAACAATTTGCGTTTAATTTTTAAAAAAATCACATAAAATATAAATTTATCAAGTTATTTATTATTTATAAAGTTAATTTTCACATACCAGAAACCACAATTTCAAATTAAAAGCGAAAGATGCTAACAGCTGGGTGTTTTGACAGACTTTACTCTTCTTGCACACAGAAATTTATGTAGCACAAACAAAAAACAAACAGACATAGTTTTATCACGTTACGTTAACGAAAATCGGGAACTTTCGAAAAAAGGTTTACATAGAGGTCTGTTTGGACGCTAAATTTCTTACAAATTTCATAATTTGCTGTCAAAACTCATAGGAAAAAACACAATGGCTACGTTTTGTAAGTCTCGGTAAAATTGGTTGAGAAATTCATATGACTTGATTAAATTTTCATCGTTTCCTGGATACTTTTATCGATGTGAGAACGTAGGCACAGCTTTGGGAAATTTTAGGTACAAAACAGGCATTATAGATGTATTTTATTATCACCGATGATCCATATAGATCATGTCATCATTGTATATATATTTCTATAGTACTATCATGATGAGGACCTACCAGGGCGCCACCGCAACTTCCCGAAGTGCAATTTCTCTTTGGAGACATTCTAGGTTCAAGAATATGCTAATGGAGAAGGATTAACCGATTATAGTAGAACGAGAATACTATATACTAACAGCCCTATTAATAAAAAACTCTTATTCCACCTTTATTCCACGAGTTTACTAAACCGTAGAATAAGCGTTAAGCTACGTTTTAAAATTTTACATTAATAAAAACAAAATGTTCGCGGAATAGTAAAGTGACGTTTACGAAAAATTCTCTAAGAAAATCTACTACAATAAGTAAGATGGCTGTTTGTTTGTATGGGTTTTGATAGCAAATTATGATAATTTAAAAAAAAAGGCTCACGTTATACCAAACACACATAACAATTCTCTTATTAATATATCATTTCTGTCAAAATTATTATCATTTTTCTATTGTTTGTGTTGTATCTGTTGAGTGTTATGACGACCTCTTGTTTCCCCATTAAGGTTATCTTCATCAATTGCTATGAATTTTCTCATATTTTTCTTGGAAAACTCAAACTCAATAAATCTAGTAGAAATCATTATATTTATTCAAAACTATATTTGCAATCTTCACTTCTATTTTTTTTAATTTTAGAATAAATTTGACACATCTAGTTCTTATTCCTTCGCTAAACCACCTACTTCGGTGGTTTAGCATAGTAAACGTCACTTAATAGAAATTTTGTTTTATTAATAACACTTTGCACTTAGTCCAAGGAATAAGGCCTAATCCTTCGCTATTCCACGTTTATTAATTTGGCTCTAACAGCCTAATTTATTAGAATTCGCTAAACACCGCTAAACGGCTGAATAGTTATATAGTGCATAAGCATTTATGAAGCCACTATTCAACGTTGCATAAATCCTAATTCATAAAATATTTCCCTACACATAATAGTTATAATGCGCTTGTGTCAAATAAAGTACCAAGAAGGGAAAATCTATTACGTTTTACTGCCACAATTGATTAACAAAACTAAGCTCTGAAAGTGAAAAGTCAATAAACGAATTCTCCTGCGCCGATTGGATTAGTTTAAATTTCATTTAATATTGCATAATGTACCTATTCTTGTTACTGTTTCTTTTGTGCCGTGTTAGAAAATATAGTTTAATATTTTAGAACAAAAAATTCATGGTTTTTATTGAAATAATTGTTTCATTCACTGACAGTGCGATCAAATTGAAAAGAATATAGGAACATCTATTAGGGTGGCAATTATTTTTGCAATGTTTTTTTTATTTATTCTGTGTGTCCCACTGAAAATATTCAATAAACCTCAATTTTGGCATACATCTAAGCACATGTATATTATAAATAAAGAATTTCCATCAAATTTTATACTTTCACCGACATTTTAAGTAAAAGTCGGAAAACTGCGTGCATTTTTAATGAAAAGTTTTAACTTCTCGGTGGGATACGTCGCCCTTAGCCGATTTCAAAAAAATTTAACAACATTTTGGTTTGTACAAAGTAGCTTCATAATAAAGCTTGATCACTTTCAGGAGGGGACAAAAAAGATATATAAGCATTCCCAAAATAAGTGCCACCCTTATAACATTGTATTTTATTCTCGTCTGTGTATGAGTCAAAGTGACATTTCGATACTTAAACATCCTTATGTATGCACTATTCAACCTCCAAACGCGTTTAGCTTCTAATGCCTCTTTTCAACGTTGCATAAGTTTTATGAATAACATTTTTGCGTTTAGTTGAATTATAAGGAGTGAATAGTTCTATGCACTCGCTATGATGCATTTATAAATTCGGCTGTAAATTTATGAGAGTTCGAGGGAGAGAAAAAAAACAACGATTTTGTATAGAATACAATTTAAATGCCAACACAAAGATAATAGAAGAACGAGAACTTTGCCTACGAATTTATTGAGATTTAAAGGGGGACAAGAAATGTTGTGCTTTGATATGTATAGGAGCTGTGGATTTGTATTTTTTTTTTTTTTTTAGCTTACGTTGAAATTTTTGGCTCGTTTCTATCCCTAATGCATTGTAACGCCTGGGCCCTTGATAGGGGGCGCTATTTCGGTTTAGATAGAGTCTTAGAATATCGTACAGCTGCTATCAAAGTCATATTTTGCTTATTTTCTCGCATTTCTTTAACACTATGTAGAAGATTTGAGACAATAAAGGCTTAACTACATTCAACTCACTTTTGTACAAAAGCAAACCAAATGTTTTGTCTTTTTTCAACGCACAACGCAATTCTATTTCTTTTCTCAAATTTTACTAAAGTAAAAGTTAAAGCGCTCTTAAGGCTTAGCTACATTCAACTCACTTTTGTACAAAAGCAAACCAAATGTTTTGTCTTTTTTCAACGCACTACTCAATTCTATCTCCTTTCTCAAATTTTACAAAAGTAAAAGTTAAAGCGCTCTTAAAGGCTTAACTACATTCAACTCACTTTTGTACAAAAGCAAACCAAATGTTTTGTCTTTTTTCAACGCACTACTCAATTCTATCTCCTTTCTCAAATTTTACAAAAGTAAAAGTTAAAGCGCTCTTAACTTTTACTTTTGTACAAAAGTAGAACACCAATACGCATAAGTAATTAGTTTTAAAACCGACCAATGGATGTCACTGCGGAGGGGGAAAATTTTAGGGAACAAACCATATCTGGACAGATCACGATTTTGTTTTCGTTTCGGTAAACAAAAATATATGTATATCCTTATATGAATGTATCTTTTATAAAAATTTATTAAAACAAAATTAAATGCAAAGATGATGTCGAATACAAAATGCATTTTAGTGAAAAGGAAACAAAAAACAAAACGCTGTATGTCGGTCGTAATCTCACAAGCTTTTATTTCATATAAAAATAATTCTTTGTAAATAAATTGTTTTACCCCCTCCCAGTCCAATCTTCTTCCCAGACTCACTTTAGTTTTATCACAACAGACAGCAAGGGGACGAACAAAACAAAGAGAAATATGTAATATATTGTGTTATTGTTTTTCCCAGAAAGCCGCCCGTTCTGTCCATTTTATCGTGGATTTCGCCCACCAGTTTGTCTTGGTATCGAACTTCATCGTTTCCGATGTCGATCGTCAGCTAATTGAGAGCGCTGATTTTTTGTTGCAGTTCTTCGGCGGCTCATTCGTTTTCTTCCAGAGAATCTTGAATCTTGGGCCGGGATTCTGGGGTATCGTTTGCTAGGAGTAGTTCGGTTGGTTTTTTATGTGAAGTGAGTGTTACGAATTGGATGTTACTCGCTGTAAATGCCCTCGCATTTATTAAGCAATTTTGTAAGATACACGGACAGAGACCAGAGAAGGTCATATTTTGTTTTTTTTTTTTTTTAAATTGACAGATACTTTTAAGTGCGAAACACAATTTTGGTAATCTTTATCGCAAAGAGATGTCGCTAGAGTATGTGTGTGTTTTTCACTTTTGTACATTTTGCAAAAAGTTTTGAATGTAGTTAAGCCTTTACTTTTGTACAAAAGTAGAACACCAATACGCATAAGCAATTAGTTTTAAAACCGACCAATGGATGTCACTGCGGAGGGGGAAATTTTTAGGGAACAAACCATATCTGGACAGATCACGATTTTGTTTTCGTTTCGGTAAACAAAAATATATGTATATCCTTATATGAATGTATCTTTTATAAAAATTTATGAAAACAAAATTAAATGCAAAGATGATGTCGAATACAAAATGCATTTTAGTGAAAAGGAAACAAAAAACAAAACGCTGCATGTCGTAATCTCACAAGCTTTTATTTCATATAAAAATAATTCTTTGTAAATAAATTGATTTACCCCCTCCCAGTCCAATCTTCTTCCCAGACTCACTTTAGTTTTATCACAACAGACAGCAAGAGGACGAACAAAACAAAGAGAAATATGTAATATATTGTGTTATTGTTGTTCCCAGAAAGCCGCCCGTTCTGTCCATTTTATCGTGGATTTCGCCCACCAGTTTGTCTTGGTATCGAACTTTATCGTTTCCGATGTCGATCGTCAGCTAATTTAGAGCGCTGATTTTTTGTTGCAGTTCTTCGGCGGCTCATTCGTTTTCTTCCAGAGAATCTTGAATCTTGGGCCGGGATTCTGGGGTATCGGTTGCTAGGAGTAGTTCGGTTGGTTTTTTATGTGAAGTGAGTGTTACGAATTGGATGTTACTCGCTGTAAATGCCCTTGCATTTATTAAGCAATTTTGTAAGATACACGGACAGAGACCAGAGAAGGTCATTTTGTTTTTTTTTCAAAAAATTGACAGATACTTTTAAGTGCGAAACACAATTTTGGTAATCTTTATCGCAAAGAGATTATTATTAAAATTTTTCGCTAGAGTATGTGTGTGTTTTTCACTTTTGTACATTTTGCAAAAAGTTTTGAATGTAGTTAAGCCTTTACTTTTGTACAAAAGTAGAACACCAATACGCATAAGCAATTAGTTTTAAAACCGACCAATGGATGTCACTGCGGAGGGGGAAATTTTTAGGGAACAAACCATATCTGGACAGATCACGATTTTGTTTTCGTTTCGGTAAACAAAAATATATGTATATCCTTATATGAATGTATCTTTTATAAAAATTTATTAAAACAAAATTAAATGCAAAGATGATGTCGAATACAAAATGCATTTTAGTGAAAAGGAAACAAAAAACAAAACGCTGCATGTCGTAATCTCACAAGCTTTTATTTCATATAAAAATAATTCTTTGTAAATAAATTGATTTACCCCCTCCCAGTCCAATCTTCTTCCCAGACTCACTTTAGTTTTATCACAACAGACAGCAAGAGGACGAACAAAACAAAGAGAAATATGTAATATATTGTGTTATTGTTGTTCCCAGAAAGCCGCCCGTTCTGTCCATTTTATCGTGGATTTCGCCCACCAGTTTGTCTTGGTATCGAACTTTATCGTTTCCGATGTCGATCGTCAGCTAATTTAGAGCGCTGATTTTTTGTTGCAGTTCTTCGGCGGCTCATTCGTTTTCTTCCAGAGAATCTTGAATCTTGGGCCGGGATTCTGGGGTATCGGTTGCTAGGAGTAGTTCGGTTGGTTTTTTATGTGAAGTGAGTGTTACGAATTGGATGTTACTCGCTGTAAATGCCCTTGCATTTATTAAGCAATTTTGTAAGATACACGGACAGAGACCAGAGAAGGTCATTTTGTTTTTTTTTCAAAAAATTGACAGATACTTTTAAGTGCGAAACACAATTTTGGTAATCTTTATCGCAAAGAGATGTCGCTAGAGTATGTGTGTGTTTTTTTCACTTTTGTACATTTTGCAAAAAGTTTTGAATGTAGTTAAGCCTTTACTGGCTGCACAGAATAGAAGCGCGTTCGAACGCGCGTTCGCACCTGTCAAAGTTAAAATACGTAAAATTTCGTTAAAGTGAATACAATGGAGACGCAGCCGCGAACGCGACTCTGGGAGTTAAATAAGTTTTAATAATCACGCGCGTGCGAACGCGCGATCGAACGCGCGTCTATTGTGTTCAGCCAGTTAGTGACAAATGTGTTGTATACCTTTCTCTTTTTTCCTTACGTTTATTTATTTTTCATTTATTGGTTTTCTTTTTTCTTTACACTATACAGTTCACAATTCCTAACCATTTGCAAAGTTGAGAAGCAATAGCAAAAACTAAACTTTTGGTTCATGAAACGGGATCCCGATAGAGAGCTGGATCTCGTGTTGTTGCTGTTACTACGTTTAAATGAGTGGATTCACGGATCGGATTCAATCTGAATCGAAATTTCGATCCAGGTATATGAAGATGCCAGATCGAAACATAGAATTCAAATAAAATCGAAGTGACTGTCTTGTTTTTATTGTGTGCAATAAAATAATTATACAATAGCACACACACACCAACAATCAGCTTAAAACTCCATTCTTATTCTTCGATCTAGGTATACATTTATGTTTTCGATTCGATCCAGCTCGCCGAGCTGGATCGGATCGAGTAATCCCGATTCGATTCGATCCAGGTTTACAAATTCCTAAATCCTGATTCGATTCGAATTGAATTCTCCATGTAAACGTAGTATGTAATGCATGTATTTTTTTTATATGGATCATCTCTGGAAGCAATTTTCTCTCTCGTGGCCGCTCTTTTCTGCCCACCACAGATTAGCCACATGAAGATGAGAATGTTTCGTACGTTTCACCCTCCAAAACCCATTTGTTTACATTGTTGTTTTTGTAATTTCTTCCAGCGTCGATGAATAGATGTGAATTGCAACAACAATTTAACCAGGTGTGTGAAGATCCCTACTGTCTATGTGTGAGGTTTTTATGCACACATTCTCATTTTTTATCTGATAACTAGTAGTTCAAGCTTGTAGGCAAATTAAAATGGCTGCCGGGGATTCTCATCTTCATGTAGCTAATCCGTGCTGCCCTCAACTTCACAAAAAGTGAGTAGAATTGAGCTGAAATTAAGTTTTTTAAGCTTAGTATACAGTTCTTTTGAACGAAAAAAAAAACTCATGGTGAGAAAGAAATTTTTTTTCCGGAAGAAAAACATTCGTGGTGGCAAACTAATTTTTTTTCACAAAACAATGTCACACTGACATTGTTTTGCAGGAAAAAAATCGTGGTGAGTATAATTTTTTTTTCCAGGCTTAAGTTCACAGTTCGATAAAAATATTTTTCAGTCGAAAAATTTTTTTTGTGCCAAAAATCACTCCCATAAAGATTGCATGTAGTTTTTTTTTCGTTGAAGAACTGTATACTTAGCTTATTAGCTTTAATGAAAAAAAAAATAATATCGGGACTAAGCGATTTGCACTTTAATAAAAAAAAAAAAACAAATAAATTAGGCAAGATTAATGCAATTAGGCCTGGCATCCACTAGGCAAGGAAACTTAATTGCCGGCAGCTCTTAGTTGCTGGGTGTTGCCGACAAATCCGAGCAACTCGCTCACTAGGCAACTTCCAATCAGCTTTTGGGAATTAATGTTTGTGTTTTTTGTATTTAGTTTTCTACAAAAATATGCTACACCTACACCTATCTCACTCTTGAACTAAAATGCAAAAGCAATCCAAAATTTCAATGGACTAACAACAGAAACGTCAAATTCTCAGAAGTTTCTGGTAGAGTTGCTCGGAAATTTCTTATGGCGAATTCCTTACAACAAAGAAATCGATTTTTTTTCTAAACAGAATCGAATTTTTTCCAAACAAAATCGATTCTTTTCTGTCAAAACAAATCTTGCGTTTTTAGCAAGATTTCACACTGATTTGCACACACACTATGAAGACTTGACATTTCTAATACGTCAAATTGAAAGTCGCGGAATTTTTGGAAGACGAGTTCTTTATTTTTTGGTTGCAACGAATTCTACATAATTTAACAAAATATTCAGTCAAAACAGCTATAAAAATAATTTAGTGTGCGTTGTTCATTATCATTTATCAAACACAAATTTGACAAAAAAAAATACCTTTCGCGAGTGAAAGACGTGTTAAAAACTTTCAGTGCAAGGGAAAACTTTTCAATAACAATTTTCTTAAAAAATATACATATGTGCAAATAGAAGTTCAAACAAATAAAATGCACCAACAAATTGGCACCGTATAAGCTGGCTAATATCTTTTATTTATTAATTTAATTCTATTGGTAAAACATTTTTCTCACAACAAAAACAAACAAAGTTTTGCGTCAATTGCAGCTATAAAGTAACACAAACACAATCACACCAAAAAAATTGATTCTTTTACGAAATACGAATTCCTTTCAATTGACAGAAAAAATTCGATTCTGTTTAGAAAAAAATCGATTTTTTTTTAAAGGAATTCGCCATTAGTGGGCGTATTTTGTATTTTAATAGGGGTATTCATGCAATGTCGTATTTGCCTAGTAAACCTCGTAAACTGCATACGTTTATCACCTCGTAAATCAAATGTCAAAATTTGTATGGAAAATTATATAGGTACGCAGGGCTGATAAGTTTGCGCGATGATTTTGCCTCGTAAACCACGTAAACTGCATAAGTTTATCACCTTGTAAATCAAATGTCAAAATTTGTATGGAAAATTATATACGCGAGCAACGTAATAAGGATATACACAGATTGCTTTATAGGTGCGTTCATGCAAAGTGAAGCATACATTTACGCAAATACGAAGTTAGTAAATATATCTCATTGCATGAATACGTTTTCTAGACGGTGTTCACATTGGACTCACTCCGCGCGACTCATTTTGACATCTTTCTCTTTTATCTCACTCTACACAACTATATGAGAAAGTGAGGCAGGATTTTTAATTTTTTTGAAAAAATCCTGCCTCACTAGACTCTCTCTTTCTCATCATGAGTTGGAGTGAGATAAAACAATGAAATGTCAATATGAGTCGAGCGGAGTGAGTCCAATGTGAACACCGTCCTACGCTACCAAAAGCTTATCTTTTTCGAACTGTCAAAAGAACATTCGCAATCCACAACATCTGGAGGCATTCCACTAACTGTCGAATAGATAATTCGCTCGAGTTCAAACTCAAACACTCATTTTACTTCTTTATGTTTTATTACAGTTCGCAGTTTTCAGCGACTTCGCAATCAATTGCAATTCGCAGGTCGTGTCTCATTTCCAAAGCAGTGTATGCAAAATTTAAAGTGGGGGACACTGAATTAATGCAAACATTGCCATAAGCGCCACCCTAATAGATGTATATGTACCTATATTTAATCACCTGTAACGGCCATATTATTCACTCGATTCATCCAGATTAAAAATTTAAATCCAGATGTAAAGCATACAAATTCAATGTAAATACATCTGGATTTAAGTTTTAGTCTGGATGTATCTAGTGAATAATATGGCGGTAAATAAATGGCATAATTTAATAAAAAAATAATAAGTCAATAAATAACATATTTTTTCTCATAAAATATTTTACTTTATTTGCTTAACACTTAAAACGACACAAAAAATAATAATTGGAGTAATATTAAAAGAAAACAAAACGAATCTAATAGGCGCAGCAGAATTCTTTTCACAAACAACTGAGTTATATTAACAAAACTGTTATTGATTTCGACTTTTTGGTACTTTATTTGACACAAGCCGATTATAATTATAACGGGTGGCCTAGTGGCTAACATCTCTCAACCATTCCTGTCTTCATTTTATCGGCAAGAATGGAGGGAACCCACAATTTTCTACCGAATCCGAACGGCTAAGATAAGAGGCACTTATTAATACCAAGAGATACTCTTGGAGGATTTGTCAGTTCGTCACAAGAGACATAAGAAACCGTGAAAAAAACATCTTTGTTAGAATCATAGATACAGCATATATATATATATGGTGTATCTATGCGTTAAAATTTAAATCTCAGGAAAAAATTGTAGGATATTCATATTTTACGTTACCCAACAGACAGAAGAAAAAGATATTTTTAAAGAGTTTGGCATTTCTGTTATCAATTGCAATTCATTTTGTTTTCTTTTTTTTAATAATAAAATATACCCTAATATTTTCATTCGAATAAAAATTCTAATTTAAATTACATTATTTGCTTAAAATTAAGAAGATTGTCTTTGTTCGCCAACTTATCTATTTTCGAATACAAGGCACTTAGGGAATTCTTATACAAATGCACTCATTTCATGTCTATTGGAATTTTCTTTTTCTTGAGAAACGTTTCTCAAGAGCTAAAGAGCAAAATTAAAAAGACAAAAAAAATGATATTTAATTGTTTTAAGCTCCTTTTTAATACTTACTAATAAATGCTTATCCATTTCTTCAAGACTCTCGTCAATCCATTCTACGTGGGATCCAACTGCTGATTGTGTTAAAAGTGCTAATTGACCGACTGCCAAAACTAATGCTGCTACTCTAGCTTCGAGTAGACGAGCATCAAGGGGTGGATACATTGCCTGCACTGTAAGAGTAACTTAATAAGTTAAAATTTTGGTTTAAAAATTGATAGAATTAATAAAATAAAATTGACAAATTCAATACTCAAGCCGCTAAGAAATTTTTCAAGTGAAATTCGATTAAATCTTGTTTTAGGAAAAACTCTGGATATGTTTGCCTCCGAACAAAATTGTTCTACCATGCAGCCAAAATAATAAGTCGAAAAAAATAATAATTTGCTTTTTCATTTCCATGATAAGTTCAGAATTTTTACGAGCAATACAATTTGTTCCTTTAATTATTTTGTTAGATTTTGATCATTCGATATGGAAAAAAGGTTTAATGGATCATTTTCAAAGTGCACAGTATATTGGGGGTGTGCCTTCAAAACCAGAAATTTGAGAATACATAGTTTGGAGTTCTGAGTTATCTAGGTATTCGCAAACTATAAGCTAGTAAAGAAAAAAATATATCTGATTTTCTTTCCATTTCAATGTCAACGCACAAAATTTATTTCCACACAAATTTTATCTACTCGCCATGAGAGCACGAGTTTGTTTGCATCTACTCATGAGTAGTTTGCCACCTCCAAAGGAAAGTCGCTTTAAGCCGTGTAGATGAGGTTTTGTGGGAAAACAAATTTTGTGCGTTCCATTCAAAATGACTAGCCAAGTGCTCATGAGTACTTCGCCACCTCCAAAGGAACACAGATGATCAACAAATTAAAAGATCTACGTTATTTTACCAGAAATCGCATTTTAACATACCCACATCATCAACCCGTGATGGAATCCGTTTAGCAGCATCCGTAAGTCGGTTACTGAACCGTTTAACACTTGGCCCCATGGCAAGAGTAGCCAGTCTTTCAGTTAATCCATGGCATGTCCGAAGAATCACTAAACAATGAGGTATCAAGCCAGAAGCATCATCTACCCACTGTTGGTCACTAATAATTTGTTCTAACGCATTATTCAGACCAATGTCTCCCAGTGCCATCGCCAACTCATGTTCGTTTTTATTCTTTTTAGCTGACCTAGAAATGTTATTTTTTCTTAATAATTAAAGATAAATTGGTTAACAAAAACCCACCTGTTGTCTAAACGACTCCATCTTTTCCTCTGATGCTGTTTCCGACAAATAACAACAAGACCTACAAATGCTCCAACGAATATAACACCCAATGCTCCAAATGCAGCTGCAACAAGTGAGTCTACTCCGTTTAAGTCCATTAAATTTTTAAAATTATTATTAACACAATAGGAGGAGGATTATAGAATAAACAAAAAATGTAAATAAAAATAAAGACAAATTTTCTTCGGGAGATAAATTTCTGACAGATACTGCTGCAAAGGGTGAGCTTTGAAAACAATTTTCAGAAAGCTTATGTCTTTGCGTGATGCTTTAATTTATTTAATTAATTAATTACTTTTAATTCAAGTTTTTGTTTGCGTACCCCAGGCGGGCAGAATTTGAATTTAAGGCTCTCCCAAACCAACGCAAATACTTCAAGCCTGATTCACAATGCGGCAAGAAAACGAGACGTGAGCGTGACGAGAACTCGTTGCAGTTGTCAAACCAATTTCAAACAATGAAAGCATACCTGGCTATTCACAAGGCGGCGTTTCTCGTCATCACGTCAAGCCAAGGATTCGAAAAATTGAAAAAAAGACGCGACGTGACGACGGTTTTCATTTTTGCTAAGTAATTTACAGATTTTTCAAAGAAGAAATGATCAAATGTGTATTAAAAAATAAAGTTATTGATAAATCTATTGTTTTGTATGTTATTTTGTTTCTTTTTAATTGATTTTTTTACAAAAATGAGTTTTTGTCATAAAAACGCTCACTGCATTGTGAATTGGGAGACGATTTTGTTACTAGAAAAAGACGACAGCGTTTCTCGTCACGCACAAGTCTCGTTTCCTCCCCGTCCCCGCATTGTGAATCAGGCTTCAGAACGACAACGAAGCTTTCGCCTGCCTTAGTCCCCTTTCACACGAGGAAACTGATTTGCCAGCAACATTCAGTTTGTGGGTGAGAAGGGCAACAAGTAAGAGGGGAAAATTAAATCTCCCCGGTCAACGATTCGAGTAGATTTTTTTGACATTCCTCTTCACACACACAGTAGAGTATGTTCAACCAAGCTATTTTAAAAGGAAACTACAGAAAGTTTCCACTATTTTTTTTCTTCGTGTGAAAGGTGCAGGAGATTTTTAAGAAAATTAAAAGAAAACGTCAAAAAAAACTCCAGCAACTTGTTTCCTCGTGTGAAAGGGGACATAATTTATTTACATGGAGATTAAAGGCTCTCCCAAACCAAAGCGAATGTTTCAGAACGACGACGAAACTTTCGCCTGTCTTAATTTATTTACATGGAGATTAATGGGAGCGCCCACACTGGCGCAATGCGAATCTTCGAACATTATTCAGTTGTCGCATATTCGCGCGAATGTTTCGCGTTGGTTTGGGAGAGCCTTAATGGGAGCATCCACACTGGCGCGATGCGAATCTTTGAACATTATTCAGTCGTCGCATATTCGCGTGAATTTTTCGCGTTGGTTTTGGACGGCCTTTAAGGTTCTCCCAAGCCGGCGCGAATATGCGACGAAAGTTTCGTTATCGTTTTGAAGTTTTCGCGTTGTTTTGGTAAAGCCTTAATTCAAATTTATAAATAATTAAATTAAAAAAATTGGGAGAGCTTTAGGCCAGGCGCGCACATGCAACTTAACAGTTTGGTTTCGATTTTGAGCACTCCAATCCCTTAAAACACGAACTCCATACACATTTTGATAGTTCCTTTACGACATCAGGCGTTTTCCTTTTGTGAGTAGATGAAAACTAAAATCTATTACCTTCATCTACTCATGCTTTCATCGCGAGTAGATGAGGTTTGAAGGAAACTTATTTTTTGCGTTCCATTCAAAATGGCTAGCAAAGTACTTGCAAGTACTTCGCCAGATCCAAAGACAAACGGCTAATATAAACTTTCCGACGTTTACGATATTTACTATGGTTTTCCGACGTTGTATGAATACCCTTTATATGTATATGTGTGTGTTTCTCGGGGTCTTCTCCTTTATCAAATTAGGCACAGAAAAATACTCGAAAAACAG
The DNA here is from genome assembly GCA_932273885.2 of Leucozona laternaria. Taxonomy (NCBI): domain Eukaryota; kingdom Metazoa; phylum Arthropoda; class Insecta; order Diptera; family Syrphidae; genus Leucozona; species Leucozona laternaria. The sequence continues at coordinate 63,991,353 of OW026367.1, read as the reverse complement.
AGTGGAGTAGTGTTTATGTATATCCTCGTATACTTTCATTGAAATTCGTTTGACAACTACGGCAAGATCTCGTTTCCTCGTCGCATTGTGAAACAGGCATCAGTGAGTGTTCTCATTTATCGCCATGCAAATTCATTTTTCGTTGTCGTTCCGAATGTTTCTCGTTGATTTGGGAGAGGTATGCTTGTGTTACTCATATAACTAGGTACTCCTTTATGTAATTGCGGGAATAGCGGCATTTCATTATCGCTTGAAAATAAAACGATACGGATCTGACAATCAGTGTTGTATACCTATCTCTCTTTACCTTACGTTTGTTTATTTTCCATATATTCGTTGTCGTTTTTCTTTACACTACAATTTACATTTCCTTACCATTTGTATAGCTGAGAAGCAAAAGTAAAAACTAAACTTTTGGTTCATGTTGTTAGTGTAATGTATGTTTTTGATTGATCTATATTGATCTGATAATAAAAAGGGCTAATATTACTCGGAACACCTAATCGAAAGCTTTTGTAGGAGTGCAAAAGGTGAAAGGTTGCAACAACATTGGTTATCCAATACTTTTTAACCCCTGATAAAGGCTCTCCCAATACTTCAGAGCGATGACGAAAGTTTCGCCTGTCTTAATTTATTTTCGTGGTGATGAATGGGGGCACCCACACTGGCACGATGCGAATCTTCGAACATTATTCAGTCGTTGCATATTCGCGCGAATGTTTCGCGTAGGTTTGGGAGTGCCTTAATAATATTCAAAAAATAGATTGTCAACCCTGTTCTGATTTCCGTTCCGAAACAAACCTGAAATAGATTTTTGGACGGATTCTGAATTTAACTTTTTGAAAATTTAATTTTTCAAAAACATTGATTACCTAATTCTCACGACCGTGGATCTTGGATTTAAATTCTATAAATTTGATGATCCATTAAGCGGATACTCCCCATCCGGACGCGAACAAGAATATCAGCCGTGATTTGATAAATTTATTGATAAGGCGGACAAATGCTTTTTTTAATTTGTAAAACTTTTATTTTAAGCAATACCTATTTTTCCATATCTTTTTTTGCATTAAAAACTTTCTCACTGGTTCACAGCGACAATAGATTTTGTCAAAAATATCGAGATATGTAGTTAAATGAATTTAATTTTTGTTATTTTATAAATGAATTCTTGTTTTTTTTTAAATGTCTTAAAGACAGTTGAAAGAATTTAATTCTTAACAGCCATATTATTGAATTATTTCAAAACTAGTTTTATAGATGTTTGGAAGTGCACAAATTGGTATTATTCAAAAATATTTTGAAACTTAAAATTAGCTTTTGATAAAATTCTAATTCATAAAACCGTGCCAACGTTGGGACTACAAACTCCTACAAAACTAGTTTTGCTATGCTATATGCTTTCAATAATGATACTATATAATTCCTTATAAAACTATTTTTTTCCTTGGACGGACAAAAGTGTTGCGATCGTCGCTGTCCGACTAAGGGAGCTTTCACTGAAAATTAAGAATTCATAATTAAATTTTAAATGCAAGTAATTTTAAAGAAAACCGCGAACGAATTTTGAAAGTTTGTTTTTTTTTTTGGCAATATTATTGGGGGTTACCGCTAGTAAAATTTTCTTTGCAATAATTATTCCCTCCTTCGTTAATTGCGAAATTGAATCACATGCTAAAAAGTTTCCCACCGTACTTATCGGCAACGGCAACAAATTTTCAAGGGGTATTCGACTGGCATTTCATGGCTTTTATTACGGGGAAGATTCGCGATAGCAGAAACAATTTCGGGGGATACAAAATTTTCCTTCGACAGTATACCTGTGTCTACGTTCTGTAACTCTTGCATAGATAAAATCAGTCGAAAAACGATGAAATTTGAAACAAATCGTATGAGTTTTGTTCCATTTTTCATCGTTTCTCGACCAATTTTATTGATGTTAGAGTTACAGAACGTCGGCACTAGTAAGAATAGAATTAGAAAAATATATAAAACAAAAAAGTGAATTGTCTATCGGTAAATTTATTGTATTCAACTTCAAAATATGTAATAAATAAAATCATTTCCTGTTATTTCATTAGTTACAACAGATCAAGCAATTATTTGATTGAGATGAAAGTTTATTTTACTGCTAATATCGGTTTGTTTAATCGGTAAGTGTGTGGTAAGGTAATTTGAATTAAGAATCACAATCAGCAATTTCTAATTAGCCGACGTTTTGTAAAAATATAGTTTTTGAATATTAACTTAATCGAATTACTTCTTCTTCAATGCGGCTTCTTTGTCTTTTGTGATATTGTTCTTTAAATGATCCTTATAATCCAGAATACCCCCGTTCCATTTGGTGACTGTTTCCTTTTCGCACACCCAAATTTCTTCAGCAACCTAAAGAGCAAATAAATGCGAATAACAAAATTGTTCCAATATTAAAGCTTCATTAGCATACCTGGTTGATAAGACGGAAATCGTGACTAACTAGCACCATTCCACCATCAAAATCATTGATAGCGTCAGCTAACGCATCGATGGTCTCCATATCCAAATGATTGGTAGGTTCATCAAGCAATAACAAATGAGGCACTTGCCACGCCAACCAAGCAAACACTACTCTACAGCGCTGGCCATCGGATAACTGTCTAATTGGGCAAACCTGCTGGCGACCGGTCAAGCCATAACGACCGATAATCTTTCGCATTTCTTCTTTTTCCTTAACGGCGGGGAACGCTTTCATCATGTATTCTAGGGGGCTAAGATCCAAATCTAATAGCTCGTGCAAATGTTGATGGTAGCGGGCAATACGAAGATGGGAATTCTTACGAATCATTCCCGATGAGGGCACTAAATCACCATATAAAAGCTTCAGTAGTGTACTCTTACCAGCACCATTAGGACCGACCAGCGCTAATCTTGTGTCTAAATCAATACCAAATTCGAGGTTTTTGTAGATCCATGGGGTGGTTTCACTGTATCGAAAACAGACGTTCTATAGAAAAAGAAAAATTCGAATAAATTGTAATTTTCAATACAGCAATATAATGCTATTATTCTTACCTGAACCATAATAACCGGCGGTGGTACTGTGCCGCAAGAAGGAAAGTAGAAATTCAAAATTTTATCGTCGGTGACTTTCTCAGTTAAACCTTGTGCGACCATCTTGGCCAAAGTTTTTTCCTTGGATTGTGCTTGACGTGCTAATTTTGCCGAACCGTGACCGAACCGTGCAATATAGTTTTTCATGTGAGAGATTTGATCTTGTTCCCAATTGTATTGTTTCGTTTGGTTCTCCAACAGTTCCATTCTTGTCCTAACAAAAGCCTCATAGTTACCAGTATAATACTTTAGACGTTTCTTTGTCAAATGAATGATATTTGTACAGACTCCATTGAGGAAATCTTGTGAATGTGATATCAATACCAATATACGTTTGTACTCCTTGAGTTCCTGCTCAAGCCACACACACGCTTCTAAATCCAAATGGTTTGTAGGCTCATCCAGCAGAAGCAAATGAGGTTTCACAAACAACGCTCTTGCCAAAGCGATTCGCATACGCCATCCTCCGGAAAAGTCTTTGGCCTGCTTGTTTTGCATGTCAGTTGTGAAGCCCAAACCGTGAAGAATACGAGCTGCTTTGGCCTCAGCACAATCAGCTGACATGTCATCTAATCGCTCATAGATATCGATGAGTTGCTCTTGTGCGTCATCCTCCTCACTTGCGGCCAGCTCTTCTGCCAACTTTTCCAACTTTATTCTTTCCTCATCCACTTCCATGACGCATTGGAGGGCACTCTTTGAGCTAGCTGGGATTTCACGTGTTAAATGAAAGATATCAATGTGTTCTGGAATTGGAACTTCACGATGGCCAAGCGAAGCCAAAAGTGATGACTTTCCGCAGCCGTTTAAACCAATCAGACCGTACCGTCGTCCACAATTCAACTCCAACATAGTGTCTTGCAGAAGTTCCGAGCCAAAGAAGGTAATGGAAAAGTTAGCGATTTTCACATCCCTTGACCTTGGATGAACGGCCAATGAGCCAGTACATGATCTTGCTTCCGCACTTATTCTTGCCTCCTCTTCAAGTTTTGCACACAATAACTCCTCTTCGGTCAGTTCGACGATTCCATTTGTTCCATTTGCCTTTGGTCCTCCTTTATTCGAAGACGAAGTTTGTGCAATTTTCTTGTTGCGAGCATCCTTTTTGCGTTGAGCATCGCGTTTCTTAGCAGAAGACATTTTAAATGATCACTAAACAAAATATAAAAAAAAATTAATCAATTTCAAATAGATTTTCAGTGTTCGTAATTAAATAGATAACGATAGCCTATTGTCTCTCAGTCTCCGGCGATAAAAAGTCTGGCTTTTGAGCTATGAACTCTTTGATCTGGTAATTACTGAAATTCTTCGTGCCGTTCTCTCCTAAAACTGAAAGTTGTTGGAACGTTAGAATTTTCTTAGTGTGAAAGGGGACTAAGGAGAATCTTTTTAAAGCTCTTCCACACCTTCTCACAGTATATTAACACAATCATGACAAATATGTGTGAAAAAAAACTTGAAATTTCTACCAATTTAACCAACATTTAAATTGGTAGTTTTGAGAGAAGTAAATAAATACATGAATAATTTGGAAACAAAATCTGATAGCCCATCTGCCACACAGTTCGGAAGTCCATCTAACACGCTTTCACAGGTGTACAACCTTCACACATTTATATAACCTAATTATGGTGAAACTGATTTTTATCGAAAAATTTGACGGTCCCATGTTCAATTCTATTTGTGCTAATACGAGGTGTTAACATTAAATATTAATACGTTTCGTGAAGCAAGTTACTTATAATACGTTACGATACGGTTGCATTATGTACCTATATATGTTGGGTACGTTCAACAAACAAAAATCCGGCACTCGGACGAACGTTAGTCCCGGCATTCGCACATTTTTTCTACTAGTTTAAGCCCAATCCTGTTCGCGTACGTCCAAAACAAAGCACTCACGAGAGAGTAAATTATTTCGCCTTCTTGATAATGTATACCCGACCCGAGGAATTTCTACAGAGAGAAACTTGTAAGTTCTGTGATTTGTCAAAAGCCAATTTAAAGTCAGAGAACAACAACAAAATGGCTGTTGTTTACTTTTAATTTAAATTTCGTTTTATTTTATTTTTTTATGAGAATCGAATTTTTTTCTTGTTTGTTCAGCTTTTATACTTTCATAAAACTATTAAAGAAATAGTTTTTAAAGAAAAAATGAATACTTACAATTTTACTTTCAAATTAATACAGATTATAAAGTTACAAAAGTAATTCCGATGTCTCAAATTTTTTTTTCTGCGAAGGCTTTTGTATACTTGTTATTGACATTTAAAAAGTTACAGACATTTAAGGTTCAAAGCGTTCGTGTATTTTTTTGTCTGAGAGAATTTCATCCCTAACCCTCAAAATTTGACAGAATGCAATTTTTAGTCGAGAAAGTACTCGAACGAACCTATTGAAAGTTGCAGTTATAAACTAAGTTAATAGAAATTAGGCAGGATTTTTTAAATTTCAATTTAAAGTTGAGTAACAAAATAGGATAAATGATCGTAAGTTTGAGTAAAGGTTGAAAGAAAGAAAAAGGCGGAAAGATTTGGTTTTTGTATTCAATCTATAGACATTTTAAATAAGACACAATATATACATATTAATAATTAAGCGACAAAAACTCAAACAAATCTATGAATCGAGATATAATGAATGAATGAATATTGTTGGGCATAATTACACTGCGTCCTTAAGATCTATTGTGCCCCCCTTCTGGACCTGGATAAAGATGCTCATTCTACAGCTCGTCCTCCAAATAAGTCCCGTTGGGGAACTCGAGAATACTTTTAAAGAGAATAGTTTGCTCTCTTCTATCTGGTGGTTGCCCAGATGCCTATGTCTTTGGTGCATAAGTGGGCGTTTGCAGAATCTGCACGTGGCACTGCTTGCTAGGCCAAGAATGTTAAGATTTCTTCTTAGCTTGCAATGGCCAGTGAGGAGACCCGTTATTATTCTGAGTTTGTTCTTTCTTAAGGATAGAAAGCGTTCCTGGTTATAGCTTCCAAGTAGGAGTTTGGCTTGGCTTGGCTCAGCTTTGGGAGTTCATTCCAGATTTTTGGATCCGTTTGCTGATACGAAACTTAAAAATTTATGTATTTGTATTTAAACTCTTATGTTGAACATAACTTCTTAAGTTTTGTTTCAGCAAATGGCCCTTAGTCTTTTTTTCCTCCTCTTCTGTTTTTATTTTGTTCTTAATTATGTTTTATCCTATTCCGCAGTAGGGTTCTGGCCTTATTAGGGGTATTGTTGCCCCTTTTTTTTTACTAAAGAGTCTGCCACTTCATTGACCTGAATGCCAACGTGGCCCGGTACCCAGTGAATTATGACATTGTTTTTCTTGCCCAGTTCGTTAAGCCTGCCAATACACTCCCATACTGCTTTAGAAATAATGGCATACGAGTTTAGTGCTTTGAGGTGGCGTGGCTATCTGACTTGATGGCATGTTTTGGTTTTTGTAGTTTCTTTCGAGGGTACATTCAGCACACTTCACAATGTCATTTACTTCTGCCTGAAAGATTTTAGTGGAGTGTCCCATTGGCAGGGAGAGTTTGGTTCTAGGCCCAAAGATTCCTGCACCAGTCCCTTCGGTTGTTTTCGATCCATCAGTGTACCACTTGATGGCGTTTGCTTTGAGTGTATGTAGTTCGTCGTTTCCCACTCTTTCTTGTTACTTAACTCTGTTTGAAAATTCTTTTCAAAATTAAACTTTTTAATCCTTCCATCTATGGGAATGTCATGATGGCTGTTTTTGTAGTGCTTTCTATGGACAGGTGTAGTGGGGTTAAGTGGAGGATCACTTCCATAGCTGCTGTAGGGCATGTTCTTATTGCTCCAATAATACATATGCAAGCGAACCTTTGTAGTTTTTCTAGTGGTTTCCTAGTTATTATTATTTCGGTCCTCCTGAGCCATGCAAACGCACCATAGGTAATGATGGGTCTTACCATCATGGTGTACATTCACCCGAGGATGTTTGATTTGCATCCCCATGTTTTGCCTACATATCATGAGATCCTTTGTGGATTTTTCGACAGTTATTTCAACGTGTTTATTCCAGAGGAGTTTACTATCTAGTTGATATTTAACTTCCTTCCGGGTCACGATTTCTTCTCCTGCCAAGCGAATAGGTTTCATGCTTGGGAGAAGCATCTTTTTGGTAAAAGGCACTATCGTTGATGTTTAGTCCCACTGATAGACACCATTTCCTTGTTATTCAACGTCCTCTTTGGATTATATCGCAAAGACTCTACAGCAAGGGTGACAAAAGCCCTCCCTAAGGACAGCCTCTTGTTGCAATGACCTTTTGGACACATTGTCGTGCTTATGCTTTCGCATTTCTCTTATCCATCGAGATATAAAGTTTTGAAAGCTAAACATTTGCAAAATAGATGTTTGGAAAATAACTCAATATAAAACAAGATAACATGATTATTTATATGTAGATTATGTATATTTGGTGTACAATTACTTCATACACATAAAACTCGTCACTTTTATTCGCAAGTAAAATAAACCACAACTACATACATATGTATGTAATATTTTGATTACAGGGTGTTTTGTATAAGATGCGACAAAAGACAAGAGCGTGTAGGTAGTGTCAAAAAAAATCGCATGATCTATTTCCCTCCGTTCAGGCGGGAGGAAACTTTCTAAAACATTAAACTAAAATAATAAAAAAATATATGTATGTATATTAAAACAACGAAAAAAGATTAACAATGCCATGTTTCACCTTTTTTTAAAGGTTTAAATTTCTTTTTAAAACTCAAAATTTTGAAAAAAAAAGAGGAATCAAACTTAAGTCACCGTTTTTTTTTGTTTTCAACTTTACTTTAATGTGTACTATTTTTGTGTTTTAAATATTCAATGGTAAAGACTGTATTATGACTTGCAACTTGCGAGTAGCAAAAACCATTCGTCTTTTACTTAATAAAGTACATTTTTGAAATTTTAAGAATAAAAATAGCACTGAATTGCATTATTGAAGTATACTCCTTAGACTATTGTTTTACAATAATTGTAGGTAGCCAAACGAATTTTTGTGTGTTGGCACTAATGTCAACATATTATCCAGTAAGTTTTAAATACACGTTAATTTAGCTTGAGTCTGTAGCAATTTTAAATGGACTTTGAAGGTTTGTGGGGGAAATAAGGGAAAGGAGTATTCGACTCCTGGGAAAAAATAAAATCCGAAAGAGAGAAAAAACTGCGACAAAAAGCCTACATTTGGATCAATTCAATTCAATTTCTACCTTTTTAAAAAAGAGGCATAGTTTTCAAAAAAAAAAAATTGATTAAAAAACGAAAAGAAAAAATAAGCTGTATTCTTTTATTTTGTTATCCAATCATACCATTTCAATGAATATTTGTGAGCAAAATATAACAAAAAATGTTAGATATGATATTTTTAAACTTGCCGTATATGTATTACGTATGTATGCATATTCAAAGCTCTTATCATTTTTTATTCAAATACTAAAAACTGAGATGGTTTTTTTTTTTAATTCAACTTCAAATTGATATTTTTTTTGTTCATCATTCTAAAATGGTATCTTTTCTTGTTTCAAAACATATTAAAATTGACATTCTTTTGTGTTTCAAATCATACTAAAATTGTAATGGAAGTTGGATTTTGTGGGATAACACATACTCGCAGTTAGGCTGCAAAGCTTACGCACCATCATAGTAATACTGAAGGTTTGAATGAAACAACAAGCACTTGAGTGTCAAGTCATTATAGGCAGGACGATCATCAGACTCCTTTTTAGTGGTGCTTAGTCTATTACAATTGAATATGAAGAAAATTTGAAAAGAAAAATCGACTGAATTAAATTCAAATTAAAAGTTGAGTTGAGCTCACTTGAACTTATAACTTGGATCTTAGTCTATTAGTTCAATTTTAATTTGAAAAACTCTCGGCTGGGCAAAAAGTTTTTCAAATTAAAATTGAACGTAATAGACTAAGCCCCACTAAAAAGAAGTCTGATTATCGGCCTGGCAGCCGTGAAATAGTTATAACTTAAGCCTGTAATGAAGTGGTTGTTATTTCATTCAAACCTTTAAAATGGAATTGACGTTTCTATTAGATATGTATTAAGAACAAAAATTATTGTCTCGATAATTGAACAAATAGAGTTCTTCCTTTTACCTTTTGTATGTTATAAACTTATGTATGTAAAAGTACATTTATTCTTTTTATATGAGATTTTATTTTATTTATTTATTTACTTTTCTTTTAATTTTAAATCCATGTCATTATTCTTAAGTAAACATAATATTGTAAAACATTTTTTTATGAAATAAAGAATTTATCCATCTTTCTACAAGAAAATCAATCAAAATTGAAAATATTAGCAAGTCTTGTTTGCCGCAGTCTTTATTAAGAATACATATCACATTATAAAATAGAATAGAATAGAATATAGAATAGAATAGATCTTTATTTTTTTCAAAATTAAAAAGTACATTATTTTTATAAATAAAAGATTAACAAAGGCTTGGCTTAAAAAGCCGTCGCCCGGATAAAATTCAAAAACTTAATACAATGTAAATGTAGAGAGAAAATTATTTTAAACAAAAAGTTATATTTAAATAATACAAAAGTGCAAAAGATTTAAATTTTTTTTTATATAATTATTATTTTAAATTTAAATACATTTTAAATAAAAGAAAATTTTTTTAATAATGAGACTTTTAGCTTAGTCAAAACAAAAAAAAAGTAAATAAAGCCACTAAAATATTTTTAATATACATAGGTGTACATACAAACATAAACATGCTTTCCCAAAAATTATTATTATTATTTTTTCATGGTTTGAATGAAGGAGCTTTTTAATATTTAACAAAAGTATTTTTATTTTTCATAATTTTTATTGGTGTGACTTTTAGTTTAGTTAAAACAGAAATAATCGAATCATATAAATGTATTTCTTTATGTTGTTGATGAAAAAGCTGCGTGCAATTTTTTTATATTTATTTCAATAGATAGACTTTGAAACTCAAAACATATTCAAATATTCATTTCGGAATTTTCTTGCATGGGCAACGTAACGTATAAGAATTTTCCACCCATGATCTCCGTTAAGAACTCTGACACATTCGTCCAACGAATGGAAACTGGAACAGAAATAAAGTCTTCGGATTTCCTGTAGAATTGGACAAATTGCTAGGAAATGAAAGACATCTTCGTTTTGACCGAGGTTGCAAAGTGAACAAACAGCGTTCAGATCTGTTCTATGCGATCTAAAATTCAAATCAAGCATTTCGGTTCTAACCATGAAAATCAAGCTCATTTCAGATACTGTAAACTCATTTCTAAAATAATTGTTCTGGCCTAGTTTGAGGTTGAGTTGCCTATATATACTCCTAGAGGTCGATTGCCTCCCTCGCAGAAGACACAGTCCATACATTGAATCATCTATGATAGAGATACATTCATACAACGTATTCTTCAATCCTTCAGGATTGTCCACAGCCAGTGACATTGGAAAGTTATGATTAATAGCAAGATCATACCAGGTTTTAATTGGACTATAGCCACATCTAAAACAAACCAACAGAATTCGTTTTTGCAAGTTTTGATCAGATCGCTTCATAACTTTGACAAAGTAATCTGCATTCGCCTTTAAGTTTTTGAGAAATATTTGTGGTAAGCCTGATTCAAGATGAATAGCGTAATTAGGGGTTCAAGTGTAATACGTAATCTAATAAGAGCTCTAGTTTTTCTTAATAAATCTATTTATAATATTATTTAAAAAAAGTAAAATTGTTTGTGCTGTATTTTTAAATTTAAATTAATTAATATCAGCACAGTGAAATAATCAGAAATTAATCAAGCAAGGTAGGATTAATTTAAGTTTTAAAATCCCACCAAAAAAAAAAAAAAAACGACATTTTTTTTGGCTCGCTTCATGCAACCGAAGAGAAAATCCACGGAAATATCTCCGATAAAAACACCAAAAAGCAAGATATCACATTATCTTCGAAAACATATTACCTTAGAATACATTTTGGTATTGTGATTATGGGGGTTCTTGAAAAAAAAATTAGAAAGGGGGATGGACTGGGAAAATAAATAAAAAGTTAGTGATTAAATTTCAGAATTTTGAATTAACGTTAAGCCCTAAATGCAACATGAGATTACCGTAGGGCCACTTTGGTCAGAGTGCTATCGAGTTGAACCTAAAATAATTTATTTTAATATTTATTTTACTTGCCAATATGACGCTAAAGTAGTAATAGTAGCTCGTGGCGTAAGGCCAATAGGCCTGGTTGTACACGACGAAGGCAACCACATTTATTTATTTATATACATTTTTAATATTTTCTCTTTTAACGTCAAACAAAAATTTCAAAAAAGTTTATGTAAAAATGAGTTGCATCTTATCTTTTATTAAATGACTACAATTACAAAAAAATACAACTATGAACAACATTGACCTTCATATAGGTAGTGTTTATAGTTTTGGTATACAATTTTCTGTATTTGAAATAAATACAATAATTTCGTCATCAACGTTGCTTGTAGTTTTGGAACTAAAAAATAAGTAATAATTTACTATAAAGCAGTTCGGGGTAAGAACATTTATTTTGTTCCTGAAAAAAACCGTAAATAGCTACCTACCATATATTATACTTGAAAACAATTTTTTATAACCCTAAATTCTACAATTAATTTAGTAACCAACAGTTTAAAGATACTCAGCTTGAGTAGTGAATAATGATTCACATACAACCTGGGCAAAATGACAATCGTACTTTTAGTGAGAGGTGGAACATTATTTTTGATCAATCAAATGAAATTCGTTTTGCTTGGCCTTGCTGAAAAATTGTTATTTCAAGAGGAAAATCCCCAACTCAAGTAGCTCACTATACCGTCTCGTCTAGTAAAATATATTAGTAACAAGAGAAAGAAACATTTATCCGCACTGTTCTGTACCAAACACACATGTGCTCGACAACAGTTGATTGAATGCAAATAAAAATTTGCGTTTGATCAGAATCACACATATGTAAATTTTTCTTTGTTAACAATATTTATGACTGCACATGCAACTACTTATGAAATCCAATTTAATCGAACCTTTATTTAGCTTCAAGTCATATTTTGAGAACTATACAACAATTTACCACGTTACAGCATATTGATTTTTTCGCTGTCAATTTCTATTTCTTTGTGCAACTACTTTTTTTTTCCTTTTATGGAACAGAATATATTTTTTTAGAAAGATATTCAATACTTAATCAATATTAACACAAACCTTTTTATTGGGAGTGGATTGATAAAACGAATTGATCACGTTTAAAGTTGTTTCACGTGTAAGGGAAATTTCTTTCTTTTTTTTAAGAAATTCGAAATCTTACAACCAAAGGCAAATTTTTCCGTGATCGGTGGAACTGCGTGTGCCAGAGAAAGAAAGCAATTTTTTGCCTTGATTTTGGAACTGACGTAAGACTTAACGAATAAAAAGTTCGATAAATGTAAGTGTGTTCAGCAAAGGAATTCGATAGGCGTGTTCATAACTCCAAACCAAAGTTGCATATATGACTGCTTTTAAACGGTGCAATTACTTTGTGCGATTTTTAACCCGTTGGCGAGGTACGTATGGGGTGGCAGGGGTATATGCTCAATCGAATGGAGTAAAAAGAGCAGAGAGATGATTCTTTTTCACTTGCACAAAGAAAAAATTCACTAGAAGAGAACTAATTGCTAGAAATGGCAGTTTTGGGAAGTAAACAAAGCCATGGCACCCACTAGGCAATTAAGTTGCCACCAACTTATAGTTGCTGGGTGTTGCCGGAAACTTCAAAGCAACTTTTGAGAATTAATGATTGTTTTTTTTTTGTATTTAGTTTTCTACAAGAACATGCTACACCTGCACCCATCTCACTCTTGACCGGTGAAAAATTCAAAATCAATTTCAATGGACTAACAACAGAAACGTCAAATTTGCTAAGTGGGAGGGGGTCAGCAACTTAAAGTTGACCGGTGTTGCCAGCAACTAAGTTCCGCGAGCAACTCCCAGCAACTTAACTGGCTGAACACAATAGACGCGCGTGATTATTAAAACTTATTTAACTCCCAGAGTCGCGTTCGCGGCTGCGTCTCCATTGTATTCACTTTAACGAAATTTCACGTATTTTAACTTTGACGGGTGCGAACGCGCGTTCGAACGCGCTTCTATTGTGTTCAGCCAGTAAAGTTGCCTAGTGGGCAATGTCGTTTTTTCTAGACTGTACTGTAATTTCCTAATATAAAAAACACGCTCATCCCAGTTGACTTGACAGCAATAATCAAATCAGACACACCTTATTAAATGACGTTCCCTTTATTTTTGGTCCAAGACCGAAATTGGTATTCCCGCGTTAGATTTATTTTCGCATAAAATAATAGAATATTATCATTATTAAATTATTTATAACAAATTATAAGAGTTTATGTTACTGTATAGATAAAAAAAAAACAAATCATGGACCTTTTCGAACCTCATTTGATTACAAAAAAGGAAGTTCGATTTGCTGAAGGTCTCGTACAAGCAACTTCAAGTCCCGAAGAAAATTTCGGTAAATATAATCTTACAAAAAAAAACTATTTTCCATTTTATATAAATAAAAACATCTATACATACAATAAAAGGTGATGTCTTTGGTGGAATAATAAAATCTGGACAGTGGGGATGGCTTACCAAAGGTTCTCGCTTATGCATCACCTCACTGAAAAGCGGTCAGTCCATATCGAAATATGATTTTGATGCGACCAATGGGTATGGGACGAATTTTCGATTAATTACACCAACATTATAAACCTATTAAACTTGGCTACTTATAGGTTTGGTGTTTGCATTATAACATGCGTTTCGGAAATCCAAATGCCATACTGGAAGGATACACTTATTGCGATTGGTATCCAATACGCCGGCACCCCCGGAGGTCTTGTCGTCTTGTATTCCGTAGAAGAATCAACAGTAATCTGTTGCATTGATTTAAAGCACAAAATAACGTGTTGCCGGTTTATAAGTCATGAAGTTTCACAGCATACTATTTTACAAAATATGAATGGCTGTTTGGCTGTGGGAACTGATGGAGGAAGAGTTTTGCTTTTGGATCTGAATCTACGTAACGCAGAAGTATATGTTTCAAAGGAAGATGAAGGAATTTCTGTGGTACCTTGTCACATCGTCGATTATAGCATGAGTTTATTGCATCTACATCGGCATTTTCAGCATTGCCAACAGGAAGGAGTTCATTTTGGCATACAACTAGAAGGTAAATAAAAAAACATTTTAAAATAATTTTTAAGGAAATCATATCAAATTAAAAATTAATATTTAGTAATTTGAAAGTTGATTTTTGTGTGATAACATAATTGCAGTTTGGGTTGCAAAGTATTCGCAGCATCGCTCCCCGAAGTGTTTGTTATGTCATTCAAATCCTAATTAATAATTTATTCAAACATATTTCGGTCAAAGAAAACCCTATGATGAAAGGATTTGCTTTTAAGTAAAAAGCCTTGATCTTTTCAAATGTTCATGTTTTATTAAAAAAAGAGCCAATTTAGATCAAATCAACATAAAAGATGTGCTCTCTCAAGATGGGGAGAGCCGATCTGTGTTTGGCCCCACATGCCCCCACTCAATGTGAGACAAATATGTATAAACGAAGTTCTAAGGGTGTGTTTATGTTGGAGCTTCGATAAACGAATCTAGCATCAAAACATAAAAATCAATGTAAAATTTTCTCAAATATGCCCAAATCGACGTTAGAATCGCTTATCGACGCTCCAACATAAACATACCCTAATGATAAAATATTGGCATCGTAAGAGTAATCATTTCTCACACGAGTAGTGAAATAAATACTATATACACTATAAAGTACAAATAGCAATGGTTAGAATTAGGTGCTCTAAAAAGCGCGCACTCTGCTGTTTTTGATGTTTTGAATGAAACATTAATAACTCGAGTGTGCTCCCACCAAGATTATAAGCTGGATATACATATAGCTATTTTACGGATAAACAATGAAACATAGTACAATGCTTAGAACCTATTATCGTATTACTTTTGTGAAATTAAAAAAAAAAATTATAAACAAAATGAAAACTTTTTTCAGTACTTGAAAATGCAGAGTTTATACAATCGTTACTACCAATCGATCTTATATTGGGCTTAGCAGTAGGCTTAGCAGATGGACGTCTTGTGCTGTATGACCTCACAGACATGCAGGTATTTCATATTGCTCGTCCGCAAGAACGATCATCTCCACTTGTTAAAATGAGCTCAATGGAACCACCAGATGATCCACGTCCTTGCATTTATATCTGGGCATTCCACGAAAATTATCAAAATTCTATGGCTGTTATGCATTCTCTAATGTATGAAAAGAGAGTTGTTACCGATGATGGATTTTGTTACTTTGAGGTATGTGTACATTAACTAGGCTACGAAGCATTTAATTATTTATATCAATTCATTTTAAAGACCTTTCAAGTATCAAGTGTGAGGTTACAGTTACCATTAAATTGTCCCAAAAGTGTTCCAACTGCATGCCAAGCCATTTCAAAAGCACCATCGCATGGAAATGAAGAAACAATATCTCTGTGTGCCCTAGTTTGGAAACAAGAACAAGAACTTCAAACGGAGGTACTAATGTTCGACATAAATCAATGGTACAAAGAAGAAATGCCCTACGTTGGGGATTGGAGAGAGGATCCTAGTTACTTAGCATCCTTTGTCCTGCCAGGCTCTTCTTGTCTGGATATGTATTTCGATCCAAATACAATATCGCTTTTCAATTCCATTCAAAGACCAGAAGAGCATTTCTATCCTATATCTCTAAGTTTTGGTAAGCCGTTCATCGGTTTTTATAAATACAACATATTATTTTCATAAATTTAATTTTTTTTGATAGATTCGATCGGACTTGAAGAAAAAAGCTGTTTCCATTTGAATTGGCCAGGTGTTCAAAACAGACTTGTTAACGTGCTAAGATCCCAAGGATCCTTGGCATTGTTGGATCCAAATCCAATCTTCATGGAAGTTTTAAATGCCCGTTTGCTACCACAGTTTTCCGGGCTTAATTACAAAGCTACATTCTCATTGGTAATTATAGTACATCTTCGTTTAATATACATTTAACATTTTCATTTCAACAGAAAGCAAAAAGAGAAACTTTACTATCAGTCGCAATCGAAAATAATTGCAATGGACTGTTGAAAGAATGTGCGAAAAATTGGTCAGACGGCAGTCATCAGGGAACGTCTCTTAGTGAAGGTTTATCACTGTCCACTTTAACTGACTGGCTGTGGGCGAGAGCCTCAAGTATTAAAGAACGCTGTAACAAACTGTGTAAAGTCTTGTTCGACCACTCAGGCTATACACTAGATCAGCGAGAAAAACAAGAACTTTGCCACATCTCTAAACAACTTCGAACATTAGCCGATCTTTCAAGTGATGTAATATCAAAGTATGGCGAAAATATTCCATCGGATGGTAATTTCAGAAAGAAAAATCTTAATTTCATTCAGTTTAACAAAGATTTAATTTTAGTTTTGAGCACACTCGAATCACAAGGCAATTCAATTCGAATGGCATCCGATTATCAGGAAATTCTTTTATGGCTGCTCAATATTGGATTGCTTCCTGAAGCTTCTCGTTTGACAAGGCATCGTGAAGTGGAATTGAATCTTGTGCCTTATCCATACGAATCGTTGCATGATTTCTATGAGAAACGAAGAATGGAATTTAGTCGATATTCATCGCGAAAAGCACGAAGCTGCTATTTACTATTTATTGACTCATTTTTAGAGCATAAATTTAAAGGCAATACCCTGAGAGATAGCTGGCAGGAAAGTGGTGGCGATGGATTGTACCCACCAACGTCGGTGCAAGCGATGCTTAGAATAATGCTTATACCAGACGTTTCGTTTGAGAATAAATGTGCATTGTTCTTGTACTTTTTCCTCGATCTAAATATGGCTATCGAAGACAAACGGTATGAACCAATCGTTCAGAATTTTATAAAATTTCCAAGTGTGTTTAAGCTGTCGGCTTCATTAATTAAGCAAATTCAGGCATTTTGGAATCTTGATCACTGTCATTTTCAGGTGAGTTTTAATGTTAAAAAAAAAACAAAATTACTATATCCATACATCTCTCTCTTTATTGTCGTTAATCAGTATGTACTACAGTGGCATCGAGGTTGTAATCAAAACTAACACTACGATGATCGAGAAGTCCGAAAAAGTGTGTTACGTTCTTTGGTGTGTGAGTCTGTTTTGTGACGTCCACTGTCAAATCAAACAAAAAACTACTCGTTAAAGATATCATAACACCATGCTTCTTCAACATACAATTTTTAAGCACAAGTGCAAGTTCGTGCGATCCAGTCATGCATGTTTTTGTGTGTTGCCATGCTCTGTTTATGTGATTTAAAGTCGTTTTTTCAATAATCAATTAAACATTCAGTTACCTATCAGAGGAATAAATAGGAACTGACTATTGAGATTTGCAGTATTTACAACCTATTAGACCAGTGCTTTCGTGGCTACGCTTAATATTCAAAGACGGCAATTTATATTTGAGTGTCTTACTGCGGTCATATTGTTATAAAACACCTCCTATGGTGCCTACTACCTATATATTTCTTCTCTTCACTCCAAACGTAGTAACTATAAAAGAATTTTAAAATTACAAAAAAGTATTTATAGCCTCAATAAAGTTAATTCATTCTGTCCACTCCACTTTGTTTATGAAAACGTATTCAGTAATTGCCAGTTGTATTTTATTTGGTGAATATCTAGAATATATCGTAGTGAGAACTTATCTTTACTTTTATCTTCGTACATTCATAAGTGTCATCTATATCATACATTTATATCAATCTATATAAATATTCTTCTTACTAATCATAACTTAAATTATATTTTTTTAGGCAGCCGTAGATGAATTCATTTCACCATTCAACAAAGACCATGTATGTCCCCAGTGGCAAATCGAATTATTTATAGCATCTCTTCTAAATCAGATTGAGTCAAATCTTGCTCTAAGGGTGCTAGAAGCCAAATCATTGCCTATTTCGCCGATACTTCAATTAAATACTTATTTAGCAAATGACCTTATATCCGAAGCATTTCATTTCGCTCGATCTGAGAAAGATGAAGAGCTTCTCAAGCTTTTCTTTAGTCGCTGTTTGTTAATGAAAAAATTCGGAGTTATTCGCGATCTAGCACTTACCGAGAGCGAAGGAAAACTGGTTCAATCGCTTCTGAAAAGCAGTAAAAACCGCAATGCTGAAGATCTTAGCTTTGTTTATCTGCTCCAAAAATACAAATACATCGAAGCTGTTGCCTATCAGGATGAGCTTACGAAAGGAAGAGACATTCAGCGTGCAGTAGATGAACTATCAAAAGGAAGAAATAATCAGACAGCGATGGATATTGATACTCCAACAATCGTTTTATCTGCTTATCACACTACTATGACTCCGGTCACAAAGAACATATCGGATGTATACTTGAAGATACAAAAACGAATCAAAAATAAAGAAACTGAACAAAACTCACCATACCCGCTGAGTTGTCAACTTATCAAGCAAAATGCATCTGATCTTCTTGGTGGTTTATACCACAGTTCTGCGTTGGGTACTCATTATGCAAGTCACTACTGGGATCGACAGAAGGTTGAAGGAAATGCTTTACAGCAATCTACGAACGCACCCTTTCTTAGAAGCCCTCAAATTTCACTGTCATTTTCAGAGTATAATCCAAGAGAGACTATTTCATATCCAGAACCATTTAAACCTGCCCAAAAACGTCGACTAGACAACAGCCCAGTTGACTTGGAAAAAATAAGTAAAATTCCCGAAAACCCAAAGAAGCGTCGGAAAATATACGGTCGATATGACTTCGAATTGTCAACATCTGATAATTTGCTGACACATTTTAAGAATTCTACTACCTATAATCAAGATGTGAGTAGTTTAACAAAGATCATTCAGAAAACACCATCCCGTGAGAATTCATTATTCTTGGAGACTCCTTATGTTAAAAACACTCCTGCAGACAACTCAAGCTGTGAAATCACACAGAAATTAGGTACTTCTTTGCCTGGAATTCTCAAAGTGAGCCAGCCAAAAAAATCCATAGATGAAACAGACCGCATGAGAGCACCATCTGAAGAACCAGAGAAAAAGAAAGAATCTGAGGAAGAGAAAAGTATTCGATTTATTTTACCAGTTGATGAATCATTAGAGCAGATTAATGAGCAGGATTTATCAATGGAAGGTAAAGATGTTCTGAAACAGTCTTTTGATAATACGCAAGAACAAATGCGTACATATGCTGGACCAGCATCAAGGAAATCATTCCGATCCACAGTAAGCTACAGTTCCTTAAATCCAATCAATAAAAACGAGCTCCAAGACATTTTAGATAAAGTCAAAAATGAGCAGTCAAAACAAGAATTGTCATTTAAAACGACCAGTATTTTTGAAAGCAGTTCTACAATATCAAAATCGCCGTCAAAAGAGGTTTGTTCTACATCAACCGATATCTTTCCAGTAATTGAGCCAACAAAACCAGGTGAAGACTTTGAAGCCAAAACTAATCGCCAACAAGAACCGATTAATTTGAATTCGAAGGAAGATAGTAGGCCAGGCCCAGCAGCAAGGAAATCATTGAAATCTACAATAAACTACAGTTCTTGCACTTTAATCAGTAAAAATGAACTCCAAGACATTTTAGACAAAGTGAAAAATGAGCAATCTAAGCACGTGTCCGTATTGAAAACGACCAGTATTTTTGAGAGCAATTCTTCGATATCAACGTCGAATGTCGATTCCTTGAAGTCAGCTGATTTGTTAAAAGCCACTGAGCCCAAGAAAAACGCAGACTTTGCTGCGAAAATTGATCAACAACAGCAATCGATGACGACCAGTATTTTTGAGAGCACTTCTTCAATAGCAACATCAACTTCGAAGATCGATTCCCTGAAATCAGCCGATTTATTAAAAGCATCTGAGCCAAAGAACATCACAGACTTCGGTGCGAAAATTGATCAACAACAACAATCGATGAATCTTAGTTCGAAAAATGAAAATACAACCACATTATTTGGTTTCCATAATGTTCCAACTAGTGAATCGCAATCAAAATTGTTTTCAATGAATTTCAGCACCGATAAGTCAGAGGAGGAACATCGGAATCCTAATATTAGTCAGTTTGAATGTTTCTCAAATTTGGCTTCCTATTCCAGCCCCAAATCAGCACCTCCTAAGAGAGCCCTTTCTGAAAGTTCTGACAGCCATTCAAGTGATTCAACGCAACGCAAGAGAAAACAATTAAAAGGCCGAGCTTCAATACACAGTTCTCCGGGACATATTTCCGAGTATAAAACTGCAACTGCTGAACTGGAAGCAGATAAAATAACAAAAACTGTGCTGAAAGAAACAAAAACTATATTTAGCACAGGTACAATTATTGATTTCCAACCTCATACATCGTCTTCTAAAGTTTGTACAACCGAATCGACGTTTAGTAAAGAAAGGACAGAACCGGTAAAAGTTACCGAAACTGAGTCAAAATTACAATCCGAAAAATCCCCCCTCAAAGTAACCTTTTCGGAACGAACAACTGTTATTGGTGAACTGACGTATTTGCCAACTATGGAAGTTACACAAGATCCAACTAAAGTATCAAGTGTGACATTACAGGCGGTTGATAAAGAACAAATGTTGGACACTACAGTTGGGATGACCCTTTACGATACTCTCGGTTTGGAAGAACATCCTCTGGAGCATCAACCGACTAGTGAGAATTCCAGTAGTACAGATACTTTTGATAATATTGAAGACCAAGAGGAAGAATCAGCAAACTCAGAACTAAATGATCGGTATCTTGATGAAAAAACATCAGAAAATGTGCAAATTGACGATGACGATAGTTGTTCATCTATTATTTTACTTTCATCACGTAGTAGCTCACGTACAGTTTCTAGAAACAATGGTTCCAAAAGTCCTGAACTTAAATCGAATGAAGTAATACAAAGACACATTTCGATAGACGATGAAGATGGCGACGATTATTATTTTGAGGAAAGCAGTGATGTTGATAATGCTGAGGAGGAGAATGAAAGCAATGAAGAAGATGAGGAAGACGAAAGTGTAGAAATTATAGAAAGTGATGGCTCAGGAGACCTAAGCAATTCGTTTTCAAATAAAATTCGTGATGGTATGTTGAAATTTTCTCATTTAAATGAATTTCAATATTTATATCTGTATTTTTCTCATTTCAGTTACTTCAACAAGTACGAGTTCTTCATTAGCGAGTGTTGTGATCAGTGAAAATTCATCACATTCTGATATAATATTGCAAGAGACTATAAAAGTTAAGAACTATGGAGAATCATCAAACTCATCAAATTCTGAGAGCTTAACTGCATCAGAAAACCCTAAAACTACTGGCTCTGACCAAAAAGAACATGTTGAAGGTGAGCAAAGCAAACTAATTTTGTCTTTTACTTGCAGAATATGTACATAGGTACATATGGCAAGTGAAAATATCTAACTCGAGATTTTTATCAAACTTGACATTACTGTCTATCTGACTTTTCAATTCTGTCTGTCTGACTTTTCAATTACTTCAATTACCTTGATCGGTTTTCTTTTAACTTGGCACCTAAGAAAGACTTTAATTTCCTCTAAAAATAATAATTTTTACAAAATTCTGTAAGTATTCTATTCCATTCTATTTCTACCGATTTACACCTTCTGTGGAACGACCACGTTTTCACTTCAAACTTCCCTAAAAACGCTGTAAAGTGTTAAGGCTTCCTTCGACCCATTTGAGTCTTTTGGACAGAATACAGAAAGACGATTTTGCGTCTCTCGAACACTATCGTCATGCTACTTGTAATCTCTTATTTTATTGCTACTTCTATAAATATGTAGTGTTATAATGAAATAGACATTTTCATTCCTCCCCTGAAATAATTAAACCGTAACCGTAATACTCGCGCTTTCTGGAATGCTCATCAGTTTACCCTTGAGCCAAATTTCGGACATTCTCACCAAGTACAAAGATTCTTTCTTTAACCGCACTACACGAATGTGGTATGCTTTACCTAAAGTTCAGTAAATGTCAGATCTTACATTATTGTCAGATCTGTCAATGCTATGAAATTAGCTGCCAATGAGCTAACAATAGCCAACTACCTAACAATGCTCAATTTTCTGATCACACGGCTGGCAAGTTTTTTCCCAAAGTCTTACAATCTTACTTTGAGATTGTTGGTCTTACAATGGCTTGACAATATTGTCGGGTTGAAAGTGGTCAGTTCACACGGTTGGTATATTTTTGTTTACGAAAAATTGATCGATCCGTTTAAACCACTAAGCTTTTTGCGTTTAACAACTGTCTAAAGTTAGACATACTTTGTAAAGGTTTATAAATACGACTGAAAATATTTAAAGATGTAAAAGCAACTGGAGTCATAAGAGAAAGTACGTACAGCTCAGTCGTGATTTTATTTTGATTGCCAAAAGTTCGTGAATTTTAAGTAATATGCCAGAAGTCACGTATTTTATCCTGAACCCTCCTCATTTCTAATATTAAAATAATAAAGAAGTACATGAAAAGTATTTACTGTATATATATATGTATGTGTATTATTTTTGTTTTTTTTTTCGCGTTTGCATGTTCAGGACAGCATTCCAATCCCAACGATAGCAAGGACACAAGTCAACCAGAATTAAAGCTCTCTGTGACTTCTGAAAGCATAAATGAAGAGAAAACGATTGATGTAACAATCGAAGAAGAAACTGATGCAAAAAAAAGTTCTTCTCATGTTGACAATGAGCGTCCAACTGAAGAACCCATGAGCATTAACATTAGTGATGTAACAAATGAAATAATAATTGACGATCAGCAAAATAAGTCAATCGAAACAGATAAAGAAATTGAAGTTCAATTTAAAGAACCTTCGGCTCAGAATGTAGAAAAACTAACAGAAAAGGAAACGGACCAGTGTGAAAATGTTGATTCAACACAACACGAAAAATCCACTGTCCAGAACGATGAGGAGAATATGGAAATTGAAGGTACTGTAGTTCTCATCGAAGAAACACAAATTGAACCACCAGGTCAAGAACAATTTATTCCACAAAAATCTGAAACTGAACAAATACAAGTTGAAAAGACGGATCAAGCGCAATCTATTGTGAAAAATTCTGAAATCGAAGAAAATATAGCTCCAACAAATGAAGAACTTAATAGCATTGGGGAGATAAGTGTAAGTGTGAAAGATGCAGTTAATACGCCAACAATTGATCAAGACGCTGATAAGAATATGGAAATTGGTGGACCACAACTTCAAGATAAGGGAAATGCGGAGGAGAATATTGAAAATAAAATAGATTCAATTCAAGAAAATGAATGCAAACAAGACGATCAAGGTAAAAATATTCAAAGCGAAGTTGTTGAAACTGCAATGTCCAGTGGGGGACTTGAAAAAATACAGGTAGCTGCAGTTGAATCAACTGTTAACGCCGAAATAGCAATAGCAAATAAAGATTCTGTAAATGAAGAAATCAGACAAAATGCAATGGAAGAAGAAGAAAATACACTGAGACTTCGATCAAAATCTTTTTCGAAAAATCTTCCTAGCGAAAAGATTGTTGTAGCATCTCCACGATCTCGAAGACAGTCAAGAGGTGGATCCATACCTCCTTTAATAAATACAACAGAAGTTGAATCAAATGTTAACACTGAAGCAGCCATTATTTCTAATGTAGATACTGTAGATGAAGAAAAAGAAAAGCTTTCGAGCACTGATGTAGAACTCACACCGAAACTTCGAAATAGAAGATCAACATCTTTTTCGAAAAATCTAACAAGCGAAACGGATGTTGCAGCATCTCCAAGTACTCGAAGACTCTCCCGAGGTGGGTCCATGCCTCCTTCCACTGGAAATCAAATCGTAACTAGAAGGAGATCTTTGCTTTTAGAAACATTAGATGAGAATTCGACTCCTGATTCTCCCTCAAGTCGAACTCGTTCGAAAATACGTTCGGATTCAATCGATGGTGTCGATGTTGAAAGTTCATCCGTTTCGAACGTAAAACGTTCCCGACTTTCATCTATTTCAAGTATAACTTCAATTGAGCAGCCACAAACTCCCAAAACTAGAAGGCGTAGTAGTATGTCTGTGGATAAAGAGCTTGTAAGCATACCAAAAGCAGTGGGAACTCCACGAGCAACCGGGGCCAAAGCTATGTCTACTACCGAAGTAATCAACACTCCTAATAAAATTCCAAGAAGGTTATCAATTTCTAAAAAAGAGTCACCTTCCGATGACACGAGTCCAACTACAAACAAGCCGAAAGTTCAAAAAAGAGAGGAAAAAGGTGCATCGAAAAGTCCCCAAGCCGAACCGGAAACTTCACAAAATGATGATTATACACTATCCCGACGTCTAACAAGGACACAATTAGCTGCTATGGAAAGAAATCTAGCTTTGTCGAAGCCACAGATAATGTCACCAGTCATCAAGAAGAGACGGGGCTCCAATAACACAGACATAGATTCGCCATCTGATGTAAAAATTAGTGATAATGAATCGACTTCATCTCGAAAAAGCCATATGTCAAATTCAACTACTAGTCGCAGAGTTACAAGAAGCTTGACTTTAAGGGTAGATTATATTTTTATTAATTTCTAGTTATGAAACAGAATATATCTTGTATCTAAATGTGTATTCTAGGAAAACATCCCCGACGATATGCTTAGTATTGCTAGTTCAACGGAAAGTAGCAAAAGAAAAAGGAAGAGGGTGAAAGACCAAATTTCCCCGATAGCCGCACTTAAAGTTATACCCGAAGAGGTTCCTTCAGGTAAGCTTGACATTTTTGATATAAAGATTATACTTGCGTAACATAATTTACTTTAGGTTCTGAAGGCAGCGTTAACAACAGCGAAACTGGCAAAAGACCAACTCGTCATAAGAAATAAGTGTGTTCATACAACTAATCATTATGTTACACTTAATTTTACTTAGAGAATAAAAGATTGTTGAAAAGCAAGCAAAAATTATTTATAAACTGTTCATCTCTTCGATCACATTCAATTACAATTTACTAAAAGACGCTCATTTCTCTTTTTTGCTTATCAACTTTTTAAGTGCATAATTTCATGGTTGCTTTATCTAGGTTAATTTTTGACAACAATTTTGGCAGAAACGAAAGGAAGTATGAATTGTTTAATGTGTCCATTGTTCTCCTACTCGATGATGTAATGGACTTTCCAGCCGAAATATAAAAAAACGTCAGGAGACCGAGGAAAAGTTAATGGTACACTTTTTTCACCATTTTGTATATGCAAATTTGTTATTTGTTTAAGCAACTTAAACAACCTTAGCGCATCCCCAGCTAAAGTTGGTAAGTAAGCATTTTTATTAATTCATATTTATATACATGCGTACATCTACCTACGCATATTTGTTTTATTAATCATATCGTGTTATCGCAAATATGTATTCAAAACATAATCATCATTACTCACAAGTAAACTGAACATAATATGAACACTTACCGAAAAAAATTTGTTTATATTTTGCAGTGTTGTGTCAATTTAACCGCGGATTCTGCTCTTGGAATTGTAAATGCCACGGCGCGCTGCGGCATAGCATTGAATTTAAGCTTGATAAGCAAGAAATGGCACGAATGACTTTTTTGCGAAATGTAATTTATTTTTTATTTGTGATTAACAGTTCTATAAACTTTCGTAGTTTAAGGTCTAAACGATCGGTGCTCTAATTAAAATGTTCAATGGTTGTTGTTTTGTTCTTTCCTTTGTTGTTTTCATTATAATATTGGGTTTAAATTTAAGGTGAGTGCAATATGACAATAATAATAAGACTTAATTTATTGTATGTAGAATACATTAAATACTTCTTGTCTTTTTGTATAGCTCATCCGTAGATCTGGAGGCAAATGAAATAAACATCTTATCGTCGGAAAATCAAAATAGAATAAAAAGCAAGCACCAGGAAATGTGGAGTATCGTTGCAAGTATGGTTGAAAGAAAAGAATTTCTAGAAAAGATTTCACAACTACACAATTTAGAAACAAGCTTTCCTTCTGAAAATAATTCAACTAAGTTTTCCAACTGGGGGCTGTATTATCTTAGCAATAATTGGGACAAATCAGAGGAAAAGAAATTAAGCTATG
Source organism: Leucozona laternaria (assembly GCA_932273885.2). Lineage (NCBI taxonomy): Eukaryota > Metazoa > Arthropoda > Insecta > Diptera > Syrphidae > Leucozona > Leucozona laternaria. The sequence goes on along the minus strand of OW026367.1, from coordinate 63,965,049 downwards.
TTCAACAAAACTATAAATTCAATATTGAAATCAGTATATTGCTGCTTACAGAATTGAAAAGACTTACGAAACTGGAAAGGGAATGTCAGAATCTATATTGAAATATGTTCAAGTTATTTATCGGAACAAAAAATAAAATAATATTGAATATTTTAAGGTAAATTAGTTATTTGAGCATTTAATCAATTTGCTGACTCAAACTGTTTTTTTTTTTTGTCTAATCTAACTTCAATCCTTGTTAGACAATAATAATTACATTTTTGGAACTTTGAATTTATGGCCAACTAAATAGAATTGGTTAGTACGTTGGACTATCATGCCGGGGGTCTTTTGCATCTTGCTAGGAAGTGACTATTTCTCGAAGATTAATTACCTCTTATCATAATAAAGTGCCTCTCATTTTAGCCTTTCGGATTCGGCAGACAATTGTAGGTACCTTCCATTGCTGCTGACCAACAACATGCACACAGAAATGGTTGAGAGTGTAACTAACTAAATCCTGGTTCTCCATGAGCTCTCGCGCAAATAATTCTTGTGCTGGTGTTCAATTCGAAGGTTTAAGCAAATTTAACATAAGTATGTGCAGTTTACCTAGTTCATATTTGCTGCAGCGGGTTGTTCCCATTCTCAAGTCGAATTTTTGACATTTTAAAGATATAAGCTTCGATTTTTTCCAAGGTCCCCAAGATTAGTTATGAGAAATAAATTTCTCACGTTCTATAAATTTCATGTGAATGTTGTTTAGACGAGCCCCAAATGGTAATTCCAAAAAGTCAATTTCGGCAAAATTTTTTAACGAGTAGTCATAAAAGGTGCCTTTACAATCGTAAAAAAACCGAACTCGGCACCAGCCTAAATAAATAGATCAATTTTCTTGAAATTTGTAATCAGGTATTTTTTGGACATTGTATTCAAATGTTTTTTGTTCACATTTATTTCATAAACATTTTTTAGCCTAATAAAGAAAATCTCATTTTTCTCAGTAACGGTTCCACACATAATAAAAAAAAAATCTTTAAATACTATAGGTATATAGGCTGTAGATAGATAGGGGTAGAAATCCTAAATATCAAAGTCATTCGAATTTCTTTCGGTTTAAAAACGATGGAGATGCATCTTTACATTCGAGGTTTCCTTGTTGAAAAAAAGTATTTAAGGTATTGATACTTATATTTTTTTAATAGAAAAAACATAATCCACTTTTTAAGAATAAAGGGGCATTTCAATTTATTTCTATCAAACGATATGTTACAAAATATATAGCAGACGTACAAAGCCATTGTATAATTGAGTTTGTCATACCTTACTTTCTTGAATTTATCGGTAAACATTTTTAATTTAAAAAGTTAAAGCTTACATATTTAATACGTCAGTAGTATCAGTTAAATGTCTTAGAAATTAAAAACCTTATTTTTACTTATCTATTTACATAACCTACAATAAAAGAAAAACCTAAATTAAGGCAAGTTTCAATTACAAAAAGGAAAATAATTATGTAACTTTTGAAGAATACCCTTATGCATAAAACTATATTGACAACACATCAGGTACATAGTATAAGAGTTGAGAAATATAAGAATAGATTTACAACGATCTTAAGGCAAGATAAATATTATGTAAATAAAATAATAAAAAAGTCAAATATTTTTTACACTAAAGTTGAGAGTTCGTGTTGTGATGTACTGGTTACATTGCTCATGTCTAAAGTCTGCGGTAAGCCTGGACTGACAGATCCACTAGCCTCGCGGCCACCTATAGGAACACATCCATTCGAGAGAACTTTTGGGGTAGGCGGTGTGGCCGTTGACGGACGCATGGAAAATCCTGCAGCACAAGAATGGTTAAAACTGCCATGCGAATGATTTGGTGATAGTGGTGTTACAGATGTAGGATGAACTTGTGCATTGGAATGACTTGTGGAATTGAGATTTAAATGATTTGAGTTGGAATGATTTAAAAATTGCACTGGGGGTGTGATCGCGCTAAGCGCTGACATGTTCATGGAATGATTTCGAACACATATCGTTTTCTCCTTCTGCCAGACGAAGACATTGTGCACCATTGCTCCTCCACAGAAAACAATACCGATTCCGATTAGAATACTTGTAATTATAGCTGGTGTTGAGTGAAACTGCGTGAATGTGTAGAGAATTATTCCTGCAAAAATAAACGGTTTATTCTTTATTCAATTTAAATTCTAAAGAAATAGTAAAAAAATGAAGTTTATGTACCTTATAAACATTAATGTATGTATGTATGTATCTATATTAATACAAATGTGTGATTGATTACTATTTTGTTTTTTGTATTAGACTCTTGAACTAGGGCTATGGTGTCGAGGAATTTTTAATTCAAAGACAAACATAAGATGATACCGTTGGATAGTAAAAATTTTTGAGTCTGTAACTTAACTACATTGCAAAGAAGAGCGAGGGAAAAGATTAAAATTTGTATTTTCTAAGACCCATGAAAATCGCACTGGTCGTGCGATTTAGCGGGTTAGCTGAATAAAAAGCTTGTGCACCTTTTTTCTTTAATTTAAATAAACTGAAAGCTGAACACGTACAATGTTGTAATTTACCTCAGTTCTCAATTTAATTTATGCATTTTTAAGTGTCTGCTCGATTTCCTAATCTTTTTTCAAACAGTGGGTACATACGAGTAATTATTAAAAAATAAAACAAAAACACACTCACCTGTTAGAAAAATAGGTATTGATATGAAAAACCCACCAACAGCACAAACTCTGCTAACACTGGACTTTTGCAAATATTTGTTGCTTCTGTAACAAAATCTAAAAGATTTACAAAAAAATTATTATAATAGGTATGTCCTTAGAATTATTTATATTGAAACAAACTATTTACCTTCCATTTGCAGTAGAACCTCTTATCAACTTTACAGCAAAAAGAAATTGAATGGCACATACGAGTAAGCAGCATAAATTTAGAGACAATGACAATGCACACAAAGCTAGAGTAACATCATACACTATAATATAGTCCTCGGAAGTAGATGGGCCTGCTGGTTGTGGTGGGAGCTCCCTTCCCCCGGGTGAAATTTTCAATAAGAATATGAGTGACAATAGGGCTAATAATAACGACACTAAAAATTCATAATCAAACAAATTAGAACTTATTCAAACATTCAAATTCACATCATCTTACCTAAACAAAGAAGACCTAAACTAGTAAGGGCTTCACGTACTCCTGGACCCTGTTTAGGATGATATCCTAAAGTGAAGTTATTGCAATTGCTGTAGGGATTGTTGCAACCGTTGGTTGCAAGTAAGTTGAGATTATTGCTAATACTTGTTGGTGTAGTTGGGGCTATATTCAGTAAATTTGTCAATCTTGGACCTCCATTTGCAATGTTTTTCGGTGGTATGGTCGATGTAGATAAAGTCGATATGTTTAAAGGCTGCGGAGGCCTTGGATGGAGGCCTCTGGTATGTGGACGAGGTTGCCCTGGTGGTTGTATAGGAGGCATATGTTTCAACATTTGTTTGTTTATTTATTTTCTTTTCTGGATTTGCTTCTTTCTCTTAATATTAATTTTAAGGTCATTCTTATTGATGAACGTAGATTTCTTGCCAGGGTAAGATTCATGTTTCATGTTTTCTATTTATTTTACAGCATTACATCTAGAAAAAAGGATTTAAATAAATATTTCGTTTTAATTTCAAATAGGCTTAATTCGATTCTAATTCATTTTTATTGTCTACTGTAGAGCTATCACGCGGACTTCGTACAGCGCAGCGCCCGCCTTTTTGTACTTGTTGTATAGGGAAATTATTGGTTTCGAGTAAAACTTACATTACATTACAATGATGGAGAAGTCCAATAGAGTGGTTTTAGTTATACCGTCTGTGAGTCCAACGCCGGTTACATCGAGCATCGTTTACAATAATTCCTAACAATAAGAGTGAACTTGAAACCGAAATCTGTTTTTTCTTCTAGGTAAATAATGTATACCACAACACTTCGAGGTTTGCTGTCATAGTAACTGGTAACCAAATAATATTACTCTGCTCGAAGAAACGAGAGAAACGAGTTAAAACTGTTAAGACTTCCTTGTTTGAAAATTTACATACTTATGTGCATACTAGCTGACCCGCCCGGCTTTGCACGGGTAGACAAATCTAAGCTTGGCATACAAATTACAAATGAAAATGTAGATAAATATTTAAGCAACTTTTGGTAATTAAATACTATATACCACTTAACGTTATGAATGGTGAAATTCGTAAAAATATGATCAACTGAGTACAACCCTTAATTCTTTTCTAACGAAGAAAGAATTTTTGTAATCAAAAACCACTTTTTTGTGTTAATCCCATTTCACTCTATAAATATCAATTTTTTAAAAATAACCTCTTCAATACAAACAGATTTTTTGATATCGGATACAATTTTTCGTTTGTACCCCCTTTCACCCTATAAATACCAAATTTTTGAGAAAAATATTCCTAAGGCCATCAACTCAAAATAATAACCTTTCAGAGACAAAAAGACTTTCTTTAATCGGAGAATTTTTTTATTTTTTCCCCATTTCATCCTTCAAATTGCAATTTAAAAATAAAATAATACGTGAAGCCATTTTCTAACAATAACCTTTCAAACGCAGGTATAGTTTTTTTTTTAATCGATTACGTCTTTTCCATTTTACCCTAAATAGTGATTTTTTTTATTTTAATAGTTATTCTGGTATTCGGGGCGGAGTAGGATGCCAGACGTCCCGCCAGGCGCGGGACTGTCCCGCAAAACGACAATTGTCCCGCAAGTGTGCCGTCAATATATTTTGTCCCGCAAAGTAATTTAGTCCCACCTTTATTGTTTTCCCAACACAGACAATTTTTTTTTTAAAAAATAAACTTTCATACTTAAAAAAGAATTTCTTAAATCGGACTTTTTTTTATTTTTACCCCATTTCACACTAAAAATTGAAAATTTAAAAAAAAATACAATTGAAGCCATTTCCTAAGAATATCCTTTGAAACGCAAGTTGTTTTTTTCATTGTATCCCATTTCACCCTACAAAGTGAATTTTTCAAATATGTTTATAGTTATTTTATTATTCGGAGCGGAGACGAAACCAACAAATCAAAGATCATTAAAATCGGTCCAGCGGTTCTTCAGTTATAAGTGTTGTAACTAAAACGACTTTCTTTTATATATGTACATATATAAAGGGTTTTCCAATAAGAGGTGTTATTTTGAATAGCCCGCTATTTCGGTAGCTGTCACTTTTGAAGCTGTCATTTTTTGACATTTGACAAGTAGAAACTACGCCATTAGTAAAAATGGAACGATACACGCTTCGACAACGCATTGAAATTATTAAAATTCACTATAAAAATGGTGAAAATTTGGCAAAGACGGTTCGTAAAACTAAAACATTTTTGGGTCGTCGTGAAGCACCTTGTCGGACCGCAATACAGAAATTGGTGGACAAATTCGAGCTGTTGGGACAAGTTAGTGATGTGAAGAATAAAACCCGTGCACGTCGCTCAAGAACAACTGAGAATATTGCTGTTGCTGTTGTAGCCCAAAGTGTTGAAGAAAACCCAGGTTTGTCCATTCCTCGTCGTTCTTTGGAATTAGGCATTTCACAAACGTCATTACACCGTATTTTGCATAAAGACTTGGGTCTTAAGGCTTATAAAGTTCAGTTAACACAAGAACTCAAGCCGGCTGATCATCAACAACGTCGTGTCTTTGCTGATTGGGCCCTTGAAATGCATGAAAATGATCCGGAATTTCATCGAAAAATCATCTTGACTGATGAGGCCCATTTCCACCTCGGAGGCTACGTCAACAAGCAAAACTGTCGCATCTGGGGCTCGGAAAACCCAAGAGTTATTGTTGAAAAGCCTCTCCATCCTCAACGCGTGACTGTTTGGTGCGGTTTATGGTCCGGCGGGGTCATTGGACCTTACTTTTTCGAAAATGAGGCTGGAGCAACAGTTACGGTCAATGGATTGCGCTATCGAGAGATGATTAATGATTTTTTATGGCCGGAATTGGATGGTATTGATCTGGACAACGTTTACTTTCAACAAGACGGCGCTACGTGCCACACAAGCAATGAAACCATCGATCTTTTACGGGAAAAGTTTCGGGACCGTGTTATCTCTCGAAGAGGTGATCACAATTGGCCACCGAGATCTTGTGATTTAACACCTTGCGACTTCTTCCTTTGGGGCCACGTGAAAGATAAGGTAAACGCCAACAGCCCAGCGTCGATTCAAGACCTCAAAGATGGAATTCGTGAGGCTATCGAGGAAATAGGGCAGCCACTTTGCGATTTGGTTATGGAAAATTTCATGAAAAGGATATGGTCCTGTAAGCGTGGTCGTGGCGGCCATTTGGCTGATGTTGTGTTCCATTATTAATGGCATACCTTCCTCTTTATAATGAAATAAACATCCGATCATTTATCTCAAAAAATGGCATTTTTCTAATACATTTTGAAACGAAGTAAAGTTCCTACTGAAAATTATAAGAACTACATTTTCAAAAAATTAACCTCAAAATCGGGACTTTTTTTCATAATGAAAAATTCCCCCATTTTCAAATTGAAAAAATCACCCAAAAATAATGGAAAAAAAAACCAAAAATAAGATTTTTCAAATTAAAAAGAACTATTCTGCAATAGTGAATTAATAATCGTTTAGAAAAATAGAATTCCATTTTTTAATTTTGAAAAATCTGATTAAATAATCGTACAAAAACATCGCATGATTTTTGTGTACATTCTTTAATGAGATTTTTCAAAATTAAAAAAAGACCATTGAAATTTTTTTTTAATTTTTTTTTTCAAAATTTTGAGTTTGAAAATTAATTTTTCAAAAACAATTCCCTAAAACAATTTTATTTAAAGACACAATAAAAGAAGAGACGGGCTTACAAAAAGGAATATCATGGCATTGTAATTTTAAGTGTAATCGTTGTTTTTTAATAATTTTTTTTCAGTTTTAAATCATTTTTTTTTTTAGAGAAGTGACCCTTTTGACTAAACGGGGGGAATCTATACGATTTTTTTCTTGTCTCAACCCAACCTACACGCTCTAGGTTTTTGTCACACCTTATGCAAATCGCCCTGTATATTGACGAGCTATTCTAATGATAATGATAACAAAGAAATATGTACACAAAAGATATTTATTATTTTATATTTATTATTAAATGTTAAACTTTAATTATAATTTTCTTATTAAAACATTAAATTATCAAGACACACTGTGCTGCAAAATGACTCAATTATAGGGTGAAGTATGATTTTCTTCGAAAACGGAATTAACAGAGAAAGAAATTAAAGCAAATCTTTAACAACAGTTAAAATTTTGAGAATTTGGTAAAAACAAGTATGTAGCTATTTAATTGTTCACAGGATGTTCCAAAATAAAATTGTTTACAACAGTGGATGAATAAAGTTAATGAACCAAATTTGATGTTGTTAGCAAGTTTTAAAACAGTAAATGACCAATTTTAAACAGTGTAAGAAAAAAGTAAACTAATCAAAAATGTAATTCATAATTTTTTTGTTTTATAAAATAAAATTTTAAATCAATTACCTATAGATTTTAACTTTCGGAAAAAAAAATCTTTAACGTCATCATCGTTTTCAGCATTTAAAAGATTAAGGGCCAGTTTCACAGTCGACACTTACCGAAATAAGTGGCACTTAAGTTTCTCGTATTAGGAATTTAAGCTAAATTTCATAGCTAGCATAGGTGGAACTTAAGTCACCAACATCGGAGACTTAAGTGCCACTTATTCAGGTAACAGTGAACGGTGATATTGGGAATTAATCTTTCAAGTTCCCCACTTAAGTGTTACTTTTCTGACTGAAACTAGCCCTTATGTTCGGTTACAAAAATATTTAACAGGCTTTTAAATTTTTAAATGACTTATTTTGTATGGAACAAACGTCATTTTAAGATTTAAAAGGCTGCTAAATAGTTAAAAGGGCTTTATGAAATCGGCCATTACTATAGTTCTGGGCAATAACTCTTTTTGAGATCGCACCTGCCTTAAAGATAAAATAAGTGGATGATATAGCCAGCATCACAGATTAGGCATATGAAGATGATTATGTTTCATACGTTTCACCCTCCAAAACCCATTTGTTTACATTGTTGTATTTGTAATTTCTTCCCGCGTCAATGAATAGATGTGAATTACAACAACAATTTAACCGGTATCTGAAGATCCCTAATGCCTAAGTGTGAGGTTTTTATACACACATTCTCATTTTATATCTGAAATCTGACAGCTGGAGCTTGTAGGCAAATAAAATGGCTGCCGGGGATTCGCATCTTCATGTGGGTAATCTGTGGCCAGCATACTGAATGTTCCGTTCAAAAATACTTAATTTTTAAAGAAAACCTTGTTTTTGATCTATGACAGTCACTCGCCATTTTGTTTTAAATTTATAATATAATTTTTTGAGTTAAGTAGTTTAAACTTCAAAGTTGTACAACGGTTTTTTAATGTGCCACCCAATGGGGTGGCGATAAGAACTATTTATTTCTGCTACCTATTTTATTGGTCCATAAATTAATAATCCATAGTTAAATGTTTCTTTCAATTTTTTTATGGAGCAGGCAAAAAGAAATTGATGTCTTTCTTTTGGTAGGTTACAAAAAATTAAAAAGGATTTAGAATTATTATTTTCTTTCTTGTCAACGTTCATTCGTTGAAATGGCCTTTTAAATAAATGGCCTTTTAAATAAAAAGGGGCGTGGAATAGGGGGCGGATTTTTTACGATCAAAATAATAGCAAAACGCATTCTAATCGAAATAAGAAGAAAACTTCACGTTCTCAGCTGTTTTGAGAAAGCGAATAGTTCAAAAATTCCAAAAGTAAATTTTCTTTTAAATGTTAGCACCGGGAACCTATTTTTTTTTAAAATAAATTACATTATCTTAAAACATTGCAAAAATTTGCAGTTGCAATTTTGCATATGGATAAACAAATACATAGTTAGTTAATTTTTCAGCGGGATCTAGCGAGATTTTTTTGTAGCTCAATTCAAACCTCAAAAACTCATAAAAAAATTGTTTTTTTGTTTTATTTATTAAAAATGTTGAAAACAAACTAATTATTTTTTTATTTAAAATTTAAATTTACTAACAAATAAAAAAAAAAACACGTAGCATTGAAGAAAAGTAAGATTTTTCAAGGAATGTGCCACAATTGCAAAAAAGAAAATAAATAAATTGGTTTTTTGTTATAATTTTTAATCTCGAACAAAATTGCCCAACTTTGAAAAGCTATATAAACCAAACAATCTACCAAACTGTTTTTGAAGCTTTGTTTATATTCCTATTAGAAATTTAAAACATAATAAAAATAAAACATCGGATTTTATATTTTTGCCACGACTTTTGGCTTTTTGGACCACAGTGCGACGCACGTACGGCATGCTTATTTATGATTTGTTAAGATACCTATAGCAATAAGAAATTATGTTAAATTAAGTCATTATCTAATCTAAAAAATAATCTAATTAGAAATTGATCATATTTGTATATATGTATGTATCACACATAGGGATATAAATTGTGTTCTACATTAAATGACGCCTTTGGTCAAAAATATAACCATTTTCTAGTGTACAAGACCTTTAAATATATGTAGGTAGGTATAGAAGGTATTAAATTCAAATAGAATAACCACATATCATTTCATTTTCATATAAACAAGCTTCTTTTCTTTCTATTTCATGGTTCTTCCAAAAAAAACAAACTCAAACGGTTTCATTTGAATTTCATAACTTCTATGGGTTTGTATTTTTTAGTTTAAAATTTGCATACTGACACTGCGCCAAACTGGAAGTTCCTCCGAACAAGATTTCAACATAATATTCATCCTACGAAACGCGGGAATATAGCATAACCTGTTTCTTGTGTTGTTTGTCGTTTGATTCACTCTCATTTCCTTAATTTCCGTTACATTCTTGTGTGCGGGGTTGACCCCTCTGAATTCTTTATTCTAATTGCATTCGTTCACACAGCACCTGTCTTGTATTTTCAATAGCGCGAGCCGTTTCCTTCACACACCTGCTTCGGAAATACAAGAAGTGCCACTTATGCTACCAACTACCTAACTGCCCTTTTTTCAGAGGAAGGTACATTTTTTTATTAGACATTCTTTATCAAAAAAGAATCTTCAAAATATGTACCTGCATATAAGTGCATAAAGTGGAAAGGTTTAGCTATGGTGGGTTAATAATATCGGCATTCAACATTTGAGCTGATCAGAAATCAGGATGAATTTTTAAATACGAACTAAAAATCGACTCAAGAGTCTCCCTCAACCAATAGCCAATCGTTAAGCTTGAACATTTTTTCAAGAACTGGTTATGCTTTAAAGTCCAAAGCATCTCGATTGATGAGCATTCCTTAACTTTTGGGAACCAATACACCGAATATAGCATACCACTATCGACTGTTGTATAATAGAATCGTATGGTTGCTGTATTTCACTTACCGTGCAAGAGATCCATAACTTTTAAACTTCTCGCTAATTAGACTTCGAATTTCTCCACAGATGAATTCTCGAAGCACTTTAAGTTAATCACTCATTTATTATCTTCTTAGCAGATCCCCTCGCAGTAGGTACTCCCCGGGAATTATTTGCACACTTCAAACTCAGCTTATTGATTTTAATCCAGAAAATTAATGATTCTTGAAAGACTGAAGTACATACAATTATGTACATAATACTTTGGAGGGGCACTGAATTTATTCGCTTGGTCTTTCGTTTTCAACTATTTCTGCCAATTTTTCACTTATTTCACAGATTTGAAGTATCGATCAGTAGATCTAAATACACAGTTTTAAGTTTACAGAACAATAATTAGCAATAATCATGGTAGTAACTTGTTTGTTCATTCATTAGAATGTTCTTCGTGTAAAGATGGAGATGTATCTTACATTTAGATAATTTTTTTTTGTATTATTTATGTTTCTATTCGTTCGAAGAAACAGACGTGGTGCCGACAAAAATTACCACCGCGAAACCAAAGACATCACGAAAGACTAAACTGGGAATGGAATTGGAATCCACTTAGTTGGCTCAAGATAGAAAAAAGAACGGGCGGCGAAAGCCGCAAACAAGAAAATCCTGTATTAATGCAATGTGGAATGCGGCTTCACTTGGCAACTTTACTTTTCACAATTTTGAACTTAAAATTCGTTAAATATTTAAATTCTAACAAAATATATAAATATATCTACTTATCTACTTATTAATATAAAAACAATAATACTTTATAAATGATAAATTATAAAAAAAAATAAATATTTAATAATAAATTAAAAGATGAATTTTTAATTTAAATTATAAATAGTACTAAACTATGTTTACACAGGGTGTCCGCAGGGAGGGTATACTACTTTGTTTGTTTATAATTTTTGATTAAATGAAAGAGAATGGATCGTGTATTGATAAATGTTTAATTTAATGTCGCAATTATGTATGGCGACCGTGGAGGCCAATCAACATCACGATTTCTTGAAATAACTTGTTGTGGAAAGAGGTCTCGCAGTAATTCCGTTGTGAGACTAATGTTTACCAAAATGGCGGCAAAACAAAAGTAGTATACCTTCCCGGCAGACACCCTGTATTTTAAATTATAATTTTTGTGGATTTAAAATTATAAATAATAAATTATATTTCTCCTGTTGATAAATTAAAAATATGCACGAACTTGCTCTTATGTGCGATCGAAATGTGGTTTTAAAGTCTGAATTAAATTGTTTATATGGGAGCTAGTATTGTATCCATTTAGCAAAAAAAAACATAGTTTAGTTGAAGGTAGTATTATGTGAATATACAAAATGAACAATATAGCATCGTGTTGCACATAATGCATATTCATGCATGGAAATTTACTCAAACTGAAAAATTGGGAATATTTACATAATATTGTTTAAAATACTTTTGCAATTGATTTCTTTAAAAATCTTAATTTGTGGAAAACTAATTTTAAAAAATGTTGGAGTTAAAAAATAATACGCTTATTAATGTAGAGGTAAAAATTGAATTTCACAGACAAATCTTCCACCCGTTTTCGAAAAATCAAATTTTCAAAAAAAAATTATTTTTTGGAAAATTTGTATTTGCAATTTTATTTAAACTAATTTCAAGCTTCTGTTTAAAAAAAAATAGTTTTAATCGGTTAATCAGATAATGGGATAGTCGAAAATAAAAATAATGGTAAAATTTAATAAATTTAAATGGTAGATCGTACTAATTTTGGCATACAGAACATTTTTTATCAAAATCGTAGCCGTCGTTTTTCAGCAACATGAAAGGTTTCATAGGGTAAATTATGCCTTTAATGAACCTACTATAACTCGCAATGTTAGAGTGATTAATAATAAGTACCTGGGAGACCGAGCTTTGCTGGGGATCTTAGGAATTTGACATTCAAATGATATAACCTACGTGGCTGATTACATGGGTCGTTTTACTGAAGAGTGCATCGCGTGAGAGAGGTAGATTTTATGTGCGTATAAAAGAGAAGGTGGAATCTACCTTCTCTTTTTTACGCACATAAAATCTACATGTCTCATGCAATGCGCTCTTCAGTAAAACGACCCATGTAATCAGGCACTATCGTAGAAAAATGTACGCGCAAAATTTAAATAAAAAAATAAACAATCAGTTCTGCAATGAAAATATGTCTTTTTATTTTTCAGTCCGCCGCACTGGAAAAGTTGATCCATTAAATTTTTGTTTGTATCTCACTCTTCAATTTAGTACTAATTTCTGATATTTCTATGTCGCAGTTCTTAGTTTTTTGTGTCGGTGTGGCTAATGTGTGTTACTTGTGGTATGGAAGGGATGTTTTGTTTTAATACACCGGTGAATACGCTGGTGTGGTGTGCATGGGGCACTTAACTACTTAGTTATGGACTGAAGCATTTTTGGTTAGAAAAGTTTAAAAAATATACGGAAATACGCACGATGAAACTGTAGCAAAAAAGCTTTACATTTTAATGTTGTAAGTGCTACCTTCAATACAGTGGACATTTAAATCTGTAGGGTTTCTGATTTTTATCTTTTGCTGAGGGGATAAATTAAAATTTTGGGGGATGAAGGTTTAAAATTATCAAAATTACCTTTTGATCGATAGTCAATCATCATTAAGTAGAATTCCGTTATTTTTTATAAAACTTCTTTTCTAATCATGAAGGTTAAAATCTTTAAACAAAGTTCAAGTGTATCAAATTATAAACAAATTATTAGGTAAAGACGAAATCATGATGATCAATTTTGCAGCTTTTAATGTACGGCTATATCAAAAAACGCTCTATCCCAAGTAGTTCCCTTATAGTAAAAGAACAGAACTTTGGGAATGGATGAATAGCAAACATATGTGTATGAGCGTAAATCTTTATAAAACCCAGTTATATAATTTTTCGAAAATCTGAAATTTCTTATCAACTTTTGCATTTTTAGAAAAGAAAATCAAATCATTATTGTCTTTAGTCCTTACATAACAATTTTTATATGAAGCCTGAAATTTCATCATAATCCTGAAGATACCTAGAAAAAAAAAATATTACCAAACATGGGCGGATTTTACTAAAACTCTGAAAAATTCATCCAAATCGGTAGGTTAAGCCGTTTCCCAAAAACCAAAAAAATTAAAACTGATCATTGCAGGGGCAGGATTCAGGAATCATTTTATTTATGTCCGAGAAATAGAGCCGTTAACGAGAAACCAAGAAATAAGACAATTGGGCGTTGTAGTGGCCGATTTTAACTAAATTTTGTTTTTAAACTTTTTTATCTTTCATTAGTTAAATCAGTTCATTACCGTTAAAGATATACCACCAAGAAAAACGAGGAAAGTGGCAGTGGTTGGATTTTACTTAAACTAATTTTATAATCATTTCTCGCCCACGGAAACAAAGTCTTAAAATTTCAAACAAATCGTTGGAGCTGTTTCAGAGAAACCAACAAATCATAAAAGTGGGCGTGGCAGTGGGCGGATTTTTACTAAGTCTTACATTTTAATTTAGTTCTCGTTTATAAAAAGAAACTAGGAAAATTTCATTAAAATCGTTATTCTGTTTCCAAAAAAAACTAAGCAATAAGAAAAGTGGGAGTGGCAGTGGGCGGATCTAGATTATGATATTTTTAATTTTATTTCCTTGCTCATAAAAACAAATTCTGAAAATTTCATCCAAATCGTTAGAGCCGTTTTCGAGAAACCAAGATATGATAAAAGTGGGCGTGGCAATTGGCGGATTGTACTTAAACTATTTTATTTTTTTAATTTTTCTCTTGCACAAAAGAACAAACTCTGAGAATTTCATCCAAACCATTTGAGTGATCTCCAAGAAATAGGGGAATTTCTGAGAAAATATGAAATAAAAAAGTGGGCGTGGCAGTGGGCGTATTTGGATTAGGAGCGAACTGCGAAAATTTCATCAAAATCATTAGAGCCGTTTTCCAGAAACCAATTATATATATACATATATATACAAGAATAACTCGTTTAGAGTAATAAGATTCATCAAATAACATTGATTTTAGTTTTTATTTGAATAGAAACTCTTTTAAAAATATGATAAGTTTATAAGTGTTGGGAAGTCTTAACAAAACAACGTGTACTGCCGCTTTATTTGTTGATATTTCAAAGACCTTCGATATGGTTGATCGCGAAATAATGATTAGTATAATTGAAAATGCAGGGTTCCGAGTTTTTCTATGTGAATGGTTCGGATCTTATTTGGAAAATAGAAAACAAATAGTAAAATTTGATAATATTATGACAGTGACATGAAGTCAATGGTTTTGGGGGTTCCACAGGGGTCAGTGTTAGGACCAATTCTTTTTCTGATTTATATTAATTCATTATTTAGGCTGCCTTTTGCAGATGATGTGGGTTTTAGTTTAAGTGCGAATAGTCGTTTTAACCTTACATGTGATTTAAATTGGGATCTAAGCTTTACTAAAGATAAATTAATAAATAGTTCAAAAACCAAAGTAATGTTCTTTAATCTATCCGATATTAGGAATTTTGAAGTAGATCTTTTTGTTCATGCTACAGATTGCCAACAATTTTAACTTTTGAAATGTTTTTGTAACTTTAATTTTTCCCCTTGTACTTTTTCTAGTTCTACCAGTTGTATTGATGGATGCATTCGGTTAGAAAATGTAAGTCAATTGAAATATTTAGGGCATATTATTGACTCTAGAATGAGCTTTTATTACCACACAAAAAAATCTGAGACAATACTATCGTATAAGGCACTTTAAGATATTTGTATTACCTTAGGAATATCTGCTCCTTTCAACTTCTTATGAAAATCTGTTATGGCATTTTTCATTCTAAACTACAATATGGAATTTCATGATGGGGAGGAACTTAACACAACAAGATCAAACCCCTTTTGGTAATGCAAAAGTTTGTTCTGAGGCACGCCCACTCTTATTGGATAAAAAATGTTATAACTGTTATAAATTGTCATGTCTCTAGTCTCGTCCATTTTGTTTAGTAAAAAACCTTTCGTTCTAGAAACTTTTCAGTGACGTTGGGTTATTGTTGCATCATTTTTTTCACAAGGGATTACAACAACACAAACCTATCCGGATAGCTTTAGATAGTTTCTCGAACACGGCCAAAGAGAGCGTTCAACACAGCCCACGTAACAGAAATGAAATGGCCATTTTTTGGGTTCGGGAACCGTGGCCCCGACTTTTTTTTTTTTAAACTACCCTTTTTATAAATTCAAGTGATTGTCTTTCGAAAAGTACTAACAATTATATTTTATTTCAAAAAGAATTCAATCTCAAAAAGTTTCTCAGCTAAAATTATAATATCTGCGGAAAAGGCTTTCCAAACCACACTCATAATCAATAAAAATGAAGAATTTTAGCATGTAAAAAAAAAAAAAAAGTTTAAATGAGCTCATGTGGAAACTTAACAAGTTTGTTGTAAACATTTTAACTTTGCCCCATAGCAGTGCCGCTGCCGAGTTTTTTTTTTAAATCAAACTAATTAAAAATAAGTTACAATTTCAAGACTTGCAATTTGATGAAGTCAGTTCTTCATTTTATTGCATCCACACAAGTCTTGTTCAATTGTATTGGAAGACAATATTAAAAAAAAATGAAATTAGTGCTGGTTCCTCTGTGTAAGACTTTATTTATTTTTAATATTTATTTATTTTGTGTTAACGGCCGTTTTTATTCTCTCCATCGTGGCATTTTTTGTCATATAGGCTCCTTTTTTATCCAGGACTTGGGACACATATTGAATTTTTTCAGCGGCAACACTGGTTGGAAGTAGTAGTTTCGCAAAAAAAAACAATTGGTATTTAATGAGATACTTTTAGGACTTACCACGATTTTAAATTTGCTTTATCATACAGCCCTATTACGACTGTCAATTATCAATTGATAGTTGTTAAATATTGAAAATCGATATTTGACTACCCAATTGATAAAGGTTTTGATCATTTAGAATGGTGCAGGCATTCGTGAATTGCAAGAAAATTAATAATTATCACCAAACAGTTGTTCAGTTTTTTAATAAATTTAGTTTTAATGTACGAAATTACAATTTTTATCAACTATCAATTGATAATTGACAATCGTAATGGGGCTGATAGAGATCGAGATCAGGGGCAGTCGATTTCTATGATCAAGAATATTTTAAATCGTGGTAAGTCCGAAAAGTATCTCATTATCATCAATATGTACAAAATATACATAACGTATATGTACATATCTTCATACCAAGAGGAGTTAGAGAAAAAAGTTTAATATGCAAGACTCTTAAAATTTCATTACCTTACAGAAATAAAAATTCAAAACTCTACAACAAGAATTAACAAAATCAGAAAATATGTACATATGTAGACGTAAGAGCACAATATCCCCATGTATCTCACATAAATTATTAGTTTTTAAAAAAATCCAACTTAACTGCTCTATCAATAAAAATGAAGGTTTTATAATACAAATTCTATATACTCAATATGTTTTTGATTTAAGTAAAAAGGGTTATTATTTTAATTTTATAAAAATTTTCAGGCTTATTGTGAGTTTCACCCGAATTTTGACATTTCACTTTTCGCCTATTGTAAGTTTCCTCCGAAATTTCATGATAAAAAAATTCCCCTTATTGTTAACATTCATTTCGAGCGGAATGTAATGTCATTTCAGTTCTTTTTTGTAGGCGAACAAAATTTCGTTCGGGCGAAACTCACAATAGGTTTTAAAATTCCGGGCGAACAAAAAATTTTAAGGTGAAATATTTTTCGGGTGAAACTCACAATAAGGCTGTTTATTTCCTTTCCGTTTAGCGGACTGGTCCCATAAGGGTCCAACAAATACATTCATCATTGCTGCCCGCTCACTTTATTGTTGAATTGTTATTTTCACCTAGGTTTTGTGTTATCCATTATCTATTGCGCGTGCATTTGAAAAGCAGCTAGTCAGTGGTCACTATACTTTAGTACTTATGTTATATCCATTTCTATTTTGAAAGATTAATGCATTGGCTAGACCTTCATTCCTCCCAGCTTTATGTGTTCGTAATTTGTGAACCAGGGTTTAGATATTCAACAAAATATTTTGTTTGCCAAAAAAAAATTTTAAGGCTTTGGGCCTTAAAATACACAAAAAATTAAAAACAAAATTAATCAATAAAAAGATTTAATTTGTTTTACTTTATATATGTCTTTATTTTATTTGAAAATAAACGAAATACATTTCATAATCAATTTCGCTGATGCGTGTAACAATAAAATCGTTTTTATTCTTTACAATTTTTTGTTCCTGGAATGACATATAATATTAGTTTTATATATATATTACACAGAGAAAAAGATTTACCATAATTCTTCCATTTAAATGAAGATCAAAGTTATTTGTTTTGAAGAGAAATAACTCCATCGTATTTTATTAAATTCACATTAATTTTTTGGAACATACTGCAAATTACAAAATAACACATTGCAATTACTTTTAGTACAGATAATTTCTGTTTTGTTCTCATTTATCATTATACCATAAAATATATTATTATAACCGAAATAAGCTCATAAAATAAAACCCTTTGACAAAAATGTATTTCATCGTTTGTTACTTGTGCAACGAATTAATTTTTTGTTTTGCTTTTTAATTTTGATTGTTGCAATCGCCAGCCTGAAATTTTAAAGCAAAAAATATGTGATTCTGAAGTAACCATTTTTATAGCGGTAATTTATTATTTTTTTTAGGTTTATTTTAAAGTATGGAGAAGTAGATGCAACAAAAATACTTTAATATTATTTGTAAAAAAAATATGACCAATGCAACATATTGTTAAGTCAAATTAAAATGTAAAGTTATATAAACTTCAAACAGCTTACAATTAATGACGTTAACTTAAGGATAATTGATTTAACGCAAGAAGTCGTTCAACTGCTGCGTTTATATCACCGAACGTTGCGATGAGTGCTGAAATAAAAAAAATTAAATAAACATTAATAATGTATTAAATTGTGAGAGATTTTTAATTGATAAGTTGTGGCTGATTTCCTCAGAATTTAAGCAAAGTAGTTTTTGCTGCTTATATGAATTTGTGTGGTCATTAAAAAGAGAAAAACAACGAATAGCGTGCTTATGGTCCAAAAGAACTCAACTTTACATTAACAGCCTTATTTATAAACTTGTTTAGCGACGGAGTAAAGTTACTCCGACTTTACAACGCCTTTAATCCTGAAAAGTTTATTTAAAAACACGAGAAATAGATGCGGAGTAAGCTAAAACGGTTCATAGGGGGTTTATATTTTTGTTACTAATTTTAAGACGGAATGGATAGTTACTTTAGATTCATAAATAATTTAAATTCTTTAAATGATTTAGCTGTAAGAAGAAGAAACCCAAAGCAGTACAAAACTCGTTTCAATCCCATGACACTGAGGGATGAAGATTTCCGCTCGAAGTACCAATTTTCGATAGAAAATATGAAAAAATTAATGGCCATAGCTCGGCCTTCCCTAAGCGATGATTCAGAGGACGGCATATCCCAATTGATATGCAAGTGATGGCAGCTATACGGTATTGGGAACTCATTCTCGTAACCTCGAATTCATGAGGGATGAGCGATACCAGCTTTTCCTCTTCTGGATCAGGGGACTTTGGTGGTTGTCCCCCTCCTGTTGCACGTATTTAAAATGAATAATTTTGAAAATCAGCTGCGGTTTCTTTGCGTTTATAATAACCAGAGTTTTAGATTGTTCACTTGTTTGATAATACGTATAGTTGACATTAGGAGGGTGTAGCAACAACGGCCAAGAAAATATTTTATAAATAAGGATTTGTTTGAAATGGTGTAAAGACGGAGTAAGTGCTTCGACTCAATTTAACTATTCCGAGGTTGTACCGGGTATTAGTGAAATCTAATAAATATGGCTGTGTGTTTAACTACACCATGTGAACTTGTATTTAAAAATGTATTGAGTATTGACTTCAATACTAATCGAAAATATGTAAGTATCCGATAGTATTGACCGTCCATTGTTTGTCTCAATACGCACAATTCGCAATTCGTACAAAATTAATGTAAGTCTAAAAGTAAAACTTATGGCCAGGAGTATCGAAATCCAAATTTTGATGAAAATTTGCCTCAAAGTTAATTTTCAGCAATCACATAAAATGCCTACCTTGTAAATTAGCTTCTCTGTTGACAAATCCCATAGCGTTTAGCTGTTCTAGTTGAGAAGAGTACCTTTCCTCTGGTGGTTGGTTTGTATTAGCACCGCTTGACATACCATTCATCATTCTTGACATAAATTCATTAAACAATTGGGGACTGGCAGCTGGAGCTGTAGTATTAGTTCCACCGGTTGGTTGTGTTGTCGGCGAGTTTGTTGTTGTAGTATTTGGAGTATTCGCTCCCGGTGGTGGTGGCGGAATACCCATTGAACCAACTACACCTGGTGCTGCAGCACGCAGTTGTTCCATACCTTGTTGAATCTGAAGTATTGCATTAAGTGCTTGAGGATTACTCATCATTGACATAACATCGGGATTTTGCATTTGTTGTAGGAATTGTGGCATCATAGTTCGCATTTGTTCCTGCAATTGCGGATTATTAGCGAGCATTGGGCTTGTGTTTATAATGCGTGCTGCCATATCAGGATCAGCAGACATAGCTTCCATCATGTTACGAGTGTATGGGGCATTGAGCAGACTCTGCATCATTTGAGGGCTATCGCTCATTTGTTGCATTAAACTTTGCATAGCCGGGGTATTAAGAAGTCCTGCTGTTGGTAGACCTGAATTTGCCCCGCCACCTGTTTGTCCACCGCTTTGGTTGTTTGCTGCTCCCCATGGATTAGGTAACGGCTCTCGATTTTCTGTGCCTTGTTGAGGATTTTCTCCTAAAATTACAATACAAAATAAAATAGTAAATATTTGTAAATGAATTTGGTGGATTTGTTGTTAACTTATTCGATATTTTGTTTTTAGCTAGAAAGTAAGAAATTAAATTGTTTATAAATATTGTTTATACACAAATTGAGCCAAATAAAATATTATTGTTGGATAAAAATATTTCGTTAAGTAAAAACTTCGAGTATCGTAAAACGGGGTTATTTTCCCTCTAATTAAAAAAAAAGAAAAGTTATTTGAGTTTCTTAGGCCAGAGAACTTAAAACAAAGCTTAAATAAGAATTCAACATAATCGTTTATGAAATAGTTTTTGTAGAGGAAAAAATAGCACATAAACGTAAGTAAAAATATTTAAGATTCTTATCAACAAAACTCGATGTATAGTTTATAACACTTTGGCACCAAATCTTTATTCTGAGATTCTGGGCTAAAATTGGCGCTTCCTATTTCATCTAGTCATCAGTTGACTAGAAAAGCGACAAGTCAAATATATATTGAATCAACAGTAGGAGGCAAACTCCTTTATCACAATTAGTAGTAATTATTTTATTCTTTGAAACAATTTCTTCCCGATCCATCTATTCAACCTACACGCTCTCACATTTTGTATATCCAAATAATTTGCCTCCTAAACAAATCACCGTGTGGAATCTTAAAATAATAATCTTCCTGTACACAAAATTCACTATGAATGTTTAAAATATTTGTCTCTTTAAATTTAATTTAAAAAACAGCGCTATGTTTCAGGTTTATTAAAATCAATTAAAAAACTATCCATACTACAGTCGTTGTGCCATCTGAAACTAATATTTCCTCCTTCAAAATTAAACATTGCATTAGGTAATTAAGTAGGATCAAGAGCAGGCTAAAATCCAAGTAACGAAAGAATGGATTTGAAAAATTAAATACCTATGATTTTTTAAGGAGAAGATTAGTAATTTATAGAGCTGAACATAAACCCTTAAGTTTCGTTTCAGCAAATGGCCCTAAGATTCTGTAACGAGAATAAATTATTTGTTATGTAACATAACCCCAAACATACCGAAATGGTATTTGTGCAACTCTAGGTTAATATTTATCTCGCAGACCTGATCTTATGGAGCAATTACGAGATTGGATTTGAATTCGAAAAAAGTAGATGGATTCTACGAAAAATTCTAAGATTTTTTACCAGCGGAATTATTAAGGAATTTTTTGAGACTACTTTATTTGTTGCACTTACTTTCTGTTAATATTGTTCTTTTGTATTACTTATTCCGAACAACCTTAATTTACATTAAAAATTGGGATGACATTCAATTAATGGCAAGACTGAAGATGGAACTTATATTGTAAATTACTTTTTGAATTCTGAGGCTTTCCGATTTGTAGCGGTTGGTGTGGCGGCTCTAGTCATACAATTTTGTCCTGTAATCCATTTCTACGATGTGTTGTTTCGTAGATTTTTTATCTTTTTTAAAATGTCACCTTTATTCTCTGACAATCTCACTGCTAGCTTTTGATAAGTTCTGCCTATGTATACCATCTTAAATTCACCATTAGGCTTTTCATTTTATGCGATTAGTTCTAATTAATTATTTTATTCTTAAAGATTTTCTAAAACCAAGACGGTAATGGTTGGAAGAGTGAAATTACCTTTGGCATCCGATGAATTTGCTTCGTTTATATACAAATTATATTGAAGTTACATACATACATGTAGTTATTCTCTTTAAAACAAAAATCCAGCAATAAATTCTAGAAACTTTATTTTGCTGATACGGTACATAAATATTTATTAATTAATTAACGGCCAATTTCTTCACAGAGTCCTAACGCTAGTACCAGTACTAGTCCTAAAATTAGTACTCAAATCGGTATCAACTCATTTCTTCACACAAGTTCTAGTCCCTAGTCCTTTCAATTTGGTACCGAGTATTAGTTAGGTCTCGGTACTAGCTGACTCCTCAAAATCAGCTAGTACCTGGGTATTATACCAGTCGTTAGTACTCAAATCGGTACCAAATGATTTCTTCACATAAGTACTAAGCCCTAGTTCTGTCAAGTTGGTACCGAGTACTCCTTAGGACTCGGTATTAGCTGGGACTTTAAAATCGGCAGTCTAGTGGCGCTAATACCTGAATCAGAGTAATTTCTTTCATTTTTTCAATGAATTCGTTGCTGATTTTCGATAGTTTTTTGGTTGTAGTTTATTAAATAGGCAATAAATTCGGATTTTATTGGTTTTGTGGATTTTTCATTTTCTTATGGTACCTAGGTACATATATAATGTATGTATTTTGTAATGACCTTATAAGTGTAGGGACTGAATCTAATTTTTGTTGGTCGCAATTTAAAATTTTTGTTTTGCAAACTTCGTACTGACCCCACCTTTACTTTAGTACTTTTAATCCACACCAACTGCAACTTTACGTTCAACTGCACAGTGAAGAATAAGTGGTCCGAACATGAAATGGACACAATAAAGGACATTACTCCAAGCCTGTCACACACGTACGTACACAGAAAATTATCAAAAACTCCACGCAAAAACTAACACACAATATTCTTCCGATATCAAGTGCTTCATCTGGAAGCTGATTCACCACTGATCACTCCTGTAAATGTCGGCAGGATTTCATTGCAATTCTGCATCTTCCCACTCTCTATACTACTATAAAATTGACACAATTCATTCGAAAATAATTTAAAATTAAAATCGATCAGTCAAAATAAACATCAAAATAATATTTGAAATGCCAGTTTTAGATATTAAGTCGTAATACCGCTTGGTGAATTTAGATCCGGTACTAGTGATGTGAAGAAATGTATAAGTACTAACTTTTCGTTAGGACCGAGTACCAGAGCTAGTACCTGGTCTAGCTGGACTGGGTACTAGGCTGGCTTAGTACTTCTGTGAAGAAATTGGGCGTAAACGAAGTTCTGGCAACAAGACTTGAATTATATTTATTATTCAATTAAAACACTTTATAGACTTGTTTAATAAAAATTTGTATTTATGACGCTTTTCGACTAAACAGTCATCTTCGGATCACAATCGACTTTACTTTAATTAAAGCTTGTAACATTGACAAACTCCAACAAATATAACAAAAAACTTTACTTAACTTTCATACAATTGACAAAGAAACAAGAAAGGTATTTTAATTGACTTTATATCAATAAATACTTATGTTCTCCTTTTTCCTCAGTGTAAACTCTCACATCAGATCTTATGGTGAACATAATTTCCTAATTTTTTTTTCAGCAAATGGGCTTTAGTGTTTCTACAATGATTTTCAATTTGTTCCATTCCCCCACTTTACCGGAGCAGAACAGCCAAACGAGTATGTATTGCACAAATTCGGAACAATTTAATTGCGACATTAACATTATCATAATCTAATCGTTCACACCAATATATTATACAAATGTGAAGCACCTCACACTGTACATATACTACCTGTGTACAAACGGAAATTACAGTACGATTGTTTGCAAGTTCTTCAAAAGAACAATGGTACTGCTAAATATAAAAACATTTTTGTTTAATCAAACCAAGACCTTGAAGCCTTGCACCTACTTAAGATAATTTATTATGCCGTTTAAATAATTATTTAATTTTTATATTCAATTTAATAGCTTACCTAAAGAGTTCTCTACTAGACCCGAGAACGGATTCCTACTAAACGATTCACTAGCCGCATTCAGCATAGGCTCCTGGATGTCGCGATAAATTCTCTGCAAAGCATTATAGCCCCCAGGAACACTCTCCAAGTTAGACATTGCCCGATCATGGGACCTCATCAGCTCCTGCAACATTGACGGGTTGCGTGCCAATTCCATAGTCTGTCGCAGCAACTCCGGATTGTTCAACATATGTGAAATTTCCGGATTTCTTTGCATCAAATCCTGCATCTGGGGATTTGATGATAGAAGTGTACGCATAGTGTCCGGGTTGTTCATCATTTGTTGAACCATAGGATTATCCAGCAGAGTACTCAACAAGTCAGAGTTGTTCAATAATTCACTCTGCATGCGAGCCTGCAAGTCCATGAAAGTATTGGACCCAGCACCCAAGGCGTTCATTCCGGCGAGGCCGCCTAATTGATTCAAACCGAATGGTGTCTGGCGCACATCTGCCTGGGGGCGAGGTTCCGGGGCACCTTGCTGCCTTGTTGGAGTTTTCACTACCAAATGCACACTTAAGCCATCTTTGATGTTGTGTGTCTTGAGAGTGTCGGTGTCTTTCATGATTTTTCCAGCGAAAATCAAGACTAGTTGATCGGGATCGGCTTCGAATTTTTCGCCAACCAAGATTTTGAACTGAAATGGCAAATGATTAATAGATTTTCTATAAAAATTTCACAACACTGATGTGGAGATTTTTTTTTTTTTTTCATTTCAATTAGTCAATCGGTCTGCTGGGTAAAATAGAGAACACGCAGAAACACCGAGAACTTACATCTTTGATTTCGGCATCCTCATCAACTTCGATGTTCTGCTTGTCCTTTGGTGTTTTAACAGTCACTACAATTTTATTTTTATCACCTCCTTCTGCCATCGTATTGCAATATTTTTAAATATATTTCACAATTTTTATTCTAACACAGCAGAAAATATAACTTTCAAGAAGCAGAAAAATAAAATTCGTGAAAAAAACTAATTCGTCACTTCGTTCGTACAATTAATTTTAACGAAGAAGTGATACCAAAAAAACGATGAAAGTGTAAAATAATAAAAGAAACTTGGCAGTACTTAAAAGTGAATGTGTTCAGAATGAATAGTAATCGATCACACTGCGATTTAAAGGCCGAAATTCACGACTTTTAGAAAAAAATTGCAAAAACGGAAAGGGTAAAACAAAAACATGCCCTAAGGACTCAGCCAAACAGAACGCGGTCTGGTGGTCCGGGCAGAATTTTATGCGGTTTTCGTTTCGACCAAAATAATCGATTTTTCTTTGATTTTTTTTGATTTGTGACAAGTTTTTCCTTTCGACCAAAAAAATCGAATTTTTGTCGACCTGAAGTCGATTTTTCAGATCTCGATTTTTAGCAAGATTAACACAAATTTTCACATGCACTTGCACACACATAAAAGAAAAGTGACATTTATCCAGTGTTGTTTCAAATGTGGCACTCACACAAGGCGTGTTTTTTTGCAAGTCCATATGGATTTGTCGAAAAAAACGACATCGGGACTTAGTACCTTCTTACTTACAATACGTAAGTCCCGTCTGGACTTAGCTAAGTCTATATGGATTTAAGTAGTTGTTGTATTTACGTGTAAAACTATTAGTCCCGATGTCGTTTTTTTCGACAAATCCATATGGACTTGCAAAAAAAACACGGCTACAATTACAAAACAAACTAAAATCACGATTTCTGTTCCTTTTGCCAGCAAAGATTTAAGATCTGACACCCAAATCTCAAATGCTCGAAACGAAAACCACATTAGTTCACCGCTGCGTTCTGTGATGGCAAAGAGAACGCGGAGACCATTCGGCGTTCTAGTTTTTAGCATGATTTCACCGGGAATACAAGGAAATGCTCTGCATCTAAAATGAACGAAGAATAATGAAAAACCATTAATTAATTTTATTAATGCTAGCACACTATCTCCTTGTATGTCTTTATTTTTCCTTGTATTCATACATTAAAGTGTGCCCTTCACGTTCTTTGTAAATATTTCCAACTTGAAATTGCCCGTCGCGTTACAGAACGTGGGCGCTGATGGACCTCTTTAACTCCCCACTTTCAGTTTGAATGACACGCTATACTTTTACACAACTCAGAAAACGCCATGGGCAGAATTGTTGCCCACTGCGCTCGACCGTAATCTGTTTGACCAGGTCTTAAGGGCTAGAGATACCTATGTGCAAAAAATCTTACAAAAATTGTGTTTGATCTGTCATTTTATATTAATTTGATGAATCAATCACAATTTGTTCACACACAGGCATCTCTAGAGCATGTTTTTGTTCTTCTTTTTGCACTTTTTCCATCTTTTTTGTAAAAAGTGTTGAATATCGTTAAAGCCCGAACCACACTACTCTCGTGTGGTGTGTTGTTGAGTATTGTGTGGCTGTCATTCCAATGTATTTCATAGATTTCGACACAACGCATCACACGATACAAATATGGCTCTACGCATATGAAATACATTAGAGCGATAGCGACACACTACTCCCCAACACACCACACGAGAGTAGTGTGGCTCGGGCTTAAGTTTTAACACATTTAAATACAAAAATGTACTAAACAGACATATTTTATAGAAAGCTTAGCGTCAAACTATGCTTCTCAAACATAGTTGAGTACATATTCCATATTCCTTAGTTTTTTAAAGCAAACAAACAAACCTAATTTTAGTTACATATTCGGATTTTCGGCTGAACTCAACCATCTGTTATGACGTTTTAAATTTCATCTTTGCATTTGCACGTGTACTTCAGATCTAGAAGAAGAAGTAAATAAAAAATTTCCGATGCAGTCTCAAAGATTTTTTATTGGTAATTTGCCCGCCGGTACAAGTGAAAATGAAGTTAAAAAGGCATTTAAGGATTTTGGGGACGTAACAAGCATTGAACTAAAAGAAAAAGAAAACTTAGTTGACCCGAGCAGCGTTAAACTTTTAGCCTTTATTACCTTAAGTCTATATAATGACGATGTGGATTTTTGTAAGTCCTTTAATTTGAAGATTAAATCAACTTGTAATTATAATTTTATTCGAAGGTCTAAGAAAACTTAAATCAAAGCAAATTAATGGGGAATATGTCAGAGTTTCTGTGGCCAAAGAGAGTTTTCTGGAACGTCTTAAACGAGAACGAGAAGAAAATACACAAAAAACACCCAAAACTATCACCAGTAGCTTTGAAGTCAAAGTACCATATAATGAAGTCCCTAATACATCCAAAAAGTTTTTCGACACTGAAGATGGCGGAGAGGCTGAAGAGACAAACGACCATGTATTTGAAGATGGAGAACCCGTGTTGATTACAAAGAAAAGAGCTGCTAATTCTATTCGGAACGGAAGGGTAATTTACGAAACTTTATTTCTAGAAAACTCTCAAACTTAAAATTGGACCTTAACTCTAAATCAATTTTTGTTGGTTTACTAACTGAAACTAGCCTGCCTTCTCGCTTGAATGCCAACTCGCATTTGGTTTTGTATATCAAACGTAAAATTCAAAAATTATGTTGGCTGAAACTTATATCTAAATATAAGCCGATTTATGTAGAACCATTATGTCACGTAATCGGAAAAATATTCTGTTAGTACTTGGTGGGTACAACAGTTTCGAATAGGTAAGCGATTGATTTAGCTTCTAGCTACAGCAGATCGTATGGTGCGATTGCCATTTTACGTTCAGTATTTTGCCACACGAAAAAGTGGATCCCGCAACTCCACTTGTCTGTAGCCTAAACCATTGAGACGATTTTCTTCAAAATCGGGATTTAATGCTCTCAGATAAATCCCTAGAGGGGAATTGAATTCTATTTAGCTCCAAAAATAAATATACAGTTAAGAACCGTTGAGAATAGAATTTATTTTGAAAACGGCCATAACAGTTTTGATAAAAAAAATTCGATCGCGGTCTAATTTCATATCGTCTGATAAATTAAGTCCGACCGTCTACCAAGTATGGTAGAGTTTCAAAGAGTTTTTGAATTTTGAATTTTCGCACTTCAAATGTAGACAAAGCTTACATGCAGACTATACCGTTATAAATTTGATTTGTTATAATAGAAAATGAAGTTTCGTTTTTGGCGAGCTCTACAGATTTACAATTAGCTGGCAAATTAATTTTCTGGTACCGGCTTCCCAAAAAGGTGAATATTGAACTGATGTGCTAACATAATGATCGGTTTCTTTAGGGCTAATTTTGTTGGCAACAAAATGGTGTCTCAATTTGGGTAGTACACATTTTTTGCATAGTAAGTGTGTGTGTGTTTAATGTATGGATGAGGTGTAAAGTCAAACAGAAAGTACCGATGCGGTAGCACTAAACTTTCAATCAAGATTATGCAATTCGAGCTGATGCATTTCGTACATTTTATTTCGTATAAATTTGATGATTCGGAATGCATTTTAAAAGATCGTTTTATAGCTCACTATGTAGAAATGTCTGAGCGTATGCATTGTGTACAAAAAGACGGTCACGCAAAACCGGCACACCTTGAAGCGTGAAGGAAAAAGGGTCAACAGTGGTAGTTTTGGTGATTTTTGATTTGTGATGGGTTTAAATCAGAAATTTTAAGACCTGATGGTCATTGTTAATTCGGATTATTTGATCTAAAATTTGAGTACCCCGCTATAAGCTTTGAGCGTGGAAAAATAAAATATTGCAGTTAAAGTATTGTTCTACTCATTTAATTTGAATACACATTTCCAAAACAATTATTTATGTAATACATTTCTTTATTCTTAAAGATTGTTATTGAAGGAACCAATGCTACTCCTATTACAGTGATAGGCAAACAAAAGGAAGTTAAATTGCTAAGCGATAAGTCGTTCGATGCCGACAAAAAGCGTAAAGAATCAGTAAATAAGAAAAAGAATCAGTATCAACTTCAAAAGTCATTGATTCAAAAATCTCTAGCATCTGTGGTAAGGAAGTGCAAATATAAAAATCTTGTATGCGAAACAATTTTGTAGGATTTTGTGTTGCTTTTTTATTTTTTAGGACTCTTCTAAAAATAAACAAATCTTTTTCGAAAACGATGACGATGACGAAGACACAAATACACCTTCCAATGCAAAACCACTATTTCAAGATGATTCAGACCAGGAGGAGGGTTCATTTTCCAACGACTTTGCCATGAAGGCAGAATATGAAGGGTCACATGGTGCTGCTCTAATGAAATTGCAATCTAAAATGAACTTGGATCCACGTTTTAAAATTGACAGCAAGTTTGTTGATAAGATCGATGAAGATGAACACATAAAAAATGAAAACAATGAAAGAGATTGGCAATACGGCATATTGGAGCAAGTTGTGGGAAGTAAATTTCCCAATAATTCCCAGGCCAATGGACATGGAAAGAACAAATTAAATATGTTACGTTATGACCCGTCAAAGGAAAATCAGGATCACTTTTTGATCAAACGTAAACCTGTAGAACCGATGGAAGAAGAAGAAGAAAATATTATTCCACAAACCAAAGAGAAAAATGTATCAAAAGAAGTTTTCTACATGGTCAGTGAAAATTTATCGAATTCCCTGAAGACAAGAGGTGATGGCTTCAGCCTACTCAGTATGTTTGGCAGAGGCTCAGATGAAAATGAGCTTAATGAAGAACGAATATCGAAAGAGAAAATACTGATAAGCAAAACCGACAAAACTGGTGAATTGAATCCTTTTACGTATGATTCGTCGTCGGAATCGGAGAACGAACAAGAAACTAAAGCTCAAAAAGTAACAGAAGAAAATCAAACAACGAAACATAAAGATAAAAAAGAAATCACTAAGCCTAAATTGTTCATTGAATCGTTTTTCATTCCAAAAAACGATTTAAGATTAAAAGGTAAGTTAATAATCAAATGTTATCTTTATATTCATTTCTAATGATTTTTTTTTCTCTTTTTATAGAAGGAAAATCATTTTTCCGATCCAATAAGATGTCAGAAAAAATTGAAAATTATGACGAAGTTAAAGATAAACTGAAAAACATAATTAACAGAAAGATCAGCAAATCAAAGAAACAATTTAAAGGCATAGGAAAACAAAAATCAATTCGTGGTAGATAGGAAATTAATTGTAGATAAATATATGTATTTAATTTTTTTTGTATACAAATGTTTATGAAAAAATTTATTTATATAAAATTATATACAATAATTATTGAAATTCTTTTTTTTGCTTGATGTATCTATCGGATGTAAAAGCACTACATTCTCTAGAGTTGGAAAAACGTTATATACTTTTTATTAAAATTCAGCTTAGTAGGTTCTTAAAATAAAAAAATAAAACTAACTTCCTGACCATAGTTGTGCATTCAGAAATATGAAGAGCAAAGGGCACGGGAGCATTAATTATACATCTATTTTATCTAAGAGCCAGTAGCCAGAAATATGAAGAGCAAAGGGCACGAGAGCATTAATTATACATCTATTTTATCTAAGAGCCAGTAGCCGGCAGACTTCCGGCATTTCAGCACGATTCATATTAAGTGATTTTTCATTCAATTAGACATTAACAACATAACATTAACATGGAATGAACATTCAAAATCTCGGCTGATAGTACCTCTGGGAACGTCGTCGGGGTCACAAAGGTAAAAAAAAATCGACCTCTAAAACGTGATAGCAGTACATCTGCCGATCTGATATTTTATACTAAATACTTAAGGCAGACATCTGGTGCAGTACCTACTCGAGTAACGGAACTTTGAAAATAGGTCACCCAAATCCAAAAATAAAATGCGTTATTTTTGTAAGGTAAAAATATGCACTTCTTCGTAAAGTAATACGTCTGGATCTTTAAAGTTTTAATGTGTGAAGTTCATTTTATTAATAAAAATTATTGGCAGACACTGACTTCACTTAATATGAATCGTGCTGAAATCGACTATTAGCTCTTGGACTATTAACACATTGTAGTAGAGTTGTCCTTTATGCGCTCTCTAATCTCGAGAATGACTGAAGAAATTAGCGTGTGGTTTTTAATGTTATGAATTGCTTCTCTCCGGAAGGCTTAAATTTATTAAAAATTACTGTAGCTCTTATAGGCTCTAAGCATTTTATATTTTAAGAGATGGTGTCAAGAACAATAAGAGATCCTGCTCTCTATCGGGATCAGGTTTCATGTTTTCATCAAGTTTT
Source organism: Leucozona laternaria (assembly GCA_932273885.2). Lineage (NCBI taxonomy): Eukaryota > Metazoa > Arthropoda > Insecta > Diptera > Syrphidae > Leucozona > Leucozona laternaria. The sequence goes on along the minus strand of OW026367.1, from coordinate 63,933,831 downwards.
TACTATTTAGTTTTCCATATTGTATTTGTAAGGTTGCGTGAACTGTGGTGTTATAAAAAATACAAAGGAAAGACACGGAATTGCGCAATATTTTAAACAGCGACTATTTATATGACAGTCTAAGACCCAAAATATTTTAAGAGCGAGTCTTTCTTCTACTATTTTTCGCAGTCATCTACTTCTACTGAATTCCAATAGTAAGAAGTAAGTAAGTAATTCATTTTATTGCTTATTATTTTGGTTACATTTAAAGTTTTAATGAATTTGGAAGCTATGGCATTGCCGTCAGCTCGGTTGGCAAGTTAACGTTTTAAAATATTTTTTTTTTAATTATTTTTAATAATTACTATAAAGTTAAATAAAATATATTTATTCGAATTCTGAGTGTTTAATAAATTAAAGCTTAACGTCATCGTGACCTTTCCAAAATATGTTAGTCGTTGAGGAGTAAAAATTGGGCATATACTTATGACATGAAAACATTCTTCTTTGGCTTTCAAATTACATAAAGTGCAAAATTGATTAAAACATCCGTTGTACGGACACCCATTGAGAGCTAGAAGTTCACATCTGGCTTTAAATATTAACGATATCTCTCTGTAAACTCATTGAATCGTTGAAGTAGTTTGCTTCCATTAAATTATGTTTGAGTTGTGAGTATAATATTCTACTTTCTGAATTACGAGCCTCTACTAGGAGCGCAACACGTACAGAGTTTTCGTATGCTTGAATGATGCGGTAAAACTGTTCCTTTATAGATTAGTTAAGTTGTGAGGGTCTAACGTCACTACTTCTCCACAATCTTGTCCTAAGTTCTTCCACTTCAGCACCCACCAGTCTTTGTTCCTCATTTCGTAAAGAGCCATTTTTTTGGGTAGACGGTCATTCGGAAGGGACAGTACCTTGACGATGTAGTCCGCCTGCGACTTAAAGCTACTTGTGTATAGTTTAGGAATTCCAATATTTTATTAGTGCAATCACAGTGGAGAGAGATCATTGGGAGATACCGAGTTTTTAAGCTAGTTTCTCAAAGAAGCATATAATTTGGGGTGTTCCTACGAAGGTTTAACATCTTTTTTCGTACAAAATCTGAAAAGTTCTTTACTTGATTTTCTTGAACCCCAAATTTTTGCACGTACATTTATGTAACTAGCTTATTAGATATGTAAGGATGATTAATTTAATTCGACCACTTTGAAATTATTGCAATTTTGAACTTGCGAGCTTTATTTCTGAGTGTTTAATAAATTAAAGCTTATCATTAAGCGATACCCCCCAAGATACCTACTTGTAATCATTTACCACTTAATTCCAAGTGGAACCATAGTTCTGACTGAGGTTGTTAGAAATTCTTGCACCAATTCTGAATACCAACATTTTGGATTTTTAAACGCCATAATGCACAGTAGGTACACAATGATTCAATCATACGCTGTAGTTCGATCTGAGAATCAGAAATGATAGCAAGGTCGTCGGCGTAAAGTAGCACTTTCACAACCATATCGGCAACACTGATACCTAGAAAAGAAAGTAGGTTATTCAGATTTCAGATAGAAGCCCTGATTCACAATGTGGCGAGGAAACGAGACGTGACCGTGACTAGAACTCGTTGTAGTTGTCAAACCAATTTCAAACAATGAAAGCATAGCATACCTGGATATACACAATGTGGCGTTTCTCGTCGTCACGTCACGCCAAGAATTCGAAAATTTGAAAAAAAAGACGTGTCGTGACGACGATTTTCATTTTTGCTTAGTAATTTACAGATTTTTCAAAAAATAAAAATAAAATAGTAAATCTATTGTTTTGTATGTATGTTATTGTGATTATATTTTATTGATTTTTTGTCTTAAAAACGCTCGCTGCATTGGGTATTGGGCGATAATTTTGTAACTAGAAAATGATGACAGATATATAGTAGGTATTTAAAATGGATCTATGCGTTACCCTCAACTCAAGTGAGAACCTAAATTTTTCATGATTGAATGAAAATCGAATCAATGTACCTCCTCTCCCCATACCTTATCGTTATAGTTTCTTAACTTAAACTCTATAGCTCGACCAGTTAATGAAGTTTATAACTATGTATTTATTTTGTATTTCAAATCATCTAAAAATTTTAAACTTAGTGTGTTTCAAATCATTTCAATATATGTAGTTAAATCTTATTCAAGTACGTAAAACTGTTTATCTTAGAGTTAATTTATAATGCAATTGTTACTTTATTTTTACTTATCACAAGTTTGTTTATAATAATTAATTAATTAAATTTAATATTTTACTTTTGTTTATAATATTTTTTTTATGTAATGTCATATCGCCATGTCCTTATTATTCTTAAGTGAAAGTAATGTAAAACTGTTTTATGAAAAAAACAATTTATCTATCTATCCAATCGACAAAAAACGGTTGTGATCAAAAAGAACAAAAAGACCATCACAATATGACAAACGATACAATGCTCGAATATCGGAGATCGCAAAAAGTCTTTCATCGATCAGTAAATTGGCAACCACAATGTGGGGTTAAATTAAAAGTTCAAGTGACCTCCAATTCAAAATGCGTTTCGGCAATGAGCTCATCAGTTAGATGCTGTCTACCAATTCTAACATGTATCATACCTTATGCGAAACGCATTTAAACTTCCACTTAAACACAACCCCTATCTTCAGTTTCATTATTATGAAGCTAAGATTGATCTTGATTTTCCAAAAATATTCGTAATCGTATATGTTATTATGGTATGTACATACAAATTGAAATTGAAAAACTTATTGGTAATCCAAATTGGACGTGAGTGTGCAAAATTGTACAGATATATACATAAGTACGTTAAATTTTAATCGTAATAAATAAAAAAATGTTAAATATAAATAGGTACAAGGTTTATCAAATTTTTAGTTAAAACCGTTATAAAACTTTGATTGCGATCAAGGGTATGATTGATTTCTTAAGTAAATTTATTGATTTTTAGCAATATTGAAGGTACATTACATACATATGTACATTAACTTTAAGTCCTAAATCATTTAATTTGAATTATTATTTTTTTTTAAAATCAAATTTAATGTATAAAATTTAATCTAAGATACCTTTGTTCTTCAATTTTTTTCAACTGTTAAGGTGGGCAGAACAGCGAATGGATTTTAGTCTAAGCACGCCAGTATCAAGGCGGGATTTACCATAAGCTTCTTCAAAAAGAGAACTCCATATAATTATTCATCTAATGGCTCTTCTTATCAGCTTCAGTGTTCAGTAGTTCAAGTGATTTCAGCGAATGTATAGTATGTGTAACCGCACAAACAAGTTGTGAATAGGTCGTGCTTACTTGCTCTTCGGTTGTTGATAGCTATATCACCAAAACACGAATAACTTGGGCCAGCTACATTTGTAACTCGATTCTACTTTTAGTTCTATTTGAAATTTTTAATCCGATTCTACTTTCAAAAGGTACTTTGTATGAAAATAGAATCGGATGCCAGTAAGGCCAATTATTTCCTACGAAATTTCCGGATTACGAAATATTAGTTAGAGTTAGAAATAAAATTCAAAGAAAATATATCAACTCGTTTTGGGACTATCGACTTTTCAAAAAATTATTTTGACAAGATTTTTTGAAAATTTTGATTTGCCGCGAAAGAACTCGAAATCAAATTCGACATTACGATGAAGACGAAAAAATTGGGTCTCGCAAAAACGTCCGTCTGTCTGTGTGTTCGGCTACAGCCTAAACGGATTGGTACATTTTCTTTAAACTTCGTACCTAGAGTTTTGTTGACATGCCCCACACACTTTTTTCTTTTTGTATTTTGACCAAAAATAACGGTACCTGTCACACAAAATTCTTGGACCAAAAAGGAAAATATTATTTTTTTTCAAAATCCGGCTCCGCAGATTAAAAAAAAATCAGTAAAATTTAATTGGTAGCTAAAGGCTGTCTTTTATAAAAAAAAAAAAAAATGGTTCCGAAAAATGGTCGTTAATATGGCACCTTCCAAAGTACCATTTTTTTTAATGTTCGCTTTTCTCGAAAACGATTCAACGATTCATTTGATCAATTTTTTGTGAAGAATAATTAATACATTCTAAATAATATTGCGTACCAAAACTTCGAAAAAAAATATTTTTTGGAAGTTTGAAATTTTTTTTTTTGAAAACCAAATATTTTTATTTTGTTTTTATAAAACTTGGCAAAAAGCGGGTTTTTAACATAATCTAATAGATTTTAATTATTCTTATGACCAAAAAATACCATACAAATGTGAAAACCCGTTAAAGAAAATCTTATTTTGCTCAAAAACGACTCCTACGACTTTGATAACAAATTGTCTGTATGTCAGAATTAGTACGATCTACCATTTTAATTTATTTTTACATTTTACCCTTAATAACAGTATACCGACGTTTTTTATATTTTCGACTATTTGGTTATACGATTAACCGATTGAAACATACAGATGCTTGTGATAAGTTCAAATAATATTGCATATATCAAAATTTTGAAAAAAAAATTCGATATTTCAAAAACGCACATAAGAGCAAGTTCTTGCGACCCAGGCGATCCTTTTATTACGAAAGTCAATTCAGCCGTTTTCAAGAAATATTATAGTTTTTAACAATTGTATTGTAGGTACCGTTATGTTTCGTTACAAGCAACAAAAGCTGTGAAATCTTGACACCCCATAAGTGGGTTATTCGCACAAAAAGTATGCCATTTAAATTGGTCAAAAAAATGCCATCTAAATTGGGCAAAGGGGGCAATTCCCCCCAGAACCATACAAAATATCTATTGAAATGTTTGATATAAAGCTCATTTTTGTAAATTGCAAATACAAATCTTAAAAGAAAAGCGTCTTATTCTGCTAAAGGTTCGAGTAAACATTTGCATTCTGCTATCCCCGGGAAGGAAATAATTGTTCAACAATTCGTATAAATTGTGATAAAAAGTTTACCCCCCCGTTTAGCCAGGAGGGCTAATTTCCTAAAAAAAGTGACTTAAAACAGAAAAAATATTATTAAAAACCAACGGTTACAATTACAATGGCATGATAAACTTTTTTCTAAATCCAGAAATCTATTTTATTGCTTTTTTTTTAATAAAGTTGTTTTAGAGAATAGTTTTTGAAAAATTAATTTTCGAACTCAAAATTTTGAAAAAAGAAATGAAAACAAACATTTCAAACTAATTTCTTTCAACATTTTACGTAATTAAGTACTAATTTTGTTTTCAAAAATTCAATGCTCTTATTAGTTTTTAGTCAAAAAAAGAAAACTGGATGCTTAAATCTCTTTTACTTTTTGAAAAAATTGAAAATAACTAAATCTACTTACTAGCTACGTAGTGGAAATAGGATCTTTAGGGCCGGTTTCACAGTCGACACCTACCGGAATAAGTGGCACTTAAAATTTCCATATTAGGAATTTAAGCTATATTTCATAGCCAGCGTAAGTGGAACTTAAGTCACCAACATCGGAGACTTAAGTGCCACTTATTCAGGTAACAGTGCACTGTGACCTTGGGAATTAATCTTTCACATTCCCCACTTAAATGTCAATTTTCTGACTGTGGAACTTGCCCTTAGAGCAACTTAAGCAATGGATTGGAGTCAAATTAAGGGAATTTTATTTCTTTTATTTTCAATTTTCTAAAGATCTAGAAAAAATTTTAGCATTCGGTTTTTGGCGTTTGACTAGAAATTAACAGCAGCATTGAATATTTAAAAAAAAAAAACACTACTTAATAACGTAAATTTTTGAATAAAATTAGTTTGAACAAATTTTTCTCATTTTTTTTTTTCGAAATTTTGAAAATTAATTTTTCAAAAACTATTCTCTAAAACAACTTTATTTAAAAACACAATAGAAAAAGAGATTTCTGGCTTTACAAAAAAGTGTATCATGGCATTGTTTATGTATAACTGTGTTTTTTTAATATTTTTTTTCTGTTTTAAGTCAATTTTTAGAAAATTGCCCCTCCTGGATAAACGGTGAGAATAGACCCCCTCCTATACGATTTTTTCTTGCCTCAACCCAACCTACTTCTCTAGCTCTAGCTTTTTGTGATTAGGTTGATAGCATACTTATTGATTACATTGGTCACTTGATCTAATGAGTAGTACAGTAATGGTTGATGTACCCACATAGAGGCCTTACGATTGCTTATAATTGTCCATTTTTATTCATGAAACCACTATTAGACCTAGGAAATAACAAAAAACAAAAATATTTAAGTGATTGCCCGGCATACGACGTTATATTGTTGTTTGCGATATCAGCAATCTAAGCCTAATTGTATTCAATTGTTGAGTGAATTATAAACTCATTCGATTTGGTGAGTTCAGTTTAGAAACTTCATCATGCATGAAAACATGCTTCGGTTTGTGCTTATAATCTCGGCAACAGTGCTCCATTTTTCCTCATCTAATGTGCTAATTGAAAAAATCGAGGAAAAAGTCGAAAATGATTGCAATTTACCAGAAACTTTAATTAACGAAATACGTGGATATCAAAGTGTTGTTTTGAAAATATCCGATCATATTCTTAATGGCAAGTTTAAAGGAGAAGTGCATAAGAGGTTATACTATATTTACGCTTACATTTTTATTTTGCCATCGGGAATACATTGTTTTTTTTTTTTTACTTAATACATTAGTCTTCAAACGTTTACGGACAAATTTGGATCAAGAATGGCAGGCTCAGATACATTGGAGAAGTCGATAGACTACATGGAAGCTCTTCTTAAGAACGAGGGACTCGAAAATGTCCACACCGAGCAAGCTAAGGTTCCCCATTGGATAAGGTAATCAAATCAGTAGTAAATCAAAAGTCTTAAATTGAAAAGATAATATGTTTTAACTGCCAAGATAAAATATTGTAAATCTTTATGACTTATTACAGCTTATCTACTGTGATTATTATTAAGTAGGTACCCCCGAACCAAATCGATAGTTTGGTTGGTATAAACTCAAATTTTACTTTTGATTTAATTGGATGCCGCACCACTCCAAAATCATATTGACAGTAAACTATCGGAGCCCGGCGAACGTTGTATCCCTATTATGTTCATAGAAATTATGCCTTTTTTAATATAAATAAGTTTTAGGACCAAAAGAAGCGAACAAAAAAAGGAGTTTTTTTTTAAGAGCCGGTGGTGTAATGGGTAGTGCGTAGGACTGTCATGCCGGTAGTCTGGGTTTAATTCCCAGCCTCATCCTCATTATGTTCTTCATTGCTCAATGCTAGCGATTATGGGTAGTAGTGTTGGTGTACATACTTTCTTTACAAAAAACTCGTATTTCGTTATATGTATTACACAAATAACAGCTGTAACAGAACATGGTTATGTAGTGCTTCTTCTTTTTCTTCTTCTCCTTTATCGATGACAGTCATGATCTCGGATGGGATCACAACTTTCCCACTCTACTGCTTCACATTATTGCTCCGCATGTTGGGTTCGCCGGGTTGACCTCAGGAAACGTCGGCAAGCCTCTCGGTTTTGAATTGTTCCATGTCTAAGGCCAACTGAATGCAGTTGTCCTTGCATTTGCTTTCAATATGTTTATGTAGCGCGTTTTGCTAGAAAAAAAAATAAATATACATTTAGCTGGCCAATTCATTAAAGACGACATTTTTGTAATCGGAACGTATCAACTCATTAAGAAAATCACTTCTCCGACTATCAAGTTCAATACTACATAGGCGTAGTGTTCTATTGCACTTCAAGAAATTGTTGCTGAAATTTAATTTAAATCAATATTACATTTTCGTGTGCTTAAAAACTTTATGTACATAATATTATATTATAAATAATATTTAGGTATATATAAGGAATACCGTGGTATTTTGTAAGCTATTCAATAGGGAAGGGTAATTTTTAGTTAATGGCTTTAGGGTTATTTTTTTATCAAAAACTTTGTACTTATAGGGTGAAATGGGGTAAAAATGAAAAGTCATATTCCATTTAAAAAATTCTTTTGAGGGTTTTTTTAAGCGATTTCTTTAGGAGTTTTTTTTTCAAAAAATTGATATTTATAGGGTGAAGTGGGGTAAAAACAAAAAAGGGATATAAGACTTTAAAAATTCTGTTTGTGTTGGAATGGTTATTTTTAAAAAATTGATATTTACAGAGTGAAATGGGATAAACACATAAAAATTGGTTTTTGATTACAAAAATCTGTCTGTGTAGGGAAAGTATAGTATAGGTTGGACTAAAATGATCATATCTTTACGAGTTTCGCCATTCAAAAGCAGCTTAAATATTTATCTATATTTTCTTTTGTAATTATTATGTAAAGCTTAGGTTTGTCTACCCGCGCGAAGCTGGGTGGGCCGGCTAGTCGTTTCATAAAAAAGAGAAAACATCTTTTACTTTTTGAGATAATTGAAAATTTATAAAGTGAGGAGCAAGTGTTTATAAAGTGGGAATCCCAGAGGTTCCACTACTTAGTACTGCTGCATCAGCCTTCTTTGATATACAAATATCTATAATTTTGCAAAATTAATATCTATCGTTCTTCGTGGTTTTTGGAGCTTATGTATTTTATAACATTGTTGCAACATAATAATAAAATTCTTAACTTGTTTGTTTGTAGGGGATATGAAAGTGCTACACTTGTTCAACCCAGGAAGGCGAAAATAGAACTTTTAGGTCTCGGTACAAGTGTAGGAACACCCCGAGGTGGAATTATCGGAGAAGTTGTGGCTGTGCGAACTTTTGACGAGCTGCGCAAATTACCCGATACCGAGGTACAATTTTTTTTTAAATTTTATATACCTACATACGCAATGTGTGTACCTACATATAATTGACGTATTTTATTTATAATAATTTTTTACAAAGGTCAAGGGAAAAATAGTTGTGTTTGCACCAATTTGGCAAGGATATGGAGAAACAGTCAGATATAGAAGTTCGGGTGCAACTGAAGCTTCAAAAAAAGGTGCTATTGCTGCTCTTATTCGTTCGGCAACACCATTTTCAATTGCATCCCCGCACACTGGTTCACAAAATTACGGCCAAGGAGTAAGAAAAATACCGACGGCCTGTATAACTATTGAAGATGCTGAAATGATTTTGCGATTGTACAATGAAGGTAGGTACACACACATATTATCATCACTGTCACAAATTATTTAAAAAAAAAAAATTAGATAAGGAAAGTGGATGGATTTCTACATAGATAGGTGTATTTGAGGTTAAGGTGCTCGCCGTTGTTAAACATTAACATGTATTTTGACAGTTCATATTTTGCAGTCATTGACCATTCGCATTGGAGCGATAATTTTATTTATTATTAAGCATGTTCAGGAAAATGAGATCTCGCAGGGATCAGCAATCTCATCAGTTAAATGAACAGGATTCCTCAGAAAAATTTCTCAGTTCTCCTGTCAAAATACCTACTAAGGAAACAAAATTTTGCTCATTTTTTGGCGGAGCGAGTTATCTCATTTTTCATCGCTCATTATGTATTATAAAGTAAATCGTCAGCTTAGAGTGTGCTTAATCCACTTTTGTTCAAATTTGTGAAAATATGCGCTAAGAAAGCCGACGACGCATCGTCTGATGTAATTATTCCGTTAAATTCGGCTTTTAAGTTGGTCAAAACTGTAAGAAATTGTGAAGAGTTTAAAGGTATATGAACATATCGACATCGTTTATTTTATACCCGAAAAGGCGGATTGACAGATAGAGCTTTGTCAGTCGTATCAAGTTTTGTCATCTCTTTCATCGAAATATCAGGTGTGTTTGTTAACGTGAAATTTTCACAATTTGCTGTTAGAAACCACAGGAGAAAAAACACAAGTTTGGGAAACTTGGCACGTTTCCAAACAGACATATCAGATTTGATGAATCCTTAAATACATGGGTCGTTTTACTGAAGGGCGCATCAGTGAGACAGGTAGATTTTAAGTGCGTAAAAAAGAGAAGGTAGATTCTACCCAAATTCCACTGATGCGCTAGTTTGATTTAATATTTTCGGATTCAGCATTAAACGGATTCAGCATTATATGGAATTAAAGGTTGTGAGATAGGAAATGAAAAGATTTTTCTTCATCGTATAGTCACGAGTTCAGTAAAACGACCCATGTAATCAGGAACTAAGATATTTTCTTTTGCATCCGTTTAGTGGCCGTCGGCTGAACGCACAGTACGGTAATTATTGTGAAAAGAAATGACAAAAAAATCACCTCAATCATTAGCCGCGGAGATTTTGTTCACCTTACATACTTCGTGCCCTTCTCTCCTACAAACTGAATATTGATGACAACTCAGTTTCCTCGTGTGTAAGGGGACTATGTACCGCAAATAAAAAAGAGAGCCCAATCAAGTTGCAGTTGTTAATTATTGGTCCGGTTCAACGAAAAATTTAAACAGACACGGCAGCACTTGGCAAAGAAATAAAGTGTTGTTTCACCATGACAACGCTTTACATCAGATAACTTAGCCAAAATAGTTGTGCCCAATGTCCCAATTAAGCTCCGAATTTCTGCAGTTTCTATGCCCGACCTGCGACTCATCTATCTGTTCTCCAATAATGTGGTTCACTAGGTGGGAAATATAGGGTTTTTCAATAAGGGCGGGTAGATGTTGAAATGGAACATTGTGGTGTTCGTGTTCGATGTGTGGCACGCAGGCACCGTTCAAGGTGTTAGATTCAAATCTCTCTGTCCAACATTAAATTAATATTTTTTGTACGAATCAATTTCTTTATTGCAGGAGAAACTGTTCAAATTCGCATAGAAATGGAAGACTATAATCTAGAACCTGTCACTTCACGAAACACCGTATCTGAATTACAAGGAACAACTTCTCCCAACAAGTAAATCAATAGAAATAAATCCCCTATACTCCATCCACAATACATACATTTTTTATTAAATAATTTTTCGTTAGATCTGTTGTTATTTTGTCCGGCCACTTGGATAGTTGGGATGTTGGTGTTGGAGCAATGGACGATGGGGGCGGAGCTTTTATCTCATGGAAAGCAGTGAAATTCCTAAAGGATATGAATCTTAGGCCAAAACGAACAATTCGATCTGTTTTGTGGACAGCTGAAGAATTCGGTTATTGTGGAGCTAAAGAGTATGCTAGAGCACATAAAGAAAATGAACTTGAGGAGTTTAACTTTTTTATTGAATCGGATACTGGAACATTTGACCCGGTTGGATTAGACTTCACAGGAAATAAGGATGCAGAATGTATATTTAGAGAAGTGTTAAAGTATGTATATATATGAAGATTGTTGAAACATAGCTGAGCTGTGGCTGCTAGATTTAACTTGTATTTTAACTTTTGCTTAGATTGATGGCTCCTCTCAACGCAACACAATTTGCTACACCAGCAGATGGAGGACCCGACATTTCAGTATGGCTTGATCGTGGATTTCCAGGAGCTTCACTGTTGAACAAAAACGAACGATATTTTTGGTAAGTAAATATTTTTGAAAAAAAAAAAACTATTAGTAACCAGAAGAAAAAAATCGCAAATATAATAGTGTAGGATAAGTTTTTTTTTTAGAAAATTCCCTAAGATTTTTCATTTGTTAGGATTAATTGGAGAACTGTTATCATTGTATCAAGGTCCAAATAACGTAAGACCAAAACGATCGGTTGATTAAACGATTATCGTTTTATTGATAGCTGTTTCTATCATGGCAATAGGGAAAGATACAGAGGGCCAATTCGTTTTCAATGTTTTTTTTGTTTCTCTATTGGGCTTTTCGGGAAACTATCTTTGTCTTTTCTCCTTCTTGTTTTTACAGTTATAGAATCCTAGCCAGAGGTTAAACAATCAAATACAAACATCAGCTAATGGTCCTTTCAGTGATTTTTATTATTCGCTATTTTGTCAATAAAAATATAAGTTTTAAATATTATTGGTCTCTTAAATTTTAGTGTAATAACATTTTATTCAATAGTTTTAAACGTTTTTGTGAGAAAAAAAAACAAGCATTACGATGATCAGATTCCACTGACACAATCAAAGAGTTTGTTAAACCTCTGGCAAGCTTTGCCTTTTTTTTGTTTGCGTGTTTCAACTGACGTCTGGGCGAACTTCCCAATTAAGATTTTCTTAAGGTGGCTATGTAGGGATAAGGTAATCCCTGAATTTATATGGTGAAAATGTTATTGGTTTTAAGATTTTTGTGGCTCCTAAAAAAATCAATAAAGAAAATGAATGTAAATTTTGGTTTTTAGTGCGCATAAATGTGTTAACAGTTTTGATGAGAAAGACAAAGCGTTCATTCAAGAAAAATTTACTTAATGATCACCTTTTTTAGCTCTTCTGATTTTCAGCTAAACGAAGTGATTTGAAATTGGTAGTACGGTCGAAGCTGTACGTCGTTTAGACCAAACGTGAAATTTATTCATTCGATTTGCGGCTGAACTAGCAACGCTAGCAATCTAAAAATAGCATATTCGTTATCTGGGAGTTGCTACTTTTCCATCAAACTATCGCACGATAAGAAATTAAAAAAATATTTTTTTGGCAATAAATCGACTTTTTCGCCTCTTTAAACGCCATTTGGCACCAAACCAAGCTTTCCATAGTGGTATAAAAAAGAATAAATTAATATGTGAAGATAAAACTGTTATCATTTAATCAATGCAACGATTTATTAAATTAAAAAAAAATAATGAAAACTGCAACGTGAAAATAACATTTTTTCGCTTCAAAAGTGATTTTCAGCTGAGCCAAGCCTCTATCCAGCGACTTAGAATCGGTCGTGTGTGATACTAAATAGTTGTCGAAACTGTAGTTGAAACTTTAGTATTCGAAGTAGTATATGCCGATGCGGTGTGTAAAAGAACGAACTTAGTTCGTCGATTCAGTTTGTGATGTGTAATCACCTATGCCGGGGGTAGAGTGAAATAAAAACGAGAATTTTCCTCGGCGCGTCGTTACAGGATGAGCACCGGGCTTGTCTTTGATCGACAGCGACAAAGGTATCCCAGCAACCAGCGAATTTACGACGAAGCCAAAATCAAACCACTGGATCAATATCTGATGCAATTAGCACGAAGGTTCATGGAAAACACTGCCAACCACCCTAATCCGCTGATGAGAAGGATGACTACTCAGGAACGACATCCAGAGCCGAGGTACCTAAGTGCTTTGGACATAACCGTAAGGATCCAAGCCGACAACGAAGAAGCAGTTCCATTCTACGCTGACACGGGGTCAGCCTACCACCGTGGCTAAACACCTACCAACACCCAACCAACTCTGAACCCACCAACTGGACAACCGGGACGGAACAACCCGGGAGAAAAACCAAGCCAACATATTTTTAAATTTTTTACCCATTTATTTTAATATTAATATTTATAAAAACAATGTCAATGTATAAGAGTTAGGCCCCCTATGTGCCAACAAAAATTTTGTATTAATCAATGTATCTTTTAATTTTAAGTTTCTCAAATTGTATATAAAGTTCAATAAAATAAAAAACCTGCGCGTCGTTACGAAGTTACACTTTACAATGTAGTACTTTACGTTACGAAAATCTGCATAGTAGGATATTGTGTACGTTGAGTGATGAAAATCTGAAGATCCTGTTCAAGCGAACTAGTACGTATTGGATTCGTGCACTTAGTCAAAAACGAATGGACGACTTCGCACGCATACGGAGCCCCAAAATTGCGCTTGGAAAGATTGCATTTATTAAAAGACTGGGATTTTATAAATAAACAATAAACAAAATTTATTTCAAAGATTTAGTTCGGCTCCTAATCAAAGATTTCATAAGAATAAATATTATCGAAAAATTATTTTAGTTATAAATAGAAAATTACAAACATCCTAAGCATAAACAAAACAAAGTGTTGTTCAAAAATTAAGTGAATAGTAACATATTCTTAACTTTAACAGGAAATACTTTGACACACACACGTAATTTTGTATGTTTTTATTGTATTTTGTTGTCAACTTATGCTTTTCATACCGTTATTTTGAAGTTCGTGTTATTTTTTATATAGAACTGACAACTATTAAATTTGGCAGCTGGTTTTGACGTATAATTATAAGTCGACGTATTGGAGTGTGAATGCCCATATATGAACGAACTACTTCGTCGACATTGCAGATAGATGTGGCGTGTGTTAGGGGTATGGAAAACAACAGTAAGAATGGATGCTCAAGGTATAGCCAAAATGTATGAATGACAGCGATTACAGCGATTTTTAATCTTCGTTTCTCCTTTGGTTTCCTTCTAATTGAAAAATACCTTTTACACGACAGCGATTTTTAATGAAAAGTTTAGTTTGTGCAAGTGAAGAAGTATCATCTCACTGCACTCTTTACTCCACTTGATTAAGCGAAGTTATCTGAGTGGACGACGAATGAAAATAAAACACATTCGAACAATAAGGAAAAGCACAAAGAAGAATGAGCGATAACTCTGCAATTTGTTCAACCTCAGCAATTTCGTCTACCCCGGCCACCACATACGTCCCTCGCCCACGTGCTTAAAAATCGCAAGAAGAAATTGCATGGTTTAAAAGCACTCAATATGTTTCTATATAGGCAGGTATGAGAATCAGAATATTGAGGAATTCAAAAGTAAGGTTGGGTTTTTCTCAGCCCTTCGCAGTGGTTTCCGATTTGTATGTAAGGAATGAGTTGCGGCGGGCAGGACAACTAAAGATATTCCGGCACAGCTTCAGAACAAACTTCAAAAGATCAATAAATTGACACAGATTTCTTCAAGTGGGTACAATTTATTAATTATCTTTGGGTGGTTTATTCTCTAAAATTATATTATTGAATAAAAATAATTTAATTAATGACAAAGTGACTTACTATTTTTGCTGCTGGACACAATTTGGCAAATCAAAAATGGCTTAAGGCCGGAAGTTACAAACAAAATTTTCTTACAAATAGGCGCAATTTTAACATTCAGCTCAAAGACAGAGACAAATATATACATACAGTAAACAAGATAAAAGGCTGCGTTCAGTTATCGACAGAATGTTTATCACTTTAATTCATATGCTATAATATATATAATTATATTCATATAATTCAAAATATTTATAAGCAATGGTAATCTAATATACAATACAATCGTTTCCATTTTAAGGTTCCATCATACAGACGGGGATACGATGTTGGTTGAAGATCCTGACAGCTTGGACCGTTGTGTTGCTTTGTTTGCTTCCACTGCATACATTATTGCGGACTTAAGTGTTGACATTCCCAAAGATGTAAAAAATTAATTTGAAATAAAAATAAGAAATTCTTATTTAAAGAAATTCATTTTCTCAAGACTTAATTTAATAAATAAATGTTTTCATTTTCAATGATGTAATGGTAAAAAAAAATGCTAGGAGCTGAAAAATTTAAATCGAGTAATATTTTTAATACATTATTTGTGACATTTTCACATTAATAGAGTAGGCATATTCAGGAATATGAGATCTCGGAGGCCTCAGCAATGTCAGTTACATGAACAAGATTCCTCCACAAAATTTGAATTTCTCAGTTTTGTTGTCAAAATCCTGAGGAAAAATAAAATTAGATTTGCTTGTTCACTTTTTAACGGAGGGATATCCCTTAAATTTCATTTTCCTGAACTTACCTCATGTGTACCACTTATGTATATGGGAATTTTCAGTAATAAATTGTTGATACTAGATTCATTTTTTTTTATTAAAAATGAAAACAAAAATGTATATAGTTGCGTACGGGCTTAAAATTGAAGAAAAAATGTAGAGTTACCTTTAAATGTTATGTTTATAAAGGCCGTATAAAGCCTACTATGCTGCTGATGTGAAAGGAAATTTTTTGGTGGTCTCCAAAGCGAAATGTTTACGGAAACAACAGCGAACATTTGGCAATCGAAGGTTTCACCAAATGTAAAAATAAAAACACAAACGTAAAAAAAATGCTTAACCTCTACTCTATCAAACCTATGAGCTATAGATTCTTTTATATAGGTACAGGTAGCTAGCAACCCTGCGAGCTTAAAAATCTTCATCAAATAAATCAGCGGCGATCCGGGATTCTGTAAGGAGACGGAAGGAACTTTTTTTTAAATTAGACCGATATAAAAAAAGAAAACAAGGGTTTTTTTTAGCGACATCTAGATGGAGATGACAAAAATCATCAAAATCTTAATATATATAAAACAAAGTCAGTTTAGTTACAACACTTATAACTCAAGAACTGCTGGACCGATTTTAATGATCATTGATTTGTTGGTCTCCGCTCCGAATAGCAGAATAATAATAAAATATCGGAAAAATTCACTTTGTTGGGTGAAATGGGGTAACATGAAAAATACGTATCCGCTTAAAAAAAAAACTAACTGCGTTTGAAAGGTTATTCTTAAGATTGCAATTTGAAATGGGAAATGGGTAAAAATAAAAAATTGTCCGATTTCAGAAATTCTTTATGTGTGTGAAAGATTATTTTGAGTGGATGGCTTTAGGAATATTTTTTTCAAAAATTTTGTATTTAGAGGGTGAAAGGGGGTACAAACGAAAAGTAGTATCCGATCTTAAAAATTCTGTCTGTGTTGGAAAGGTTATTTTTAAAAAAATTAATATTTATAGAGTGAAATGGGATGAACACAAAAGAGTGGCTTTTGATTACAAAAATTCTTTCTGAGAAAGTAATAATGGTTGGACTTAGATGATCATATTTTAACATTTTTCGCCATTCATGACGTGAAGTGGGTCAAAACTCAGTAAGTAGTATTCAATTACAAAAAGTAGCTTCAATATTTATTTATATTTTCTTTTGTTATTTTAATGCAAAGCTTATGTTTGTCTAGCCGTGCGAAGCCGGGGAGGTCAGCTAGATGTTCATAAATTCAGAGTCAAGCACATGTGCAAATAGTTTTTACCACGTATTTTAAAAAATATGGTCAATTTTCAAAAATATATGCTTAAAAAAAAGGTTTTTTTTAACCTTGTCAATATTCAATTATCAATATGGGAAAATTGTGCTAAACGCCAAACTAATTTAAATTACATATCTCACACTTTTTTTTTGCTAGCAAACCTTTTTGTAGAACTAACAGGAACGGAAATATTTAATAAAAACTAAAACCCAAGATTTTTGACAAAAGCAAAATTTCAGGGTAATGGTTTTCGATCAGCTCTCATTCATATGAACTACAAAAATTTGGGAGTGGTACAAACTGCTGAGTCAGATTATAAACACACTCGACTAACCTCCGTGTATTTGCCACTGTTATAGTTCTAAGATAAAATGTATCAGCTTTTCAGTAATCAAATCACTTTCACTTACTCTTATCGCATCCGGTCATAGAAATGAAATGCCGATTCAAAACATGCTATTTTCATCTGCATTTCTTATTTTTCTATAGAAACCAAAATTACCCCTTTGGAGTTTTTATTTTTGAATTGAAAATTACTTGTAAATCAGTGTCATGCCTATAATTTACGGACGAGACTAGAGACATGCCAATTTATAAAAGTTATAACAGTTTTTGGCCTTTAAAAAAGGGCGTGCGTTAATGCGCTTCGCGCGACTTTAAAAAAAACTCTGGTGCCTGAAGTATGCCCAACGGCGGAGGGCCCTGGCCCTGCAGGGCTACATAAACAGTATACTTTTATAAACCAAAACTGTAATAATTGGCATGTCTAGAGTCACTTCCATAATTTACAATTAAACTGAAAATAAAACAAGTTAGTATACGGCGTTATTATTAAATACAAAAAAAAACTTAATTTTATTGACTTGGAGTTCGGTTTTGGTAAAAATATTGTTTTTTTTTTTTTATATTCGATTTGAATTTTTTTGAGATTCATCTTATTATGGCACAATTAAAGTAGTTCTATAAATATAGGAAGGTAAGGTATATGGTACTCGTATATGCTCTATTACATTATAAAATCAGTCACTCAAATCTATTTCTAGTTCCAGCCAAGCACTCAATAGCGATTACTGTGCGTTCCAAAAGATTTAAAAGTCTTTTCTCCCGTTCTTCCATCCGTTTAAACATTTCTTCGTCACGGCGTTCTCTGCGTTTTAAGTACTCAATAAGTTCATAATTGGTGCTATCACCATCTGTAGATGTCGATGTCTTCCGTTTGCTTTTTGAAGATCTGCTTGAACTCTCTGAAATATTATCAGTATCGACAATCACATCTGGGTGTAATAATGTTGGGTCTATGTTGTGAGGATAAAAATTATGACTCCTGTAAAGTAAAGATAAACATACAAATAAAATTATTTCAGCTCAGCTGGAAAGGAGATATAATTATACATATTATTACACTTTAGATAAATTTATGCTTTTGACAGTTTTAAACTATAACAACGACTTCGTTTGAAGTTTTATCAGGGATTGAATAACTGAGTTAAGAATAACAGAAAAGGCTACCATAGCTCTTTAAAATAAGACCCTGCCTTCAAAATAAATTTTTACCCAAACTGAATTTTGGTGGAGAGCTGTATTTTTGTTCCTTAAGCTTTTCCTAAACAGAACAAAACCCAAGTATAAATACCAGGGCTTCTGATTCTGCGAAAGGGGCAACACTTATTTTTTACTAAATTGTTTGAAATAGAAATAATAATCAGTGAGTTTCACCCGAACAACATTCCACCCGAAAAAATTGATATTTCACTTTTCGCCTATTGTGAGTTTCATCCGAAATTTCATGATCGAAAAATTCCCCTTATTGAGAACATTCATTTCGGGCGGAATGTAATGACATTTTCACTTCTTTTTTTAGGCAAACAAAATTTCGTTCGGGCGTAAATCACAATAGGTTAATATTAGGTGAAATATTTTTCGTGTGAAACTCACAATAAGCTGAAAACATTCTTAAGAGCAATAGATTTTGAAAAAAAAATGGCGCCCTGTACTCCATCTGTGTGTGACAAATCTATCGATCTTAATTAAAACAAAAAAAACTCATATTTATTTTTCTCAAAATGTATTGCTCTTATACGAAAAAAAAGTTTTATTTTTCATGCATATATGTGTGTCCAGGAAAATTCACATCCCCGACTTAACTAAATCTCAGTTTGCGGGACTGAAAAACGTGTGGATTAACTCTATAATGGATTTGTGTGGATTTGCGAGAAAAAATATTCTCTTAAATGCTTAGAAACAATTTTGACAACTCTTTTAAATAAAATAATATTGTCCAAAAACTGTCACACTTTTACACTTGGAAACGGTTTTACCGTTCATCTCGTATTTCCTTGATCTGACGGACGACGAGTCTTCAAATTTCGATTTGCACCAAGTGATTTATACTCGCTAGCACAGATACATCAAAGTAAAGTGTCACTTATCTTTACGTATAAGTTTGATTGTTTGAATCAGTAATAGTGTAAAATAGAGGATACAAAAAACTGAATTCATACAAATTCAACGTTAATTGTGATTAAAAATTAATAAATTTTATATGTATGCGCTTAAGTTGGATGACCACCGGACTTAAAAAATGTTTGTTTAATTTTTCTTATTTTTAATGGATGTTTTTTTGAGATCTAACGCACATATTCAGCCTTATTTTGAAATTCACTTTCATGCGAAAGTAAGTCGAATTCGAACAGTTTGTATTTTGAGTTTCGAACGAATCGAAAGTTCACTTTATCAAACGAAAGTTCACTTTTTGTTGAAAACTAATGGCGAATTCCTTTCAAAAAAGAAATCGAATTTTTTTAATCGAATTTTTTCTGTCAATTGAAGTTAATTCGTATTTCGTAAAAGAATCGATTTTTGTTTGGTGTGATTGTGTTTGTGTTACTTTATAGGTAGCTGCAATTGACGCAAAACGTCAAGAAATTATTCACAAAACTATTAAGATTGTTTGTTTTTGTTGTGAGAAAAATGTTTTACCAATAGAATTAAATTAATAAATAAAAGATTAGCCAGCTTATACGGTGCCAATTTGTTGGTGCATTTTATTTGTTTGAACTTCTATTTGCACATATATTTTTAAAGAAAATTGTTATTGAAAAGTTTTCACTTGCACTGAAAGTTTTTAACACATCTTTCACTAGCGAAAGCTATTTTTTTTGTCAAAATTGTGTTTGATAATGAACAACGCACAATAAATTATTTTTATAGCTTTATTGACTGAATATATTGTTGAATATTTTGTTAAACTATGTAGAATTCGTTGCAACCAAAAAATAAACAACTCGTATTCCAAAAATTCCGCGACTTTCAATTTGACTTATTAGAAATGTCAAGTCTTTATAGTGTGTGTGCAAATCAGTGTGTAATCTTGCTAAAAACGCAAGATTTGTTTTGACAGAAAAGAATCGATTTTGTTTAGAAAAAATTCGATTCTGTTTAGAAAAAATTCGATTTCTTTGTTTTAAGGAATTCGCCATAAGCAAATTTTGACTTTCGAATCATTCGAAACAAAAATCATTCGTTAAAAATTTTCTGGCGAATAGATTAAAAAAACATGTGAGCTCAAATATTTTTGTTGAAAAATAAATAAAATAAAATACATTTATGAATTATTTGTTGACATTTTAATTAAAGGTCGCATTCCAATTGGACTGAACGGGTGCAGAAAGAAGTTCTCATCAAATTGATGGAAGAAAATCCGGATATAGCCAAGGGATTTTCAATCTTGAATGGATTTGATGCATCCATTATCCTTCTCCTCCATATCTGCTCTTCGCCGCCGCCGTCTTCACTTCTTATAAATAAAATAATTGCCATCTGTTTTTCTTGAAGATTAAACAATAAACTCTTGCTCATGAACTAGCAAAAAAACAATGAGGTACAAGTATTTACAAATAACAAAAAAATACTGGCGAGGGATTTTACTTTTTTTGTTTTGTTGAATATTGAAAAGTGTGACCAGGTGTGTATAAAGTAAAGAGAGACTGTGAAGTTACATGTTTTTTTTGTTAGTCAATTTAAAACACAATTTGCTAAATTGACATGAAAGCTAAAAAAAAATCTAGTATTTAACTATTCAAAAGTTTTAAATTTATTTTGTTACTTTTTCATGTCAATAAACTTACCATACTATTTTGTAAATGCTCCCAAATTTTAACATTTCAGTTTTATTGATGTTTTTTAAATAGTAAACTTTACCGGGCCTTTAACATTACTTATCTTTACTTTATTTTTCTTAAATGAGAACGCATTATTTTGACCATCATTTTTATAAAACAAAAATTCTTCGAAAAAAACAGCTTGGTCACACTAAATTCAATAGAAATGTAAATGTCAAAGAGCTGATGTTCATTTTATGCATTCATTCGATAATGGATATTATTCGTTCGATTCTCAAAATATGCAAAGTTCATTCGAATGAATAGATCTATTCTATCGAAATAGCTATTCATTCGAATCTCAAAATAAGGCTGAATATGCTTAGATGAGGATTCGTTGTAACCAAAAAAAAAGAAAATAATTTGTTTTCCCAAAATTCCGCGACTTTCAATTTGACTTATCAGAAATGTCAAATCTTTACACTGTTTGTGCAAATCGGTGTGAAATCTTACTAAAAATGCAAGATTTGTTTTGATAGAAAAGAATCGATTCTGTTTCCAAAATCTGATCTGTCATTTTGATTTGAACTGAAGTTTATTTTTTAAAAGCCGAGAATTTTTAAATTGGCAGCACTGTTTTTAGTGACAGCCGATTTGATAATTTTCGGCTGTTTTGAGGTTAGTTTGCTTTGACAATAATTCATAATGAATAGAGGAATAGACTCACGCCAGAATAATTGGTTCAAAAGTCTTCAAAAATGATAATAGTCAGAACGTTACAGTTACAGGTAAGCGGTACTAACTTTTTCTTACCTCAATTGAAAGGCGTAAAATAAATGTTGCAGACATATTGGGATATATTCATAGTCACTTTTAAACTCCAGTTTATCTTAGCTGGGGTTTATTCAATGTTATTTAGATAGGATAAACCCAGGTTTTTCTTAGCAACGGCTTGAACAATGTCTATGAATATTCCCCATTGTTTCAGCGAGAAAGAATAACGAACGAAAGATTAATTTCATGAAATGGACATGTCGGTCACGGGTCACCTCGTTCGTGCGATTCGCCACTAGATTATTTTCTCGGGAAAAATGAAGTCTATAGCTATGCGGTGCTGTGGGAGTAGTTCAGAGAATACAGGAATTAAAGTCACTACAATTAAATTGAAAAGAACGTAAAATTGTGCTAGATAACCAAAAATGCATTTATTATACAAATAAGAAAGTACCTACACAAATGTAGTAACTGTTTAATTTATGGTAAACATAGTTACTTGACAAAAAATATACATCGGAATAATCGTTACTTTATGTAAACAAACTTGGTACCACTAAACATAGGTGGGCGGATAATTGTGTAAACTAAAGTGTAAACTAAAAACATTTGCCTGCGTTGTATTTTAATTTAAACGTGTCCACCTGTGAAAAAGGTCCTGTATTTATGGAATAAAATCTTTCTATTTTATATTAAATTGATGCAGATTTTGATTGATTGAATTGATTTAATTTTTTTTAAATACGAACAAAAAACTTTTTTTCCTGTGAAGAAATTATCGTGGCAAAGATAAATTACATGGGTTTTGGGAAAACCGCCTGGCCATTTCTGGAGTTGGTAACCCTGGCATTTAGGTTAGTAAATAAAATATTGAAAAGAAAACAAATATGTATTTTATAAATATATTTAGTTACGCGTGGAAATTAAGATTTTGGTAGGGTGTGTGTAAAGTAGAGCGAGAGACGTTACTCAAAATTAAAATAAATAAAATATTCATAAAAAACCAACGCAGCCCGAAGGATATCAAAACCTAACTACTTGTTTTTGTTGTTTTCCGAGGAAAAAAGACCAGAATTCGTGGCGAATGGAACACGATTTCAAACAGATTTATTTTTGTCATTGTATTTGTGTAGTTTTGTTTCTTGGCAATATTTCAATACAAATTTCGTCCTTTTTAGAAGAGAAAGATGAGCTTGATGATTGTTTTTAAACTTTTTCATTTATAATCGAATATACCTCACATATTTTCAACACCAATTTCATTCCTGAAACCAACTGACAGCTGTTGGTGTTAGTACAGGGAGGGATAAGTCTGCAGAACAATTTAGATCTGCAAAACTGATTTTAAATAAAAAAAAAAAAACAATTTATTTTGCCCACTGGAACGCAAAAACGGCAAAAATCGGCTTTTTGACAGATCCAAATCAAAAATAAATTGTTTATTTTAAAAATGGAAAACCCCATTATTTAAACTTACCCATTATAGTCACATTGAACTAGTGTTATGTCATCTGGGTTGAAATCACTTTCTGACATCGGTTCATGTCTGGAAAAACTTAATAATTACAAACATAAATTTTAACAAATTTAACATCATCAATCTTACTTCACTGCTGTGGCATTAGAACTCGAGGGTTTTTTGTCCTGTTGTTGATGATGTGAATCCTGAGTTATGTGCCCATTACGGATATAGTCCGTTCTGAAGTTCTTCTCTCTTTCACCATCTTCATAGTCGTTTAGCTGAGTTTCTACAAAACTATTTGCCATATACCGTTCCATCTTTCCATTTGTATGATCATCTCCGCAATTTTGTTGGGCAGCAGCAGCAGCAGCAGCTTCCTTAACGAGGATTAAGTTCAATGCGGCCGCCCTCCGTCGATGGTAATATGATAATTCTTCCTTAGCTCCAATTTGTAAACGTTTGCCATTAGAACCCCACGTCTCACCTCTTTGGTCTTCGATTTCTTTAAATAAGTACATGTACGGCCAATTTCGTCGAACGTGCTTTTCGGGGTTCTTCTTCAATTGTGTGTAGATTTTTTTGAGATTCTCATATCTGTTGCAACACTGTTTTGCCGAACGCTTGCGAGTGCTAAATCGATTTAGTATCTCAGCAACCATTTCCCAGACACTTGCATGATTCTTTCGATTTGACTGAAAGGCACTTTGAATTCGTTCTGATTTGACTATGTTTAAGAGTGCTATTGATTCTGGTACATTGAAGTAGCTCTCGGGGGTTCTTGGTGCCCTTTGATGCTGACTAGTTGTAGGAGTTTTGGTTTCCTAAAATGTAGAACGACAGTTATTTCAAATATCAAAAATAAGTTTGTACGTTAAGTTTTTGGACGAGACTAGAGACATGCCAATTTAAAACAGTTATAACAGTTTTTCGCCATTAAAAGTGGGTGTGCGTTAACGCGCTTCGCACGACTTAAAAAAAAACTCTAGGCGCCTGAAGTACGCCCACCGGCGGAGGGGCCTGGACCTTCGGGGCCGCATAAACAGTACTTTTGTAAGCCAAAACTGTTATAATTTGCATGTCTAGAGTCACTTCCTAGGTTTTACATGCGTAGGTGTATGAAAATTCAATGATTCGAAAACAGGCGAGGGAAGACGTTTAAGATAGAGGGGTATGTTAAGTTTTTTCAGATCTAAAAGTATAAAAATATGAAGTTCATTTCTATGATTAATTTTTGGGGTAAAAATATGAACAAATTCTGATCTTGCAAAATTTTGTAGCCTTTTACTTAGTGGGAATTTAGTTTTTCACCCAAATGAAACCAAACTAAACCGATTTTTTTATAAAAAAAAGAGGTCCAAATGGTGATAATCGTATGGGGAAGGGGAGGGGAAACATCAATTGGGTATTTTATGCCTTAGATACGTTACGTTTCCTCCAACCACTAACCGAGCTATAATTAGATTTACCTTAATTCTTTTTTATATCTCGGTTTTTTTTTTATATTTTAAATCATTTTAGACGTTGTGAAAAGATTTTATTTTGACAACAACTTGATTTCACTGTTTGGGGATGTCTGGTTGCGAGATAGTGCCTCTCATTTTCGGACTCCAAAAATACTTAAGAGTGGTTGGTGATTAGCACAAATAATTTTCAAGTTATGAGACTCACTAACTTAAGAGCCGTTTATTGGCGTTCGGTTAATACCGGCCTAAATGAATGGAGGGGAAACATCAATTGGGTATTTTATGCCTTAGAAACGTTACGTTTCCACCAACCACTAACCGAGCTATAATTATATTTACCTTAATTCTTTTTTATATCTCGTTTTTTTTTTTAATATTTTAAATCATTTTAGACGTTGTGAAAAGATTTTATTTTGACAACAACTTGATTTCACTGTTTGGGGATGTCTGGTTGCGAGATAATGCCTCTCATTTTCGGACTCCAAAAATACTTAAGAGTGGTTGGTGATTAGCACAAATAATTTTCAAGTTATGAGACTCACTAACTTAAGAGCCGTTTATTGGCGTTCGGTGAATACCGGCCTAAATGAACTAATCAATTTTATGTCACGCTGAACCTATTAATTGGAAAATCCAATCTTTTTTGCTTCTTTTGACATACAAGAAACTTTCTGTTTTTCTTCCACTTCATATAAAAAATAAAACACAATTTGCATTTTGAAAGATGCTGTCAAAATAAACTTTATTTTTAATTATAGCTGTTACCCGCCCGCTTCGCTGGGCGTAAATTTAACTTTGGCAATACTTTGTTTATGAATGATTTAAACATTTTGTAGTTAATATATTTTTGGTATATCTTCATTTCCTTCCAATTCATTTCAGCCCGAACGCATGTGTTGATATTTATTTGGCTCCTAGCTTTGTACATTACCCGGGCAGGTTTTTTTAGGAGGAAATAATTATAACAATACCTGCCATACAATTTTGTTTAGCCGTACTCGAAAAATTCATGTTTTACACAGAAAAGAGTCCTCTCGAGAGCCTTAAAAATTTCCCCTATCATTAATTTTCTGTTCAAACAATTTCTAGGAACAGAAATTCACAGTTCAGTAAAATGTCATTCTGAGAGTAAGAGAAGAAGCCAAATACAGTGCCGAGCTTGTCATTCAGATCAGATAGTACGGAATACTGTGAATTTAATCGTTGCCCTTCTGTCTGTGCGTTTTGATGAAAAAACTAAAGGATCGGACCTTTGCACAATCCACAGGCTGAAATTTCAAGGAAGAGCCACGACACAAAAGTAATCGTGTAATGAGGTTTTCCGTTGGAAAGTTCAGATTTAAATTTAAAAGTTGATTTTTTTGCGTGGCAAATGGAATAAGATTCTGTGTCAATATTTCAAAAAATCTTCATCACTTGATGCATTTTACAAGAGAAAAATGAGCTTGATGAAGTTACCGATTCATTTGAAACCGCTTCCTTTTATTATGAACGGTTATTTCTCACATATTTTGGATACAATTTTCACACCCGAAATAAATTAACCAAATCAAAAAAACGCTTTGGAAACTGACTGCTTGTAAATTATGTTGGTGTTTGTATTTATATGGAAAGGTAAAAACGGCCAAAATCGGCAATTCCATAAGAATCCATCATTTATAATTTTTGAAATGATTTTTTTTTTAAAGAAAATAATTCAGACAATAAAGCGACAGGCAAATAAATAATTGACGTTTTGCAAACTCCAAGTTGAGGCAGTGTAATTTTTCCGGTGGCTGAACATGTACCTTTTTTCTCCATTACATTTAAGAGCAATGGTTCCAATATTTTGCTCCGTCAGAAAGAGATTAAGCAAATACATTTTATTTCTTCTGTATTTTGACAGCAAAACTGAGAAATTTTATTGAGGAATCCTGTTCCACTTTTACTTGAGATTTCTGAGATCTCAGTATAGCGTGCTTTGCTTTTACGCCCAACAGATGGTGCTATTTGTAAAACCTATAGAAAAACACGCGCGTATGCCAATGCAACTTTGCTTTGAGTCAAAATTCGAAAGCAAAATTCGCCGTTCACCCTGGGGATTCCATTCGAAAGATTGCTTAGCGATGTTGTCTTTAGATTTCCTCAGTGTATGACTAATCCATCTCCACTTACGCCTCATGATGTCCGCATCCAAGTTCTTTTGGTTCCTCCTCCGTCCTGGGCCACAATTCCTGGTTCGATACGGTTTGTGGCCAACGAATTTTTAGAATGTATCGAAGAAAATGATTTAAAAAGGCTTGCAGTTTTCTCGGGACATTATACCCGAGACTTTCCAAGTTTCGCAGGCATACAGTAGCACAGATTTAACGTTTGATTCGAAGAATCTCAACTTAGTGCGCAAGGAGGTTTTACTGGATTTCCATATACTGAAGACAGAGTACCGAATGCAGCACGGGTTTTGTCAATTCTGCATTAAACGTCCCAAGTCCCATTAGCTGATACAATGCTCCCGAGGTAGATAAACTGCTCAACCTCTTCTATTCTAGTCTCTTGCAGTATAATACGCTGATGTGTTATCTTGTCTTACTCACTGCTGCACTTCGCGCGCTCTGTGAGCCATAGAGTACCTATATTACCTAGAGAACCGACTTAGGCGGTCGTTCTCTTCCACCCTACAAGCTGTACTGAGAGGAAAATGCCCATTAAGTTTTGTATGGGGTTGTTGTCCAATGCATTTTAAATGGGACCGAACCAACATGGCTTCATTTGAAAGGACTTCGCTCAAATTGCTCAAAGTGCTCAATAAGGTGGATAAGACCGCCCAGGGATTCAAAAAAAAATCCGTTAAATTCAAAAATTGAGAAATTTATTAATTTCGTAGTCAATTTTTTTTTTTTAACCTTTTGTCAACCTAAACTATGAAGAATATCGGTCATTGTTGCTCCCGGGTAATAAATTAAATAATATTTTTGAATATTTATGTTTAAAAAAAAAAACAAAAACACCTACCGAAAATTGGAAGCGCACTCTAGTTTCGTAGCTCAAAAAGGTACGTGTCTACGATTTAGGTGTGCAAATCGTAGACACGTACCTTTTTGAGCTAATGCCACCACTTTGTTCACAATTAAACCGTAGACACGTACCTTTTTGAATTAATGCGCCAATTTGTTTTTATATCCACCATTCACACGGATTCACGGATAAGGAAAAAAGAGTAAACTAAGAGAGTTTTCACTTACTCACCTCAAATAAAATTTGCGGGTGTTTAAGGCAAGAGGGGTACCGGTCGGTTCTCTAGGTAATATAGGTACTCTATGCTGTGAGCTCAGAATAAAAAATCAGAGTAAATGGAGTAAAATGCTGAGCGCAGCCAACTTCATACAGTTTTCATAGAATTTGACAGATATGGCAATTCAGTGCTCAGGTGTGTTTCATAATTAAATCGGAGTGTTCTGAACACATTTTGCTCAGAGTTCACTCCGCTCGCCCAGTGCTCTGCTCTGAACCAACTCTGAACTAAAAAAAGAAAAACGCCTATATTGACTCGGTCAAAGGCCTTCACAAAATCCACAAACATAATAAAGCGGCAATTTGCACTCGGCATACAACTCCAAAATTATTCGCATGGTGTGAACATAGTCGACACACGATCGACCACTGCGAACGCCCACTTGATGTCTTTGCTCGAGAATGATCGTTGCCATCAACTTTGAAAAAAAAAAAAACAGACAAAACGTAAATACCACGCGAGTTATTGCAGTTCTTGAGTACGCCTTTCTTTGGCAACTTGGTAACAACTCCGTCCTTCCAGTCCCAGGATAGGTTTCCCTTTCCCAATTATTAGTGGTAATAAGTCAAGTTCTGATTAGTTACTCGACACATAAATATTGACACAGGGTGTTAAGTCCACGGTCCCAACAAACTCTACCGCCGTAATATTCACGCCGTTTAAACCTCGGTTTAAACGTTCTTAAACCAACTATATTTAACCGAAGTAAACCGATAGAATTTAAACGACAAAATCTCGTTTAAATTGGTAATATTCACTCCGTTTAAGCAAAAAATGACATTCGACTCGACTTAGGTCGGTTTAAATTTGTGATTTAAACCGAACGTCGGATAGCATTGTAAGTATGAGTATGGCTTTTGAGCACATGTTTGCTGATTTATTTATTATTCTTTTCAAGTTAATTGAAGTCTTTGTTGTGTTTTAGTGTTGAATAAAAATTAACAAAAAAATTAAAATTTTGCCAGGGGACAGAAAATGCCACCAAAAGAATAAAAAGAGAATTCAACTCGGGCCAAATGCTTTACTCAATTTAAAACTGATTTCTTGTGTGACCATTTGTTGGCCAGTCGCAAACGCTGGTGGGAGGAAACCGCCCGAATTTTCAATGCAACACCAGACGTGGCAGTGACCAGTGAGTTGTAGGTATATTCTTGTGTTTGTCTTTTCTCTCTATTTTTTTTGCCCTCTCAACGAACGGATCTTGAATTGCGAGAACGATGCTACCCTACAACATAAAAAGAGACCTAAGAAACTTGCCGATCACTATCTGATGCCTACTGTTTTGGAGACCGGTGGTGGTGCCGTTTTTCAAAACACTAATAAAAATGTTTAGTTTCGTTCAAACAGTCATGCTGTTTTTTTGAACGGTGCAGCTTTCAACGTCTGGTTTGTCCTTCACCGACAGTGCCGCTCCGCTTACTTACTTCTAGACTGAATATTTTGCACTGACTGAATAAACCAATAAAACTTTGAATATTTGTTAAAACCATTTAAACCGTACGTAAACGACACGAAAATGCCTCGTTTAAGTGATCGTATTTAAACCGATCATTCGGTTTAAAATTTTGATTAACGTCGGTTTAAGTGAGTAAATATAACCGATTGGTCGGTTTAAAAATTTGAACCGATGCTAAACGGCGTGAATATTACGGCCGTAAGTTTTAGAATTATTAACCTATTGAGGTATGGGCAAATATCAGCTGTGATTTTTTCTACTATGGACCAGGGCTGCCTTTCCAGATTTTGAGAAAGAGCCAATAAAAAGAGTATTTTAAGAAAAAAAGAGCCACCGCTGAAAACGTCCCCAAAATAAAAAAATATGCACGTGGGATCATACTGTGGTTCTTAAGTCTGAAATAAATTAGTTATGGGAGCCTATATTTCATCCATTTTCCAAAACTTAATAAAGTAGGAGGTAGTATTATGTGAGTATATAAATATTACCAATATAGTCCCGTGTTGCACATATGCAATAAGCGTGCAAGGAAATTTTATTACTTTAAATGGAAAATTGTTTTAAATCAACAAATTAGATAGAAATTGATTAAAATACTTCTGAAACTAGTTTTTTACCCAGCGCGAAGTACACCATCTGATTTCTTTTATAATATAAATCTTAATTTATGAAAACAAAATATTTTAAATCGTAGGAGCGGTTTTAAAAATAATAAATTTTATATATAGGTATACAATTTTTTTTAACATTTTTAGGAAAAATTTTGGTAGGCCAATTTTAAGTATTTATTGATGTGGAGTTATAAATTTAATTTTATATTTACATTTTCATCGATAAGTCAGATAATGAGAGAATCGAAAATAAAAAACCGCCCTATGATACATAAGTTCAATGTAAAATTTTATAGTTTTAAATGCTAGACCTTACTACTTTTGATGGAAAAAAAAAATTATCAAAATGATATTAGCCGTTTTTGAGCAAAAAAAGATTTTCCTAAACGGGTTTTAAAGCATTTGTATGGGAGGTACTATTATTTTTGATTATAAGAATAATTTTTGTCTAAAATCTTCTAGATAATGTACAAAATTCTTTTTGCCAAGTGTAATAAGATCGAACAACTCGTTTTTGAAATATCGAGCTGTCAAAAAAAATATTCAAACTTTTTTTTAAAATCCAAAAAATATCTTTTTCAAAATTGAAATGAAAAAAATAACAAAAACTTTGTAAAAAAAATAAATACAACAGACAACAGCTGAACCATTTGAAAATTAAATCCGAAATATGGCTCTTCCATCTCATTCTTTCTCTTTGCTATGTTCGGGAAATATTTAGGCAAAGCTGAAAGAAATTGATTTTTAATGAAAATGAACGCGATAATTTCAAAGAATTTTTTAATCAGAGTAAAAATTTCAAACAATTTTTTGCAAAGAGTTTTTACTTAGAGGAAAATTGAAAAATGATGAAAAAGGAAATTTAAGTAGATATATTATTCTGAAAAAGAGTAAAAAGAGACATGAAAATCTTAAAAAGAGCCAATTTTGGATGATTTTAGAAAAGTGGAGCCAAAGAGCCACACCTGAAAAAAAGAGCCAAATTGGCTCTTTAGAGCCACGAAGGTAGCCCTGCTATGGACTTATGTCCCTGACCTGACAGATGTGAAACAAGCTTATGTCCCTGACAAGTAGTTCCGCTTTCGAGAAAAGCATTCCACACTACTAGATTACCATTAATTATAGTGAGGAGTTACTGCGAGGGCTATTGTGAATAAAATTACCCTGGGAATGAAAATTGGATTCGCCAATACTTTTCCCCTACTCCTTGAATGATAGCCAAATTCCCCTGTAAAATTTATTCCCGCTATACCAATAAATTTTGAGGGAAACTTTCGACCATTCACGTTTTCAATTTTTTGAAGACTTTAAGGGCTGGCTAAACAGAACTCGGTCGGGTGGTGCGGTCAACAATTCACAAGCAAGAAAAGAACGCGACGGTCAATTTTTTGTTGTAATTTTTTACGAAGAACACTAGACCTCGCTCTATTTGGCTAGCCCTTTAGACTCCGTTCGGTCTCTTCCCTAGCCTTTTCGTAAACCGCTTATTCAAAGAACTGGCGGGAAGTAAAACAGATATAATTTTCGTATTGATCTCAAACAGTGCTGGGGGATCATTGGGCAAAAATTCCTTTTTCGGGGAAATTTACCTCTAAAGGGAGAAAGGGAAATTTCCATTCATTGTGTGGGAATTTTTTGTTTATCAAATTTTATTTGAAAAAAGGACGAAAAATGTAATGTAATGATTTTTATTAAATATACCACCTCGTTCGTTTTTAATGATACTGAAAAGCAAAAGATTCCTTCTTCTGGGTACTCAATGAAAATATCTTCTTTTATGCTATGGGAAATAAAAAGGGAGACAAGAAAATATTTATGGGACAAAAAAGGAATTTTCCAAATGTCTGTAATTAAAAAAAGTATATTATACGTTTTTTTTGATCGGTCGTTTCTTAAGGAGATATTTTGAAAAACCAGAGAGAACTTACAAAATTTAGCGGTTTTTCCAACCCCTTGGCGGTCGGTGGGGGAAATGCAAAACTTAAATTTTTCATGAGTGCACCAATCCAGACATCATATCGAAAGATTAAACTACCCAAATTTTTGCTACCATTTATGACAATAGGTAAGGTACCTAGGCGAGAACTTCATAAAATAAAAACTCATTTAAAATTAACTGCAATATTCAAATGATTGCGAAATAAAACTACTAAAACTCGTAAAGGCGACTAAACTTAATTTTTTTATTAAAGTTCCAACCTAAATTAATCGATTTTATTCATTGCCTATATATGTACATAATATACTTAAATACCATTGAACACTACTTCTCTGTGAACAAATCTATAACCATGTGCGTCTGTCCACAGTTAAAATGTAAAACAAATCTATTCATATCAAAAAGTTCAACCCTGGGTGTCAAGTCAATATACGCGGATAACATGTTAGAGTAGTTGCCAACGACAAGCAAACCTATAGCCCTATTTAAAGAAACTTTAAATTATACCGTTGGCTTACAATTATTTATTTCAAAAGTAACAAGGAATATTTAAGCTTGATCTTAGTCGTAGGTTCATGCAAACTAAGTCAGTAAAAAAATGCATGTATGTAAAGATATTTAAAAATAAAATATATATGTATGTAAATTCCTTACCATTGAATAAATAATTTTTTTCGACTGTAATCGAACTGAATAAGCACCACCACCGTAGCCGTAGTCGAAGTAGTAGTCGTAGCAGACTGCCACCAACCAAATTTCTATAGTCTATTAATATTTTTGAGTTAACCTTTAACCTCAACTGCAGAATACGAGTAAAATATCATTGAAAACTATTTCTGCAAATTCAATGTGTAGTAGGTAGGTAGGTACATAAATATTCAACCGCTTGCTAAGCTAAGCAATTATAATACAAGTATCTTATTCCTATAATGGCCAGCCAGATAGATATTTTCGGATACTGATGATGATGATGATGATAGATGTGCAACTGTAACACTATTTTCTTTTTTCACTTGTATATCATGGGAGACGAAAAATTATTTTAAAAAATACAAAATTTCAAAAAAAAAAAGGAACGCAAAATGTGTCGATTCTCAAAAGTATTCAAGAAGATTTCAAAAAACAAAACAAAAAAAAACAAAAGTGAAAAGTAGAGTAGCTGCGCTACCAACTAAGTACTCGGACGAATGCCAGTTATACACTACTCAAACACAATTTTATTTTTGAAGACGCTCTGTACGAAGAGACGAAAGTGGCAACGGCAGCGGTAGCGGTAGCGGCAGCAGACAGAAGCAACCAGTGCCAGCGGTGGCGATGTGGATGTCGGGCCGCTTGGTTACGATCGTTAGCTCATATCTATCCCCATACCATCAAAGTATCCCAAAAATAACCCCCTACAATTCCAATTCAATAGTTCGGTTCGGACTGTTTATAAATATACCCTACGAGCTACGAGGCTACGACCGATGAGAGTTTTTCCAGAGCGAAGTCTGTCGTTTTTGTGTAAAATTGAGCGCACCATGCGAGTGTACCGCGAACGGGACTACTCGTACAAATGTTGAACGATCGTTGTTGATCGTAGCAGTATATTACTTTACGGTGCACTTGTAATCGACGTTGTTCTCTGCTCCATCATTATAGGCGACACGGACGAAGAGTAGAATAATATTCCTTCTCGCATTGCATGGTGTAAACTTGCGGTTACCATATTTTCATTGAGTTCTCGTAAAATAGAGATATGTACCTATGTACATTTTTACTTTGTTTTAGAAGTTACGTATTCGCGCCGAGAAACAAAAATCGAACATAACATAACATAACATAAAATAGAATATAGTTCTGGTAGCAGTGCAGCAAGAACGGATACACCAATTTTCATATAATGCAGTCACAATGTTCAAAAAATAGTGATTGGTGGGGATTATAAGGAATCTATTTCTTACTTTCAGGATTCAATTCCATCGACGTTGGGCGCCATCTTTTGAATTTCAGGCCAATTGGTTTTTATTCAATAACTCGCATATTATGAACTTTAATATTTCTTTGCCATAAGAGTGCAGAGTCTATAAAAATATCTAGCAAGGAACGTTGTTTTTTTTGGGGAAATGCGTGGGGGGGGGGGGTAGTGGAGAAGGTTGTTGTGCATTATACGGAAAAATTAACTCTGGTACAACCGAAGTATATGAAACATGATTTCAGAGTAATTTTTTTAATTCTGAATCTAATGACACCAAAACTCTCAATACAACAGATTAATATTTTGTGTGTTCTATTGTACATAGCAGTGCTGGGGGATCATGGGACAAATCCCTTTCTTGGGGAACTTTGACATGTAAAGGGATAAAGGGCAAACTGACTAATTTTGCGAGAATTCTTTGTTTATCAAATTTTACTCGGAAAAGACGAAAAATAACCGGTGTAAAGATTTTTATTAAAAAGTTTTTATCAATATTTGAAAAAACTTGATTTCCTCTCAAAGTTATGTTGCTAAGTAGTGACCACCACTTTCTTTTTTAATGATACTGAAAAGCAAAAGATTCCTTCAATAATAAAAAAAAAGACTTCTGGGATAAAATTGATTCCTGTTTATTTTTTAACAAGGAATTTAATTTACTCAAAAAATCCAAATATGTCGATTGGAAATTAATGAAAATATCTATTTTTAAGCTGTGGGAAATAGAACGGGAAACAAGAAAAGATTTGCGGGACAAAAATGGAATTTTCCGACTTTCTGAAGGGAATTCTCTTCAAAATACCCCCTAGAACTGGTAGGTATACATAAGTGTTATGGTCTGCATTTCGGTAAAACAAAAATTTACCAGAAGCTATTAGATATTTAGGTGCGACCTCAATTTTGATGCACATCCACATTTATTGTCAAATAACAGTTATAACTGTTATAAATTGGCATTTCTCTAGTCTAGTCTAATAAATCTTTCTGAAGTTCACTCAATGTACCGAAATTTATAAAAATACATTTTGAATGCTTCACTTGATTTTAAACTTGAAGTAATGAGCAGAAAAAGCTATTGTTGATCTTTAATTTGACGAAACTCGAATTCCAAATCAGCCCGAAATTAAAAACGGTTCGATCCACGTCGATTTGAAACATTTCAATTTTAAACTCTGCAAGATGTTTTCAAAAATATATACTTTAGCTTTCGCCTAATTAATATTCTCACTTAAAATAAGATTCATAAATGATTCATTTAAGTTGTATATTTTTGGTGCAAAAATGCGAATGGAATAAAGGGTTGCAGTTCAGCTTTGTTTGCCCTTTTTTTAGAACAAAAAAGAAACCGTGTTCAGAAATTGCCTCAAGGCTATTTTACAAATAAAAAACACTTCTTCCAATCCACCAATCGGAAGAATAGCTTTATGTAAATTATTAGGTCGGTTCGTTTACTTCCCAAAACTACCAATTTCTACCATTTTAAGTCCAACATTATTTTAAGATGAAAACTACCAATTTTAGTCCGAATTTCTAGTCTTTGGTAGTTTTTGGGAATAAACGAACAGAGGTATTATGAACTAAGTTTCAAAAAATGCCAGCAATTATTAGAAAAAAATTAAAAAGTTAATGTTTGGCCCAGAACTCTTATAATTCAGTTAATTCAGAAATGTGATTAAGAAAAAATGTAAAACAGATTTAGAGTCTATTTCACAATGTCTGAATAAATTTTTGATTAGTTACTCGGCACAAACATCTTCGCACAAGGTCATAAGTCCACAAGCCAAACAAATTATTTTTTTTTATTTAGAACCTTTTAAGGTTGTTTAATAGACAACAATGACAGCCAATATTTATGTGTGCAATAACTAATGAGAAGTTTAGTCAGGTATTGTGAAACAAACATTTATTGTAAAAAAAAATTAAGCTGCGTATAGACGGGCAATGATTTGTCTGCAACAAAAATGTTCACATGTAAATAGAATTTAAAAAAAAAACACTTTTGTGGAAAACTAGAAATGAAGGTCTCTTCTTACCCCAAAGCGAAACTTTCGGTGTGAAAAAACTAAACAAACTTTTCAATAAAAAAATCGGATAGTATAGCTACCTCTGTTCACTCCCCAAAACTGCTAATTCGAATTTCTACGAGTTTTAGTTCAGAGTTTTGTCAAAGTTCATATAAAAATTAAATTGGAGTAAAAATGGTAGAAACTGGTAGTTTTGGGAACTAAACGAACAGACCTCATTTTTACGAATTTTATAAAATTTGAATTTGTTTTAAACAAATTTACAAGAAAAATTACTTCTGAAAACAAACAAAAATATAACGAGTTCGACAACCCACAGTTGAATACTTAGGCTGATAACTAACAATGGCTGTGGATCAAGAAGCCTTTAAGAAAAATAGTTAAACATTTTTTACAAAGAGATGTTTTACTCAAGTAAGGATTAAGATTGTTTAATAATTCAAACACAGCCAAAAATGTCATCAACAGGACGTAGAATAAGATGTCGTCATAAGATAAATCGTTGATACAGCAAAAAGCCGTAAGTCTAAATCGAAAAAAAAGTTCCATAAGTAAAAAAATACCAGTTTTGTGTTTCTTACGATAATCAAACATAAATGATAAAATACAAATTATAAAGAAATTAGATTTTTCTTGTTTTTTGACCATATTCTCAGAAAAATGTCATGTGTGACAATGTAGTCTTTTGGCAATATCAACGAAAAAAATTTGGCTTTACGCATATAAACGTTTTATGATAAAACACATTAAAGCGATAGATCACACCACTCCATAACACACAACATGAGAAACATCAGTTATTGTTCTCGGCTTTAGAGGAACGTAAACTAGAATAAATACAAAGCTTGTTTGGTAATTGAAATCTTCACCAAATTTCACAAAACTGTTTTTTTGATAGCAAATCCTGAATATTTTTTTCAAATTTGTGAAATATTTCAAGATACCAATTAGACCTACACTCTCCACACCCAAACAAAATTGCCTAAACCAAACATGCCCAAATAGGGGAACAAGGGTACTTCCAAAACAGCTGTTT
Organism: Leucozona laternaria; assembly: GCA_932273885.2. Taxonomy (NCBI): domain Eukaryota; kingdom Metazoa; phylum Arthropoda; class Insecta; order Diptera; family Syrphidae; genus Leucozona; species Leucozona laternaria. The sequence goes on along the minus strand of OW026367.1, from coordinate 63,896,897 downwards.
AGCATCAAACAAATTTGTACTTCCTCTATAGGGGAAGTATTATTGGTTTCGTGTAAAAAAAAAATGTCTAGGTTGTAATCAAAGCTAACACTGCGATGATCGAGAAGTCCGAAAAAGTGGGTTTCGTCATTCCGTTCGTCGGTCACTGCGTCGCCATCGGTGCGTCTGTGCGTCCAATGTTATTTCAGCTAGAGCCTAAACGGGTAGGTCAATTTGTTTCAAATGTTGTACAGACCATTTGTATGAGATTCCCTAGAGGGGAAATTCGAATTTTTGTTTTCCGCCGTACAAAGATTTTGGTTGTTTGAAAATGACTATAACGATTTTATTAAACTTCCTACCAAGAATTACCAAATTGTAAGAAAACTGCGTGTCAGGTTTTTGTCAAAAATTCACATAACAGAATTAGATATTTCACGTTTTTTTGACAAAATTGTCTTATTTTTGGGTTATTCGCGTGTATCTCTTCCATGGTTTGGCCAATTTTGTTATTATTTTGCAATCTGGTGCTTCTCAATATAGTTTAAACAATATTGATCTTAAAAAAATTTAAAAACATTGTAAAACACGACTTTTTCACTTAAGCGGGTTTTTCACTTAAGCAGACCTTGGATAACTGACAAAAAGTTTCACTTAAGTGGCTAACCGAAACAAATTTTAGTTAAGCGGATCTAAGTTATTTAAAAGAAAAAATAACGATCCGTTCATCGTGAATTGTCGGAAAAATCTTTCGGCAGTTTTGACCCTGAAGGTTAATCAAATCGATTCATCAACGTTCCGGTTGGCAGTCTCCTTAATCATTCAAATTTTTAAAACAAAAATACAGATGCAATCAAAGTCTGCTCATTACTTTTTGTTTTGTTAGATTTTTTTTTATTTAACCAAGTTTTTTCATTTGAAAAATATAAAATTTCAAAAGAATATTTTTTTCAGATATGCGGGTTTTTCAGTTAAGCGGAGCGGAGTTGTTTGTGGGAAATTTCATGAAAAATGCACGAAAGTTGGATAAATTGTTTACTTAAGCGGTTTTTTCAGTTAAGTGAGTTTCACTTAAGAGGGTTTGTGACTGTAACCACCATCAGAGCAAGTTCGTGCGATCAAGTCGTGCATATTTGTCGGTATGAATTTTAAATTAAATTTTAAATAAAACACAAGCAAACTACACCGGAATTTGGTTTATTTGATTGTTTTTCTTTAGTTTGTTACCAATTGATAAAAACAAGCATATACAAATGTACATATGTATCTTCTGGGATAAAAAATATGCTAATCAATTTGCAAGGCTCCATAATGTCCAATTGAATTTGAATGGTAAACCACAACTAAACCACACGTTCATGTGTAGGTATAATAAATTTTATTACTGTTGCTGTTGCATTTATTACCTAAATAAAGCCAAACTCACAAACAAATTTTATTAGTTTATTTATTAATTTAATGATAATAGTTTCTTTTAAATAAAAACTTTCTCATCTCAAAAAAACGGAATAACCAACATAGAAATCAGAATTATGAGTTGTGTAAGTGTAAGCGCCACCTATTGACGTTGCCGAACAATAGGTTGAAGCGGAGAACTTGAAGCGGAGAACTTGAATTCTTGTCTCAAAAGACGGTGGTGGTACAGATGAAGGTATTAAAAAAAGAAACCACGCCTGTTCCGCTCTAACATAGAGTCCGTACTATACTATATGGGTTGGGTGTAGTAAATAGAAAGTGACCGCCTCTTTAACAAAAAAGCTGCAACCTTTTGTGAATAGATGTCTGCGAAACATTCTTAGGATTTCTTGGCCGAACGCCATCTCTAACCAGGAACTCCGTTGTCATCGTTGAAGGAAGTGGCCGTGGATTGGTCACACTCTACGTCCGTCGTGGCGAAGACTCTATCGCGAGACATGAAATGGGATGGAATCATTGTAGAATCATTGCCCTATGCACCACGGAAGGGTGGGGTAAGTAAGTAAGTAGTAAGCGCCAATTATGAAAATTGAAAACAGATCTATTCGGGCGTTGGGCTCCAGCTTTCGATATATACGATTTAAAGCGGGCACAAGGTCTGAGATAACATTTCAGATTGCCTAATATGAGTCCATTGTTTCTATTCATTATGTCCAATTGGGCGCGATAGAACGCGTGATTGTGGTTTGGCTATAAAAGTCTTGTACACGTAACCAACAATGCGTTACAGAATGGTCTGCGTTGACGTTCACATGACTTCTCAACTATATGGGACATCATTTGACTTCGTTTTTACTTCATAGAGTCAACGTGATAACTATTTACGTTGTACGTTGACCGTGTTGCTTAACAGTTTTATGTCGAATTCCTCTCACCAAAACAATCGATTTTATTCCGATTTTTTTCTAAACAAAATCGATCCTTTTCTGTTAAAACAAATCTTGCATTTCAAGCAAGATTTCACAACGATTTGCACACACACTATAAAGATTTCACATTTCTATTAACGTCAAATTGAAAGTCGGGTAATTTTGGAAAGACAAGTAGTTTTTTCTTGTTGCAACGGATTCTATATATAATTAAACCAAACTTTCAATAACATTTTCAGTCAATATAGCCATACAAATATATAATTTCAGCTGTTAAGTAACACACACACCATCAAACAAAAACTTTCGATTCTTTTACGAATTCCTTTCAATTGACAGAAACAAATCGATTCAGTTTAGAAAAACATCGATTCGGTTTAGAAAGAATTTGATTCGACTTTAAGGTCCAATTTTTTAGTGATGATTTAAACCAGAGTTAGCCAACTTCAGAAGTAAATTTGCCCACAGTTAACTCAGGAAGTATTTTTTTGGTGGAAAATGCGTGTGGAGCGACTAAAAAAACTCGGTCAATAAAACATCAAAAGCATCTGTTTAGTTAATCCTGAGTTAACTCTCACCAATTTTGATGAGTTAACTCAGGTTTAACTTTAATCTCGCACTGAAAAACTGGAACTAAGTAATATTGTTTTTAATATCAGAAACACAATTTTTATCAAGCCGAGTCGTTTACCAGACAAAGTGTTTCAAGATATCAAACAAAGTGGAGCTGTGGGATGTAGTCTCGAGCTTTACACAAAATCGTACGCAGACAGAAATAAAGGTAAATGTGGATTTGTTTGAAAACTCGAGTTCGAAATTGATAAGTAAACCTTTTTAATTTTAAAATGTTGTAGATGCTCACAATTTTGGCCATAGAACGTATTAAAGATGTGTATCTTAAAAAAAACAATAACTGTTTAAAAAGCTGAATTAAAGTACATCCCCTTTAAATTAAGGGCGAATGGTCACCATATATACATACCATTATTTTTTTGTTCTTATTGTTTTTTTTTTTTTTTTTTTTTTTTTTAAATTTAGTTTTACTAAACATATGCAAAGGCTATTCTACCAAGATTATAATACTGAAACTTCAACCCTGTTTCTTCTATACAACTATTAACATCATTATCATTTCGATGTAAACTGGGTTATCTGTGATGCGAACGGAGAAATTCTTTGTCGATGATGTCTTATAGGCTGAGTAGATACCCTATGGGCTCTTGTTTTTTGGGTATTTTTAGAATCATCACTCCACTGGATCTCCCTAAAAACATAAAATGAAGATCACTACGATTTTAAAACCATATGGTGAGTCAACGATAGGAATCATCTTCATTCGAATAGATGAAAATTCAGTTGTGTACGAGTGTCGAGTGTATACTGTATACGCTGTACTGTACGAGTGTTTGAATTTATTGGAAGAGATTTTTTAAAAGCGTATGCGCAATGGATTTCTTCCTATATGATGGCCTATAGAGGGATGAAGTTATTAATGGCAGTAAAAATGCACATTGCGGGATCAACAGAGGTTACTCATGTTTATTCTAGATCAGCATGCTCAGCTAGTGCATCTCGAAATCAAATACAAAAACCTCATTTGATTCCGATTCCAATTCCAATTGCACAACAACTGTTTAGGTTATAGCAGTCTGTAAGATACATTTTGTTAGTAAATGTTTTTTTTTTGTTTCGTTTTGTTTTGTTTTTGTTTTCTTCTGGTAGGTATATCGGCTGAAAATAGATTTTTATTTTTAACATGGTTCATCTAAGTTGAGATATTCGTTAACTCTTCGCTCGACGTTAGAGAAGAGAATACCCCTAAGTTTGAAGCCAAATATAATTGTAAGAAATTTTACAGTTCTGTGCTTTTGGTTGCATGCTGTATGTTTTTTTATCGGGTTTTGAATATTTTAAACTTTTGTGTATGTGATTTTATAGAGGCTTTCATGTAATTAGTGTTCTAATTTGTTCGATCTATGATAATTAAAAATATAGAAAACGTTATTTAATATGAAAATGTAATTGTCAGTTATATGAGTATACTTGTAATATATAATATATGAGTACGTAATATTACAATTATTATTTTTTTTGAACCGCGATTGATCAACTTCGTTTCTCCACAGTACATACCTATAGGTGTCTAAATGTATTATCATGAAGAGAGTCATTTTCAATAGAACAATTTAATCTTAAGCAATTTGCCTATTTGTGCTTAACTTTTTTGTCTGTTTAGAATAAGCATATAAATGTAAGCATTTCAACTCATGGATAAAATGTCTGTTACTGGATCCAGTGTAGCAGGATATTTTTTTAAGCGGGGCTTGACGAAATTTTCATCAAGATTTTTTTGTAATTTAAATATCAGTGGAACTATACCTATAGTCTAAGAGCTGACAGCATATTATTGGTTTGGAAATATAACCAAAAATTGAGTATGAGGGTTTGTAGGTGTATGCGTCGTGATATAGAAAACAAAAGTCTGGCAGGTTTTTTTGGCGCCGGTGGTGGGGGTGAGGGTTTGAAAATGGCGATTTTTACAATTTTTTATCAGAAGAATTATCACTTAAATTCTTTTTTTTTAAATGACAAATGATGCACTGTCATTTTTCCTAAGTGTAAAGACTTTTATCTTGACGATCCGATTAATAGAACTCAAGATATAAGCTCTTGAAGCGAACCTTATCAGCTTTTTTTGGAGACTTTTGTTGATTTTATGAATAACAGACTTTTGTTTTCTATATCACGACGCATACACCTACAAACCCTCATACTCAATTTTTGGTTATATTTCCAAACCAAAAATATGCTGTCAGCTCTTAGACTACTACCGTTGATGGCGTTTATTTTAGGATCAAATTTGTTTGTTATTTTTCCTGGTAGGAGGAGGAATTTCCCCGGACCAGTAAGAAAATTTACGATGATATCAAGGAATTTCTCTACGATCAGCAAGGAGCAATACTCTAATGATAAATGTACATTTATATGTCATTTAACGATAAAATAAGAAAGCAAGACGTCTATATAGTAGAGATACGATTAATAAAGAAAGCCGACATGACGCCACGTCTCAAAAAGTTGATAATCTGACCAAGTTTCTTGCTTCGTTGGTCTCGTGGCAGTTTCGATGCCAATTCTTTCTCTATTGTCTTTAAAGCCCACTCCATGATAATATATAGGGTCCGCCAAATAACTTCTTTTTTTTTTTGAAAATGGCGCCGTCCTGTTGAAACCAAATGTTGCCAATATCCTCCTCTTCAATTTTTGTGAACAAAAATTCGTTCAACATGGCCCGATAACGATCGCCATTGACTGTAACGGCCACTCCTTGCTCATTTTCGAAAAATGGCCCAATTATGCCTCTGGACCAAAATCCGCACCAAACAGTGACTCGTTTTGGGTGTATCGGCTTTTCAATGTATGCGTGCGGGTTTTCTGTGCCCTAAATGCGACAATTTTGCTTGTTTACTACCCGCCAAGATAAAAATGAGCTTCATCTGAAAAGATGATTTTTTGGCAAAATCGGCATCTTCTCTAAGTCGATCGCAGGCCCACTTAACGAAGCGTATACACAACCATATTCGTTCAGCGGAAGGATAAAACTAATTATCTGTCAAATCAGACATGAGCTAAGTGTTACCATTCACGAAATAAGCACTAGTTGAAAAAAAAACGTTAGATGGGGGACCCTTTATTACAAAATGAATAAAAAACTGCGTCATATATTCTTACTTATTTTTATTAAATTGAGTTTTAATGTACCAAATTTCAGTATTTATCAACTATCAATTGTTAATTGACAATCGCAATAGGGGTGTTTATTATTGTTTTTAATATTCTGGTGCAAATTTGTAAACGATTCAGTACGGTGTCACTGTTTGAGACGTGTTAAGATGGAGTGTATTATTATTATGCTAGTACGTTAACATCAGACTGTTTAAAATTTTGCGTCTCTGATTTTAATCATCTTGATAAGTTTATATGAACGTGAGACTTGAGGCAAGTGTCAGGAATATTCTACCTATTGTTAAAATTGTTGATTAGCTAGAGACTTGAAAATTTAAACAAACAATCTGTCATCAAGTACTAAAGCTATTTTTAATTTGAAGTCTCAAGCTCTCCGTTAAGATTTAGATCAAAACGTTGTACCGAACAAACAGACAGGAAAGCGAGTTAATAAAAAAGTGTTCAAAAGTCGAATCGATTTCATTTAGATCTCTTTTCGAAAAATTTCTAGCAAATGAACTAGAAAAAAAGAAAATATGCTTGGTATGATAACCATGATATATTTATAACCAAAAGCTTGTTCCATTTGCCCATGAAATCTAAAGTTACAATTATAGCCAATGTCATAAAGTCTCATCTTCTGGAGCATTGCCGCAAAGAGCTGAATCTACTCATCGCAACAAACATAGTAACATTTGGTGGGCTCCGCCGCTTTTCGGGTTTCGACTAATCTATGGCTGGATCTTTCTAAAAAAAAGAATAGACTAATTACTTAAGCTAAGAAAGCCTCACCTCAACTGTCCCTCTAGTGAATTACAAGTTACAACTGAAAAAGATTCCTGTGAGCGTATAATGTTGTTTGTTTGCAGTGGAATGCGGAAGAGACAGGACAGAGACCTTCAATTTACTGCCGAATCGGCTGTGTTGTAACCATTGGACGCGACTAGAGACATGCCGATTTATAACAGTTATAACAGTTTTTCGCCATTAAAAGTGGGAGTGCGTTAACGAGCTTCGCGCCACTTGAATATAAAAACTGGGTGCCTGAAGTATGCCCACCATCAGTGGAGGGCCCTGGCCCTGCGGGGCCGCAAAAACAGTACTTTAATAAACTAAAACTGATATAGTTGGCATGTCTACAGTCACTTCCGTAACCATTTTGCTAAGATACAAGATAGCGGTATATAGTTCATCTCATTGAAAAAAACGATATGGGTCATACTGACAGCTCTGTTGTATATCTATCTCTTTTTTACTTGCGTTGCTTTATTTTGTATGTCTCCTGTCTATTCTCTTTACACTAGTCGTGTTGTTTTGCAAGTCCCAAGGTAATTGGTCGAATAAAATGACATCGGGGATTAGCGATGCCATAAAGGGTATTTTTTTAGACGCGTGGTTTTCAAGGAGAAATAAAACGCATATAACGTAATGTTGTGGACAAGAATTTAGCTTTATTATAAGGGTTTGCCATTATGTTTAAAAAATGATTTCGGGCAAGTGGCCGCCGCAACTGGCTCGAATAAATTCCAGCCGAGAGGCCCAATTTTCGACCACTTTTTGCAGCAATTGGGGCCGTATGTCAGCAATAACGCGCTGAATATTCTCTTCCAAGGCGTCAATCGGGCTTATTTGATGCGTAGACAAGTGACTTCACATAACCCCACAAAAAATAGTCCAGCGGTGTCAAATCGCACGATCTTCGAGGCCACGCCACAGGAAGCGTTGTTCAGTAGTAAATCTTTTCATTCTAAAATGGCAAACCAAACTGAGCATAAATCAAGTGACAGCTGTCAAAAAGACCAACTCCGAAAAAATTATTGCCAAATTGAAAAACACATGTCTAAAAAAAACACCCTTTACAAAAACATAATGAAATTTCCATACAAACTATCGATAACAAGTATCAATCTCTTCCTCCGGTAGCACAATTTTTCTCCGTCGTTAAGTTAAGCCCCGAGAATTCTCCGCGCTGAGCTACAGCCGAAGGAAATTAGTTGTTGATGCATTTGACATGTGAATTGCAGGAGGAGGCTTCGTTTTTTTCGACCAATTTCATCGGGGCATGCAAAAAATATTGTGTGAGTGCCGGGACTCACGGTTAATATGTGTAAACATCAACGTGCGCGGATCCAAAACGGACTTGTTTTTGTTTGAAGGGGATCTTAAGATTTTTTTCACTGAACGCACCCATCCTAGTATGCAGACCGTAACGTTGCACGACGTAACGTTGCACACGAACGTTGACGTTTTTTTTCACTCTACCGCCAGCAAAGATGTTTACACATCAAAAACAGTATGCAAGATGCAGTAATTAACCCTATCAAGTTTGTCAACTCGTAAATCATAAAGTGTTCTTCTCTGAGCGAAATTCTGGATCCGACCAACGCAACGCTCGGCCTAGCTCTGGATCTGGAGTAGGGTGAACTTCTATGCAAATTGACAAGAAAAAAATTTAAACAATTTGTTTTTTTTTTTTTCAATAATCAATTTTTATTAAACATATTTTGAAATAGACTTTATTTATAAAATGCAAAATGTTAACAAAAAAAGAAAAAGAATTGAATAATTTGTAAAAGTGTATAATAGGGCTGAAATTGTAAGACGCAATTCAGTGGGCTTTCATTAGTAATTTCATTTACATTTACATATATTTTATTTTTATATAAATAAATAATTTTTTAGTTCGCGCATGCCGCGCTTCTCCTGCTTACTCTTCTTCTAGTCGTACTCTGCGGTGTGCATGCGCTGAAATTGCTTAAGATTTTTTTTTTTTTTTAATTTACTTAAATTATTTATTCGTTAAAATATATTTTTTTTATATTTATTTTTATGTTTTGTATTTTCTATCTACCTCATAAATAAAATGGAAACTTAAATTAATTTGTGTGGTGTTACGTAAAACGGAATCGAAAAAGAATTGTAAATTTATCTCATCGACAAAAAAAATCAGCTCTTGAGTTTTGTTTAAGATATGGCTTAGCTTTTTGAATCCCTTGAAATTGATAATCTGGAGTTATATCTGTGTTTTATCTTTCTGTAAGTATATATTATGTATGTAGTTTTATTTTAGTTTACAAGTTTAACAATAATTTGTTGATTCTTATAGAATAACTCCCGCATAGAAGTATTTACATTTATAAAAACGGAAGGGCAAATATTTAAAATGTTAATGTATGTATATATAATATATAATAATATATGTATATTTTCTGTATATATCATAAATTTGTAAACTGAATTTATTAAATGTTTATAAGAATGAGTCATAAATATTAATATTATATATATATTATGTTAAAATGTACACTTGATGGAAACGATAGAATTGTATATAATATAAATAACTTTAAAATTTTACACATAACAATGCAATTATTTTTAGAGGAACGATCAGATGCGGAACTATTTCAATCGTCCCACGAGGGAAATTGCGTTTCATCCACAAACATACTGAAGCCTGGCTTGTCGGCTGTTGGTTTTGTGGTTGTGGTTTGGTTTTTCTTAGTTTGGTCAGAAGACTTAGTTTTTGCTGGCGGTGCTGGGGGCTTAGGAGGTGGTGGTTTTTTCACCCGAAGGGAATTGCTGTTTGTATTTCTTTGTGTTGTAGTTGTACTATTCCACGATGACGTTTTGTTAAGTTCAGTGTTTCCATAGTTCCATATGACGTCAGGTGAGCTGTAGTTTTGTTCGAAGGTATGTTGATCCCAAACAGCTTTCTCATCAGAGTTGTTATCCTGGAAATGAAAGTAATATAAATTATTATTATTTATATTTCTATGGTCTGGCTTAAAAGGACAAGTTAAACATGTCATGAAAACGTTGCCTTCTAGAAACCTTTATGTCTGATATGGAAATAAAGATACAAGGGCGTACCCAGTATGTTTATCAGGGGACGGGGGGGGGGGTGTTGGGTTGGAGGTCAAACTCATTCAAGAAATAATTTAGGTGACTTTTATTTATGAAGTTGCCGATTGCAAAATAAAGATTCCAGTGTTTTTTCCAAATAATTGTTCATAACGTATGAATCATTCATATTCCAAGCTCAAGGTCTGCTTTCATTTGATACCAAACTCGTTCCATATTCCCTTTGATAATCAAGACTTCGGTTTAGTTTAGTTTAATACAGTTTTATTGAAAATAGATTATATTAATTCGTGAAGTAACTTTCAGTTTAATTAAATGAATTTTTAAGTTTAAAAGTTTTTTTCAATGAATTTGCTTTTATAATAAGACGTCTATGTTGCATAAATCTTCCGTCTAAATTAACGCCAAACGGCGTGGATCTTCAGAAAATCTTTCCACTTCTACTTTTATTATTTCCTTCTCATTTTCCATGACTGTTTTCCTGTGAACAATATTAATTAAATTTCTATCTTTTGATTGTTTGTTTGTTTGTTCAGGCCAATCTCAGAAACCATTATGTATGTCCGATTTCAAAATTCCTTTTTGTTTTTCGAAGGTTGTTTTAAGGGGATGGTTATACGCATATTTTTTTCAAAATTTTGCCATTTGTTGGGTAAAATGCGGTTAAATTAAAATGACGTATCCGATTGAAAAAAATCTACCTGGGTTTAAAAGGTAATTTTTATAAAATAGCTTCATAGTACGGGGCATTTAGATTTTCCTGAGAAATAATTCCAAGACTCATTTTGACTTCGATATTCAAAGGGGTATGAGTACACGAGCCAAAAACCACATTTTTCACAAGTGCACCTAGTGTCATTTGGCAGCCATTTTGTTTTTAAAGGTGATTTTTATTTTAACTTGTAACTTGCTTATTTTTGATCCTAGAAAAAACCATTGTAGGACAAACTTGTAGCTACAAAAAATTTTAAGTAATTTTTTTCAAAATTCGCTCACGTTAAAAAGTTACAGTGCATTTTGTTGAAAAAAGTTAGGGTGGATTTTATTATATCCATCATATCTTTTTTTTGTTGTCACTAGGAAAAAAAAAACTATTGTTGCACAAGTTGTAGATCCTTCAATTATCTATATTTGTTGCCTTGACAGTTTTCTAATACGAACTATGGTTCTCGCTCTGCAAGGCATATAAGTTGGAGAAATCCATATTCTAATGAAATAACAAGAAGACGAATTTGGCCTTCGTTTTTCCAAATATCGAAATGGTATCACCACACGACCTGAGGGACTCATTTTACACAGTTTTTTATTTAAGTATTTCACACTCCAGTTAGGTGTTTTAGATTTTATACAACAAAACTCATGTTACAGATTTGTAGCGATTTTGATTCCCTGTCGCGATTGTTCGAGAAATTGTTTTATAATTGTTTTTTTTTTCTAGGATCAAAAATACGCAAGTTACGTGCGAAAATCAAAATCACCTTTAAAAACAAACTGGCGGCAAATGACACTAGGTGCACTTGTGAAAAATGCGGTTTTTGGCTCGGGTACTCATACCCTTTTGAATATCGAAGCCAAAATGCATCTCGGAATTATTTCTCAGAGCACCATATATAGTGAAATCTAAATACCCAGTACTCTTAAGGATATTTTTTTGATGTGTAAACATCTATGCTGGCGGTAGAGTGAAAAAAAAAACGTGAACGTTCGTGTGCAACGTTACGTCGTGCAACGTTACGGTGTGCAACGTTACGATCTGCATACTAGGATGGGTGCGTTCAGTGAAAAAATCTTAAAATCCCCTTCAAGCAAAAACAAGTCCGTTTTGGATCCGCGCACGTTGATGTTTACACATATTAACCGTGAGTCCCGGCACTCACACAATTTTTTTTTTTAAATGTTGAAATGGGGTAAGCATAAACAAATTTTAGGATTTAAGAAATTCTTTTTTGTTTAAAAGGTTTTTCTTAGTAAATGGCTTTAGGGATATTTTTTCAAATGTATTTATTTAAAGGGTAAAATGGGGTAAAAATATAAAACAATTGTCCGATTTAAAAAATTCTTTTCGTGTTTTAAAGGTTATTGTTAGTGGATGGCTTAATTGCTCTATTGGGTGAGGAGGGGTAAAAATAAAAATAGGATATCTGATTTCAAAAATTGCGTTTTTTTTGAAAGATTATTTTAAAAAATTGCTATTTATAGAGTGAAATGGGATAAAAACAAACAGATGGTTTTCGACCACAAAAGTTCTTTCTCTGTTGGGAAAGTAATAAAAGTTGGACTTAGATAATCATATTCTTACAAATTTAGCCATTCATAACGTGTAGTTGGTTAAATCCAGAAATTAGTATTCGAAGGAGCTTTAATATTTATTTATATTTTCCTTTGTAATTTTTATGCTAGACTGAGGTTTGTCTGCCCGTGCAAGGCCGGGTGGCCCCAGCTAGTTTGTAATAAAATATTTAGTTTGTCATGCATTTTGATTTGAGAAAAAAAAAAAATAATCATTTAAAATCACAAATCGTATAAAATGATCTCTTTTAATTTAAAACAAAATCTACCCCCACCCCTGCGTACGCCTTTGTACAGATATAATATCATAAATAAATATATGGGGTAAAGTAATGGATTAATGGCGTCAAATGTCTAATGTCGTTTTCGATTGGATTTTCGGTCTATTCTACTCCTTTTTAATTCCAATCGAATATGAAAACACCGACTTTCCTAAATTCACACGCACACTTCCAAAAGCCGCCATTTAACAAAATGGCTTCTTCAAGTATTTACCACTTTTGACAATTAATCCAACGAAAACCTTTATATGTATGTGTGTGTTCCTCGTCTACTCCAATATGAAATTGGGAACAGAAGAACACTCCGAAAACATTACTCGGAACAGCCAATCGAAGACTTTTGGAGTAGTAGGAGTGAAAAAGGAGTGCAAAAGGAGTACTCCGAACATCCAAACGAAAACGACATAAAGCAGAGATTATATCTATGTGCGAGTTCAACGCATATCTGAATTTTTGAAGCTTCTGATTGGCCAGCTGTCATAAAAAGTTAGATGTCATCTGAATTTTCAAAAATGTTTATGTGAGCTGGCCAATCAGAAGCTTAAAAATTTAGAATGTATAATGGCCAGTTCCAGAATTCACTAGGATATAGACTTTCTTTGATACTTAAGTATCCATGTACATACATATGTTTCTGAACGACCTGCTGCTCAAATCAATATTGTAGTCAGATGTTCTTTACAATTCTCATCGGAATGATGCATTTTTAGGATAGGTTCGGAATCCTTTTTTGGCAATAGCTGTTTTATCATCAGATTTATTTTTACAAGGGATAACAACAACAGAAGGGATTTCAACAACATATCCATTTTCTGGTCTTAACATATTTGTTTCCGCTGAATTGGGTCTCGAGAGTTCTTGGTTCCAGCAGTATGGAGCAAACACTCATGGGGTTTTCCATTGGTAAAATAGATCAATTTATTTTTGATTTGGATCTGTCAAACAGCCGATTTCAACCATTTTTGCGTTCCATTGGGCAAAATAAATTGATTTATTTTTGATTTAAAATCAATTTTGCAGATCTAAATTTTTCGGCAGATTTACCCCTCCCTGTACTTCCGCCAACATATTTTACAGCTGTCAGTTTGCAAATGTATTTTTTTAATTGATTAATTTTTTCAGGTGTGAAAATTGTGTTCAAAATATGTGAGAAATATTCGCTCATAATAAATGGCGCCAGTTTGGAATTAATCGGTAACTTCAGCAAGCTCATTTTTATCTTCTAAAAGTACATCAAGGGATGAAATTTTTTTGAAATATTAACACAGAAACGAAGCTACACGAATACAATGACAAAAATAAATCAATTTGAAAAAGTGTTCCATTCAAATCAATTCTTGAATTGAAATCTGAATTTACCAATGCAAAACCCCATCACATAGCTCGGGCAACGACGTGACAAAGATTTTGAAACATCAATTTATAACATTATGACATTATTTCTGCCCCACTCTCTGTACAGTATTTTATAGTCCATACTTACTTGAGCTTCATCAACTCGTAATTCAATTTCTTCGGATGCGTTTTCTAATGAACTATGCGTGATGCCGTAGTAAAAATATACAACCAAGCCTATGGACATCCAAATAGTAAATCTAACTAATGTTAATATACTCAATTTGAATATTAAGTATATGTTCACTGTTATTGCAATAGCTGGAATGTAAGGAAGTCCCGGTGTTAGGAATGCAAGGGCGTACCTAGAAAAATAAAATCACAATTGTTTAGTTCGTATTTCTCAATCAAATAATAATTCTACATACCTGTTTTGTGGTTGCCTGGATATAGTAAGTAATATCACAAAAATACCTATAATTAATATCGAGTATATGAATCCGGCAAGTCTTCCTGACCATCCTATCGCAGCAAATAAGTCCAAGAAAAATATGAATATAAACATCACACCAACAAGCTTTGTAACAAACATTCCTATAGAAGAAACAAACGTAATTAATCTTCTGATTTGACTTATGTATGTGTGTGTCATTGTGCCGATGCTCACCGCTTTCTGAAGTAGCTGGTCCTGGATTAACCCAGGGAAATAATCCTGGGCACATATATGAGAACTCCTGCAGCTTTCTACCTAACAATCCAACACCGATTGTGTCGAATGCCGTTGCGTTACCAGTGGGACCCGTCGGAGCGCCATGAACGCTGCCATAAAATTTGTTTTCCGATCTATCGGATACCAAAAATTGATCATCCCTTCCCATGTAGCCATCGGGACTGTCATCGATAAATGAATCATCTGAGTCTGGTGATCCGCGAGTTATGCGTTTGATGGTTAAATTATTTGACGATTTATCCGCAGTTGGATCCGGGGTACTTGGTGGCATGGGGGTTCTCAGTTGGGCGGGAAGTAGTTCCACCAAAGATGTACTATAGGGTTGGTATCTTAGCACAAGCACACATGTTGAAACAAGCGTGTATGCCAATAGAGTTCCAATCGACATCATTTCGACCAAAATCTCGAGGCGAATGGTTAAGGCTACCAAGGCTGCAGCAATGCCACTTCCGAGTGTTGCAAGTCCTGGTACATTTGTTCGTTCCCACAATTGTGATAATTGTCTATATTTATATAGTAAATTTGATTTTTTGTGATATGTATAGCAATTAAAAATAACCGTACCTGAATATAAGACCATCTGAGGCCATTGCATAGATTACTCTGGGCATGGGGAACATTGAGCCAAACATTGCTACCAACAGACCACCGGTTGCTCCGACTGCAACAATGGCTCGACACTTCGGAGCATTAGCATATGACCACATTTGTACTAGCGCCGCTCCAGTATTTATTTCATCATAAGGTACTGAAATGAGTCAATCAATCGAAGTTAAATGCACCAGGGATTAAGCTAAAACATTTTTTTAAATTAAATACACAAAAAAATTAAAAGTGCTTTTTGTGATTATTTTTTTCCTTGGGCTAGGCTCGGTTCCCCCCATGGGAGTTATGGCCCTGTCGATATCTTACACAGTGAAAAACCAAGCTAGTTCACGCTTGAGAGATTGTTGGCACGTTTTTGTCGAGTTTTAGAAGTTCTTACTAAAAATTCATAATTTTTTTTTGTCAAAATGTGTCTGAAAATGTGCACTGAAAACAGCAAATTCTTCTTCGATGCTTGGTTGCAGAAATATCGCCATCCAAAGCGTTTTAAGGGTTGGTTCGAAGTACACTAATATCACTTTGGATGGGAATATTTCGAGAACTAAACCTTTGAATTTCAGTTTTAGAAAGGTTTTGAAAATTTAACAGACAATTTTGAAAAGCTCAACGATTTCAGTAAAATCGTAAAATCACTTTGAATGCAAATATTTGGAGAACTAGACCTTCCAGGAGCTTTTGGTTTACATTTACTGATAAAGTTTGAAAAGAAAGATGTATATATAGGGTCATTAATTTTTCGGTTTCGAAAGTGCTAAATAAAACACACAAACCGAAAATGTTTGATGAAAATTTTATTTCATTTTTAAGCTTGGACTTTGGCCATTGGGTGTGAAAAACAATATCATTCAAATGGCCGCCTCGGGAAGATTTGCAGCATCCGATTCTTTTGAGGTAAATTTTAACCACATTTCAGGCGGTAGTTCGGCCATTTGGGTAGCCACGGTCTTTTGCGTAGTCCCATAGAAAAAAATCTAGCGGTGTCACATCGCATGATCTTGGTGGCCAATTGACGTCGACAAAACGTGAAATTACGCGACCATGAAAATTCTCACGAAATATAGCCATAATTGGTCGTGTTGTGTGGCTTATTATCGTTCAAGCCATGATCTTGAATCACCAGTCAACAAAAAATCGGTTACGACACGTTCAATTGCTGCGAACGCAGCGCTAGGAAATCGATAAATTCATATCATCAACAACTCTTGCAGCAGCAATATTTTCCACTGAGCTTGCATAACGATAATGCACAGGCCTTATGACATCAGTAAAGCTTCCATTCTTTTCAATTTATTTTTCACAATTTTACCGATTGCTTGCGTAGTCGGTCGATTATGACGACCATAATCATCGCGTAATGCGTGAAAAGTGGCTACGTTTGAATAACTTCTTTTGTAGTAAACTTTAATAATTTTAACTCGTTGTTCGATTGTTAAGCGATCCATTATAGTAAATGGCAAATATTCAATATTAATCAAATGACAGCTGAGTTTGGCAGGTGTCAAATGCCAGCGCTACCAACTTGAAACCACGAAATGAATGATCCTGGGGGGTCATTCCGTAATTTCTAAAATGATAATCGTCTAAACGATAATCGTGCACGATATCGTCATCAATTTGCTTCACGTAACACAATCACTATCGTCTCGACAAGCGTTTATTATAAATCACAGTTTGAGAAGGATTGACTTTTCAATCATTGTCATAAATGACAATTTTGTAATTTATTTTTGTCAGTGACGCCCAAAAAATATCAAAATTCATTAAGAAGAAGTGAAGAAAAGTCCGGGCAAAACGTGAAGTCGCCTAAACAAATCGGTTATCCACGTATCCTTCAAACTACATATATGTAATTAATTATAGGGTTTTCAATTGCAGCGGGCAGATTTTGACGGTGACATCTATTAAATCTTTTGTTTATTATTTACTGATGCCAAATCATCATCGCAAGTTACACGATTGAACGACACGTCCAATTGAAAGAACTTAAATATAAAAATCTTTTAGGCAACCATACGTGCGTTGCGCGTTAAGGTTTACATGGTTGTATTTCCATGTCTATTATCCCAGGATCAACCGAAAACATCCACGCGCCTTTATTGAAAAACCCTACATATGATAAAATGCATAAATTGTTTCGAAAAACAAACAAGACGACGCAAGACGATAGCTAAATAGGTATCGTTCAAACGGTAACGATTTAACGATAACGTTTTGACGATTTTTGAGTTACGGAGAGCAAATTTTCGATCGTCAAGACGATATCGTCCAGTCGATAGTGATTATCGGTTTTACGTGAAGCAAAGCTATCGTCAAAACGATATCGTGTGGCGATAATCGAATTACGGAATGACCCCCCTGTACAAATACATAGCTGGATGGGTGTCGGAAACGTTTTTGAAAGAAGTTGAAATAAAATATCAATCATTTTTTTCAAAAATCAATTGAAAAATATTGTGGAAATGAGATAACATTTTTACATCGCCGGAAAGATCTAGTAATTTGTCAATGTGGATCTGGATACCTAATAAAAACACGTGTTGACGATTCTCGGTGTTGAAAATGACATAAGCCTTTATTAACGCTAACGAGAGTGTTATGCCGTTTTCAATTATTAGATTTTCGGTCTATTCTACTCTTTTTTGATTCCAATTTTCCAATCGAATATGAAAATTTACACACACACTACCTAAAGCCGCTTTTTAACAAATAGCTTCTTCAAGTATTTATCAATTTTCAAATTTTTATAAATAAATATCAAAACTTCAAAATAATTGTTTTTTTTTTTTTTTATTCAATATTGATTTATAAATTATTAGATACACACATTTTTAAAAACTTCGCTATTAAGACTGAATTTAAAGCAATATCAGTTTTGGGAACAAGAATCAGAAGAAATTAAAAAAAAAAAAATTAAATCAATAGCAACAATAACACACTTCAAACCATGATAATTTATAGGAGTATTTAGAGGATTCAGAAGGACATCTTTGGTCACGAAATCTCCAATCGTTAAGCCAACATTTATCTCGACAAGGCTTTTTGGCATCGATTCCTGCAGCTACGGTTATCACCAAAATTAACAGAAATATTAAATTGTTCTTCATGTTCTGAAAATGTTTGTTTAAAATTGAAACGATTAGTAAAATGCTTTAACAGTGTTGCACTCGAATGAATGATAAAATTTTAACGGCATTTATGCGAGTTTATATACCTTTTCAAAATTCCTACAAAACGGAAAAAACAGTTCTTAACTTTATCAACTCAATAATATTTGCATCAATAAAGCTGTATGTACATTGCACACATAATAATATTACCTACGGAAATTAAATTCAGATTTTTATTATTAACAGGAGTGCAAATTTCGTTGTGCAATATGTTTGTTCTCATATCTACGTACGTTGACTTCGTTGCAAAAAAATATTGGGTTACACGTGACGAATTATCTTAAAATGAATACATTTAATAATTGAACAAAAATAATGTTTAATAGATAAATCAGTTTATTAGATAAATCAGTTCCTTATACTTACACAAACAAGATCACAGTTACAGCACCTTGTGTTTGTTTATTTATCATGTTTTGCTGTTTTTTTAGTTAACACTATAATTTACACTTACGATATGCAAAACAAAAACCCATCTACCCGCAAAGGCTTAGGAGAAAAGAAAAGTCAGAGAATTCTCAAAAGGTGGCGCTGTAAGCGCATATTTCGTTTTTCAGTTCAATTCAATTACCGTTCAACAGATGATGCTGTAGGCGGTTAAGAAATAGCTTTTGGGGTATTCTTTTTCAACTTTTGTTATTTGTAGGGTGAAATGGGGTAAAAATAAAAAAATATCCGATGTAAGAAATTCTTTTGATGTTTGATTTTTTTTAAGAAAATTGGCATGTATAGGGTGAAATGGGGTAAAAACTAAAAGTGGCATCATGAAAACAAAAAAAATGGTTTTTGATTACAAAAATTCCTTCTGTGTTGGGAAAGTAATAAAGGTTGGAGATGATCATATTTTTACATATTTAGCCATTCACAACGGGAAGTAGGGTAAAACCAATAAAGTATTTAGTACTCGATTACAAAAATTAGCTTAAATATTGATTTACCTATTCATTTGTAATTTTTATGCGAAGGTTAGGTTTGTCTACCCCTGCGAAGCCGAGCGGGGCAGCTAGTTATGTATAAAACTGTGTGATATTGTGTGAGGAGCTCTAAAATTTTGTTTCCACACTATTTGAAAGACAGTTTCTTGCACACATTTTAGACATGTATTGTATGTGTATGTTAATACAATCCCAGCAAGTAAACAAGTCCGTTTAGGATCTGCGCACGTAGTCAACAACGTATGGATGACTTTGCATGCGGATCGAAATACGGATCCTCAAATCTGAGTTTGTCGGCTCAAATTCGTATGGAAATTAAACTCACTACGAACCCACTTGTAAATGTACAAAAACAAATACATAAATATATTGAGCAAGAGAGCTCACCAAAATTGACGCTCTGTAAGCGGAATCTAAAAAATATCCAAAAGGAATTAAAAAAAATACTTCCCCAATTCATTTTAACACACTTTTATTTATCAACTAGCCGTTACATAGTGCGCTCGACTGCACACAATATAAAGCAGGCAATACACGATACAATCGTCGTCGTACCAACTATCAACGTGGGTTGAAACCAAGCCGTCCCAACCGTTGTATGTATCACACACACTGTACAAACTGTATACAGAAGAGCTATTTACGATAATGCGATATCGGCGCAACAAAACAACAAATATATCAAAGTGTTGGTACAAGCGTTGTATACTGTATTTAATGTCCCTAATTTCAAAAATTTTGACAGTTCGTTTATACGACGTCTCATGATGAATACCCTTAATAATAACTGGCTGAAAATAGATGCGACTCATGGCGCGCCGTGTTTGTTTGCAAGCCCCTTCGGGCTTAGCTAGACGCTGAGAATTCGCGGGGC
This sequence comes from Leucozona laternaria, assembly GCA_932273885.2. Classification (NCBI taxonomy): domain Eukaryota; kingdom Metazoa; phylum Arthropoda; class Insecta; order Diptera; family Syrphidae; genus Leucozona; species Leucozona laternaria. Next base: position 63,876,766 of record OW026367.1, on the reverse strand, counting down.
TTAACTTAAGCACGGAGAAAAACTTCGTTACCGGAGCGAATTGCATACTTGTTATCGATAGTTTGTATGGAAACTCCATTTTGTTTCTGTAATGGCGTCGCTAATGTTAATTTTTTTCAAACCATATCCCTCCGGGCTTCCAAAAAACAAGGCTAAAATACATAAATGTTCGGTTTCAAAAATATTTAACAGGCTTTTAAATTTTGAAATGACGTATTTTGTAAGGCACAAAAGTCATTTTAAGATTTAAAAGCCTGTCTTATAGTTAAAAGGGCTTTATGAAATGGAGACGCACCAGCGAATGCGCGTCTATTATGTTCAGGCAGCCAAAGTAACTAACATAGGCTTAGCACAAAGTGGCTGCTACTACTCTACGATCAATCAGAGTCTACAATGGCCGCGTTCATATTTGTATCCAAAGCGATCTGGATAGCTTTGTGTTGTTGTAATCCCTTTTAAAATCACATCTGATGATAAAACAGTTGTTGCCAAAAAAGAAATCTCAAGCTATCCTAAAAACTCTGGGATTCTCAGCCGCGTCCAGAACAAATTGATTCATTAGTTTATTAAAATTACATACTTTGGCGCACGGCGCACAACGTAAATTTTTATTGATCTCAACGCGTCTTAAGATAGACAATCTTCTGGCGAATTCCTTTCAAAAAAGATATCGATTTTTTTCTAAACAGAATCGAATTTTTTCTGGCAATTGAAAGGAATTCGTATTTCGTAAAAGAATCGATTTTTTTTTTGGTGTGATTGTGTTTGTGCAATTATAGCTGCAATTGACGCAAAATGTCAAGAAATTATTCACAAAACTATGAAGGTTGTTTGTTTTTGTTGTGAGAAAAATGTTTTACCAATAGAATTAAATTTATAAATAAAAGATATTAGCCAGCTTATACGGTGCCAATTTGTTGGTGCATTTTATTTGTTTGAACTTCTATTTGCACATATATTTTTAATGAAAATTGTTATTGAAAAGTTTTCACTTGCACTGAAAGTTTTTAACACGTCTTTCACTCGCGAAAGCTATTTTTTTTTTGTCAAATTTGTGTTTGATAATGAACAACGCACAGTAAATTATTTTTATAGCAATATTGACTGAATATATTGTTGAATATTTTGTTCCAAAAATTCCGCGACTTTCAATTTGACGTATTAGAAATGTCAAGTCTTCATGGTGTGTGTGCAAATCAGTGTGAAATCTTGCTAAAAACGCAAGATTTGTTTTGACAGAAAAGAATCGATTTTGTTTAGAAAAAACTCGATTCTGTTTAGAAAAAATTCGATTTCTTTGTTGTAAGGAATTCGCCATTAGTGAAATCTGAAAGTGGCCAATAACGTGTTAAAATTATTTTTGATGTGTAAACATCTATGCTGGCGGTAGAGTGAAAAAAAAACGTGAACGTTCGTGTGCAACGTTACGTCGTGCAACGTTACGGTGTTCAACGTTACGATCTGCACACTAGGATGGGTGCGTTCAGTGAAAAAAATCTTAAGATCCCCTTCAAGCAAAAACAAGTCCGTTTTGGATCCGCGCACGTTGATGCTTACACATATTAACCGCGAGTCCCGGCACTCACACAATTTTTTTTTTCAATGGAGGACAACGCAAAAAGGTTTTTCGATCGAATTTTTTGGTTTTAGAACCGCCAAATGGTACCTATACTCCTTATAAGAAAAAAAAACCAACAAAAATTATTATCCTTAGCAATTTTTTTAAGATAAGTTTGATGAATTTACTGGAATTCAGGTATTTTAGTTTAGGTACACAAGACAATAATACTTGACCTATAAAACAATCAGATGTATAAAACGAAATACACAAATAAGTACCTATACTTTAGCAAATTTTACTTATTGATTTTTGTATTAATAAAAGTTTCTTATTACACGGGATGCTGCGTGACAAGGAACAAATAAAAATATATGTACCTACATTTACAAACAATATGAGCAACCCAGTATTTTTTGCAACAATTTCAGAATATGCACTCGAGTTTTAAATTAACAATTAACATCTGACCTTAATTTACGTTTATATAGTCTATTATATTTCTCTACGTATTGTTTAATTGATCTTAATATTAAGTGAGTGGATAAAATTAATATAAATATCAGTATTGTATAAATTTTAAGTATATAAAGTCATAAATGCGTTTAAAATTATATCATTCATTCGAGTGCAACATATGCTACAGCTTCAGTAATATTTAAATAAATATTTTTAGAACATGAAAAACAACTTCATATTCGTGTTTGTTTTGGTGATTATCCTGGCAGGAGTCATTGCCAAAAAGCCTTGTCAAGATAATTGTTGGCTAAATGATCGAAGACAACGTGATGAAAGATGTCCTTTGAGACCTAAATACTCCTATGATTTGTCAAGTCGCGGACGGTGTTATTGCTGCAGATATAATTAAATTTCATCTCTTGCAATAAATTGTTACTGCTTCCTGTTGCCAAAACTGATTTTGATATAAATAAACTCTTGATCAATGTTGTTTTAAATAGCAAAAGTGCATAATAAATTAAAAATCAATGTTAAATAAATAAGAAACAGATACTGGGCTGTTTTAAGCATAAGAAGTTAAACGGGTAAATTTCAGATTTGTATAAATATTTTTGTATACCTATTTTAAAAACATGTTCATGACTTAAAGGAACAAGGTTCCACTACAGATCGAACAGACCCAACGAAAGACAACTGTCCTGCTCAAAGAGAATAAGGTTGTCTCTCTCCTTTTTCTAACAACGATTCTTTTGATTCAAATTCTTTTATTAGGTCTGTTTGGTAACGTGAAATTTCTTGCGAATTTGCACAAATTTTCACAAAATTGCACAATTTGTTACAAATTCCTGTTTGTTAACTCGAAAAAGTTGCAACGAGAGAGCACATCGAGAGAGAAAAAAATGTCAACTCCATTGGATAACTTGCGAATTTGTGATACATAAATTTCTGTGTGCAAGAAGAGTAAAGTCTGTCAAAACACCCAGCTGTTAGCATCTTTTGCTTTTAATTTGGAATTGTGGTTTCTGATATGTGAAAATTAACTTTATAAATAATAACTTTATGATAATAACTTGGTAGATTTATAATGTTTGTGATTTATTTTTCAAATTAAACGAAAATTGTTAACAAAACCAGACTTTTGGCACGTGATTGTTGATGTAAGGAGTAAAATTCTGACATTTTGTACACAAAAGTGGTTCAATGCGTTTGTTAACTTTCTTGTTAGTTTCTCCATTTTTGACAAATTCGTTCTCTCTTTGGTGTTTTGACAGGTTTTAGGCCTGCCGCCCACTAGGCAACTTAGTTGCCGGCAACTTTAAGTTGCTTGGTGTTGCCGGCAACTCCGAGCAACTAAAGTTGCTTGCCCTCGCCCACTAGGCAACTTCCGAGCAACTTTTGAGAATTAATATTTGTGTTTTTTTGTATTTAATTTTATATAAAAACGTGCTCCACCTAAACCTATCTCAATGTGACCTGTCTAAAATGCAAAATCAATGTAATATTTCAATGGACAACAAATAAAAACGTTAAATTTTCGAAAATTTCTGAAAGTTGCTCGGAAATTGCTTAGTGGGCGGGGGTCAGCAACTAAAAGTTGCCCGGAGTTGCCGGCAACTAAGTTCCGCGAGCAACTCCGAGCAACTTAAAGTTGCCGGCAACTAAGTTGCCCAGTGGGCGCTCTCCCATATAAGCCAATGTAATTGAACCGGGAGCAACTAAAAGTTGCTGGGGTGAGCAACTAAAAGTTGCCTAGTGGGCGGCAGGCCTTACACATTTTGCTGAAAAAGATACCAAACAGACCTATTATGTTTTTTGATATCTGTGGCTTTGGTCGTGCATTAATTTTCTAAAACGTAGTTTTCAATTAAATAAGTTTGCAATTAAATAAAGACATTTTTGTAACAAACTTTTTATAAATCAAATTGTTCTTTCTTAATCAGACTGTTCTGAGTGTGTGGATAAACTTTTCCTGGCGATTCCCATACACAATGATTAGCGTATTAAAGTCTAAGCAAAAATAATTACATACCTTTAATACTTTTATTCGTAAGAGCAATAGATTTTGAAAATTACGCGCGCAAACATTAGGTCTGTTTGGTATCTTTTTTCGTTAAAATTTCAAAACACCAAAGTCAGAACTAATTTTCTCAAAAATGGAGAATCTTACACAAAAGTTAACAACGCATTAAATAACTTTTCACGTTGCCAAAACAGTACTGAGGTCACCTTAAAATATATTTAGCTTTCTTGATATGTGCATTTGAGGTAACGGTTAAACTGTCAAAGTTACATGAGTTGTGAAGCATTTAATCTGTTGAGGAATCACGTGCTGCATGTATATATAATCGTTAATTTTTCAAATAGAAATTAAAAGTGTACACATATTTAATTTAATAATAATGAATATGAATATAAATATTAACGTAAAACTTTTGAAGTGCTTGAAAATTGTATGTTCTATTGAAATCCAATCTAAAACGACATAATATATGTATGTATATGGACAAAAAATCAATGAAATTAATGTGGTTTTCGATTGGAATTTCGGACAATTGTAGTCCTTTTTTATTTTATTTTAATCGAATATCTTAACTCTAACCATTTGAAATCTACACTCACACTTTCTCAACAAACAAAATTGGCTTATTTAACTTTTGACAAGTAGTCCGACAAAAAGCTACATATAAAGGGTGTTTTTTTAGACGTATAGAACTTTGAAATAGAATAAAACAAAGATGATTTTTTTAAATTGACATGAAATTTACTTTAATCTTCTGGCATGATAATTTAAATATAATTTCTGGTTTATGACCGCCACGGCTGGCTCGGACGTAGTCTAAACTGTAGGTCTGATTTTCGATGACTTTTCCCGACATTCGTGGACGTATATCGGCAATAACGTGGCAAATGTTGGCCTCCAAGTGGTCTATCGTTTAGAGCTTATGGGTGTAGATTAGCGATTTCACATATCCCAAAAAATTGTGGCACGAGCTGTGTGACATGTTGTGCCGTCTTGTTGAATCCACAGCTCCTGCACATCATGGTTGTTCAATTGATGAACGAAAAAGACAGTAACCATGTCTCTATAGCGGTCAGCATTGACTGTAACGTTCTGGCCAGCATCGTTTTAAAGAAGTACGGACCAATTATTCCACCAAACCATAAAGCACATCAAACAGTCAGTTTTTGTGGATGTAACTGTGTCTCAACATACACTTGAGGATTATCATCACTCCAAATACGGTAGTTTTGTTTATTGACGTATCATTCAACCAAAAGTGAGCTTCATAGCCATTAGGGCACAATTTGGAAGTGTTGTTCAGGCGTCAGGTTATTCATGTTGAAATGCCAAACCAAACAAAAAATAAATCACTTGACAGCTGACAAAATGGCCGCCAGTTTAAATAGTGTTGCCGACTTAAAGTTCTATACCTCTAAAAAAAACACCCTTTATATGTATGTGTGTGTTCCTCGTATACTCTCTTATGAAATTGGGAACAGCAAAACAATCAAATCAATCAAAAAAAAAGCAGTGAATATAAGGCTTTTGGAGTAGTTGGAGTGAAAAAGGAGGACTCGGAACGTCCAAGAAAAAACTGTCATTAGAGTAGGGGAGCTGACCTAAATTTAGCTCATCGAATATCAAAAATTAACCCAGATCTTCTTGGAAAAAAGGCAACAAAATTAAGTGGAAATTACTTCGTAAGAATGGATATCATGCCAGAAAAATATCGCCCAATTTTTTGTATTTTATATGTATACCTACAGGGTTTAGTACAAATAAAATTTCGAATCACCCAATCTCCACACTAACACATGGCAAACGACGATCCGATATTTTCGATTTTTTTTTTATTTATTTCAAGTAGTCATAAGTTTAAATATTTTATCAACAATAAAAAAAAAACTTCTTTACTTACCAACTAAAGTTAATATCAGGCTACTTGTGACATATGCGAATAAAACAATTAACAATGAGACAACTATTGCTTTTGGAATGCTTTTTTGTGGGTTATGTGCCTCCTCTCCAGTTGTAGCTATAATATCGAATCCTATAAATGCATAAAAACATGTGGCAGCTCCCGAAAAAACCTTCAAAATCATAGAAAACAAAATTACAATTTGCTTTAAAATATGTACCAACACCAAAGACAAAATCTTACCCCACTCCAACCAAATGGTAAAAACCCTTGATGCTCAGTCCAAGTATTTGTATCTACATAGAAAAGACCAGCCGTTATAATAAACACCCAGCAAGCCAAATTAAGTATATTGAGCGAATTGTTGAACAAAACCGATTTACTTGCACCCGTTGCAAGTACGCATGTCATTAATAACGTGATAAAAAATGCAATAAAATCCGGTGGTTTACCTGTACAAAGAAAATCATCAATATTTCTATATGTATCTATAGTTTAAAACTTACCGAAAATTGTCCCAACATAATCTGCCACAGTCTGGCCAATTAGACCACTCGATAACGAATCGAAGCTAGAACTCAAGGCGCATGCACAGGCACTCGTACCTAAATATTACATTAGTTAGATAACCAGAAACTACAAGATAATTATATTTCTCTTCCAAGCTGTTACCAATTAAATACTCAAGTATCATGTTCCAGCCGATAATAAACGCAACAAATTCTCCAACAGCAACATAGGAATACATATATGCAGATCCTGAAGTATTTGGCACTCGAACTCCAAACTCAGCATAACAAGCCCCTGGGTAAAAATAATTAAAAATACAAAATTTGATTATTTTAGTTCACAACACAAATTTAAATCTGTGCATTCTGAATGGCGAAAACGAACAGTCTTTTAAATAAACGAAAGCGTTTCTTCGCTTTTGTCATACAGAAATCACTTTTTCTAACCTGAAAATATACTTGCAACTGCCGCTATGATGAAACTTAATACAACACCTGGACCAGCAATATTTTTTGCTACCATTCCTGCTACAAGGTACATTCCAGTTCCACAACAAGATCCCACACCCAATGATGTCAAGTCCAATGTCGTTAAGCATTTCTTAAAAGTAGATTAAATTTATAAATAGTTTTTAAATAGGATTGTCGAAAATATTCAAATTTCTTACTGTTAGTTTTGGTTTTGTATTCCGAGCACTGTCATTTGGAACGTTTCTGAGATCTTTCGTGCGGACTAATTTCGAAAATAAAGCAACTCCTGACGAAACTCCAGCTGGCAATGGAAATGGAAACTTCATCTAAAAATAAAAATGTGAAAGTTTATTTTAGGTTTCATGTTACATACATGTGGTATTGTATTTATAATGTAGGCAAATTATGGCTCCGTTCTCAAAGTTATTTTAAATGCTTTAAGAGGGTGTCATACCTACAAAAGCAATTATATTTACATACATCATGCATATTTGAAAATACATTAGGGTGTTTCAAAAGTTCAAAGGTTCAAATGTTTCAATTAAGTGAAAAAATACGATTGTAAGAGATTTATAAAAAAAATATATTAAGTCTTGACACATCGCAGGTTCAGGTTTTTCATGCGATTTCTATGGAAAAAAATAACAGTTTGTTCATATTTTAAATTATATTACTTAACTAGCTTAGCCTGCCGAACGTTGTGCTATTAAGAAATCATGCCTGTTTAAATAAATTAGTTTTAGGACCTAAAATGTGGGTACCCTGCGTACATTACAAGAGTTTTTTTCTGAGAATGTATGTGTATTGTTTTTACTTGCGATACATACATACATAGGTACTATATGGCTATAACTTCCTTCTGTCTGTCTGTCTGTCTTTTTAGCTACAGCCTAAACGGAGATAGGTACTATCTTAAATATATTCCATATTCCATTCCAGAGTTTTACGATGCATGGTGTACTGGTAAATGTTTATCTTCCCAAATCTTCATCAAATCATTGAAATTTATTTTTTTAATCACATAGTTTAGAGAATAATTTTGTTAAATCTTTATAGGACCGATAGTTAAACAAGTCGAACTAACCTATAACCATATATTGCTGAACGCATTCATTGGAAAATCGAATTTATTTACTTTGTCTGGATTAAGCCTTAACTAAAGGGTTTTCCAATAAGAGGTGTTATTTTGATATTCAAAGAAAAATGGCATTTTTTGAGATAAATGATCGGATGTTCATGATCATTATAAAGAAGAAGGTATGCCGTTAATAATGAATGAACAACATCAGCCAAATGGCCGCCACGACCACGCTTACAGGACCATATCCTTTTCATGAAATTTTCCATAACCAAATCGCAAAGTGGCTGCCCTATGTCCTCGATAGCCTCACGAATTCCATCTTTGAGGTCTTGAATCGACGCTGGGCTGTTGGCGTAGGCCTTATCTTTCACGTGGCCCCAAAGGAAGAAGTCGCAAGGTGTTAAATCACAAGATCTCGGTGGCCAATTGTGATCACCTCTTCGAGAGATAACACGGTCCGGAAACTTTTCCCGTAAAAGATCGATGGTTTCATTGCTTGTGTGGCACGTAGCGCCGTCTTGTTGAAAGTAAACGTTGTCCAGATCAATACCATCCAATTCCGGCCATAAAAAATCATTAATCATCTCTCGATAGCGCAATCCATTGACCGTAACTGTTGCTCCAGCCTCATTTTCGAAAAAGTAAGGTCCAATGACCCCGCCGGACCATAAACCGCACCAAACAGTCACGCGTTGAGGATGGAGAGGCTTTTCAACAATAACTCTTGGGTTTTCCGAGCCACAGATGCGACAGTTTTGCTTGTTGACGTAGCCTCCGAGGTGGAAATGGGCCTCATCAGTCAAGATGATTTTTCGATGAAATTCCGGATCATTTTCATGCATTTCAAGGACCCAATCAGCAAAGACACGACGTTGTTGATGATCATCCGGCTTGAGTTCTTGTGTTAACTGAACTTTATAAGCCTTAAGACCCAAGTCTTTATGCAAAATACGGTGTAATGACGTTTGTGGAATGCCTAATTCCAAGGAACGACGAGGAATGGACAAACCTGGGTTTTCTTCAACACTTTCGGCTACAACAGCAATATTCTCAGTTGTTCTTGAGCGACGTGCACGGGTTTTGTTCTTCACATCACTAACTTTTCCCAACAGCTCGAATTTGTCCACCAATTTCTGTATTGCGGTCCGACAAGGTGCTTCACGACGACCCAAAAATGTTTTAGTTTTACGAACCGTCTCTGCCAAATTTTCACCATTTTTATAGTGAATTTTAATAATTTCAATGCGTTGTTGAAGCGTGTATCGTTCCATTTTTATTAATGGCGTAGTTAATATTTGTCAAATGTCAAAAAATGACAGCTTCAAAAGTGACAGCTACCGAAATAGCGGGCTATTCAAAATAACACCTCTTATTGGAAAACCCTTTACATTGTCCAAAAAAGTGAAAAAGTACAAAAGTGAAAATTGTCAAACTTATTTTGGGATAGTGTTTCTGACTGGAAAACTTATAAAAATGATGCAGAAAGCTTAAATTTTGGTTTAAAAAAAAATTGTATATTCTTTTTCACAAAACAACTGCGCTAGCGGGAATAAAAATATTTTTACTTTTGTAATTTTGCAGAAAGTGGTCAATGTAGTTAAGGCTTTATTTACATTACATTGTTCTCTTACTTCCCAAAACTTCCAATTTCTATCAATTTTAGTCCAGGGTTCTCTCAAATTTTATATACAAAAATAAATTGGACTAAAAATATAATTAGCTGATATTTTGACACAAATACACTTGACTTTAAGTGAAGGGAGGTATTTCTAGACTAACTTTCCAGTCACTTTCCAATAAAAGTTGCCTTAATTAGAAGGCAATTTTTTGGCAGCAGGAAGATCATATCTTATATCTTTGAAAGTACCCATTGATAGTTTTGGGTAGTAAAGAACACACCTATAGACGATTTTTGCAGTGCTGAATGAAAAACTCGTGTGAAACAGTAAGGAAAATATCGTCTGTATACCTCAAAACCTCCTACATCTACAATAAATAAAAATAAATCGGCTGTGGATAGTCTTTGACTTTATTAGGACGTACAAAATTATATACATTGCCCTATATGTCCCCTAAGATTTTTCCAGAAACCGGGTCAAATGTATAGATTGAACGATTTTTCCGATGTGATTTTTGTAGTTGGCTTGTAAATTTGTAATTAAATATGCATTTACATTGAACGATTTTACGTTCCTCCAAACTCAAACGATTTTTCCAATTTGTTTTCGTTCTCTTTCACCTTCTTTCCAGTTTCTTGTGTGTATTTAGGGTTAATTTACCGCTTATTTGAAAATGTGAGTAAACTTAATGTAATATGAAAGAGATAGCAATGAAAAGTGAAGTGAAAAAAGAAAAAAATTTCATTGGAAAAATCGTTCAAAGGAAACATTTCACACGATTTCTGGAAAAATCGGTCAATTTAAATGCAAACTAAGACATTTACTTACACCATCAAACAAAGGGTACCTTTTTAATCGCTAAAAATTACGCACAAGGAACTGGAAAGAAAGTAAAAGAGAACGAAAATAGACTGGAAGAATGCTTTGAAACGATTTGTTCCTTCCATCCCACTCAGTTTTTACTCCCTTCCCCAACCAACAAAAGATTAGGTGTGTTCGCTTACTAGTTCGAAACTAAACATTTTTACCATTTTCAGTCCAATTTAATTTTTTTTATATAAACTTTGACAAAACGTTGGGCTAAAACTGGTAGAAAATGGCAGGTTTGGAAAGTAAACGAACCCGAGGTATAGGCACTAGAAAAATCGGGCAATATCTCATTTTCACTGAACGCTGATAAACGGCTCTTAAGTTTATGAGACTCATAACTTGAAAATTATTCATCAAACACTCATAAGTATGAGAGCCATAAATATGTACATTGTACAAGAACAAACAACAAAAATAACATTTACAGTGAGGTAAGATTTTAATTTTGCCAGAATGAAAGCGTTCCATTCATCATTCTACTAAAAAGAACTTGTAAGGACTTGGAACAACAACACTATTGCTACACAAAAGAAAGTTTCTGTCATTTTTAAAGTTACTATTACCTAAGTTTATCTACACTTGTTAATATTTGTATGTGGTGGGAATAGACTTATTTAAACTGAACTTATACTATTTACTTTTGCATTAGCGGGTAATTTAGTTAATTTCGTTGAAAATTTTCGGATTCGATTCCAAATCATCACATTTTCCATACAAATTCACATTTCGAAATGAGATAATTTCAACCAAAAATGTGCAAGAAATTAGGTTGGAAATTATTTGAAAACTTTGTCTGATGCAATTTCCGAAATCAACCCATTACGACTGTAATGAAAGTTTTTTTATAAGAAAAGCCTTCAATGGAATAAAAGCATTAGGGCTTGTTTCACAATATCTGAGTAACGTTGTGACTAGTGTCACATACATTTATGGGCAGGGTCATTAGTCAACAAGCTTAAAGTATTAATTTGTGGCTTTATAATTAATTTAAGGTTTTAAAAAATTATTAAATTCAATATTGTTTAAACTATTGCGAAGCACTAGATACCTAAAAGATAAATCAACCATAAAAAAGATAAATATGATGTAAATGTAAAAACGTGAATATTTGGTTAGATTTGATTAAAATCTCGAATGTCTGGGAATCGAACCAGAACCTATTCCACCTAAAAACATACAAGAATTTTTTTTCACTTGTGAGGAATTGAGAGAGTTAATACCTACCTCTTGTCATGAAAAAGTGCTTTAGCCGTTCAGCATAAAATTGCATAGGTCTCCTCCATGCCTGCCAATAACAAGCAAACAGGAATGGTTGAGTGTTGTTTGTCAATATAGAGCCTCTTTCTCCAATTTTCTTAATTTATTTAATTTTTATTAACACTCCACTACAAGACCTTTTTCAATCCTTTGTCTGAAATAATTCAATTAAAACTATATTAACCTGAAATCCCTACACCAAATACAAAGACGTACATAAACTATGTTAAAATACGGCACTTGTTATATAAATACTTTGTTTATTTAATCTAAGTTTCCGATTCATATATTATTATTTCTTTGTCAATAATTTTCTTTCAATATTTACTTCTCGATAGACTGCGAAACGATTTAGTTGTTTAATTGAAATCAAATAAAAACTTTATTTTTGTTTAACCTCAACTGGGATTGTTTTATAACAAAAAGAGAAGTTAAAACAAAAAGAGAAGTTAACAGGTTATGGGCCCAGGTATGGAGGAAGATAAATATAAAGTTCATTTGTTCGACGGTACAAATTTCAACAACTGGAAATTTCGTTTGGTTGCGGTACTGGAGGAGCATGGTCTGGAAAACTTTATATTCATGAATCTGATTGATATATTAGCAGCCGAGGGTACTGAATTAAAGAAGGTAGAGGCACGCAAAAAGGAGAAGAAATGTAAGTCTCTAATAATTCATCGCATAGCAGACAGTCACTTGGAATACGTTAAGGACAAACCAACGGCAAAGGAAATTTTTGATAGTCTCGTAAGCATCTTTGAAAGGAAAAGTATTGCGTCACAACTTTTTTTGCGGAAAAGCCTTCTTACTCTTAAATGTCCGGAAGGAGGAGACATGGAACAACATCTTTTAAGGTTTGACAAACTGATTCGGGATCTGCGTTCTACAGGAGCAGTCTTGCAAAAAGTTGATGTTATTTGTCATCTATTGTTGACAATGCCATCTTCTTTTGAGACTCTTGTCACTGCATTGGAGACTATGGATGTTGAAAATCTAACCATAGAGTTTGTTAAGAGCCGAATCCTGGATGAAGCCAAAAAGAAAACAAGTGTTGATGTTCAACACAACGATTCCGTAGCAATGTATTCCAAAAGCAAAATTAAATGCTATAAGTGCGGAAAGCTGGGTCACAAGCGATCTGAATGCAAGAGTGGAAGAAGGCAAAACGAAAATCCTCTTGTTAAGGCCAAAGTTAGTACTACTAATGATGAAAAATTCATGTTCGTTGCACATACAGAGATGGGTCTAAACGCTGAAACCAAAAATAGTCTGAAATTTTATCTTGACTCTGGTGCTACTGATCACATGGTCAACGACGAAAAATATATGACCGATTGTAAAATTTTGCAAAGTCCGATCAAGATATCAGTTGCGAAGAATGGAGTCTATCTAATGGCAACGAAAATTGGAAAAATCAAAGGAAATCTATCAGTAAAAGGAAAGAAAACTGCTGGTGTGATTGAAGATGTTTTATTCGTAAAGGATTTATCCAGTAATTTGCTTTCTATTCGCAAATTAGAGTCGAAGGGAATAAAAGCAGTTTTTGAAAACGGAAAGGCACAAATTTGGAAAGACAAAAATCTTCTGATTGAAGCTGTAAGTAATGGAAAACTTTATGAGCTATGTATGGAAGTTGACGAGTCTCATTTTGCTGGAATAAGTGCTGGAAAAAGTCTTGACCTATGGCACAAGCGGATGGGTCATTTGAATGTTACTGATATTTTGAAAATGAAGCGTACTGGAATGGTTAATGGACTAGATGCCTCGGAATCCGGATACCAGGATTATTTTTGTGAGTCATGTGTAGCAGGTAAGCAGCATCGAAAGCCACACAAAAGTGTTTCGGAGAACAGATCATCAAGGCCATTGGAACTTATACATAGTGATGTTGTAGGACCAATAACGCCGGTCACCTACGATAACAAAAGATATGTTGTAATGTTCATGGATGATTTTACACATTTTGCTGTAGCTTATTTGATGGAAGGCAAACATGAAGTGTTCGACAAATTCATGGAGTATACCGCATGGGTAACTGCTCATTTTGAAAGAAAAATATCTCGTTTACGAGTTGACAATGGAGGTGAATATTCTTCGAATAAATTTAAAAAATTCTGTATACAGCAAGGAATCCGAATAGAATATACAGTCCCATACACACCGGAGCAAAATGGTGTGTCGGAAAGATTTAATCGTGTTATTATGGAAAAGGCAAGAACAACCATTATCGATTCAAAAGTTGATAAATCTTTATGGGGAGAAGCTGTTTTGCTGTCTGTATTTTTGGCGAACAGAAGTTATACACGAGTTTTTCAAAAGAGGAAAGAAGAAGATGTCACTCCTGCGGAGTTATGGTATGGTCGCCGACCAAATTTGAAAAATCTTCGCATATTTGGAAGTGCAGCTTATGTTCATATTCCTGGACAGCTTCGAACAAAACTTGACTCGAAATCATTGAAATGCATTATGGTTGGCTATGCACCTAACGGCTACCGATTGTGGAATCCTGTTTCGAAGAAAATTGTATTAGCAAGAGATGTGATTTTCAATGAAGAATGTGGAAAGCCTTCGAAATCTGAACAAATCGTGTCGAATGATTGGGAACAATTTATCATAAATGATGAAAATGAGGATGAGAAAGAAGTCAAAGATGTGTCCGAAGCAGGGGGAGAATATAGGGAATTTGAAGAACTGGCAGATACTAGTCCTAACAATTCAGATGAGGGTCCAGAAGCAGACAAAGAAAAAGAGAATCCAAATCCACGTAGTAAGCGGACTGTCAAACCACCAAGAAGATTCAATGAATATGATATGACAACTCATATTGCGTATGCTTTAAATGCTGAAAATTACGTGGATGATGTACCAAATTCTTTTGATGGTGCCAGAAAATGCACGGATTGGGCTAAATGGAAATGTGCTGTTGAGGAGGAGCTTACATCTTTGAAAGAAGCCAACACCTGGACTTTAACCAAACTTCCCGTGTCAAAGAAGGCCATTGGTAATAAATGGGTCTTCAAAATCAAGAAAGATCAAAATGGTGAAGTTAGTCAATATAAAGCGCGCCTGGTCGCAAAAGGATTTTCACAGCGAATAGGATTTGACTACACGGAAACATATGCACCAGTGGCGAAATTAACTACAGTTCGAGTGCTGTTGGCTGTGGCAAATAGAACTGACATGCATATTCACCAGATGGATGTTAAATCAGCATTTTTGAACGGAAGCATTAAAGAAGAAATTTACATGCGACAGCCGGAAGGTTTTGAAACTGGAGAACTGGTATGTAAATTAAATAAATCTCTATATGGCTTGAAACAGGCTTCACGAATGTGGAACGAGCGGTTTCACAAATATATATTATCACTTGGATTCAAAAGGGCAAATTCAGACTATTGTCTCTATACGAGAATCAGAAAAGAAAGGCAACTTTTCATTCTCATTTATGTCGATGACCTACTCATCGTTGGAAAACAATTAGATGAAATAAATGATACAAAAAGAGATTTATCCAAGGAATTTAAAATGAAAGATTTAAAAGAAGTTAGTCATTTTCTCGGAATACATATCAAACGTGAGACAAAAGGAATGAAGTTAAGTCAGAAGGAGTATTTGAGAAATGTATTAAAACGATTTGGAATGCAAGACGCCAAGGATATCTCTACACCAATGGAAATCAATTTGCAGCTGCCCATCGGTGAAGGACTTGATGAAAAGTATCCATATCGCGAACTCATTGGATGTCTGATGTACGTAACGATGTCATGTCGTCCTGATTTGAGTGCGTCAATTAATTTCTTAAGTCGATATCAAAGCTGTTATACAGAACATCATTGGAATCATCTGAAACGTATCTTGAGATATATCAAAAAGACTATTGATATGGAACTAGTATATTCAAAGACAAATAATGAAACGCCATTGAAAGGTTATGCAGATGCTGATTGGGGAAATGACATTAACGACAGAAAATCTATATCTGGGTATGTTTTTAAAGTTTTTAATTGCACAGTTTCTTGGTGTTCTAGAAAGCAACAGTCAGTAAGTCTCTCTTCTACGGAAGCTGAATATGTAGCTTTAGGCAATGCAGCATGTGAAGGTATTTGGCTTAAAGAATTACTATTCGAACTTGGTGTAAAAGTGGACACAGTACAAATATTTGAAGATAATCAAGCTTGCATCAAAATAGCTGAAGAACCTCGAGAACACAAACGCATGAAACATATTGATATAAAATACAATTTCATCCGAGATGCTGTTCAGCTGGGGAAAGTAAAAGTTATGTTTTTGCCTTCGAAGAAGCAGATAGCCGACATTATGACAAAAGCCTTGTCAAAATTTCAGTTCATTGAACTTCGGAAACAACTGGGCTTATATCATCAAGCTGAGGAGGAGTGTTAAAATACGGCACTTGTTATATAAATACTTTGTTTATTTAATCTAAGTTTCCGATTCATATATTATTATTTCTTTGTCAATAATTTTCTTTCAATATTTACTTCTCGATAGACTGCGAAACGATTTAGTTGTTTAATTGAAATCAAATAAAAACTTTATTTTTGTTTAACCTCAACTGGGATTGTTTTATAACAAAAAGAGAAGTTAACAAACTATAATAATAATTGAGTTCATGAAATGAAATTCAAAATGAAACCGAACACGAGAAATCGATTTTAGGACTGCAATCAAAACCTGTCATTATATTGATGTAAATTTAAAATAAAAAGAGGTTTTCTTCTATTCTAGTGGCATCGAATAGCTATAGCTTTAATTTTAATCAATCAACTTTTCAGTAATTGATATCGCCTGCCAATCATCGAGCATCGAGGAGAAATCGCACATCCAAAGTTACACACACAAAATGTGGATGATTTATCACGAGATAGAAATTGAAAATAAAATACTGACACTCTTATATCCACATGTAGGGTAGGTTTATGTACAATTATACATACAGTAGCTTAATGGGGTGTATAATTATAAGACACTTATGAGTTATGACGTTCAAAAAAGTTTTAGAGCCTAGAAATATTTCCTGGAAGCGAATTTGTAAGTATCTATACATATATGTTCTGACTGTTTATACCAAGAAGCTAATTTTCCGGATGTATTTATAACCAAAATATGAGTACATAAATGTGGGTTTATAGGTACTAAGATATACCGAATTCAAAGTCTGGCAGGAATGAGAGGAATATAACTAAGTATATATTCATTTCATGTATATAAACTTTGTGATATTCTTTTAGTTAGTCTAAGGATCTAAGTCTTGGCGAAGCGATTAATAGTACTTATCAACACTTATAAAATATATAAAATGGCCATTTATGTTATTGAATGAATGATTCAATGAATATTAATAGGTTTAATTGCAATGCGACCTTTTGTAGTCTTTTTTTTCAATTCTGAATTCAGCCAGTTAATTATGTATGTCAAATATAAAATAAAATACATTACAAGAATATATGTATTTTGATGTGTAAACATCTATGCTGGCGGTAGAGTGAAAAAAACGTGAACGTTCGTGTGCAACGTTACGTCGTGCAACGTTACTGTGAGCAACGTTACGGTGTGCAACGTTACGATCTGCATACTAGGATGGGTGCGTTCAGTGAAAAAAATCTTAAGATCCCCTTCAAGCAAAAACAAGTCCGTTTTGGATCCGCGCACGTTGATGCTTACACATATTAACCGTGAGTCCTGGCACTCACACAATTTTTTATAATAGATGTAAGAAGTTAGATGTGTAACGGGTTAAATTGTAACCGTTACTATTAGAGTCTGACACCATTGCAATATTATTTTTGCCATATTATGTTTAATTTTTGACGATTGAAAAAAACTTCAAAAGTTCTGGGCTATCTCGCTGCTAAAAGGAACATTACACCTTTAAAATTTCAGCAAATTAGTTTAGTAGTTTTCGGGTCTATAATTCTCATACAGGCAAACACACATTTTTATAAATGGGTCAATATTTCAAAACATTAATATTTTCCACCTCGAAATGGACTACTAATATAAACATATTACACAATTTTTTAATTATTCTGCAGTCAAAAAACATCAATAAACATTTTAAGCCAGTGGGCCACCCAATTTTATTATTTTAAACTAAAAATATTTATTTTTCAGGGGAATTACAGAAGTAAAACGGAAACGACAAAATCCTATCACGTAAATGATAATGACGAAACACCATGGAAATTACCTTAACTTTTTTATATAACATTTTTTTCATGAATAAAACTTTATTTAAAATAAGTTATAAAAAAGGAACATAAGAAATTTCAGTCTTGTGCTGTAAAAAAAATTGTGTGAGTGCTGGGACTCACGGTTAATATGTGTATACATCAACGTGTGCGGATCCAAAACGGACCTGTTTTTGCTTGAAGGGGATCTTAAGATTTTTTTCACTGAACGCACCCATCCTAGTATGCAGATCGTAACGTTGCACACCGTAACGTTGCACCCCGTAACGTTGCACACGAACGTTCACGTTTTTTTTTCACTCTACCGCCAGCATAGATGTTTACACATCCATAAGGAAGCTTTAAAAGCAGGTACCTAAATTATATTTCATATTTTTTTTAGTTCAAGTTTACTACTTCAAAAACGTTTTCTTGAATTATTCTAAGCCAACATTATTTTTTTGTGGGAATTTATAAAGCACAATTTTCTCGCAAAATAGTTAAAATTTGATTGAATTTACATGGTTTAATATGAAATGCTGATTTTCTTTGCCCTTACAGCTTTAAAAAAGAACCTCAACGTCTTCGTGCATATCCGATTGACAAACGGCAGCAATCAGTTTTTTTGCGTTTCTCCTTTCTTATTTTGCCTTTGCCCTTTCAAAAACACATGCACATGTAAATCTTTTTTGTCATTTTTAATTTTACTGTGTACTTCAGGTTTCGACAAATTTTATTCTGGTGGGAAACTTTATTTTGTAGATAATTCAATAAATTGAGAATTGAGTGCGTATACGCCCAAGTGCACCACTGTTTTTATCATTGAAAATTTAGGTCTTAAATGAAATCTTAAAAAATGCCGCCCGACTTAACTTGACGTTAACATGGCCATGTTAGAAATTGGAGCAAATGTTCGACAATTAAACAACATAATGTGCAAACATTTTGAATTTGAGTCATTTTTCTCCATTGATATAAAGGACCATGGGGAAATTTGTATGGACTTTTTGTGTTGACTCTGGGGTATTGTTCAACAGTGATGAACCTTATGTCATATAAAAGCTTTGGAGAGTACTTAATTTCGTTATATGGCAGCTAAAATGAAATCGAACGCGAATGTGGTGTTTTGACACATTTTTTAAAAAAATTATTAAAAATATGGCAACACTTACTAAAAAGTGTTTTACATTTTTTGAAAGCCAGCAGTCTGTTCTTTTATTTTATTTTTAAATCAACGTATTTCTATTAATAGTTTTTAATTCTCTTTTAGTTCTTATTCAATCAAGAATTAATAGACGTAGTGAATACTAAAAGCGAATTTAGAACTTATAATTTTACAAATTGTGAAAAAAATGATTATTCAATTTTTGGTGTTTCACCATTTTTTAGTTTGAAAGTAATTTTTTCGAAAACTATTAATATTTAGAAATAAATTGATTTAAAAAAGGTTAAACACTTTAAAATTAGTGTTGCCATTTTTTAATTATTTTTTTTTCTAACTTAAATTAGTTTAATTTGTTCGCATGTCAAAATTTTTGAGGTGAATAGAAAAATATTTGTGTGCATGATTGGTTAACAGTTTTGTGCCAAAAATACACACTGCCACTCTGCTACCTTGAAATGTCATAACAAATATGACATAGCATATCTGCTAGGAATCAAAATTCAATAGCAAGAAACAAGGATTTGTTAGAAGCGAAAACAAATACATACATAAATATTATGTCTGTAAATCTATATCTTTTAAAACCATTCACTTCCATGAAAAACAATTTACCGGCAATTGTTTTGTGTGCGAGAAAATATTGTGGTGATAATAGAAAACATTTTTTTGCACAGTTGGCTTACATTTCCGAACAAAAAATTATATTCACCTCACAAGATTATTTTCATGCAAATAGTTTTTGCATCCAAAAATAATTTTTTTTCGATTTGTAGCCCTGCAGTTTAATAAATAAGGGTAAATGAAGAACACTACGAGTTGCTTACGCAATCAAAGTAAGGGCACCTTGGATATTAAAAAATATAATGCGTGGAATAGGTGAAAAATTGTGTTGAAAATTTAAATTTTTTTCGCACGGGAACTACTGTTAGCTAGCTTAAGGTGGAGTTTTTTTGTACCAGCAATAAAACAAACTAATTTCACCAGTAGTTTTAATAGCTTCAAAATAATTTCACTTACTTCGGTGATCGTTGGCCAACTTTAGTGATTATCAAAATATATATACATATATGTATGTACATGTACATTTGTATTGCAATTCGACAAAATATTTATTTCCAAATTTGACAGTTTTTATTTATTTTATTTTTGGAAGTGAACAAATAATTGAACTAAACTCATGCAATGTAGGAAACTTTCCAACGTCGTTAATCGCAAAGTTTCCGACGCACGTAATAATCCTATTGAAAGAAAGTTTTCCACGTTTACCATCTTCGTTTACCACTTTTACGACACAAATTTTTGTCGGAAAGTTTCCGATTTGTTGGAAAAGATATCCCATACAAATTTTGACAATTCGTTAACGGCATCGTAAACTTTCCCACGTTAACGATGGATTTCCGACGTTGCATGAATACCCTTATTAATAAAAGTTAGCGTTACAATAGGCGAATTTTATTTCGAATTCCTTTCAACAAAGAAATCGATTTTTTTTAAGCCAAATCGATGGTTTTCTGAACCGAATCGATGTGTTTCTGTCTATTGAAAGGATTTCGTTAAAGAATCGATTTTTTGCTGTATGAGTGGGTGTGTATTGCTTGACACTGGCAATAAATTATTTGTATAGCTACATATATTGACTGAAAATATTTTTGAATATTTTATTAAATTGTGTAGAATTCGTTGCAACAAAAAAAAAAATCAATTGGTCTTCCCAAAATTCCGCAACTTTGATTTTTTTGACGTATTAGAAATGCCAAATCTTTATAACATTTGTTTTGAAAGAAAAGAATCGATTTTTTTTTTAGAAAAAGTTCGGAACAAAAACGATTCTCTTGTTGAAAGGAATTCAACATTACTCTAATTCTTCTCACCGCTGCGCTGGCGCTGGTAAGGACAAACAGTGAAAATTTCAGCAAAACCTGTTCAATAGTCTTTGAGTCTATTAAACAAAAGACACATGAACTTGCTTGCCTTTTGATATCGTTTTAAGCATGATGCGAGGAACCATCAGGCAGTTGAGTAAATAAATGATTCAAATTTTTTTTTTTTTCCTTAGATAACACATTTTCAAAAAAGTTAATTCGAACATTAAAGTTTTGAATCCTTAATTCATTTTTCACTCTAACTACACAAAATGCAAACTACGCATAAATCTATCTACTCGTACAGAGAGAGTAAAACATAAAACTTCGAAAAACTTTAAATTGTTTCTTCTCAGGGCTATTTTTAATAAACATCTATGGATTATGGACTAAATTTTTGGCTTAGTCTTAACAATAACCGATGGCCGAAAAGGAAACAAATTTTCTTAAAAATGATGTTATAATTTCATGCACACACTTATGATCGAAAAGTCTTGCTACCGGTTTAAAAATAAAAAAAAAACACACTTTTTCCTTTTAAACTTCTTCTATCAACATTCCATTACAAAATCACATTTTTTATATTCGATGTAAGTTTAATTTTTTTATTTAAAATTCATAAAAAAAATCTATAGGTAATTTAAACATTTACATATGTCACGTTTAATAAAAAAAAAAACCATATTCCATATTTATCTTTCCTTTTATTTGTCTTCAATTACAAAACTTCATAAATATGTGCCTATTTTAATTAATTTCTTAAATGTACATACATTATTTGCCTTACTTTAAGAGCAAAAAAGTACGACATAGTTTTGCATTTATTTCCACTTCTCTTTAAGAATGTAAACTTAACTTTTAAAAATACATTTAACTTTTTTAATTTAAAATCAACCTTAAAACCCTTATAAAAGAGCTCTTGAACACCATTTTCGTTGCTGGCTTCCAATCAACCTAATTGGACAACCAAAAGACAAAATTTGATATTCAAAAATCGTCCAAGGCAAATCCATTCTCCCAAAACACTTAACCTTGATGTCCTTTATTCCCATTATCAAGTTATGTAACGTCATGTACATTGCAGTCATATATATGTACATATATACCACCCAAGCCCCGACCTCAATATAAAGGATTTTCTTAATTCCAACGCATATAAATTCTCATTGAAAATGAATAATTTTTCGAGTGTTGAAAAAAAAGTAAATAATTCTACAAGTTAAAAAATAAAAAAAAAAGAGCAACGAATCTTTATCAACAGGTCTAGTTATCGTCTCGCACTCAGTATCAGTTCAGACGTAGGAGTCTTGTTACTTGGGTAAAGCACATAGGGTAGGGACTATAGGGACACCAAAGAACAAGAACAAGACCAAGGGCATTACAAGATTTATAGGTGAAATTTAATTAAACTGTATTCCATTACCATAATAATTAATGATATCCATTTATTTATTACCTTTAATAGTGTTTAATGGTACTGCTTTAGCTTAATGGAGTGCTCTTTCCGTCGTCGCGTCGTCGTGAGTCAATTGTCGCTTATGAGTGGTAATTTTTTCATGTATACTTCACAGATCCATCATTTTGTTTGTAAAAATTTTAATTGCATCTGAAATGTACGAGTTATCCTTAAGTGGATTTTTTCTTGCTATACAAAGTTTAAAACTATATTTGCTGTATTTTTTAAATAAAAAAAAATATTCCAATCAACACGTAGCTAAGCTAGCTAAATGAACAAATCACTTTTTCATTCTTTCTATTCATTAACATATACAATATATACATTTCTTTTTTTTTTTGTTGGTATTTTTCAATTGATTTTAATTAAATTGATAATTAATTTATATATTTTTATTTAAATCAAACTTTAAACACTCAAAAGGGGAGAATATTTTTATCTTGTTTAATTATTGATTAAGTAAAAATATATTTTTTCACGAACAAGGAAGATTTTCACAAGTGGTGTTCCAGCGCCATTTTCCCTATAATCAGGAGCTCTGTCTAAATTATCCTTCTTTGAATGAAAACTTCAAACGCGTTCTGTATCTACAGAGTTGGCGCACTGAAAACACCATTTTGGGGAAGGAGGGGGTTTATTTTTACTATCTGTATCTGGCGATAATGTCCTGGCCTGGTGGTGTGTCGTGCCGTCGTGCGTTGTCGAAAGCTCCTTTTTTTATATTCATTCAACTTTCTGTCTGTCAGTGGGTTAAAATGGAACTGTACGAACGTTGAGGAAGCACATCAGGATACTTGAGTGCGATGGGGTGTTAAAAGGCCAAAACACCCACTCCTTTTTCTTACATACCTACATATTTCCTCACATATACAATAGGCACCAGAAATTTCCTATGCATTGACCTTTTAAACAGAATCATGAAGTAAGAATAACGTCTCTATGTATACTTTTATGTTTTATCTGCTGAATAGTTTATCAAGTCAATTATCATCATGGAAATGTTTTTGGGCTTAAAAGAGACTTATTTTCGGTTTTCCATACAAGTGGATATAGAAGGAAAGGTTCAACATTAGATATATGTGTAGGTATCCCTTAATGGGTTTTGGCAGAGTGTTTTGAAGGCCAGAAAAGGATTGACGCAATGTGCAAAATGTAGAGAGGGAGTTTAAGAAAGGGAATGGATTATCAAACAAAATTTAGTGCATGACTGGGTCGCATGTACTTGCTCTCTGAAAGCAGACACTAATACCGAGTAGTCCTTGATGTTCAATGCAACATTTTATCAACCAGCTGGTTTTATAGAGCTATGATTGCAACGAGTTTCGAATCAACCCTAAAAAAGAGGTGCCAAGATGGTCATATAAGCGCAAACAAACCAAGTATGAGATTGCGGGTGCTAAATAGAATATTAACAGGCCATTCCATCGATGTTAAGATTTTGTCAAATTGTGACCATTTTTTACTGATTCTCCAAAAATAGGTATTTTCGAAATCTTCCCGTACCTATCTGTAAGGTAACCCATTTCGATGTTACCCTAAGAAATGTAAAAAATTTTCCAAATAATGACAAAATTTGTTTGATTGATTTTCGATAAAATTCATAGACTAACCGCTAGCCAAAAAAAATTATGTTTTTTTTGTAAATTTTTCCGAAACCGATCGACATATACTATACATACATCAAAAGAATGATCTTTTCAAACTCTATTCGCACCTGTAGACCAAAAGATTCCCCAATGCCTGGTTCTCAAAATAATTCCATCCAAAGTGATCTTACTCAACTTTCATTCGAGCCCTCTTGTACCTTGGTTGGTTCGCATATCTTAACAATTGTTTCAAACTGTGAGTCTTCAACCCCAATGCTTCATGAAGCAGAATGTGTTATGTCACTCATACATTAGTTTGAGATTAAAAATAAACAGTAGATAAGTTATTTGGAATGTTGTCTTATATTCTTTTTATTGTAATAACTTTAATAGGGAATAATATAATTAATTAATACATGTAATAAACGCACATAGACATGTAATGTGCTTGAGAATAACAAAAGTTAGAATATAAAAAAAGAAAACACTAATCTACGTCTCGATATAATGAAGGAATATCAAGATCTTAACCCTGAAAAAATAAATTGGTAAGGAAGTTTATTGTAAGAGTCGCAAAACCAAAAAAAAAATCTCCAGCAGATTACCGAAAAAAAGTTAAACATCAATAATGTATGTATTTTCTCCTCATTTTGACACACATTTTAGGTGAATGTGTGTACCATAAACATATTTTCTAATTTTAAATACTTTCATTTAGCTGTATCATAACTAAAGATTGTTTATATGCTTGATTATTCGAATACAACGATAGTTTATCTGTTTATGATATTTATCTTTTATTTCTAAGCTGAACGTATAATGGCTTCATATGCCGCGAAAATCATTGGAGCAACTTCCACTGATCTCGACTTCAAACTGAGTGTTGCATCTGGATTTCCAGGTTGCAATTTAAGCTCGAGCAGAACCCAAATGCTATTGGTTAATTTAAGTGATTGATAAAGCATGTCTTGACCTTCGACATTTCTCTTGGCAATGGTGAAGATATTGTTGGCGGTCATTTTGGATGCAATGGCGTCCGTGTTGCCATTCACACCAGACAAGCTGTACTGGACTTCATTGGCGGCTGGGATTTCTTTCCATGTCGTGAGGAACACACGTTTGTCCAACTGTCCATCCTCGGCAAACAAAACATTTCCATGTACCAAACAGGCAAAATAAAAGATATCGACATTGTTCTTAACAGCAACCTGCAAGTTGTTGAGTGGTTCCATTCGTTGAACTGGTCCGGTGGTACCCATTGGTAGGCTGGCTTCACAAGTTTGTGTTGGAGCTAGTGGCGCTACTTGAAGAGGAGATGCGGGAACAAGACCGAAACTGTTTTTGTTCAGTTGTATTGCGAATGCACTCATTGCTTGCATCGCGCGGTTAGTAAACGTGAGGTCCATTGATATTTGACCGTTTCGGCGGGAGAAAGTTCCCTGAATTTCCAATCCTTTGCCTTTTTCTGCTGGTAGCCAAGTAATTTTTGGAATTTGCACCATCGGGGAGATGCCACCAGATCCTAAGCCAAAAATGTCACCCAAAAGTCCAGATGTTCCTCCAGCGACAGGTTCAGTTGGTCCAGTTCCAAGCTATATTTGAAAAAAATGCATGAATAAACATATTATATGCAAATCATTTATGAATAAATAACTGTTTTTACCAAAATGTCTAAGCCGCCACCTAGCAGATCAATGTTATTAGCTGCGGGTACTGCAACAGGAGCGGCAGGTGTGTTGATGTCCATAGATAGTAGATCTCCAATGAGTGATTCTTGGTTGGGAATCACAGTTGCCTCAGACTGAGCCTCAGCAGGAGCTTCAGTTCCAGCTGTGCGATTTGGAAGTGACTTACGAACGCCAGCTCCGCGACCCTCAACAAACGCTGTGGGTGGCTTATGATAGACACTTGCTAAAGAACTTATGTGACATATAAGTTCATCCAAAAGTGTCGGTTCAAGCAGATCAGTTTCTTCTGAAATCAATGGTTTATCAGCCAACACAACTTCCTTGGCAGCGGCCGGATCAGTGGATAACAAACGCCAATAGATGAAACCACGGTCACGTAAATCGGGATTATCTGAATCCTGAGTGGCCAACGAAAGAACATGTTGAACTAACTCCTGAGTATCAGATGGGCGCTTGAGGAAAAGCTTAACAACAGCTGTCAACAGTTGCAATTGCACTTGAGCATTTTCGTCTGGGAAACCTTCAAGGAAACTGTCCAACAACTCATCGGCATTATCAATACGCTCAGCATATTCTCCTATAATCCAAACCATAGAAGCACGAGCTTCAGGCTCATCGAGAGTGTCTAGATTTTCACAAAGAGTACTAATAATACTCTCGTATTTGTTTGGATATTTTCTAAAGATGTCTTTAATTACTACTATGGCTTCTTGAACAACATAGTTCACTTTAGTTTGAATCAAGTCCAACAAAGTAGAAACACATCTTTCGGCAGATGGTTCAACCTAAAACATTGCATTTATAAAATTAATTATTTGGTAAATCAAATTAAATTATAACGTACCTTGATTGCGCACCGCCCGATAGCTCTAACTGCTTTTCGAACGAAATCAACATCAACCTCAGTAGCATATTCCTTCAATTCACTCAACACCTGAGCAATATTGCTCTGATTGGCCAGACGAATCATAATGTCCAATTTTTCCAATTTCACATAGATCGGGTCGTTGTACTTGACAAAGAATACTTTCATTTCGTGCTTAAGAATATCTGGTCTCTTTTGAACGATTAAGTTGATATTACGTAAAGCCACATACTGCACTTCTGGCTCCGAAGACAACAACGTCACCAATGGTGGTGCTAGTTTCTTTGTCAACGTCGAGCAGAAATCACTATCGCTCGATAGCATTTCCAATAGCTTCATCAGAACTTTGACTGCACTTAGAACAACTGCAGCATTTGCATGTGCCAAACGTGGAGTTATTCGCTCGCAAATAGATTGAGCTTCACGTTCGTCTTTAGGACTGTAGTTGGCCAGCGAATCTAAGATAAATACTTGACCCCATTCGGTACATTCATTAAGTGCTGTCAACAATTTATTTATGGTAACAGAATTCATCTCAACCAACGGCTGTCCAGATTGACTGGACTCATTGATTTCACTTAAAGCTGCAACTGCATTCGCCACAACCATTGGATTTGAATCCGAAAGCAGATCCTTCAGTTGATCCAAAAATCCTTGGTCTTCCACCTAAAAATATTCTTTCTGATTAATTTTGTATACAAATTTATTTGATTTACATACCATAGACGATGATATATCATACAGTTTAGCGACACAAACGGCAGCAGTTTTCCTTACATATGGATCTTCATCTTTGAGGCATTTTCTCAGTGGCTCGCAAAGGTACTCCGTAATTTTATCAACACGAATACATCCCATTGTTCTAACTGCTAAAGCTCGAATCAGCGGGTTGGAGTCTTCGCAATCCTAAAATAATTGAAATTTTACATTATATGAATGACCAATAAAATGTTTTAGCCGTTTTCTTGTTTTGTTTTTTTTTCTTGTGAGAGAGATTAAAGCCGAAAACAAACAGGATATATGAAATAATGTAACATCAACGCACTAATGTTAAAATAAATATGGGGTTTACGCCGAATTATGTAATAGAATGGGATTGGGGTCTATTTTTGTGAGAAAATAACGATATAATTATATGTTTATGTACACATTATGTTATGTTATGTACACATCTATGTTCGTTCTTATGAGAATTGAATTTTTATATTAACAGCTCTATTCTGCTTGTATATCGGTCGAATTGGAGTTGCTCTTAATTCACTATGTCATTCTGCATACTATTTTACCAATAATTTACTGGTATTTGAATTAAAAACAGATGTTGGTTAAGGATTGTTTTGGATCAGCTTTGTATTTGTATTTTTGTTTTCTTATTTTTACCAATGTTCTGCACTGATGTTTAACAGAATAGAAGCGTTCCGTCCGACATCAAGCAGAATAAAGCTTTATATCCGTGATAAAACTAAAGATTAACTTAAAGAGGGATCAACCAACAAACATTGATAGATATAAAGAAATAGGTTTGAAACATATTCTAATCTAGTGTTTAATTATATTTGCAGGTAAGCTTTATAGACGATGTTTTTTGATTATAATAAGCTTAATAAAATGAAGGTTTGTAGGTGTGTAGAATCTAAATGGTTCACATAAGATTTTCTGTGTAGCCTTTTGTGATTTGGGTACTTTCTGAAAAGGATCATGCCAAACAGTTTTTTTTGATAAAAAAGGTTACCTTTAATATATGAACAAGTGATGAATATAATAAACAAAATTATGATGAGGAATTCAAGTTCGTAAAATGTTAAATAGCGTATTTAGTAGTACACGGTCTTTCATTAAGCGCTTCCAATTTTTGAATTAAAATAAAATAAAGTGTGTGTGAGATATTATTCGTTTGAAAGGCCTATCGATGCCATTATGTTTGCAATATAACATCGTTTAAATGTCCAATTTTCATGACTCTGGCGCATAAATCCGGCTGAATTTAATCGATAACATTGGTTATATTGGCTTTGAAGGCCGCTGTGGTT
The DNA here is from genome assembly GCA_932273885.2 of Leucozona laternaria. Taxonomy (NCBI): domain Eukaryota; kingdom Metazoa; phylum Arthropoda; class Insecta; order Diptera; family Syrphidae; genus Leucozona; species Leucozona laternaria. The sequence continues at coordinate 63,848,182 of OW026367.1, read as the reverse complement.
TGTGGCTTAGTCGCATAGACCTTCGACTTCAGAATATGCCACAAGAAAAAGTCTAACGGGTTCAAATAGCACGAATTCGGTGGCCAGTTCAGAATAGTGAGATGACCATGCCCTTGAATCGATCGTGCAGAATTTCCAATGTGGCGTAAGCTCTGTGACACGTAGCGCCATCCTGTTGAAACCACATGTCGTTGGTGTCCATATCAACCAATTCAGGCCAAAAGAAGTTGGTAATCATCAACCAGCTTGATGGTGATGACGGTTGTTGACGGTGATTGCCTGCCCAACGTCGTTCTCAAAGAAATATGGACCGATGACGCCGCCAGCCCAAAATCCACACCGAACAGTGACTTTTTCGGGAAGCATTGGAAGCTCTTGGATCTCATGTGGATCGGTATCGTTCCAAATTCGAAAATTTTGTGTGTTGACGCACCCATTCATTCAAAAATAAGCCTAATCGCTGAAGATGACCGTAAATGGGCGAAGTGCGCGGAACTTTGCCCGAACAAAACACACATTTTGATAAAACAATTTTATTATTTGCACGTGTTGGTGAACGCTATATCCGTCCATGGTGATTTGGCAAAACTGACTGAATAAATGACAGCCAATTTAACAGATATAGCTTCAACGATATGGCCGCTATCAACTGTCAAAGTTCGAAAGCCTCTATTGGAAGACCCTTTGTTTCACGAAAACATATGCCGCCCTCGACCCACTGCTCAGTCACCGTTCGCAAGCCACATCTCACCTATACACCGATTGACAGAGCCAGGTTGCGCAAAGATTAGGACCACATTGTTTTATAACTTTCGTCTAACTGTTTTAGGTGGTGAGTCATCGCGGTTTGAGGCAAATATTAGTTCAATTTGCATTACTAAAATTCTTTAGCGTGTCATACACTGATCTCTATAATACACTGGATAGCGTATTCATACAACCAAAATGACTCCAATAGAGGTCTTCCAAGATTTGTCTGTCTTTTCTCTTTCTAATTTGACATCTAAAAACAACAACAAAAAAAGTCCCTGGTTGGAAAATATTTACATGCTCTTGGCAGTGTTAAAAATCCGGTCATTTGATTATTTTTTGTATTTGGAACTGAAAACTTAAATTTGCGATCGAATTACCTATTAATTAGTGTTTAAACATTTTAGTGAACATTTTTTCAAGTGTTTAGCCTAGTACGCAGATCGCGCTAAAATTTATCTTCCATACAAATTTCCTCCAAAGATAAATTTTAGCGCGGATTTTTAGCCGAGCAATACGCAGTTCACGAGCTAAATTCCAAATCTCATCTAGTACTTTATCAAAAAGTCTACAATTAATTTAGCGCGCGAAATAATGCTGAACACATTCTTTCACAGATAATTTTTGACATTTGTGAATCAAGACCAACGATACTCATTATAGAGATGAGAATGTTTTTTAAGTTTCACCCTGCAAAATCTACTGTTTTTGTAATTTCGTCTCGTGTCGACGAATAGATGTGAATTGCAACAACTATTCAACGAGAGTGTGAAGAACCCTGCTGTAAATGTGTGAGGTTTTTATACATACATTCTCATTTTGTATCTGCAAACTGATATTTTAAGTATGTAGGCAAATTGAAATGGCTGCCGAGTATTCTCGTCTTGATGTGGAGTGGATAATCTCTGTTCGCTTTATTTTGTATCGAAGCTTTTAGCAAACGTTTGTAGAGATAAAAATATCAGAGATAAAATTTAGTTTAGCGCGATCTGCGTACTAGGCTTTTGATACAAAAAAAACTAATTTTATTACATATTAATCACTATTATTATACACCCGACTTCTTTGGCTCGCCTTCGTGCCTTCGGCATTTGGTTTTGTTTTCCAACCAGGGAGTGCTGTCAGATTGTTTTTTTTTTTTTTTTTTTTAATTTCACACTGACACTTCTGACATTTGGTGGCAGAGATCCATTGAAGATTGTTATCCGGTGCGCTTGGCACCAGGTTTGTATAACAGTATAACTTTTTTTGTCAAAGTGGCTGAACACATTACACGCGAGTCATGGCGCGCGTCCTTATCTTACATTGTTAAAATACATAAAATCTCTTTATAGAACGGTGTTCACATTGGACTGTCTCCTTCGACAATTTTTTGGTGTCTCTGTACTCTGTCTCACTCACACTTCATGGTGAGAAAATGATGGCGAAGAAAGTAAGGATTTTTTTGATTTTTTGCTTAAGATTGTACATTTTTTTTTTACGTTTTCTTTTGTGATATCTGTTCTCTCTGTCTGTACTTAAATCCTACGGAACCCAATTTTTTTAATTGGAAGCATTTTCCTAATAAGATTTATATTTTGTAAATGAAAAGTTTCTAATTAATCCTTCAACGAGCAAAGATTGTTGTTCTGTTTTAACGACTGTGGCACGTCAGACAGAGTCGGATGTGTTCACATTAGGGTTTGTGTCTGAACAATGGATCTGTAACCGCAAACGCGATTCTGGGAGTTAAATATTAGGTGACATTTCTTGCGAATTTGCACAAATCGTAACTAACACTGAATTGTAATTTTTTGTTGTTTGGATAAACGCACAATTTTTTTTTTGTTGTTTTGCACCTATTCACTAAAATAAATTTGTATTTAATCTATCTTATCCAAGGGACATGGTAAATTAAATGCAGTTTGAAATATTTGTTGTGAATTTGTAGGAGTATTATTTTGTGTGTTCAAATTCCTGTCAAATAGAACTCACACCATCACATACAAAATTAAGCCATCAGAAATGGTTGAAAGAAATTCGACACAAGTTTTAGTAACCACGCTCATGTGAACGCGCGTACTGTGTTCAACCAGAATTGAATTGATTTTTATTGAGACTTTGATAATATTACAAAGAGAGTACAATTCAAAGATATTTACTTAACAAAGTTATGCTACTGCGGCTATTAAAGTATTGCCTGCATTATCAATTATATAGAACGCCTCATGGCTGACAGTTACTACTGAATTTGCTCATGCTCAGAAGCAATAAGAACATTTAGTTGTGACGTTTGGTCACTGTGTTCAACCAGTAAACCGAAAAATGTACGTCAAATTACTTTTTTTTTGTAAAGACAGACGTCAAAAGGTGCGCTTGGCACCAGGACACCTTCAAAATGTCATCTTCAATTGGAGTAAAAAAAACTGTTATACATAAAGGGAATCCACTATCCAGTGTATTATAGAGATCAGTGGTGTCATAGTGTCACGAGCGTGATTGTTATTTCATTCGAAAGGGGTTTAAACATATTTACCATAAACTTATTCTGAAAATGTTCGAGGCAGCAACAAGGATAATCGAAATCCACCACAAAAACATTAGCCAGACTGTATGTAATTTATGTTCGTTAGGTGCCAGAAGGCACTTGAACTTTGCAAATTATTTGTTGTAAATAAATGAAACTAAAAGTAGCTCAGTTACTAAGATCATTTTTTTAACCAATATTTCAACATTTCTGGCTTTTCTAATTAATGTTGCTGCCCGCCAAAAAAAAACAATCTGGTTTTCGACGAGTCCCTAGAGAGTTTTGCATTAAAACAAACTCGGGCATAGTTAGGCAAACTTAGCGAAACTTTCTAGGGCATCCCCAGTTATGTAACCTTTTGGCTAGACAGAGAAAATATTGGGTGATATGCATACGAAGGAAGTAATTACTAGAAGTAAAAGAGTAGGTAAACCTAGTAAAAACTATGGCGCAAAATTTTAGACGATTTAGTATAGTGTTAAAGCATTTTTAGTATGATGTTGAGTTAAAAATACGATTTTCCAAATTGTAAATGAGTTAGCATGGTATTGTCTTCTTAACTTTTAACTTAAGTTAAAAGCAGCAAATGGCAATTTTAACTTTTCAGTATCATACTAACTCCATATGTCACTTTGACAATAAAAAATGTGAAAAAGGTATGTTTATTTACTTTTTTGCACGAACTGTCACTGTTTTAGGTGTGTCCAGCTGGAGTTCATTAAGAAAACGGGCTTTGTATGATACTAGTTAACAATTGTTTAAAACTAAGAACATTTAAGTAAAGAGCTTTAAAGATAGTAAATTGTTAACTAGTGTCATGCTAATACCTCAACATCAGCCTGTTTAAAATTTTGCGCCTATAAATTTTAATAAAAAATTAGATTTATAGTACTTACTTCATTTCTTATGCATAAAATAGAGTTCATACTTGCTGGTAAATCGAAGCTTAATTATTTAGATTTTCATGTCGATAAAATATTGTATCTTTTTAATCGTTTAACACGATCAACAGTGTTGAAAAAATAACATCATCATCGTCGGCTCGACAACCGGGGTCCGGTCCTGGCCTCCTTCAACAAGTCTCTCCACCCATCCCGGTCTCGAGCCGCCGCCATCCAGTTGCGCACCCCAAGGCTCCGGGCGTCCTGGTCTACGCCATCTCTCCAGCGCAAGCATGGTCTACCACGCTGTCGTCTACCATAGAATGTACCACAAAGAACTTTCCGAGCAGGTTCCTCTTCGCTCATGCGAGCTAGGTGCCCTGCCCACCGGAGTCTACCGAGCTTAATTTTTGTCACGATATCTGCTTCAAGGTAGATTGCGTACAATTCATGATTGTACCGTCTCCGGAATCGTCCTTCCTCACATATGGGGCCAACAATTCTCCTTAAGACTTTTCTCTCGAACGCGGCTAAGAGGTCGGAGTGCCTTTTGCTAAGCACCCAAGTCTCGGATCCATATGTGAGTACTGGCAGGACCATGGTCCTGTACAGCAGCAGTTTTGAAGTTATGGTGAGATTTCTGGATTTGAAGAGCTTTGACAGACTATAGTAGGCTCTGTTGGATTTGAGAAGCCGCCCGCGTATTTCTTCTTCTATATTGTTATCAAAATAACATAATTGGTTAATTTCTATAAAATTTTATCTGATGTTTTCCCTGAGTGTATTTTTGTTGAATGAAATGATCCATTAAATTGTTTATGGAATAAAACATGTGTTTTCCTAAAATTTGAAAAAGGTTATTGCGTCAGTTTGTGATATGAGAAACGTTGGGCGTTTTAAAAAAAAAAAGTTCCACACAAACAAGTTCAAAAGTTCCAGTTAATTGAAAAAGAACTTATGTATGTTAAAATTTTAGCTCTCCATATTAATATTTAGAATTGCCTTATCGTAATTCGATTTTAACATACGAATTGAAAAAAACATATGGTCATATTTGAAAAGTCTATTAATCACTTTTCTGTAGAAAATTAAACGCTCTACAAATATGACCTTTAGCTGATTTATCGGTAGCAAAATTGCCAATTTATTACGCAATATATTAAATGTTTATGGTATGCTATCGTTCGTAACACAACACTGAAATTTTCCTTATCTTTAAATTCTATTTATTTATCTCTTAAAACAAATAAAAACTTATTAAATAATACGTCGGTTAAAAACTTGGCCATTAAATGTCAAATTGTGACATTTTAAATTTTTATTGGGTTAACCTCTTAGCTCTTTTGTTCGAACTCGAAACGGCTCTAACGATTTTGATAAAAAGTTTCGTGTGCACTTTTGTAAGTATAAAATGCATTTTGATAAAAAAAAAAATACAAGAATTGTTATTAACGTCATAGAACTGTTTTTTTGTCGACTTTATCGCTAACATAACGGATTTCTTAAAAAAAAGTACAATTTTTGTTTTGAAAAATCAATATTTTGAGAACAGGTTAATGAATTTTTTAAATGTTCAAGATATTTTATACACAAAAAAACAATTTTTAAGAAAACCGCTCTTGCCATTTTTAGAAGTTTGTTTCCATAAATTAATTTTTTTTCAGACAGCTGTGTTCATTTTGAGATTAAAATATTTTAAGAAGTTGTTAAAGCAATTTAAAGAATGAGTTTCATGCCTCATATTCATTTTATCATTTAAGTAAATTTCACACACCTTTCCCCCCACCCCCACCCCCGGGCGATCGGGGTTCTGGCTTCACACAGCTAAGCTAAAAAGTGCCAAGTCATCTTATCCATGCTTTACTGCCTTGCCGGAAGTAACTTAAGTACATTTTTCATCAAAAGTTAATCCGACATTCTGGTCAGTATTACAGGAACATAACAGTTACTTTATTTACTTGTGCATTAGGGAAAAACTAAATTAACCCATGCAGACACTAAAAATTTGTTAACTGATTACTGTAAGCATTGTGAAACAGTGATTTTATCTGCATAACGTTAAATTAGAAAATCAAATTTTGCACATAAGATCTAAATCAATAAAATCCAGCTTCGAAGCAGATCCTTTAAAAAGATAAAAATCAAAAAACAATCCTGCATTAAAAATCCACGTAATTAAGATCCGTGTATTCTTAATATCCAAATCGACGGATAATAAGCAAATAAATACACATGTAAAGGGTCCGCCAAATAACTTCTTTTTTTTTTGAAAATGGAGCAAAACATCGAGTGTACCTTCGGCTGTGTGGCACGTAGCGCCGTCCTGTTGAAACCAAATGTTGCCAATATCCTCCTCTTCAATTTTTGTGAACAAAAATTCGTTCAACATGGCCCGATAACGATCGGCATTGACTGTAACGGCCACTCCTTGCTCATTTTCGAAAAATGGCCCAATTATGCCTCTGGACCAAAATCCGCACCAAACAGTGACTCGCTTTGGGTGTATCGGCTTTTCAATGTATGCGTGCGGGTTTTCTGTGCCCTAAATGCGTCAATTTTGCTTGTTTACTACCCGCCAAGATCAAAATGAGCTTCATCTGAAAAAATGATTTTTTTTCCAAAATCGGCAACTTCTCTAAGTCGATCGCAGCCCCACTTAGCGAAGCGTATACACAACCATATTCGTTCAGCGGAAGGATAAAACTAATTATCTGTCAAATCAGACATGAGCTAAGTGTTACCATTCACGAAATAAGCACTAGTTGAAGAAAAAAACGTTAGATGGCGGACCCTTTATAAAGAGCACGAATCTTAATTGGCGTCTAATAACTACACGGATTCCGTACACGTACCGAATCGTAGGCTCTAATTTTTAAGCATACCATAAATAGTTTAAACTTAGAAATTCTCTAGTAAAAGCATTAACTATGTTTTATGCATATCACACATTTTCTAGGCCCTGACTAGTAAAAACTATATAGATTTTTTAAACTTTTGTTGTGAAAAAAATTAAAGCTGAAACTGTACTCTTTACGAAACCAGAAGTCGGACGGGCCCTTCTTCTGTAAGTTTTAAATACATATTTTAATTCCAGAACAAAAATTTTAATAAATCTACTTGTCAAGCTGGATGTATACACAGATTCTTTCATTACACAAAATGGAAAAAGTGAGTCTGATATTCGCAGATTCGGTAAGCGGGTGTTCTTTGTGTAACACCTAAATTCACTTTCGTCATGTGAATTCAGAAGAAGTGGAACACTTAAATTCAGAAGAAGTGGAATGCAGAACATGGGCGTGCTTAAACTTTTTAGAAGCACTGGATTGCAAAATTATAACATAATCGGTCAAGTCATTAAAAATATATATGTACATACGTTACGTTTATAACTGAAAGATAAGTCAATTTTCTCAAAAATTGTCAAAACCAAATACACACAGACGCACAAACGATCGGATGGTATGAAAAAACCCAAGATTTCTCTATCATTGATTTAAACTTGATTCAAAAAGAATATTAAAGAATGGATTGCTAGCTTAGCTTAAAAATCGTGAATTTGTAAGTGTTGCCGCTGTTTTTTTTAATAATTTTGTTTCAATATTTTAAACAATTAATAAAAAACAATCGCACATAAGAGTTGTCCAGAAGAAATGGCGAACTATTAAGCAAAATCGTGAAGCGTGTACAAAAAGATAAGGCTGTCATTGCAAAGTATAAAACAGTCTCTTGAAAATCATTGGACTTAAAATTTAAACTTTGAATTATGTTTAATCTCGAATACCTACTTAAAATCAATTAAATAAAATTCATTAATAAGAGTGAGCGAAAGCGAGGAAATATATGTTTAATAAATTTACGGCATTGGAACTGACCAATTTTCCAACAGTAACTGGAAAAATCACAGGAAGGAACGTGGAATGTCAGATGAAGTTCAACAAATAATTTAAAGAACTAACGCAAAAAAAAAACGAACACACCAGTGTGTCGGGTAGCTGTGCAAAATGTAAGACGCGCCAATTCAGCAATCACCGTATTTAATGCGTCTGCAATTTTAGTTATTTGCTTGCTCACTTTAAAGGCTTAACTACATTCAACAAATAGTAAAAAATGTTTTGCCTTTTTTCAACGCACGATAACGATAAAAGCGCTCTTAAGTTTTACTTTTGTATAAAAGCAAAAGTAAAACACCAAAACACATGAACAATTAATTTTAAAAACTCATAGGCTCATAGATAACGCTGCTGTGGGTGAAATTTTAAGGGAACAAACATTATCTAGCCAGATGACGATTTTATTTTATTTTCGTTCGGGAAAAAAATTGCTTGAAGTAAAAAAAAGTAGTAAAATGTTCGTAAGAAACGATAAATTTTCGATAAAATATAATCTTTGTAAACGGATTTACATTGTTTTAGACGGTGCTAGGGTTTTGTCAAAAAAAAATGCAGATACTTTAAAGTACGCAAGACATTTTTGGTAAACTTTATGGCAAGCAGACGTCGCTACAGTATGTGTGTATTTTTTTTCACTTTTGGGCATTTTGCGAAAAGTTTTGAATGCAGTTAAGCCAAATATGACATTTTCGCTGTCGTATTTTGTTTTATGTTTGTTCTATTCCCTTTTACATACTAAACTGTCTAGATAGCGCATTTAACCGTTGTCTACCGTGTTGAGATTGCAAAAAGTGTGGAAAAGGAGTGATTCTTTTGAATAAAGGCTTAACTACATTGAAGCTAAAAGTAGAAAAGTCAAGAACAAAAACATTGTCTAGAGATGCCTGTGTGCGAAAAAATTTGAGAGTATATTTCATGAATTATAGAATTGTTTAGCTTCAGTAATGCGCAAATAATTTGAAAAATTATAAATTAAATTAAATGAACAGTTTAACCATTTACAGAGATTTTTTGCACACAGGCATCTCTAGCACATATTTTTGTCATTCACTTTTTAACTTTTTGCTAGTAATGAGTTGTATCCTGATGGAAGTTTATGTAGGTATTTAATGAACAGTTCAACAAAGTAACAAATGAAAGTGAAACAAAAATAGTTGAATAAAGCAGAGAAACAGTTAGGAATTCGCTGTTTCAATTGCATGCGGAACATTCTTGAACAATAAATTTCATTGATTGATTTCATGGTGGTATTGTGTAATTGTGATTAGAAATTAGTGTTCACAATTATATTTATTTATTTCAATCCATACATAAATAATTAATATAATTTCAATCCATAAATTTACCATCACAAAAGAATTCAAAACCAGCGTTTGAAATAATTGGAATCTTTTTTTCAAAACAACCATGCATTCTCCTTAAATGATTGTATCGCTGAAAAATAGACAATTTGATACTATATTTCATGAATTAAAGAATTGTTCAGCTTCATTAATGCGCAAATAATTTGAAGGATTATAAATTAAATTAAATGAACAGTTTACCTTTTCACAGACAATAGAGAATATACCTGTTCTTTTACTTCACAAAACTTCCAATTTTTACTGCGCAATTTTAGTGCAAAGTTCTGTCAAACTTCATACAATTGGAAGAAATTGGCAGTTTTTGGGAAGTAAACGAACACACCTAATAATAGCTCACCGCTAACAACATTGGGAGAGTTTTAACATAACATCGAAATAGATATAAAATACACACTTAAAACAAAGACGGTTGCATTTACTCTACACTTCAAGCTTGTTATAAAATATTTACAAAATATGTATGTAGGTATATTAAAAATAGAATATTTTATTAACTTTCTAGTAAAAACAATTAATTTGAGTTTCTCATTTTAAGAGCTCCCAATTAATATAAATTTTAATTCAAACATCAAATAATCTTCTTAAGCTCCCTCTACCCTCTCTTCAAGTAATAGCACTTTGATATTTATGTATATATACATAAATATATGTATGTTGACAAAACCAAAAACATAAATTTACCCACATGATTCTTTGTGTAATTAACACAAAAATGTTTGAAAAACAAAAAGAAAACAATCGCATAACATTTCAAAATTGCAAAACAAAATGATGAAAAAAAAAACATAATTCAAACAAACTTTACCTGAAGTAGTCGAGAAGAGGGCAAATCCTTTAATATATTTTTAGCATGAATTAAAGGAAAACATAAAAAAACTCGTTCATTTTAATATAGTATACGCCTACTGTATCACATGTTTTATCTTAATTTAAATTTTAAATTGCATATGAATAGGATCGTGAACATGTTTTGTTTAGAAATGGAAAATGTTGAAGGAATTTTGATAAACTTTGTATTTTGTGATTGAAAATAAAACAATATTTAGTTGAATTTTTTTTGAAATGCTTTTAATGAGCAAATAAACATATTTCGTACAAATAAATCCTCCTAGAAGATTTTTCTTTTCATCATATTTCACGCATTTTTATGTGTCCCAAGAAACTTCATAACATTGTTAAAAATATATACAAAAATGACAAAAAAAAAACACGAATACATATTCATAACAAACAAATAAATAATCGACTAGGTGAAATCAATACAAATTGGAAAGATTTTCGTGGTAATAAAGTGAATTTTGGTCCCAAAAGATCAAAAACTTCCCAAACCGGATGAACTTCGACAGGCTAAGTTTTAAGGTAAAAATGTAGACAAGTTTTAATTGTCCGAAAAAGTCCAATGTTTAAGATATTAAGATGCTAAGACCAAGATGAGGTTCTTACGCTCCAATATCGAATCATTCGCTGATAGGTGCTGTACTTGGAAGGTGACCATCGCAATAACATGGAAGGTAGTGTATTTAATTAACAGAGATGTTTGCATAGCATTTTGAGATTATTTTGACCGTATCTCATACAAAGAGCTCAACATAATAACATGATAGCAGCCGCCAACTATCATGACACATGACTAAACGAAGGAGGAACTGGCAATCGCCGCGTTCGGGTGCTAGTCGAATAGGCTATCTGAGATAGATTAGTATCCGATACGTTTGCGAACGGCCAAAACTGAATAGGTAACATTTGCTGTCAAAAGCTAGAACAGCTAACAAAAAGAAAAACAATTGAGTTTTTAACGCGTAGATTTGATTCGCATTTTATTGCAAATCTCTTCTGAATCATCAACTAAGTATTCAGTACCATTCCATGTGACACTGGTATACATTTCAACCCTTATTTTTATATTTTATTCTTTAAACTAAACAAAATTAAAGGCGACACCACAAAGCAAAATAATTAGTCGGCTATAGGTATAATCAGCTGTGATCATCTGTTCCTCAAATTTCCATCGGATTGTTTAGTGTACCGAAAATTTTAGGATAGCTTGAGATTTGTTTTTGACAACATCTGTTTTGTTCATCAGATGAATTTTTCTATGGTATTACAACAGCAGAAACCAATCCGGATGGCTTTAGATAGTTACCCAAACGTACCCAGTGTGTTGGTTTAAAGCACCGATTAGGCAGTCAACGCTTTTACTCTCTATTTTTAAGTGGATAAGTGGTGTGATCTTCAACGTAGAATACTGTCAATGCGTCGACGGCTGTCTTGACACCAATTTTAGCGTCATGCCTGATTCACAATGTGTAGAGGAAACGGGACGTGAGCGTGACGAGAACTCGTTGTAGTTGTCAAACCAATTTCAAACAATGAAAGCATACCTGGATATACACAAAAAAGATATAATCAATTGTATTTAAAAAATAAAGTTATTGATAAATCTATTGTTCTGTATTTTATTTTGTTTATATTTTATTGATGATTTTTTTACAGAAATGAGTTTTTGTCGTAAAAACGCTCGCCGCATTGTGAATTGGAGAACGATTTTGTAACTAGAAAAGGATGACAGCGTTTTTCGTCACGCTCACGTCGCGTTTCCTCGTCGCATTGTGAATCTGGCTTCAATGTTTTGAATATTTTGTGTGAACTTGTAATCACCCTGACATGGTAGGATACATTGGCAGAGTACTCATGAGCACGTCGCCTGTATCTCAACGTTGATACATCAGAGTTTCCAGCCGCGTCAACGTAGCATGCGCTGCTGACTTTCATGATTTCATCTCAATTGACTTCGTTAAATAGAATGAACATTCCTTCAATGGAATTTGGCAGTTTATAGCTTCAAGACTGATAGGCAACAAACTTTATTTTGTAATGTATCAAATATTTCGTTCCAAATGTCAGCCAAAATGGAATTTGACAGTTTATAGCAGCTTCACAGTCTTTTGACTCTTGTCAAATCTGCTTCAAAGCTCAAAGTGTTCGGAAGTGGCCAAGGTGTGTGATCATCATAGTTATACTTGTCAACACGATGAGACCAAAGGGGAAAAAAACGAGTTGACACCGATAACACGTTAACGCATTTTGGGACAGCATTGCCTGACTGACGTAAGTTGTGTGATCGTTAAAGTTTCATGGGTCAGTCTGTTGACAGTATATTGATGAAATTTTTGGTGACGTCAAGGAGTCAATCGCAGCTTAACACATTCAGACTTGTAGGAAGTTTCAACCAAAACAAAATTTCACCTCACATTTTGTTTTGGGTTGAATTTTTAAAGATTTTATTATTTTAACCCAATACAATTACATTTCCATTACATACAATGTGACATTACGAACAAAAATTCTTCAATAAAATTTTCAAAATTTAATTCAAGATCGGGATATTTTTCTATTTAAATAGAAATCAATGTAGATTCGGAGTTTCGAGTGAATGATCGCAACATCTCTACGTAAATATTAATATAGTAATGAATTATCTCCATATTGGGAAATTACGATGTTGGCCCTTTGAGAATCAAAGCACAATAACTTATGAGCGATATACTAGCGCTGATCAATGCCTTGTTTTCAGTTATAATTTTGGATAAAAAAATCAAAAATTCACAGGAAGCCCTCTTCTCCCCGGAGAAAAGTTATAAAAGTTAATAAAATAGTAGAAATATATTTTAAAACCAACAAACCGTATTATTTGAACCAACACAAGGAGTATTAAAATATTTCTTAGAATTATTGAAAAATTAATTCTATGAAAAAATTTTTATACAAAAAAGTTTTGTTAATCAAAAGCTAGAATAATTAAAATTATAAATTTTATAAATAAAAAACAGAATTAAAAAATTGACAGTAACCAATTCATGTTTTACTCACTTTAACAAATGTATTAACAGCCATTATAGCCATGTCCGGTTGTGATTTGGCATAGTTCATCAAGTAAAGATAAACTAGCTTTTTCAATTCCAGATTATCAGTTTGCATGCAGTTGACTACATCCGGAAAGAGAGCTGATACATCCTTTCCAACCGTCATACTGGCAATAACCTGATTAAAATATAAATGTAATCAAATAATGTACTTTAATTTCAAAGTTAGTTTGTAATGCATACCTTTTTAACAGCTTCCTTTTTCTTTTCTTTTTTGTCATTATTCAATTCGGATTTGAGTTCAAAGATTTCACCCTTTTTGGTGGTGGTAAAATACTTGGAGTCAGTCATTATCTGAAAAGATTTTTTTTTTAATTTTTATAATGCGTTATCAATCTAGAAGAATGAATTGTGTTTGCAAAATAAGTAACAGTGCATTTACTGTGTGGATAGGTCTGAATAAAAGGAATCTTTGTCGATTCCGTTGTTTTCGTAACCTGAACAAAAAAATGCTTTGATATAAATCTATTAATTTGATTCCACACGATTCTTTCAGTTTATAAAAATTTGATTTTAGTATTTTCCTTATTTCACTTTTGTCAACAGTACGATAATTGAAGCCACGGAAGTTCTAAATGGTTAGAAGGGGAATTTACTATGTTAAAACTACATTTAAATATAGATTTAATAACAACGTAAATATTATGTAGATACTAATGCAGTTGCCCTCAATGATACCCCAACAAGCGACCTTTGAAAGGAGAAGAACCGGGTCTTAAAGGCAAACAAAGTTTTCTTAGAGAGTGTAGCTTAATTTTTTATCTGATAACAATCGCGTAAAATGATCAACAAAGTTTCCAAAATTACCACAGTTTATTTCAAATTAGTTAGTTAGTTTTTTTTACATGTGAACTAGTCAATAGAAAAATTGATATTTTCAGACACTTAGGCGGTGTCCCATTTCTTCGACCGTAAGAAAGTCAATCTAGCGTCTACCCCTGATGCAACGTGTTCAAATTACTCAGCGCAACAAACTCAGACACCCTACAGTCTGTCTTGGGAAACCGTGAAATATACGGAAACGAAATGGCTAACCAAACCAGTACCTTAGCCTCTGAAGGAAGTTTCTTCAAAGATGCGAATGAAATGTAGTCGACAACGGACACTTTGCGGTAGTCTTAACAATCTATGGCTCGAAGAAAGATGACTGAAAAATGAAAATGATGACTTACTGTTCATATTGATTGTTATCGGGAAGGGGTCAAAATTCTAACTGGGCAACTTATCAATATTTTTAAAACACAATGTCTTAATGAAAAAATTTCTTTGTTCTAAATATAACTGGCCAAATTCCTAAACGCAAGATTTGCAAAGCAAAACACATGCAAAGCAAATCAAATGCAAGAAGCAAGTTGAAATGCCTAAAGCATATGTCTGCAATTCATGCGTATGACGTTTCGGAACGGACATCTACTATAATTGTTGATTGTTGCTGGAATAAATAATGGACTCCCAAATTTACAAATTAAAAAAAAAAATAATGCAAATATAAAACAAAAACTTGTTTATGAATTTTAGTTCAAAATACATAAAGTTCTTGATTTTACGCTTGATCTTTGCATTTACCTGAGTAAAAAAACCCCTCATGCGCTAATCCAATTTTTAACAACAATTTCACCTCCTGATGTGTTCAGTTTTTAAAAATTTTACTAACTTTTCTTCATTTTGTTCACCCATTTGCTTCAAAAAACAAATAAGTAAATTTAACACGCCAGAGCCAAGCAAATTCAAATGCAAGTGAAGTGCGTAAGATATTTTTTTACAACTGCACAAACGCTTTAACATGCTTTGCAGGGATTTTTAGTTTGCATTTAGGAACTGTTTGCTTAGCATAATTTGCGCAAGTTTTGAATTTAGGAATTTGCCCATTGATTGGTAATTTTTTAAATTATTCTTTGGCGATATTTGTTTAGGAATGAAATAAAGGGAAAATATAATATTTTGTTTACTCTTTTCTGGAAAAATAATTGTATGTACATAATGTACATATTATAATTATTAAATTATTGTTGTGTAGAACCTTTTCTTTCGAAAACAGAAATGAACGATGAAGACAAAAAGTTAGTAACTATTCGCATGGCCACATCATATGATTAACTCCCCACCCCGACATATAATTTAACATGTAAAGGGTCAATACAATACAAAAACCGAAATTCAATTTTATTTAATATACCTATCTACAATTCAAATCTGAGTTGTGCAGAGGGTGCAAGGATGAAGGGGTGGTAGTGGGCACCCATATCTAATTCTTATTCCCTGCTTATCTATTATTTACTCTCTACTATTACATCTTCTTTGTATCCCGTCTATAATACTGACCTCGGTAACCTTTAACTTTCTTGGCAGTCAACTTTATTGGGAATCAAGCCAAATTGATCGGACAGAAAATCTACCAGTATAAATAATATAGTTTAATAATAATCATTTGATTAATCAATAACTTAATCCACCAGAAAAATTCTTTCGAAAAAAAAGAAAATACTTAAGTTTTCACTAATTATACTAGCTTATGATTTCATACACGTAGCTTATATAGATTAACTAGGCATACTCAATAGAAGCCCGGCTGTTTCTGTAATTTTTCGTCCTGCCATGGAGCTCTTAAAAGAATTTCATTGAAATCTATAAGTGGTTAAAATTGGTAATTTTTGTATTTATTTTTGCATCTAACCAGGTATTAACTCAAATTGAGAACAATTAATTGTCTCTAACCCAAGTCGATATTACAAAAAATGATATTTTGGATTTTTCTCCAATATTTTTTTTTTTTTCAGAAATTTGTTTGCCACAGGGGCGTTACGCAGATATTGTACAAAGATTCTTATCTTTTATTCAGTTTAGTGGCCCCAAACTCGTCAGTACTTTTTTATAACAAATATAATATTAAGTATATTATTCAAAAATAGTAATTTAATTAATATCTAAACTTACAAATCACTTTAAATCACACGGAAAATACTTCTAAATTCTGATTTGATTTCCGATTCTTTCTATTCTACTTCGTTCTTCCTGTTCGTTTTCACTTATTTGGGTAAGAAAAAATTTTGACAGCAAACCACTTTTCCAATAGTTCTGTTTGCGCAGACTCTGTTCGGAAATGCAAATTTTGATTTGGAAACTTGGTCCCCTTTCACACGAGGAAACTGAGTTGGCAGCAACATTCAGTATGTTGGTGAGAAGGGCAAGAAGTAAATAATAGGGGAAAATGAAATCTCCCCGGTCAACGATTCGAGAAGATTTTTTTGACATTCCTCTTCACACACAAAGTAGAGTGTGTTCAACCAAGCTATTTTAAAAGGAAACTTAAGAAAGTTTCCACGATTTTGTTTCTTCGTGTGAAAGGTATAGGAAAAAAAAAATCTCCAGCAACTTGTTTCTTTGTGTGAAAGGGGACTTTTAAATGCTCATTTTCACCAAGTTTCCCAAGGGCAGATTTTTTAGATTGTTTTGTGCGTGATTATATGGGTCGTTTTAGTAAACTCTTACTACACAATGAAGAAAAATCATTTCATTTCAATCTACACTTCCCTTTCTCACGCCGTTAAATTCACATATATCTCACTCACAATAAAAAGCGTTTTATTCCAAATACGCGAATATTAATTGAAACTGGTGCATCTACCCTTTTCTTTTTTACGCACATAAAATCTACATGTCTCACTGGATGCGCCCATCAGAAAAATGACCGATGTAATGTGGTTTTCGTTTCGACCAAAAAAATCGATTTTTCTTTGATTTTTTTGATTTGTGACAAGTTTTTCCTTTCCTTTCGACCAAAAAAATCGAATTTTTGTCGATCTGAAGTCGATTTTGCAGATCTCGATTTTTAGCAAGATTTACACACACTTGCACACACATCAAAGGAAAGTGACTTTTACCCAGTGTCGTTTTAAAAAAGGCACTCATACGATCATAAAACAAAATAAAATCACGTTTTGTGTTCGTTTTGCCAGTAAAATTTAAGATCTGACACCCAAATCTGAATTGGTCGAAACGAAAGCCACAGGTGCTTTTCTTTTACCTAGATTTTTTGACTCCCAGGATCTATTGTTTAAATCGCTGTCATCAGTAATAATTTAATAAACGTTTCACTATCACCGTTGTCGTATCAACTTTATCAAGTCATTGTAATGCCAGACACGCATATGCAACTAAACAGCTTGGTTTCGATTTTGAGCACTATGAACCAGCGCTCACTCCCATTAAGCCCATTGTGCTCAAAATGGAAATCAAACCGTTTAGTTGCAAGTGCGCGACTGGCCTAAGTATACTCATTTATCGCTTTGTTAATTAGTTTTTACAGGTGAAATTTTCGTAGTCGTTTCCAAATGTTTTGCATCATACACTAATTTCATCTTACTTTTTAAGCTTGCTAATCGAAATTCCAAAAATTCGGAATTCTCAAAATTCAGATATGAAAAAAAAACTGCCTGATTTAAATTTATTTTGGTTTAACAGAAATCTGAACACATCTAATCTGCAGTCTTGTATAATGACAGTTCTGAAAGCAAACAAACCTAAAAATGAATTTCTGTCAGCTTGTGAACCTGTCATCTGTCATTGTCAAGTTTCGACGAAATTTGAAGACAAAAAGTTGTGGTCACTTTTTTTGGTGAATCGAGAAAATAATTGAAAATTTTATATATCCTATCGAATTTGTTATGTGAAATACCATTGCAATTATAATAAATACAAGTATGGCTAAATTCATTGAAAACGATCCACTAGAGCACGAAGAAAAATGGGGAATGCCACTGCGGGAGCTATATCGTTTGTCGCTGACATTCTACAAACGTAAGCAAACATCTGCAGGCCTACACAATTTTTTTTCTCTATTATAAATTATTAATTTTTTTTTTGTTTTTGCTCAGAAAACTCTGGGAAGGCTATTCATTTATCTTATGAAGACAATTTGAAACTGGTCGCATTCACAAAACAAGCTAACAATGGACCTTTCGATGAAAAATGTGCCCCTGAACTGGGAATATTTGATGTTATTGGCAAAGATCGCCGAATGCATTGGCAACAGCTTGGTGATATCAGCAAAGCCCAAGCAATGGAAGGTTTTATCAATCTATTAGATAGAATGTGTACTTCATTTAAACCATATATCGAAGCTGTTAAACAAGACAATGAAACAAAACTCAAATTAGAATTGCAAAAAAAGCAGGAAGCCCTTAAGCTACTAGAAAAAGAAAAGGAGCTTCAAGAAAAACAACAGCAGGAAGAAGAAGAGAGATGTAAGGAAGAAATACAACGGCGACAGTTGAAAGATGCTCTAAATCAGCAAACATATCAACAATTTAAGGTAAGTCTGAGTTTTCAAATGTATGCTTATTATTAGCGTTACTTCTTGAACACAATGGAAAGTAGATGTAAATATAGCGGAGGTTGAAGTTTGCTAAAATTCTGATACACCATACATTTCTTGGTACCTCTGTAGCTTCACTTTGTAGCTCTATAGGTATACTACGATCGAACCGTTTTACTTTGGCAGTACAACGAGTTACAGTTACCCCATTATTTTAAAGCTGCCAGCTGGTACCCAGATATATTTTATAATACTTATAGCTGTTATACATGTGCATACAAAAAACATCTGTTATAGGGTAAAGGTATTGAAAGACAATTCTTGTATTGTAATGTAAGTCATGTTGTAATTCTGAGGTAAGTCAAATTCCCAGAACCAATTTCACTTTTCTCAAGGGTGTAATCTTGGCATGCGCCAAACGACGTTTTTATCAAGATCAGCTCTTACTTGTCTCTATCGTTGGGCGAGATATCTTTCGAAAGTAGAAATATGTTTCTTGTTGGAATTTCACAACTTTTGTTTTTGCTGCAGTTATTGTTCAAAAACTATTCTAGCCTAGGTCTAGGTCTCTATAAGTATTATAGAGATCAGTGGTCTAGAGTCACTTCCATTCTCATTGTGTGCCACAAAGAGAATAAAATGTCCGATATAAGGAGAACTACGCTTGAAATATTCACTTGATTTTGGACGGTTTATTACTTCTATAACTTTTCAAACCAATCTAAAAAAACTGTCATGGAGGAGGTCTGGGTTCGACTCCCAGCCTCTTCCACGTAAAAACCAAATTTTTTCAGGCTACTGCCTCTCGCGAGGAAGTAACAAATCCTCCAAGAGTATCTCATGTCTTCTCACCCTTTTCTCACAGTTTTCAAATTTAACACGTAAAGCATTACTGCCATTTTAAATGTGTGTACATTAATGTAGGTATTTCAAGTTTTTTAAGTATTCTTTTATAATTTGTTTAGAGCTATGCTGTAAAACAGTTTCCTGGATGTCCTGAGCAACAAGCAGTATTGATATGTCAATTACAAAAGGAGCACTATCACCAATACATGCAGCAACTTCACTTGCATTCCAATTCAAAAACGCCAAACCTTTTGCAAAATGTGGGTACAGAAGAACCAGACTCAATTGATTCAAAACAATCTTTGGCATCAGAACAGAATTTTTATGAAAAAAATAACGATTCTGACAACGAGGACTATGTGACGATTTGCCCAGCTAAAATGTGGACTCGACCAGACATCAAGGCATTCAAAAAGGAAGTTGCTGCCGGGCGAGGTGATGGTGTAATAAATGTTGGCCATGGTGACATCGTAACGGTATGCAAAAAAAATCCATAAATGGCCATTCTAAGTTTTTCAATGTTAAAAATTTCATTTACAGGTTCGCGTTCCGACAAACTCCAACGGAAAATGTATTTTTTGGGAATTCGCTACAGACAACTATGACATAGGATTCGGTGTTTACTTTGAATGGAGCAAGCCCTTGACAAATGATGTTACTGTGCATGTTAGTGAAAGTGATGATGATGACGAATTCAATGACGATGAAGACTTGAGCACTCCGGAAGATTTAGAGTGTGGTTCTGTTTCAACTGAGAGAAGTCTTACAGCTCCATATAAGGCTCCAATTTCAATTATTGTCCCTGTTTATCGTCGTGAATGTTTCAATGAAGTTTATGTTGGATCACACACTTATCCTGGTGATGGAGTTTATCTCTTAAAGTTTGATAACACTTTTAGTATTTGGCGCTCAAAAATGCTTTATTATAGGGTATATTATGAACGCTAGGTTCCTTTTTTTATAATTTTTTTTTTAAACTTTATTTCTATTGTTTTTTTTTCTGAGCGAAGGAATTTAAAAAAAAAAAATATTTAAGTGTTGTAAACTGATAGAATGGAACAGTGCAAAATATTAATTTCATTTGTGAATTTAAAGTTTTATCGATTTTATGTTGCGATACTTGAAATAAAATTGTTTCTGATAATAAAGTGTGTTTGGAGACAAACTATAAATGTAAATTTAATGTATAAACAATTGTTTTAATTTTATTTTAAACTTTATTTTCGTATTGGATATTTCAATTCGTTTCTATAAAATTTCTTTGATTAAAGGAGGACCCGATTAACCAGGAAGCTTTGTGCTTAGCTATATATTTAAAGTAATCAGTTATTCGGACTTCACTCTTCTATAAGGGTCTATCAAAATTTGTATGATTTATTCTATGCTCCCCTATTGCCCTTATGTTATCTATTCAAATTAAATTTGTTAAATTGAGTAATCTAAATAAGTACAAATTTTATAAAGAATTCGGGAATTTTGTTTATCCGGCATGATATTTATCGAGAGTCGACTGTATATCTAAATATGTATGTAGAAACTTTCGATTAAATAAATTTAAGTCAAGGTTTAGACAATCGATTCCGGTGTGTAAGTAAGACAACTCTTAAAACATTGAAAAATTTTTGTTTAAAACTTTTTGAGCCTGGACTGCTTTTTAGCTCTAGACTGTTTTATAAATGACGATGTTTGATATTTGCACTTTGGTAATTATTTTTCAATAGGCACAATCATAACCATAAAATCCACCGATTGCAAAGAAAAAAAAAATTGTAGTTTGTGTGTAATAGGTAAGGAAAACAAAAATAAAAAAATTACCCAGGCATACCTGAATTTCATTTTTCTCACCTCTCGTTCCTAAGATTTTTGAATATGACGGTTTCATAATACAACAACAGAACAACGGAAGTTTATATATAATAAAAGATAGAACGAGAAAACTATATTACATGCAGGATACCTCTTTCAAACTTTTGAATAAAATATACTATGTGCGTTGGTCTTATTTGCATCGTCTGACTATAGTCATCCTATATAAATGTCCATACATTATATCGTCCATGTGTTTTTCTTTTGAGTATTTTTCAATACCAAGAAATGGAAAATTCTTTGATTTGAGGATAGATACTTAGGAAAAAGAAAAACTAAGGATTTGCACTGAATTAGAGAAACTTAAATTTCCACAAGTAGTGGTAAGAAAAAATATTGGATTAACTTACAACAAGTATTAAAAGTAATACGAGTGTTTTATCCAGTTGTGTTTTCTCAGGTCTATTTGAGGTACATATGAACAGGATTCGTCACAAAAATAACAAAAACAATAAAATAAGTCTTTCTTAATTTTTTATTAATAAGCTTTATATTTACACAGTTCAATAAATTAATATATCTAATTTGTATTACATTTGTACTTCAGTTCGAGTTCATATTTTTTTAGATCGAACTGTTTTTCTATCTCAATTCTCTTCAATTCTAGCTCTGCTTCAATTTTTGTCTTCTCTAAATCAAATCGCTTCTCTTCCATTTTTCGATAGAAATCCAGTTTCTGTCTTTTTATTTCTAAAAT
The DNA here is from genome assembly GCA_932273885.2 of Leucozona laternaria. Classification (NCBI taxonomy): domain Eukaryota; kingdom Metazoa; phylum Arthropoda; class Insecta; order Diptera; family Syrphidae; genus Leucozona; species Leucozona laternaria. The sequence goes on along the minus strand of OW026367.1, from coordinate 63,826,145 downwards.
GCTAACCTCAATTTTATATCGTTTTTCCTCAACGGCTGATTGCCTTTCCATTTTCTTTTCTTCAATTTCGTTTCTCTTTTCCTGGGTAATAGCCAAGTACTGAATGAAATGATTTAATCGTTTTACTCTCTCACTGCTCTTGGGTTTGGTGATAGGAGCAGTAGTGTTTGAGTTTGTCAAAGTATTCATGCTGTAGTCGACTTCTTCGGGTGGATCAGATTCGTCTGATTCTTGGATATGATGTTCTTCGCTAACTAGTAGTGTTTTGTTTGAAATAGACATTCGTTATTTTATTGTAAACGAAAAGAACTCACCTGTTTCATAACCGAAGAATTCGCTCTTCAGGTTATCTTGAGTTTTATTCATATCAATAAAGAAAATATCATTTCCACTCATTGTATCCTTTCTTTTTGTCCAAAATATTTTCGATAGGTATTTATAATTTGAGCAAAGTTTGTTTAAATGCTCTGAAATCAATTGGATTTTGTTTTTGACATGAAGGTACATACAAAAAATCAAACAAAAACTCCGTTAGAAATAATGTTGATTTTTGATTATAATATTTTTAATAATGTTTTTCACAAGACATATTTAAAATATTACAAAATTTCTTTACGAAACGAATTAGTTATGTAAAACGAGATCGTGACTGATTAGAAACCTCAACCGAATTAGTGCTTCCCCCAATCTACAAAATGAGCTTATGAAAGAAATTCGATAAAGTTAATATCACATAAAAGGCAACATGAAGATAGTTGTAAAAAACAACGAAGTAGTTTAATTTAAAAAGCCTATCAACATAAGCACTTATAAGTATGTCTAAAAAAGTAATTGTTACGGGAGTGACACAAACTTTAAACCACAAAATGAAAATTTCACTACCGGAAGATCACAACTCTTACTTCCCCAATTTATCAGATTGATACAAATTTTGTTTTTGTAATATACGTATAATATTTTTGTAACGGGCGTGACACAATTTATCACATTATAAATTAACGGTTTATAAACCTAGTTTGTATTAACTACGGAATGACCATACTACACCAAAACGTGAACTGGGTTAAGATAATGGAAAATCGACAAACAATGAATTTGTAAATACGTACAGGATTTCTTAGATTTGTTAATAAAATATGGGATTAGAGATCTCTTCACCTCATATTTGGGTTGTTCGAAAAAAAGTATTCCCTATATATTTTCTAATTAAACCAGTTGACTTTTAATGACCATTTAATGGCTTTTGAAATGATATATTGGGTTTTTTATGTTATGACGTTATGAGACCATAGACCTTTTCCACAAAACTAGACTTGTTAAAAGTCGAGCTAAAATTCGTTAAAAGTGCCGCTAGAAAATTCAAACTTTCGTTTGAGAGGGTAGATTTCAGGTAACGATAGAAGGGAGCCCAAAAATACCTCTGAACTTCTCATGATTTCCATCTTCGTAAAGGTAAACACCAATTTCTTCTATCCAATCTTCTGCTTTTATAAATGAATCCTTAAGATTTCTCATTTTGTTCTTGACAACAATGACTCCAAGCTCTTCCAAATCTTCTAGGCAATATTCTCGGAATATTGAATTGTAAAATTGAGTTGAAGTCGGTTTCTAAATGAGAGCTATGAATAACAAAATGTATAAATTGAAATTTAAAATTACCTCAAACTTTTCGGGTTCTCCTTTTACTTTCTCCATCACTGCCCGCAAAAGAGAAATTGTTTGTTCCTGTGTCCATCTATGCATGGGCCTTTTTCGCTGCCTTTTCTCCTAAAAAATTTAAATTTATTAAATTCAACCTATTTTATTCAAACTAAACTACCTTTTTAACTACATTTTTTCCTGTTTTTATGTCCATTTTATCAAACATTGAAATATTTGAATACAAATATTTCAGAGGTTGGAATTACATAAATAGTTTAAATTTTGTATGATATTGTTATCTTCATCTGGAACTACGACGACTACGAACAAACTGCCAAGTTTAGTTTTTGATTGTTTTAATAAATTATATCAGAAGGTATTAGATACCGTGAATTTAACTTGTAAAATGATATTTTTTCTTGTCCAATTACATTCAAAATATTAGTTTAAGATATGTAACAAATTAATTACGAATAATTTTAACTTTTTGTAGAAAGAACAAACAAAAAGTAGCAACTACGACTAGAGCATAGAGCTCCCGAACAAATCAAACGCCGAACGGCCGAACTATAGGTCTGTTTGGCAACTTGAAATTTTCAACGGTTCCCAAAACTGAATTTTTGATGTGTAATACTACGTTTTCACCAAGAGGTAATCCGGGATTTAAGGCTCTCCCAAACCAACGCGAAACCTTCGGCGCGACAACGAAACTTCCGCCTGTCTTAATTTATTTACATGGAGATTAATGGGAGCACCCACACTAGCGCGATGCGAATCTTCGAACATTATTCAGTCGTCGCATATTCGCGCGAATGTTTCGCGTTGGTTTGGGACAGCCTTTAAGGTAGGAGATTTAAAATTAATCTTGAAGTGTTTTCACCACAAAAAAGGAGATTAATTTGACGTTTTCAGTCTGAATTGCCATTCAATTGTCAACTCAATTTGACAAGAGTAAAACAAATATAATCGGCAAACGTATAGCAAACGGAAAAAACAATTTTTGAGCAATAAAACAATTAATTTTGAATAAACTCTTTATTAAAAATGAGACTAGTAACCTAAATCTATTGTTATCACACCATTTTATTCTTCAAAATAACATAAGAGTGAGTAAATTTAATAGGAGAATCCATAAATACAGAAAAAAACACAATTTTTCGGCCCACTCTTCAATGAAAAGCTCCCCATCCTCCAGTGTCTGGTTGTCCGTTGTTTTTTGTTTGTTTTGGCTGTTGCATTATCTGGAATTTGTTTTGTTTACCAAAATATTATTATAAATATATGAAATACATTGTAAATACTTGCATTTTTATTCCTACAGCCAACGCGCAAAAATATTTTATAATTTTTTTTGATTTCAATGGAAAAACTGACGTTTAAAAGGGTGCGTTCTACAAAATTAGGATTGTTTGATTTGACAATCTCCTTCTTGCAAGAAGATTTCAATGAGATTTATTTTAAATCTTCATTTGAGGAGATTTAAATTTGTATGGTAAATCTTCGAGATTTGAAGAGGATTTAAGGCTGCCCCAAACCAACGCGAAACATTCGCGCGAATATGCGACGACTGAATAATGTTCGAAGATTCGCATCGCGCCAGTGTGGGTGCTCCCATTAATCTCCATGTAAATAAATTAAGACAGGCGGAAGTTTCGCTGTCGCGCCGAATGTTTCGCGTTGGTTTGGGAGAGCCTTTATGCTAAATCCTCTTAAATCGCGATTTAGTGCTCAGTGAAAACGTAGTATAAACATCTATGCTGGCCGTAGAGTGAAAAAAAAATGTGAACGTTCGTGTGCAACGTTACGGTCACAGATTAGCTACATGAAGATGAGAATCCCCGGCAGCCATTTTAATTTGCCTACAAGCTTTAACTGGCAGTTATCAGTTAAAAAATGAGAATGTGTCTATAAAAATCTCACACATAGACAGTAGGGATCTTCACACACCTGGTTAAATTGTTGTTGCAATTCACATCTATTCATCGACGCGGGAAAAATTACAAATACAACAATGAAACATTCTCATCTTCATATGGCTAATCTGTGGTGACAATTCTCAAAAAAAAAAAATACAAGTCCGAAGGCATGTCGCACGAAAAAAATCTCTGAATACAAGATTTTTTCGGGGCACGTCTACGGACTCGGACTGGCTATGGCTGTCAAAACTTTTGCTGTCAAAACAATATGACGGGAAGGACATTTGGAACTTGGAAGAGATTTTTGATTTCTCGTCCGAATAATCATGAGTTTGTTTAGGAAAAACAAAGTATTATTTTTAGGAACAAAGTATATTGGACGGCTAAATCAACAAAAGTGTAATCTATCAGTGCTTGGGATAGAAACATCCTGCGATGATACTGGAGTTGCTTTAGTTCAATCAAATGGCAAAGTTCTTGGAAACGTTACCAACTCTCAACAAGGAATTCACTTGAGGTAAATGTTACCTATGTCATTTAGCTCATTGATAGTATTGGATGCTTATACCACAGATATGGAGGCATTATTCCACCAAGAGCACAGGATTTACATAGATCAAATATAGAAGAAACATATCAGAAATGCATTGAATCTTCCGGCATTGATCCTTCCGCTTTAGATGCCATTGCAGTGACAACACGACCAGGTTTTTATTTTCATTTTTAGGTATATGTAGTGACAACTACTACTGTTAGTTTAAAAATACCATACTCTTAGGTTTGGTAATGAGTCTAATGATTGGCCTTCGGTTTGCAAAGTATTTGGGACGTAAATACTCAAAACCTATCATTCCGATTCATCACATGGAAGCTCATGCCCTTGCCGTCAGAATGGAACAAAATGTGGAGTTTCCATTTTTGTGCCTTTTGATAAGTGGTGGACACAGTCAACTCGTATTTATCAAAAAAGCTACTGAGTTTTATCTTCTCGGCGAGAGCCTTGATGATGCACCTGGAGAAGCATTTGATAAAATATCTAGACGACTGCGTTTGAACATTATGCCCAAATACGCCAATATGAATGGGGGACAAGCTATAGAAAGTGCAGCAAAAGAGGCAATTTGTCCCGAACGCTTTGAATTTCCGCTGCCGCTTAGTCGATACAAAGATTGCAACTTTAGTTTTGCTGGTCTGAAAAATAATGCTATTCGCTCTATTACCGCTGCTGAGAAAAATGAAAGTAAGGCTTTAATATTTTTTCTAATTTATTTAATTTCTATCCCCCTAACTTATGTATTTTTATCAGAAACTCGCCCCGATGACGTTATAATACACTATAAGGATTTCTGTGCAGGTTATTTGAAGGCTACAACTAGACACATCTCGAATCGAACCCAAAGAGCACTAGAATTTTGTTTTAAAAAAAACTTTTTCGATAAGAACATAAAGCCATCGATAGTTGTTTCTGGTGGTGTAGCTAACAATGATTATATCTTCGAAAATATTTCTAATCTAGCTAAAAAGTATGATGCGAGAACATTTCGTCCCTCAAAGCAATATTGCTCAGATAATGGCGCAATGATTGCTTGGAATGGCATAGAAAAATTATTAGACGATAAAGATTGTGCACTCAGTAACTTTGATAATTTAGATGTAAACGGCAAATGTTCATTAGGTTTTAGTTTAATTGACGAAGTATTAAACGAAGATATTAAATGTAAATGGGTTAAGACTCTATAGTAAACAAAGATATAGTAAAGAAACATTTTAATAAAATACAAATTATGTAATAAAGTTATTAGTAACTCCAGAGAAATATTTACAAATGAGAAATTACCTGTTGCTTGCCTATAATAGCTGTATTATTTTGGAATTGGCAGGGCATTTACTTTGTATTATTCAACTAGCCATTTACAATGGAAGGAACAAAAAGTTGCTTCCTTCAATAGTAAAGCTTATCTTCTCGCACATAAGAGCATATATGAAGATTTTTGCACTAAATTCTAGTTTTCATTTACTCATGAGTACTTTACCAGCTTCAAAAGAATATGGATAACACTCGATTTGATTTCTTACACAAACAGAAAGAAATAAGTAACAAAACGTAATAACATAGAGTAACGATAGCGATATAGATAATGTTGTACTTCCTTCCATATAGTTTTATGGCCAATTGAACAAACGTGGATTCCAGCCTACCAATTTTGTTGCATTAACTGATGTTCAATCCGGGTTGGTGGAACGTTTGTACAACTGGCCATTAGCTCACTAAAATAAAAATTTACTGACCTAATAAATGAAAAAAAAACCTTACAATCATATAGGAAGTCAATGGCAGTGGTTTGTTAAGTTTGTGAGATTGGCTCCGAACAGCATTCCACCCGGAATGACTGGAATTTCACCTATGTCATTGCGGGTGAAATTCAGAGGTGAACTGAAGGGGCATCATGTAAAATCATCATCGAAAAAAATGTTAAGGTGAAATATTTTCCGCGTGAAGCTCACAATGTGGCTGAATGTTCTTTTCCTTTTCAGTGTTTCAACATTACTTATTATGGCAATTCCCGCTTACTGAATATCATATTTCATATACCAACTTTTGTGCAACTTCGGCAGGAGCTGGTGGAATGAAGTTCTTAATGCGTTCTAATATATTTTTAGGGGCCTAGAGATAAATAGATGCTGTTATGAGGCACTGAAGGTAGGTGGCAGATTGGTTAATTTCACAGTTTTATTAATTCTGGTTACCTTAACAATTGAATTAAAAAAAATATGAAATAATCTAGTTTGTATGAATTCTTTCATTCTTCAATAATAAATTATATTTTTTATATAGGCACAAACCCAACCGTAGCTGAAAATGAATACTTTATATTATACAATTCAATAGTTATGAAAGTTGATAGTTTTCAACATACTAGACGAAAAGTAAAAAACAGAATATCTCTTTTTATAACAGTAGCCGGACTCGTGTTAACAACCAACAGAAGTCTGTCTGACTGGTTTCGTAAAGAGTGCAATCTTGCAGGGTTTTGACACCGAATCAAAATCTAGATTTCCAGCAAAAAGTCAACAAGATTTTCTATACATTTTTAGATTTCTTCATGGAGTAATCGGAACAGTATGATCTAAAACAAACACACTTAATTGCTCATTTTTCGCTTCAGTGTAACAGTTCAGTCACAGAAAGGGAGAATATAAAAAGAAGGTTTATTATTATTATACCTAGTTTATTGTGTAGTGTATTCAGGTAGTTGAATTTCATTCCTTTATGAGATTTTTTTATGTAGTATGGGACTTTTAGCTGACTGACTTTTCCTATGAGCCCTGAAATAGCAAACCAAATTTATTGAACGATATTATGAAAGCGTATACAGGGCCCCAACTATGTAACTCGATTCTACAATAAAAACGTTCGAATTCGCAAAATCTCAACTCGCTAATTCTATTGCAAGCGCTTATAAACTGATTTAGAACAGCTCTAATTGCAGATTCTGTGACAAAAAGTCGGAAGCACGTACATTTGATCCTATATTTATGCATATTACTACTTATTTTAAGCATTGAAAACCACTTTCGAATAGATTCAAAAGTAGAATAAAGTTACATTACTATACTATATGAATAGCCCTTAGATCTGGAAATATATTAGTTAAATCCTACCAAAGAAAGGCTTTCAGCTTTTATTATATGTAAGTATTAATACCTATAAGAACAATAATAATATATTAAACCGAAAAGATTCCGGTCTCCCTTTATATTGGGGAAAGTTTATCGCATAAGAAGGAAGAAAATAGCCAAAAACTTTTTTTCAAAAAAAAGTTAATACAGAAGTTAATCAGAGGAAGCCTGACATATTTTTATTTACAATATAATTTTAATAAAACACTACATACATACATTTATATCGAAAAGCACAATTGAACAATATATCAAAATAAATTTACATATTTCGATATGATAATGAGTGAGTGAAGTTTATTATAATTTTTGTTTTGTTTATTAACTTAACTTAATAACTATTATAATCCTAAATCAATCCTCATTGAAAGCTTAGATAGGTAGGTATAGGTACACATTAATTTTTTAATAGGCGTAGGTTTTATTTATGAAATTAAGAATTTTATATCTGATTTCTTTTAACTCTTTCGAAATGCAGTTCATGTAATAATTTATTTTTGTTATAATAAATTGGATTTTCATGCTCACTTAATTCGGGATCGTATGAATACTGTTGGAAATCATTTTGTGAGACTTGATTTGCAGTGTGATGCAAGACGCTCGGATAATGCATATTATGATTTATATGTTGTTGCATATTGTGCAAGCTCATATTTGATGTTGGATATTCTTGATTCTGATGATTATGGAATGACTCGTCCAAATTATTATTATTTATGTGAAGATTGTTGATACGCTTTGAAAGAGGTGTGGACTCACAGTAATCATCTTCACGGCTCCTTTTTCTTTAATTGATTAAGTTTTGTAAAGAATTTATTCACATGAATTGAAGGGTCAAACCTTTTGTCCATTAAACCAGTCATCATTGCACCTAAATAAAATAAATTAATAATCTTGGATTTAGGTAAATTAATTTGGTTTTTTTTTTATGAAACAGATGACTTTCAGAAAGAGTAAACAAAACTAGAAATGTCACAAAGAAATTTAAGTCATAGCCACAATTAAGGAAAAAGTATATGGTACAAGTAAGAGTACACTCTTGCTAATCGTAACACGCCGCCTCCACTGTGCATGAACGTTGCTCGGAATTTATCATAGGAGAATAACGAAAGGAGCTACACAAATCAATGTACATGCAGAACATATCCGTGAGTGGTTGGTGAATACCACAAATAATTTTCAAGTTATGAACCTCATAAACGTAAGAGCCGTTTAGGCGTTCGGTGAATTCCGGCCTAAGGCCGGTATTTACCGAACGCTCATAACTTAATAGGCTCATAAACCTATTCACCAGTTCACCAGTTAGTGAATATTAGCCGTGTTTTTTTTGCAAGTCCATATGGATTTGTCGAAAAAAACGACATCGGGACTAATAATTTTACACGTAAATACAACAACAACTTAAACCCATATAGACTTAGCTAAGTCCAGATAATTATCGGGACTTACGTACTGTAAGTAAGAAGTTCCTAAGTCCCGATGTCGTTTTTTTCGACAAATCCATATGGACTTGCAAAAAAACACGCCTATTAACGACCGCTCATAAAGGCTTAACTACATAAGCCAAAAAGTACTTTTGTACAAAAGTAAAAGTATTTTTTTTCCCGCTAGCGCAGTTGTTTTGTGAAAAAGAATATACAAAAAGTTTTTTGGGACCAACATTTTAATCTTTCTGCATCATTTTTATAAGTTTTCCAGTCGGAAAAACTATTCCACAATGAGTTTGAAAATTTTCACTTTTGTACCTTTTCACTTTTTGGGCTTATGTAGTTAAGCTTTAAGACTTATCGAGTGGTTCCGACCACTCTTAAGTTATTTGGGCTCTCATCAAAAATTTTCGAAGTCCACATACCAACTCTCAAGGCTTAACTACATAAGCCAAAAAGTACTTTTGTACAAAAGTAAAAATATTTTTTTTCCCGCTAGCGCAGTTTTTTTGTGAAAAAGACTATACAAATTTTTTTTTAGACCAAAATTTAAGCTTTCTGCATCATTTTTATAAGTTTTCCAGTCAGAAAAACTATTCCAAAATGAGTTTGAAAATTTTCACTTTTGTACTTTTTCACTTTTTGGGCTTATGTAGTTAAGCCTTCACATTGCTTGAGGTTTTTTTTGCAATTTCAATGTTTTTAAATTCAAATTTCAGTGAAGTCACACCATTTAAACAAATAAAATGAAAATAAGTAAATAAATGAAAAAATGTATACCAGCCTAGTCAGTTTTACTGCTGACAGCTACTTAAAGTCCTTCCACACTATCCCATTGAGTATTAACACAATCATGTCGAAAAGAAAGTGGGATAGAATTACATTCGACTGCCAAATATGTGTGCTCAAAATGATTTTCATATATTGCTTCTACACCTGAATCCCTACAAATTTGTTTCACCGTAACGTCGAACACGTGAAATATGTGAGGTTTTTATCATAGATTAGCCATATGAAGATGAGAATGTTTCGTACGTTTCACCCTCCAAAACCCATTTGTTTACATTGTTGTATTTGTAATTTTTTCCCGCGTCGATGAATAGATGTGAATTGCTACAACAATTTAACCAGGTGTGTGAAGATCCCTACTGTCTATGTGTGAGATTTTTATACACACATTCTCATTTTGTATCTGATAACTGCCAGTTCAAGCTTGTAGGCAAATTAAAATGGCTGCCGGGGATTCTCATCTTCATGTGGCTAATCTGTGTCTGACAGTTTGTAGGAAAATAAAATGGCTGTCGGGATTCTCATCTTCATGTGGGTAATCTGTGCTTTAACCGGTGTATTCATCGAGTATATCCTCTTCGAACATAATTCACAATAAATCGATTATTTGTTTGTGAAGGTAAACTTTAAGGCAAACATTAAACTTTAGAAAGCTTTTTTTTAATCATATTTTTCAAATCAATGATACTTTTAAATTTTGAAGAATCTGATTAGAATAATGTAACCAAAATGCAATTTTTTTTTTTACGGTAATTCGCAGAATGACCGTTTTAAATTGTAAATAGCGCGAATTTTTCGTATGATTATATTAGGCTTTTCCAGAAACTATCTTTGTCTTTTCTCTTTCTAATTTTGACAAAAATATGTAGGGAAAACAAACAAACGACCAATCACAATCACATGTTTTTGTTTTTCCTACATATTTTTCTGTCAAACTATTGATTTTTTTTTTACTTGTTTGGCACTGAAGTCTGGTGGATGTTCCAAATCGGATTTTCAAAATGTTAAAGCGTGAAACAGATTAAACCAGCGCCGTCAACAGCAAACAGCACGCTGGCACCAGCCACCAGAAATGCATGAAAGTTTTTAATTTTTGTAGTGTGGTGCCTCTGAATATCGCAGTATTAATGTTGTCAGCAATGGAACAGCAACAGCAAATTTAGAACTTTGGCCAAACGGCGCTGTTGACGATGCTGGTGCTGGTCTAATCTGTGTTGAACGATTGAAATACATTGGTTCTAAAATAATGGCGGCCGCTGTTGCTGGTTCAATCTGTTTCACGCATAACGATCATTCTGCGACAGTAAGTTTCGACTGTGAAACTGGCCGTAAGTATATAGTCGCACATTTTTCGTTTTTTTTAAATTTAATTCTTCCTCTCGTAAAAGCGTTTTAAAACTTGTCTTCTTTTTTAATGTTTATTTTTTGCAGAAAAACTTTTTCGATCTTTTGATTTCTGGACAAAACCTATTCGGATATCATCGCTTTATACATCACATTTCCGCCTTTGAAACGTCATAAAAAAAAACACATTTCGAAGTAAATGCAATACTTTATGTAGCAAAAAAATTAATATATTTTTTTTTTCAAATTCTTAAATACCTCATGTGTGTAAACAAAACACTTAAGAAACATTAAAGAATAAATCTTTGCTTTCAAATTGATATTAAAAATCATTTCCAGTAATAATAAGTGTATTTACTAAAACTAATACAGTATATAATATAAAAGTAAATGATATTAAAAAAAAATGTTATTAGATCATAACAACTACAACTGCTGTTCTCATGTGTGATTTTGCCAACTAATTTTACGTAGTCATACAATAAAAAATATATATTTTATAAATTTAGCGACATTTTTGTTGTTTATTTTTTCATTATTGTTATTTTGTTTTTAATTTGTTGTTGCCTTTGTGGTTTCTCTTTTCTTTTGCTTTTAAATTAAAATATTTTCAAAATAGTGTATGTGTTTTTTTTTGTTTAATGTTTCGTGAAACCATATAAATAAATGTTAAAATTATAGGAATTTGCACTTCCTTTTCTTTGATGGTTCTGGGGGTTCTAACGCTGCAAGTATTGCTTCATCGAATACGTTCTTAAGTCCTTTCTGTAAATAAAATAAAATAAATAAAATAAGTTAACATGTACATTTTCACAAGCCATCCCACACAAGTATGCTTTTGTTTTAGTCAACTGTGTGAGTTGGTAGAAATGCTATTTGGTTAAATGGGAATTGACGTGGCTTCCTGTTTGAAACTCAATTAGTGACGGAAAAAGGTTTCCAATTTTAAATTAATATATTATTTAAAAAAAAAATTCCTAGATCGTGTTTTCCCCAGTGAAAGTTATAACTTCAACCTATACAATAACTTGATGGTAGATTAGGCTGTTTCCGAAAACGTCATCTGCATCAAAAGTGAATTTGCAAAATGTTTTTAAACATAAACTGCAAAAATCTTTTGCTCTAAAACGATTTGTGTTCGATAATTCAGTTTGATCAAGTCAAGTATTCGATAACACTATCTGCGGTGCAGCTGTGCTGTACAAAAATCGAAATGACGATCTTCTTTGAATACGTCAAATGTGCTTGCTGGTTTTCATAATATTCGAATCTTAAATTTAACAATAAATGGTTTGAACGCATCATTTTTTTTTGTAGACTTTAAAGTCTGTGGATAGACGTGTTCTTATACATATATAAGCTGTATAAAATCGGAATGTCGAGAAAGTTGGGAAGGGTAATACAGAACCTTTATGCAGACACAATAGCAGCAATATGGAATAGTGAAGAGATGTCTGATTGGTTCAGAACAGAATCAGAAGTTAAAAGAGTGTCTTCGATGCCAAATGATGGCCTTTTTCGAAAACGTCAATTCAAAGTCAATTTGACTGGAAATTGATTTATGACGCAAAAGTTGCAATCGTCCTGCTTGCACACATGTCTTTTGATGAACATCAAATGATTTTTTGCAAAGGCAGTTGACGTTTTTAAACAGAACCCAATTTCATCAGAATTCACTTTCGCTCGTCATTTTCAGCCGCGACGTGTTTATCGTTTTATTGACTCCCTGACTGACATCCAAAAATGTTAAGTAGCTATCAATTTCTCGAACCACCATGTCCGTCTCTTTCGTAATGTGATGTTTTCGAACACGTGACTTTAGCAAACTGCATTATCGAACACAATACTAATGCAGTAGAATTCGTATTTGCGTTTTCGAACAGAAGACTTTTGCAGTTTGCGTTTAAAGAACATTCTTCAAACGCATTTTTGACGCAGATGACGTTTTCGAAAACGGCCGCTATGGCAACATTACCTCTTGATCTAACACAATGTAAAATATGTTGCCCTGTAGCCATCTTTAAAAATATAAGTATCCTGTCATTTTTATCCCATTTCACCCTTTAAATAGCTAAAAGGCTCTCCCGAACCAACGCAAATATTTCGAAACGACAACGAAACTTTCGCCTAGCTAAATTTATTTACAAGTTGATTAATGAGAGTGACTACTTACACAGTCGCATATTCGCTACGAATGTTTCCCGCCGGTTTGGGACGGCCTAAATAAAAAAAAATATCTTGTCTCATCTCTCTTAATGTGCATAAGCGTTTAATAAACACAAATTAATAAATTATAAATATGCGAAGTCTATCCTCTCATTATAACCTTTGAAATATAAAAAGAATATTATAATCGGGTAACCATTTTTTTGTTTTTACTTCAGTTCCTGGGGAGGTTAAGATCATAAAAGTGAAAAACGCAAGCAAATTCATTCCATTACCAAGTTATATCAGACAGCTTTTAAGAAAATCAACTTGAAGTTTATCGTGTCCAGCTGCTTGTTTTATTTATAATTAAGCTATGAATATTTGGATTTCTTTTTGGCTTTCTGGTTATCATTTAGATCAAATCATTGAATTGACATTCCTATCGCCGCAATAAGCAATTGATTACCACAGCTGTTGTTGCTTGCGTTTTTTTATGGGGTGAATAAAATTTTGAGGGTAATTTACATTGAAAAACTCAATAACATTGGCAAGAGAAATAATTAATACACTACGGTGAATATTGGGAAAAAAATGACATTTTCATGCTACACCGAACATATACAAATACTGAACAAAAAAATATTATAAGCATTACCTGTGTTAGTGCAGAGCACTCAACATATTTAACAGCCTTAAGTTCCTTTGCTAATTTTTCACCTTGCTCCATTGATATTGGTTTTTGCTTATTTTTAGCAAGTTTCTCCAATGTACTGCTTTCATCGCGTAAATCGATTTGAGTTCCTACCAACAAAAATGGAGTTTTTTGGCAGTGATGCGTAATTTCTGGAACCCACTGAAATACAAAATTTATAATTTCAGTTAATATTATTATTTGATATACATAAGTATGTGTTCGTACTTTTTCCTTGACATTTTCAAATGAACTGGGACTAACGACCGAAAAACAAACCAAAAAAACATCTGTCTGGGGATAAGATAATGGTCGAAGGCGATCGTAATCCTCCTGGCCTGAAAAAAATTGATGGGATATATTTTATAAATTAAACTAAACAATAATAGTTCAGCCTATTTCAATTACCTGCAGTATCAAAAAGTCCAAGAGTGTATGGCTCTCCTCCAATCATAACTGTAACGGCATAGTTATCGAATACTGTGGGTACATACTCTGATGGAAATTTGTTGGTGGTGTAGGAAATAAGAAGACATGTTTTTCCTACTGCACCATCGCCAACAACTACACATTTAATTGTCTGCATGATACTCCTAAAAAATAAAATATGGATACATACATATAATACGTATTATGTAATGTGTTCATAAACTAAATTACTTTTGCAAATATAAACTGGTCTCTAAACTACAGTCGAAACTTGCATCTTAAATATCATTTTATCCCATATTATATATATTAATAACTATATGCCTATAAGACCTAAGGTCTTTCTAAATGCAACCTGAATTGCATGGCACTAGTTAGAAGGAATAGGATAGGAAAGAATTTTTGCTGGCACAGTGGACTGGGACAAATAACGTATTGATTTATCTCATGGAATCTCACGGGTGGCGTCCAGTTGTAACTGGGGAATATAGAAAAGAATGCTGCCTAGAGTGGGGCTCGAACCTACACCTCTAAGTTAGCAGTCAAGCACTACATACACTGCGCCATTGCCACCCGCATCATATCCTAACCTCCCTTTATCCACAGGAGTTTTGTTTTTAATTTCCAAATTGAATCTACTAAACTTACCTAGATGCACCTTAAAAGAACTCTTCAAAACGCTTTAAACAAGTTAATAAACTGGGCAGATCGTTGAGGACGGATTAACCCTCAGACAGATCTTCAACCCTTTTCACGGAAATAGAAAATCTCCATTTAGACCTTCCGTCTATCAAAGCTCAAAGGTAATTCACTTAGGGCCTATTATGACTCGCGAGTCGAACGCTCGACTCAGGTCGAACGATTTGGCGAATTATCAGTTCCGTGGTATTACGAATAGCGAACTTCGAAGTTCGCATTTGAAGACAAAACTGCCAACATTTTGACATTAAAGGCGAACTTCAACTTGGCGATTCGCAAACAGTAATGCCAAACAGTCACATTCGCCAATTTTTTAATGTGACGTGGCCAAATATTTTAGCCTTATCTTAGATATACGTTAAGTTGGAATCCCAATATACAAGAAAGAGTCAAAAAGGCCACTGTGGCACTATCTTCTCATGCAAAAAAGCTTTAGGCAACAATTGGGGTCTTAAACCCAGCATTACTCATTGGCTATACACCTCGGTTGTCAGATTGATTCTTACATACGGTGTGACCGTATTAGATAATACAAAAAATTGTTAAAATTTCCTACTTTCAGCCTCCCGTTGTATGGGCGGAGTACTTCGTACAACTCATTCTGCTGCATTGGATGTTATGTTCGATTCAGCTCCTCTTGATATATTTGCTAAACAAACGGCTGCAATCACAGCCATTCGTCTTAAAGCTTCCTCACAGTGGACTTACAATGACACTGACCACGACCATCATTCTGAAATCGTTCGGAACAATTGACTACACTTTCCCACAGTTACAGTTCGATAAAAGCTTTGAGGTCACCCTACCCTCCAGATCTATCTGGGAGCATTTGGCATTCCTGGAAGATGAATCCATCCATTTCTATACTGACGGGGTTGGTGAAGGTGTGAACTCAGACAGGATGAATTTAAATCTCTCCTTCCCAATCAATGTAGGCAGAAATTTTGGCGATAAAAGAAGTACTGTGTTGGCATTAAGAAAACGTGATATCTAACACAGATATCCGCATCTTCTCAGATAGCCAAGCCGCCATAAAATCCCTGGAATCTGTCTAACAGTCCTTAACTGTCGATCATTCCTCATTAAGATGGCTTCATATTCAAATCTGCTAAGTGCCGGGCCATAGGAACATTCCAGTGCTGACTCGCCAGAAGTGGTACAACACTACATATTTTGCCAAGTATGCTACGTGCAAACTTATTCTGAAGCAAAATGCCATAGAGAAAACAAACCTAAGGTGAACTAACATCACCACCAGCGTGGCGACAAAATAGATATGGCCAAAGCTAGATCTGAAGCGCTCCGTAATAGGCAAGCTCGCAACGAGATTTAGATAAGTGCCACTTATTTCGGTAACTGTCGGCTGTGACTGGCCCTAAGTGTGTCAAGCTTTCCTGCATGGCAGCCCCTTTATCCTAACCTAACCTAGATGCATATCGCTGTACCGAAAATATAACCGTGAAGCTCTATCACTTTGAAGCAGTGGTTTTGTTTTGCAAATAGTCAAATAAAATATTTATGTACATCAAAAATATTATTTAATTTATGTATGCAAATCTTTAAGCACCGGGCCATCAATCCCCTCGACTGTCGACATGTATTGAGTTTGAAAAACATTTTTTTTTTGAAACGGCGATACATATCTTTGAATGAACGGTATTCTACCCAATTGACAACATTTCAGAAAAAATATTTGTTTGCAAAACGAATGGTCATTGCATTCATAGATTAATCGTGTAGGTTTTATTGTTTATCAATTGCATTAGCGACTAGCATTTCTACCACCCCACCCAAGTTTTTTTGTCCATTGTGTTTCTATTTTTTACTCCGTACTTGATATACATATATATATTGCAACAAATTATTGGACATATTATAAGGAGGGGATTATAATGATTCCATTAAAAATTGCTTTTTATACGATAAGGATAACTGGTATTATTGGGTGCAAATTTTCATCAAAGCTCCACCATACGAATATAATAATAAGTTTTTTTTTTTAAACAAGTAAATAGTTTTTTTGTTTGAAGATAAGAATAATTTTATTTATTGTATTTTATAAACTTCGTTTATAATTCGGTTACGATAAGACACTGCTGTATTCTAATATTTTTTGGGGAAGTTGAGGACAGCCGGTACTTCTACATATAATTTAAAGTTGCTGTTCAAAGAATCCATTATCATTTCAAATGGAACATTATTTAACCACAATTTGAATTTAGTCTTTTAAATGGATTATAACAACATTGTTAGTATCACAGATAAATAAACTAAAGCATAAAAGTGCCATTAACCGCACTTTTATGCTCTATCGGAAGTAAACTTTGTAACGGAAAACCTTGAGTTAGACCTTAATCTTAATCGAATACATCATGGGACGCCTAGTAGACGTGATTTATTAGAATCATTTTTCATCTGAAAAAAGTGTAAACTAAAATAGGTTTATACACTTTATAAATATAAACTGTTCTCGTCATCTGAAAGTACTACTTTCCCCCTTCAAAATTCATTTAGAATTTTTCAATTTTTGCGATTTCTCAGCATCATTTCACAAAATTTGCGTTCCCCTACCCCTCCTCAATTGTTGACGGTGCAAAATTAGTGAGGACTCTGAAATATTAACTTACCAATTTTATATAGGTAATCATGGATTGCTATTCTCATATTTAATATAATTTAATTTTCTAAAGTTACCTTAGTCACAGTCCTATGCAAAAATTATGATTCTTTTTAATGACTAAAATTTCGACACCTTTTTTAAAGAAAATGATAAACAAATAAAAACAAAATTATTTTCAATAATCTTTTGAACCAATAAAAATAACCCTATCTTGCTGATATAATTCCATGAACTTAATTTATATCTTTTCCTATAAACACACGATTTCATTAGATTACTAAAATCAAAGTTATCAAATTAGATATACGTATGTACACCTTAAACCTCTATACATGTACAATTTTATAATTTAAATAGGTTTTCGTCGGTTTACTCAATTACAAAAAAAAGTGTGTTTATGCCTAACAGCTTAAAACATAATATAGTATCATCTTTGAAAAGTCAGCTGAATTTGCATAATAATAATAAAAGCCGCCCCGAAACCTATTCATCATCTCCATGACGTCCGAAATATAACAATAGGTAAAGATAAAATGCTTGAAAAAAGTTTAACACTTTGGGTTGGGCACGTATGCGAACAGAACAAATAATTTATTATCAACAAAATCATAGTAAAGACGACGACTGAAAAGTTCAGAGTTCATAAAGATCATTTCCATTTAGAGGGATATTTTTTTAAAGAGAACAATGGGTTCAAGTTAAATGCCACCCCAATGACTAGACTAGAGTCAGAATTGCATTTCACCGACACCCGCAAGCAAAAACCTATAATAGTAGTACCTATACAAAAAAGAAATATTGCGGCGAAAGCAAATATAACAAAAAAAACCGACCGATTAACAACTACGTTCAGAATTCCGAATAAGAGTGGCGAAACTCATTTGGCCGAAGATTGATAAGAATGCTAATAATTTCTGTTCCATGGCGAAGCTCGTCGACCGGGGCCGGGGGACAAAAAAAAAATTATGTTCATCGAACTATTATGGACAGTGCACTGACTGCCACATATAAATTATGTGATAGTGGTTCCTTCTTTCTTTCTATTTTTTTATTATTCCAATTGCATGCCTTTCTGTTTGCGGATGTTGTTTTTCCGTTTTGTAAATAAGCTAGCTACCTATGTACCTCCAAGCGGAGAAAAAAAATCAAGCAAGAACAAGAGTATTTTCCGGTGTGACGGCGGCAGCGGAGCACCAAATGATGAATTCGATGTCGTCTCTTCTCTACGCTAAATAATCATTGTTGTTGCTTAGCATTTTGTTCTATGTCGATGTGCGACGACACAGAAAAAAAAATAAAAATACTAGAAGCCATATTTTCTTTTCCTATTTTTTTCAACAATTCGTTTGTTTTCTTTGTGTGTTTTTTGTATCGAAATCACAGAAATGATAATATCCAATTTCATATAATTATTAAACTTATTTATATGTTAAAAATACTTACAAATTGGGGAATTAGACAAGAAATTAAAAACTTGAAAAAACTTTTCTGGGTTGGGCACAGGATTTTGCAGAACATACACTTGACAGAATTTAAATTTGAGAGTTGCCCATTTGACGAGTGCGAGATGGTTACTCATCAACTTTCTGTCATAGGTAAGAAAGAGAAAAATATAGTAAGACTGAGCTATAAGCCGATAAAGTAAGTCTTGTATGGGCGCGAGTCTCGACAAATGTAATTGTTATGGCAAGGTTACATATCAGATTGAAATCACTCTTCAAATGCAGACTGCTATTACACAGTACATTTCGGCTCTAATCAAAGGTGTGTTCCTTGGGCTCCAGTCAGATCTACCTTTCTAGATATAAGCCGTTTTTTATTTTCAGAGATGATCCATATAGATCATCAAAATACATGGATTACAAAAACAACACGTGATCCTGCTCTCTATCGGGATCACGTTTCATGAACCAAAAGTTTAGTTTTTGCTATTGCTTCTCAGCTTTGCGAATTGTTAGGAATTGTGAATTGTATAGTGTAAAGAAAAAAGAAAACCAATAACTGAAAAATACGGAAGGAAAAAAGAGACAGGTATACAACACAGTTGTCATTAAGATCCGTATTGTTTTATTTTCAGGAGATGATCAATATGGATCATCGGCGATAATAAAGTATATTATTTACTAAACTGTGTGTAATCTTAATCAATATTATAAAAAAGATATTTAAAAAACCTTATTGATTACACTTGTATTATTTTCAAAGAAAATTAAAATTAAATACACTATCGAATTTTAATTAAAAATGAATACCTCTGAATGCATTTCGATAGAACTTGTCTATCCTCTTCAGCAGACACGACTGCTGGATGGGCAAATCATCATTTTGCAGCAGCGTTGGTCCAGAGTGCACATTATTGTTTATAACAATCACAACGCGAATTAGAACGGAGATTAGCGAAAGACTAGGGAAAGAACACACGAATAACAAAACAAAATTACACGAATTACAAAAAGTACACCGTTACACTAATTGGAACAAGTATGACGAAATGTTGCCACTGGCGGCGTTCATTATTCTTTGGTCTTTTTTAATATTATAGCTTTCATAAGCATCTAAACGTCTGGCATCATTTTCTTGGCGCGCTAATTTTAAATTTTCTTCTTCAATATTGAAGTGACCATTAGTTAAGACATGATTTGCCAATCACAGATTAGCCACATGAAGATGAAAATGTTTCGCACGTTTCACCCTCCAAAACCCATTTGTTTACATTGTTGTATTTGTAATTTTTTCCCGCGTCGATGAATAGATGTGAATTGCAACAACAATTTAACCCGGTGTGTGAAGATCCCTACTGTCTATGTGTGAGATTTTTATACACACATTCTCATTTTTTATCTGATAACTGCCAGTTCAAGCTTGTAGGCAAATTAAAATGGCTGCCGGGGATTCTCATCTTCATGCGGCTAATCTGTGCTTAAATGTATTAGTGCTTCTTGAGTGCATTCTGCTCTGAAATCGAGAAGCGAAATTTTCTTCTCACAAGCGTCGATTGACTGTGTTTTGATTGCGGAGGCTTCCAGACGTCCAATAGAAAACGACATAAGTGTAAAACAGTCCAACCCCTTAACATTCTTCTTTCAAACTAATAAAATATTATTTACAATAATTTTATTTTTTGTTAGTTTACAAATAACGAGGATTTTTATTTGTAAAAAAAAAACCTTAACTATATACATGAAATACAAATACTTCCCAAGCACACCCGTTATGCTTCATAAATAACCTTGGAAAATAAAATCTCTTAAATAAAAATGAAAATGTTTACAGCTCTTCAAAGAACGCTACTCTTGCTTTTGTTGAACCAGATTTAAGTTTTTTCAATGTGGAATATTTGGTTTCACCAGACTTTAGCTGTTCGGCACTGATAATATCCAAGGGGCATTGGTTCTCGTCGATTTTGAGTAATTCTATTTCCGACCGTAAAGTTCTTAACTGGCACTGCATGACTTTCGATTTTTCCAAATATTCAAGTCGGCTTTTTTCGATTTCATTGGAAATTTGCTCCATTTCCTTTTCTGATATATAGAATTCTTTAGAAACTGTTTCGGACATTTCCGATGGCAATGACTCAGACCGGCTGGAACCCGAAATAATTGACGGCTCTATGGAGTATTGTACGTTGCGGTTTAAAAAACTCAGTAATTTTGCATTTGCTTCACGCTCCGCCAGTCTTGCAGATTTTAATTCTCTTTTTAGTTTTTCTGCTTCGGCCGTTCTGCTTTCTTTTTCGAGAGTTAACTGCTGGACGTAATAATCCACGTCACGAATTTTTTTCTCAAGCTCTGCTTTTTCATTTTCAGTCTTTAAATGACTTTCTCGAAGGCGATCCATTTCGATTTTAAATCGATTTGCCTTGCATTCGGTTAATTGAACTTGTTCTTCATTTATTCGATTTTTTTCGAAGTACAAGTCCTTGGTTTCTTCCGAGAGGCGCTGCAAGATTTTATTATTTTTAATTAAAAAACGAAGGAATTGATTTATGTTTTCTTACTAGGGCATCACTGGCCGCCATCATGTCAGCTCTCAGTTGATCTAATCGTTTTTCCATGTCGATTCTCTCCATTTCAGCTTTTTCTCTTAAGTTCTTTTCTCTTAAAAACTTAGTGCGCTCGATTTGTCGTCTTTGTTTCTCTTCCTTGGCTTGTGCTTTCATCTGTTGTATTTCCATTGTGTCTTGCTTTCGTCTTCTCATATAGAGGTCATGATTACCCATACAGAGATCGAGTATCTGGCAATTGAAATAACACATTGTGTTAAAAACAGTAAGTATCAAGAAAATAAGCAGTTCTCATAAAGACAAAAAATGTAAGGGCTACACGGCGGAAAATTGAACAAACTTAAAGTTTTTCTAAGTTTCTTACCTCTGTTGCTGGTTATAGGTATAGCATACGTACAGAAGGATCATTAAGCAAAATTGAAGCTTTTGATTTAATCAAAACAAATATATTTAAAAAAAAAGACTTACTAATTTGTTAATGTGTAAATCTTGTGATAGAAACACAAAATTTGAGGCTTTTGTGTCTACTAGCTTAATTGTGAATTTTTTATCGTCAAAACTAACGTTTCGTATTTCAGACCACTGAAACATAGTTTTCGGCGTTAATTTATTAAGTTCGTCGTAAATGTTGAGGCCCATTGCTGTTACACCAAGCCACAGTTTCGTTTTATTTTTATTCTATAAGAAAAAAAATATATTCTTTTGTTTTGTTTTTCTTTTTTAATTTATAACAATTTGGAAAGTACCGTAATAGGGAAATAATTAACTCCATACATATCTAAGTCTTGTGCGATTTTTAAATACTCCATTTCAACTTCGTCTCTAGTCATAGGTTCATGATCCATGTACCTGAAATATAAACAAAAATATGATGAAACATATTTGAAACTTACGTTATCCAATGGTAAAAAAATCAAAATATTTTTGATTCAGAATTGTCAAATTGACAATTTTGGAATTCAAATGGAAGAAAAAACATGATTTGTTTTTGATCAGAAATCAATAATTTTGCTAATACCACTATACACCAGTGCAAATGGTAGCCATCGACAGTTACCAGCTTTTCAGGCACGAATATATACTAACACCGTAACAAAAATAAATCAAATTGTTAATTGAAATCAGAATTTACCAAAGTAAAATCCGATTACTGTATTATTTTCTCGATACAAATACAACAACGACTTTTTATTCGAATTCGTTATTTGGTTGAACTTGAGCAGGTATTATAATATAATTTTATAAATTTCTTCTATCTTCTTTATCTTAATCGTTGGTGCGTCTGTTTGTATCCGCGCAGCGTATGGTTGGTTCATTGGTAAATAGCTAACTGGGAACCGACAGATGGCGCTATAGTCATTTACAAATGCTATATTAACGAAACCAAATGACTCAGCTTCATAATATACATAATGTATGTTTATTTAGTGTTGTTGAAGAGTTTTAAAATTTGATCAAAACTAAAATATAACAAATTTCTGAAATTTCTGAAATAATGAAATTTTTGAATTTAGAATGCCAGGAATGGAACAGATTTCTCACTCGAATATTTTGTTAGTATGCATTTTTATCAATCCGCATTAATTTTTACAAACAAATGTAACTTGACATTTAACTTTTACATAAAGACCTAAACTCTGCAATTATTTTAAATCAAAATATTGCTTTATTTACATTTTTTTAAGATTATAACATTAATTTCACTTTATAATAATATTTTGTAGAATATTGTTTTTTTTTTTTTTATATTGGGAGATTCATTCAACTCTCGAGTATGACTTTTTTGCATCTTTTATAAAATTTTTATTTGGCTTTTATTTAAAAACTATATTCTGGAATATCCGATATTTGAAACCGAATTCATAAACGAAGCATTTTTGGAGGCTTTATATAAATAAACGAAATTGAATTATTTCTATATCCATTGATGTAAAATTAAAATTGTGATACCTTTGTAGCACGTACAGCGCGTAACTAAATTTACTTGCGCATTAAGAAAGAACCAAATCAGTCTATTCAGGCACTTAAGATTTGTTAATTGATAATTGTAAGCGCTAACTGTATTTTTATCCGCATAATGTAAGGTTCGAAAATCAATCTCTACCATCATCTCTCAAAACTGTAAACATCCCTTGAAAAGAGAAAAAATGGATCCGAGTATACTTAAGATATGTACGTACATACTACATTCACGTATTTTAAAGGTTCGAATTTGAATTTGTCGTGTAATAATTACACGGATTCCGTGTATCTGTATATTACAAATACACGTACTACGATGCTCTACAAAATATCTGTAACTTTGGTACCGAGAGCTAGAGCTAATACCAAAAGCCAAACAACAAGTCTTGTATAAAAGTTAGTTCTGCACAAAACTTGGTTAACTTATAAAAAAACTACATCTTGTAGAAGACTTGTAGTTTTTAGTATACACCTACATTTAGCTAGTAATGACGTTTTCTATTGGTCACCCAGAATCCTTCTAAACCAACAAAATGAAAGTCCTTTTTCTGAAAAGACGTAAAATGCTTTTGTATTTGGTTTGAGAATCGAAACCTAATGGCTTTTGGAAGACCAATGGAAAACGCCATCAAACTACGGAAGCTTAATACCCATGTGAAGAAATGGCTATAATTCACTCAAGTGCATGGTATGAAGGTACTTACCATGTTTTAATTCGTTCTTCCCACATTTGAGGAGTCATCTGATATTGATCAACAACTCGGCGAGGCAATAGATCAATATCAGCTAGCATTCCCTCTTTGTAGGTCTCATAGTCGTATGGGCCATATTGGACGTGCACTGCATATGAAGCCAACAAGACAGAGGCCTCCGGTGGGCAATAGATATCCATGGACAAAATACTTTGTTTAACTTGTAAAAAGAACAAATGTTGTGTTATTTCCTGCACAAGTTCTTCGCTTACGTTCTCGGGAAAGTATTTGGCATAGAAATTGAACACACAATTGCCACCACTCAGATTGATCTTTTGATCCTTGACCTTTTTGTCCATTTTGAGCCACGAAACCTTTCCGCGAACATCTTCGTATTGCAGGCCAAAGTACCAGCTCTCCCGCAAGCCTATTGTTCGACAAACCAAATCAAACAAATCCTGCCCAGTCGCTTTGTACTGAAATAAATAAAATGCAACACATTTTTAGCACAACACAAAGGATTATTACATAACCATGCACTTAGCATTCTCCTTTTATCATTTATTGCTCTAATTATGATGCCTAGAGTTACCTCAAGATTGAACTCTAGCTCGGACTCAAAAGTGATAACTTTTACGGGGAATGATTTGACTTTTTTCGATCGAAATGGACTCATCTGGTTGGTTTTATGTGGATATCTTGACACATATTCTTTGATGCACTCAATTTTTGTAAATTAATGTTACAAAATTTCGAGAATTCGTCTTGGGCAATCGATTTGGTGAGGTATAGTAGTTTTTCTTTCCGCAGAAGGATCACTCACTGTATAAATTTGTAAAAATAAACACTCTAGTTCTTTGGTATATGAAAAATATCCAATTAAAGTTTTTTATATTCATGTTGCTATCATTTTTGACAAATCAAAATAAAAATTGTACAAGATTGTTGCGTGCATTTAAAGCGATCTACGGCTATATTTACAGTGTGTTTGGAAAAATTCTGATTAATCAGGTGTTTATTTTTGTATTTAAGCCTAGTACGCTGCTGATGCTGCGGTGGTCTCCAACACGACAACTAAATGCTTCCACAACCACAACGAAAAAATGACAACTGAAAGTGTCAAACCAAGAACGAAAAAAACAAACACAAACGCAAAACGAAACGGAGGACAAAATTTTTCGTTTATGATTTCGTATGACGCTGTTTAGATTGGGAAGATTGAGTCCGGTATCACGGCAGTTTGTTGCCAAGAGAAGTGTGGGGTGAGGGATCTCGTGAGGCACGAAGAAAACATTAAAACTGGACTCATGAGTGTCATTTGTTGTTGTTTCAATGTGCGAAATGTTGAAATTGTTGTTGTTTCAATTTATTTTGAGGAGTCTCAAAGTTTCTAATATATAAACACGATGAGACTCACCAGTCCGTACTCAATCTTCCCAATCTAAACAGGCTCAATGGGATTTTTCGTTTCGCATCAACAGCCTAATAGGCTTTATTTCGCAGAAAATACACACTGCTTCACGTCTACACGACCACTTTCAGCCATGACTTTTTCGAACATAATGTTCTGTTAAAAGAAAATTGCATTTCCCAGCTAAAGCCTAGTACGCTGCTGATGCGAAATGAAAAAATCCCATAGAAAAATGACATAACGAAATCATAAACAAAAAATTTTGTCCTCCTTTTCGTTTTGCAGTACGCTGTTCGATTAGCGAAATTGATAATTGTAGCAGATTATTTGGAGAGGTCTACGCTCTTTTTTCACACTCAATTAATTGCCCGGACCATTAATTGTATGCGGAAAAATGACATTTGATGTTTTTTTGTGTCTGTATTTGTTGTAACTTTCATTGCAGCATATGGCTTTCTGTGATTTTTTTGCGTTCGTGTTTGTTTTTTTTTTTAGTTATTGGTGTGAAGCTTTCAATTGTCATTTTTTCGTTGCCGTGTAGGAGACCACCGAAAAAATTCATTTCGCATACTAGGCTTAAACGGAGGAAAACAGACCCCCGCTAATACAATTTTTTTCTTGTGTTGACCCAACCACCTTGCATATTATCACCCTATGTATTATTTTTCTGCTGCATGAGTTATAGCGAACTCTTCTCGGAGACCTCGGTCGTACTGGCGATGAACTGGATACTTTTTATTTGAGTTTATGCAAACGAGTGGACAATGAGTGTCGACGGTAGAGCCGTGTTCCTTTGGAGGTGGTGAAGTACTCATGAGTATATACTTTGCTAGCCATTTTGAATGGAACGCACAAAATTGGTTTTCCTACAAAACTCATCTCCTCGCCATGAGAGCAGGCGGAGTAGTTGGTAGTGCTAGATTATTAGGCGTTTTCCTTTGGAAGTGATGAAGTACTTGTGAGTAGCTGTAAAATAAAATCTAGTGCCTTCGATCGTCTATACTCATGCTCTCTTTCGCGAGTAGATAAGATTTGTAGGAAAACTAATTTTGTGCTTTCCATTCAAAATGGCTAGCAAAGTACTTGCAAGTACTTCACCACCTCTAAAGGAAAACGCCTATTGTTTGAAACACTCAGTCGTGTTCCTTTGCAGGTGGCAAACTTCACCATTTTGTTTTTATATCCACCTGAGAAGCAAGAGTAAAAACTAAAGGCCTGATGCCGCCCACTAGGCAACTAGCTGAATTACTTTTCC
Organism: Leucozona laternaria; assembly: GCA_932273885.2. Taxonomy (NCBI): domain Eukaryota; kingdom Metazoa; phylum Arthropoda; class Insecta; order Diptera; family Syrphidae; genus Leucozona; species Leucozona laternaria. The sequence goes on along the minus strand of OW026367.1, from coordinate 63,799,437 downwards.
GAATAAAGTGAGATAAGCCAGCGAGTAAGGTGAGTCATCTTATTTCACTACCCGGATTAGCTAAATCTCGATACATGACCATCCCTTTTTCATTTCTATTTTTGAGGAAATGAAAATGCAGTTACAACATGTAACTTCACCATTAGACTCCATTTAAAAATCTACTACAATTTTTAATTTGTCTTTTTGAACATACCCTAATGTATATATATCGAAGAAAACCAAACGAAACTCTTTCGTCAAGCCATACGTCGTAGGTCATTTGCCACAGTCTGTTTTTTTCATTTATTTTTTTTTGTACTCTGTGTGTTGTCATTTCTTCAATTTATTACAAAAAGTGTTTATTTCTTTCTTTTAATTATTATATTTAAAATTACATGATTATCTTCATAGTACCATGTTTTATATCATGAACTAAAGATGCCCTGGTTAGCACTCAAAGAAAAGAATTGGTGTAGCAATTAAAATTCAATTTTTGTGCCACCAATTAAAAAATGTAGAGTGATTACCTGTTAATTAGTGAATTTTGTTTTTCTTTTTTGTTGGTGAAATTCATACATTTGTCGTTATTTTATATTAAAAAATCATTAAACAAATGCTAATGTTGTAATTCGTATTGAAAATCTAAAGAAAAAGTCTCCAAACTATACGAACACGAAGTTTCTCTACTTTCACCACTTTCTAAATTGAATCTCGCCTCTTGCGCCGCGCCGCCCGACGCCACAATCCCAATAAAACGCACTTATTATTCGTTTTTCATCAGCGAACCACGATCCACGAACACGAGAAGAGCTAGAGCCAGAGCCGCAGCCAGAGACTTGTTGGATACACGTTAGTATTAGATTACATACATGAAAACATAAATATGCAATAAGTAAATATGTAAAATAAAATTTTTTTTGCTCCCAACTCTGTCCGATGTATATCTGTATTTCATTTTTCGTATTACATTGCTCAACCTCTACTCAAAAAACTACTTGTTTTTTTGTTTTCTTGAAGTTCTTTTGGGATTTTTTGTTAGTGAGATGGATTCAAGTGCCTTCCCTTTCACTGCAGCCGGAGCAGCAGCAGAGATACAGAACTCATAACCGGTTCGATGCAATACGGTTACAATCTTACGATTCCATGTATTTAACCTACATTTGCCTAACCAATTGTTGAACTCTATGTTGAATATAACCGCCGCACACACCTGTGCCCCTTGCTAGTACCCCTTTTGGTTGAATAAGCATGCGAATTTGCGTGCTGCAGACCGCAGAAATCTCACCGGAATCTGTGTTCTTTGAAGAGAATCGTATTCATGATTTGTTTAGCGAAGCCAAAAGATTGTCGTTGGTTTTCCAAATACTTGTCTATCCCCACTGCCATTGCAACTTCATGAGAAAGTGAAACTTACTTTTCATGATTTATAAAATGTTCATAGTGTTGGTAGAACATTGGCCCCAAGAAGAAGAGTTACGTAAATATGGAGTAGCTAACTAATTTTTTAAAATGGCAGTCGTCGTTAACGCCAAGTTTATTGCCTTTGATTGTTAAGCAATGTAGAAAACTGTTCCTACAACCCAATGTGTTTTTAAGTGCTTTTTAAAGTTTCACCTAAACCTTTTTATTTAAATTGAATTTGTGATCGGGTACTCGACTTCTATTTAAATGACCAATTTGAAGATACTAATTGGTAACTTTTGTAATTGCTTTTTCGAAAAACTATTGTAAAATTTGCCCAGCAAGTATCACACCTTATATAATAATAATATTGACATTATGTCCTTATGCCATTTAATGTTCTTAGCTTTAGCTTATGATTCTAACCGAGGAACAATGCCAGCGATTATGTTTTGTCTTATTAGTTTGCGAATATACAAACACATAAAAATCACGACCGAGCTATGAAAGATCGACAAATAATTTTATAAAATTTAAAATCGCGTAAAGAAATTTAGTCTCTAAATATTCTCTTGTGGAAAGTTGGTACTATGAGCATAAATATTTTTGCTTCGTTTATTGAAGACCTGGTTAACCTCGTAACCCAGTGTTATCGAATATGCAGACCATACAATAAAAGCAGATAATATTGTTCCCATCCTTTCCTGAATCATTACAGATAATAATAAATCGGCTTTCTCAATACTGTAGACTTTGAAACTTGATAGTCAATTTAGATAAACACAAAAATAATGATTTCCATTAACGGAGGATGCCGAAATTGCGCCCCTAAAAAATTTGGTATGGTGTGGTCATTGGTATTGTTAATGAATTTAAATTCCTCGGAGTCTACTGGTTTGTTTATTTGGTGAATGCAAGTAATAGAATTTTTAGAAGCAATCAGAAAACGGCGGCAAATAGGAGCTCCTTATAATCTCTTAGATAGGGATAATAAATTTGACGTAAACAAAATAGATTTCTTTTTACTTCTCATATTCAGTCAAACTTCGATAACTCAAACTTTGATAACTCGAGTTTTTTTTATAACTCAAACCAAATTATGTGGCAGCAGAGCTTAGAGTTCAAATTTCATATATCTTTTCCTTGAGAACTCTAACTTTTATAACTCGGTTTCCTAAATAACTCGAAGAAAAAAATGATATATCCATGGAAAAAGATGAACTTTATAAGAGATTCCCATTTTTGAGAAGGGAAGAGAAAGAAGGGAAAACATATAAATACCTACGATACCTACAAATTTTTATGTTTGGGAAGATTGATACCATAGATGAAATGTATACATATACATACATACATACATATGTATATGCAGCTTGAAATAATTTAGAATCTTTTTTGTTAAGAAAGAAATAATCAAAAAGCTACATTCAGACCCAAATTTCCGAATAATTGTGTGTACCTATGTTGTCTTAAAACATCTAGGTATCTAGGTGTGTAAAACGTATTAGGCTAAATAAAAGCACAAAATGAGAAAATACCAACAACCTTTAACTTTGTACCGTGTTATGATTTTATACCCAAGAATCACGTTTGGGATATGATTTTTTGGTTGAAAAAATGTGCATTTGTTTATTGGTTTAAGCTTTGTTTGCCCTGCATTAATAACAATAATTAAATACATTTTTATAATGAAAAAAAACACAAATTTTGTTCCCAACGGAATATTTTCTCTTGTTGCATAGAGCGTCGCGGTCAATCACGCAAAAGCATTTGTTACCAATTTTCACACATATGCAAATTGTAAGGATTGATCTTAAAACCACTACATATTCCATCCCATTCGAGGGTTTGGGGCTATTGTGAAACTGATTCGTTTGGGTGCAAGAGTGGAAGTAAAATCATCATTTTCAACACAAAGGACAATGGGCAAAAATGTATAGAACGCTGGACCAGCAGCAATAAGAATTACTGTATACCCGATTAAGATACGTATGCATACATTCATTATCACTAGAGTGCATATTCAAATTCGCTTTGTGGTCGGAGTTATTTATGTTTATACATGGTTATTCGTAATTTTCTAAAAAAAATGACTTAAAATAGAAAAAAATATTAAATAACGACAATACATACAATGTTATGCTGTAACTTTTTTAAAGCTAAGACTCCATTCTTTCACTTTTTTTTTAAATCAAGTTGTTTTAGTGCAAAATCTTAGAGAAATTAATTTTCAAACTCAAATATTTCAAACTGATTTCTTTCATAATTTTAGTTTTTTAAGTACTACTTTTGTTTTCAGTTTTCAATATTTTTTTTTTCAATTTAAAGTCAAACACTGGAAACTAAAAGATCATTTAAATGTTATTCGTAAGTGGGCTTTTTCGACCTAAAACGCACTTAGGAATAGGAATAACATTTACTCAAACAAAAAGGTCACGATTATAGGAACAATTGAAGTTATTTAACTTTGAATACAATAAATACAACACCAATACTAACGGTACATTCTTTTCGTTGACTAGGATGTACGAGGACATAAGTAGAGTAAGTCCTAGCCCTGACATGTCGTGATTGGATTCGACCTTCAAATCATCATGGTTTTCTGGAAGGTTGGGAAAGTCGTCGATTTGATTTTCTCTATAGACTTCTTATGTATAAATACCATATTTTGCAAGTGTTCGGCGCAATAGGATCTAGCCAATTTAAGGTGATAGTCATAAGGCCAAAAGCTTCAAGTCTTGTTTCGATAAGACAGGGGAGTTTTCAAACTGTGGCAGGTTCCCATCAATGCGTGCAAATGCAGTTATTCTCTTATTCAAATTATTTTGATCCACGTACGAAAACAAAGCGTTTTTTATGTAATGTACTTTCTCCTGCAGCCGTCTCTTAAATATTTATTGGCAATGTTATAATTTTGCTAAACATCGCGTATCCTTTCATTATTCCTATTTCTTAACATTGACTTTACGTAGCTACGAAACTGATGTTATGTTAAACGATGATATTTGAAGTTTCTAGGATGTGCATAGCAGTATGTGATGCTGTAAATGCTGTAAATGCTGTTGTTCAATAGCAAACTGGAAACATGCCTTAAAATCCTTTTACTCAATTGAAAATTATGAATGGTTTTATCAGCCTCATAAATACAAGTTAATAATCTTATAAAGTCTATAAAGTAAAATTATCGCATATTTTTTTTTTTTTGTTGTAAAACAACTTTTTATGCGTTAATTGTATTTTTTCAATATATTTTTAAGTAAGGTTTACTGTGAAAATATTTATTAATTGAACATCTTAATTTTTAACCAGGTTAGGTTAGGTTAGGTTAAGGTGGCTGTCGAGCAAAGGCTAGACACACTTAGACCACAGTTGGTCCATTGTGATACCACAGGAATCTTGGAACTTTCCTTCCTATTCGCTGAACCACTTAGAGCTCCTTACGAAGCGTGCGAGATCAATTATGTCAACATTTACCAGATCATTGGGATCGTTGTAGTAGTATTCTCCGAGATGGAGTTTGCGTCGTTGGGATAGAGCAGGACAAGTGCAGAGGAGATGAGGAATCGATTCTTCCTCTTCTTCATCCATACAGCTTCTGCAGAAATCATTTGCGAATACTCCAAGCCTCTTTGCGTGCTTGCCTATCAAGCAGTGACCGGTGATGACACCTATGACGGAGCTGATATGCAGTCTGCTTAGAGATATTAAACTCTTCGAGCGCTTCAGGTCCAGCCTTGGCCACATCTGTTTTGTCGCTATACAGGTGGAGATGTTGTTCCACCTTAGGTTTGTTTTCTCTATTGCATCCTGCTTCAGCATAAGTTTACATGTAGCAATGGGTATACCTATATCTGACCTATTTGGTAAAATATTTAGTATTGTTCCACTTCTGGCGAGTTCGTCAGCCCTGCAATTTCCTGGAATGTCCCTATGGCCCGGCACCCAGCAGAGGTGAATATTAAACTGCTGTGCCATCTCAACGAGAGATGATCTACAGTTAAGGGCTGTTATTGAGTTGGTAGAGACAGATTCCAGAGATTTTATGGCGGCTTGGCTATCCGAGAAGATGCGGATATCTGTCTTAGATATCACGTTTTCTTTAAGCCAAGATAGTACTTCTTTTATCGCCAAAAGTTCCGCCTGGAACACGCTACAGTGATTGGGAAGGCGAAAAGAGAGATTTAAATTCATACTGTCTGAGTACACACCTCCACCAACCCCGTCATCAGTTTTTGATCCATCCGTATAGAAGTGGATTGATTCATCTTCCAGAAATGCCCGATCCTCCCAGATAGATCTGGAGGGTATGGTGACCTGGAAGTTTTTATCGAACTGTAACTGGGGGATGGTGTAATCAATGTTACTTGGAATTGTTCCGAAAGAATTCAGAATAATGAGGTGACCAATATCATTATTTGTCCACTGTGAGGAGGCTTTAAGACGAATGGCTGTGCTTGCAGCTGTTTGTTTAGCATATATATCGAGAGGTGCTAAATAGAACATAATATCTAATGCAGCAGAGGGGGTTGTACGAAGTACTCCACCCATGCAACGCGAGGCAGACCGTTGGACCTTGCTTAGTTTATCGCAGTTCGTCGCTTTATCTAAAGCGGTCCACCATACTGTCACACCGCACGTAAGAATCGGTCTAACAACCGAGGTGTATAGCCAATGAGTAATACTGGGTTTAAGACCCCATTTGTTCCCTACGGCTTTTTTGCATGAAAAGAGTTTAATTAGATAAATCTTAGTTTTTTGGGGAATGTGTTAGACAAAATGGCTAAGTCTGAATTTAAGCAAAGAGCAAGGTTATGTATTGGCAACTGTGCACAATCCAGAGACCCTAGCGTACCAAGAAGCATACTAAAATGATGGCCTTGAAGATGGCCAACTAATGCACAAAGAAAATGTGCAATATCTCAAATTCTAAAGCGATTTTATAAACAGAAGGAATTAGACATTGTGGGCAATCCCAGAAACTTTAGCGTACCAAGACGCAAAACAAAATGATCGGCCACGTTCGGGGATCCAATCCAAAGCTATCCGGATACGTTCGTGTTGTTGTAATCCCTTGTAAAAAATAGCCGACGCCAACTCAAGATATTTGAAAATTTTTGGATAGGTTCACACCCTCTCGGAAAGATTCTTGAACGCAAGGAATGTTTCGAAGAAGGCCAACCAATTCAAAACCGTATAAATCTAATCGTTCCATCTGTACTTGTCGTACAAAAGTGAAAATAAAAACACTACTTTTGCTCCAATTGATCTTCTTAAAGAATAGAATAAAAACAACCAATGCTACTTTTGTAATATTATTGTTCAATAAAATAACATTTTTAATTTTGACAAATCGTAAGCAATGAAATTATAAATCATAAGCAATGTTTCTTGTAAATTGCTTGAAATTTTTTTGGAAGAAATGTCAAAGCTTATAAAATTCTACACAAAAAAGATTATAATGATTTTATTTTGTAAGAGCAATAGATTTTGAAGAAAATGTAAGCATTCTATTAGTTTTTTTTTTTCAGATTAGAAAAATTTTGTTATGATTAAAAATGTTACACTTTTTTTTGCCTGTGAGCGCTTAAACAGAATATTTCTTAACCAAATACACAAGTGCTTTATATTGTCAAGTTAATCTTACTTAGAAAGGTCAAATCTGCTACAAACTTAGGGATAATACTCAATGATCTTAACACAGACTAATCATGGCTCCCTGAATGTTACTTAAGCCTGTAGTAACTCTTCTACCAGATCAATTTGAAAACCTTGTAGATAACATCTGAAACCTTGGAAGACACATTTCCAATTGATGATGCTCATGTACTATGTATAAAGTTATTAAAAACAAACCATGGGTCTGAATTCTGTTTATTTATCAAATTTAGGTCACTTACATTATGTATACTGTTATTTAGCATTATCGTATCTCACAAGTCTGATTACCTGCACTGCACAATAAACAAGTTTTTACAAGTTCGCTAAGAACCATAGTCTTGAATATTAACCCAGATTCTGTTCGCTACAATACGAGCTTAAATTTCTTGTCCGTGCCAAAGTGCTTATCATTATCGATGATACTCTTATGAGAATCACAAACAAAATCTTATTCAAAAGTTACCTGTTTGCACATTTGGCCAGTGTTAGATAAATAAATATGTAAATAAGGTTATAATTTTGTACAGCGGCGCTTACATTTCATCTTAAAAATGATATTAGTGCAATAGTGACCGTGCACTATAATTTCATTTTGTTTTGGTCTAAATTGATATCGTCTGATGAATAAAGTCCGCGCGGTCTAGTTTCATTTATGGATCGCGTTCTTAATTCATTCATCAAAAAGAATTTCGACAGCAATGAAAATTGTTTCGAATCAAGTCAAGATTAAAAGTAGAACTATAGTTGTTTGAGGACGAACGAAACCAAGCGAATACCAAAATGTAATATTATATTTTACATAGAATCAAGAATCAATTGTCGTCGCCTTGGTGTCCATTCGCTCTATTTAAATGACCCAGCTACCGCAGTCTATGGCTTTTTACTTTTTTGCCTGGGCTGGTGTCGCTGTAGAGCTCGTACAGTTTATTGTTGTATTTTTTTATCCCCTTCCCCTTATGCAAAATGTCTAAGGCGTTCTTTTCCTTCTTTGTCAATGTCTATGCGGCTCTGCACCATATAACAGGACCGGGATGATTAGCGTGAAGGGACACTTTAGCTCCTCAAAAGAGGGCTTTGTTGCTCAAATACGTTTTTAGCCCAAAGAATCAGCGATTGACAAGACTTTTGACACCTTTGAAAGATTTTACCTCTAGAGTTGACCCTAATACAGAATCCGCATGGCAGTGACAGCCCACCATCATGTTTAAAACCTTTTTTTCGATGAGATTTTTGGCGACCTTGATGGAGCAGCGTTTGTTCTCCATCCTCACCCTGCGACTTTGGTAGCGAATTATAGAAGAGCTAGATGATTCCTTTCATTTATATAAGTACACTATGGGTGTCTTGCCCATTAAACAGATCGAAAAGATACATTCCATTGGTTTATGACATTGGCAGCGTTTAGATTTCTATCCGAAGAAATAAAAACAAAAGTAAATAAATATATAATGCATATTACAGTCATTTTGGATAATGCGCATCATTTCTGCACCAAATAAACTTCAGAATCAATCAAAACACAAGAAAATATTTCGATCTAATTTCTTTTTGTCAGCTTTTTTATTTTGGCAGCAAATATAGCCAATCCAGTTTTGGTAGTTCAGAAATATACATGGATACTTGAGTATCTAAAATAGCCTATTCTAGTAAATCCTAAACGCGGCAATTTTATGACCGGCTTAAGCGCGTACGAAAGAAATTCACAATATGTACTTTAGTGGACTCTAGTGCTTTGGTAAATTTATAAACACTTTTTTGTTTTGCTTAAACAGAACAATGCAGAAAGTACCGAACGGTTATTTAGTACGCCTTTTTGTATTCCCTAATAAATAACACTTTTTTCTGCGACATTTTATAAAAAAGTAGTCGCTAAGTTGCTATTCTTTTAAGGCCTGCCGCCCGCTAGGTAACTTTAAGTTGCTCGCCCCAGGATCTTATAGTTGCCCCCGATTCAATTATGTACATCAGGTTATATGGTAGAGCGCCCACTAGGGAATTGGGAGCAATTTAAAGTTCCCGGGGTAAGCAACTTAAAGTTGCCTAGTAGCCGCAAGGCATAAGAATCAAAATAACAAATCGATACATTGTTTAAAAATTTTTAAGTACAACATTTAGTTCCCTAATTTTAGGTTTTCATAACTGTGCGATAAATTTAAAAAATTGATATTCATTTGGTGCATATACACAAATTCATTTAAATTGGTTTGGCGGATAGTGAGAATGCTTCTATGGGAGGTATCAGGAGGTTTAATAGTTTTTGTTAAAAATACAATTTTCTCAAACGGCAAAAAATTGTTTTATACGAGTAGTAATAGATCGGGTTAGTTTTTGTCCTTAAAAAAATGGAACAAAGGCCCCGAGGTAATGTCTAAAAAAGGCTTTATAAACAAAATCTACCTGTACCCAAACAAAAATAATCGTAAAATATCATTTTTGATCAAAACTTTGAAAAGTATTCGTAATATTTAAAAATCTAATTTCCAATCTGGCGGGCATCATGAAATGCTATAAAAACTTGCGTGTAAATACTTAATGAGTGTAGGTTTAAATGAATAATTTCCTTAAATCATCTATCTACCTATTTAGAAAACTAGTTAGGTTTTTTTATGAAAAATATTTAATTAAATAATCAATAACTTTTAATAATAATACTTGTATGTAGGTATTAACAAACAATTTATTTTTTCCAGGTATAAAAATGAGTTTTTCTTCTTTTCCCACTCATTATGCTACCAACATAACAACGAATCCAGTTGGTCAATTTACAGCTTCTAAGTTCACACCTAACATACCTCAGGTAAATAAATTATACATTTAATTAAATACATACATATATTTAGAAACACTAATCCTTAAAAGAACAAATGATTTTAAAAACAATTTCGTACTTAGTTTTCAAAAATGTTGATACTATGGATGTTCACAGCAGTAGTACGACCGATCCTCATATATGGATCGATTGTATGGTGGCCCGCTCTAACCAAGGCATATAACATCAATAAGCTTAAAAAGATTCAAAGAACAGCTAGTGTTGGTACCACAGGGGCCTTAAGATCCTGCCCAGCGGATGCCTTAAGCGTTTTTCTGCATCTTTTGCCACTCGATTTACACATTCAACATATGGTTTCTTGCAGCGCGATAAGACTGAAAGAATGGAAATGTTGGTTTGCCAAACCTTATGGTTATGGCAATATGGCAAGTTTGATTCCCAATGATATGTTTCGACTCCTACCAACTACTTCACCCCTACTTTGAGTATCGGGGGGATTTTAACGTTAAAATTCCATCTGGAGCGGATTGGAAAGATGACCTAGTGACGAGAGACTTCGGCACATTTATCTAAACTGACGGTGCAAAGATGGAGTGTGGTGTTGGTTCAGGAATCTTCTCTGAGTCCTTAAATATCTCCAAATTTTCTCGACTTCCTAACAATGGTAGCGTTTTTCAGGCAGAATTACTGGCTATAAGGGAATCATGCAAAATACTCAAACAAGACCCAAACCAAAATCGGAATACTGCAATTCTGACAGTTAGGCGGCTGTGAAGGCCATTGCTGCGGTCACATCATCCTCCAAATTGGTCCAGCAATGCCGGGATGAGCTCGCAAGCCTGAACGTCAATCTTAGTGTCACTCTTATATGGGTACCAGGTCACTGTGGCATTGAGGGAAATGAGCGGGCAGACGAACTAGCTAGGCAAGGATCAGCTCACTTGCGGAAAGAGTTTACATTCCTCTCGGAGTTATGAAGGGCAATTTACAATAGAATATGAACAAAATTTGAAAAGAAAATTTCTTCTGCTTAAGTGGAGCGACTGAATAAAATTCAAGTTAAAAGTATCGTACCTGGGCGAAACGCATTTATGGAGTTGAGCTCACTTGAACTTTTAAAGGGCAATTTACTTTCAATTTTTCTCACCAAATCCAATCGTAGGTGAACTAGTCTAAGCAACTGTGTTATATCTAGAAAGATGTGGCCCGCCTACAATAAAGCCCGACAAAAAATCTAATGTGTAGACCAAGACAAGACATTGCCAGGATCGTTGCAACATGCACAGGGCACTGGCCAATAGGAGAGCATGCGGGAAACTGGGTATTTCTTACAACACCCGCTGTCGTAGCTGTGCGAACCAGCAGGAAAAGGAAACATTAGTTCACTTCCTCTGTAAATGCCCTGCCCTAGCCCGTTTAAGGATACAATCACTTGGAAAGGCTTTCTTTGACGACCTTGACGAACTTTCCGAACTAAAGATCAAAGACTTGATCTCTTTCTTAAACGCGACGAAAAGGCTCAAATTAAAAAAAGACGAAATTCGGCTTTTTGGTGTCTAACTCGCGGCTTTATATTGTTGTTCCTCAAACCCATTCCTAAACCATAGGTTCAAACGAGTTTTGGTATCAAAACGGAGCTTTTTGCGCTAATTGGGTCAGCGAGCTAGTTGGCTCGTTGGCCGCCATTTCTACCTACATACCTACCTTTTCAAAACTGTTTGTTCAATAATTCAAAAATTCAAATAAAAAAAAAATGTGGCTTAAATTTTATGAGGGACATTGAGCTTAATGATCAGTGAAAATGATGCAGTTTCTCTGGTTATTTACGCCTTCTTGAGGGGTAAGTCTTTTTAATCTTTAAAGCAAATTCCAAAATTGAACAAATATTTTTAATTAATTGCATAACTTTTACTGATTGGTAGTACGTAATATCCAAATATGTACATGAAATACCTATTTTCGAATTTTTCAGCGAGAAAAATAGAAAAAGCAAACAAAAGATTTACCAATCATCGTTGACTATAGATCTAACGCATATCATGGGCGGGTTTTTTGCTTAGTAGCTACTCATTTTTTTATTTTTAACTCAAAGCAAAAATAAATCGGACTATGTGCTTAGTTTTTGCTTCGCAAATAAAATGAAAAAATTAGTAGCTACTGAATAAATAAAAAAACATGGGTAGTATGATATGAAATACATTCTAACTAAAACTAATGTTATTGAAACGAAATAGAATTTTAAGAGCTCTAAAGTCTGCAAGAAACCACGACCAATGTTTGTCTTCTATAGGATTTCATTTATCCTAAAGCCTTAAAATTTGTACGACAGCGACAGCTACAATTTTTAGGGTCAATGGATAAAAGACAATCGCTGCGGCACGCGGTTAAAATAAAAATAAATACACCATTTCTTTCCATTAAACGTTTTTTTGATTTAAAAATTTACGATTTTTAACTTGAGTGGAAAGAATGGAAGCTTTTGTGACATTTTTTGTCGAGAAGAAAATCGATAATTTAGGTGCTAGGGTATATAATTAGTATTTTCAATTTGTTTTCAAACCAGTTACTTTCAAGGGTCATTCCATATAAAATAGGAGTTTTTATTCAATTTTATCGTTTAAAAAGGACAATAACTAGTGAAATATATATTAAAAACGGACTATACAATTAATGTGTTATATTTATAAAAAAAAAAACAATTTTGTTTTTATTGAAAATATTTAATTTTTGTCGGTAGTTCATTTCAGCGCCCGATGGAAGTCTACATTATGTTCGTAATGAGGGTAACACCTTCGTTGCTCCGAATATTCCTCAACAAGGAACAGCGAATGAACAAATACAACCATTGCTTACAATTCCTATAACAGTACCTGGAGCCAAACCTGGTGATGCTCAACAAATAGTACATATTCAAGTTCTCAATCCGAACATCAATATTACTCCAGTTCACCAGGTGCCATCAAAATATCAAATGGGACCGATGCAATTACCAGTACAAAATCAACAGCCTGGTGGTACAACAGTGCTCACTGTAGCGTACAGCCCTCAAGACAATAAGTTTTTAACAAATCATGCGTTTCCGGAAAACATGACAGTGGTGGCAGCTGTACAACCGCAAGATTTACACCTTTTGGCACAAGCTCAAATAGCACAAGCACCTACCAATAAAACAATATCTATGGATCAACCTGCCTTACAATCTAACGAGCAATACAGGTAATAATTTAATTTATATTTAATGTTAATTTTTCTTTAAAAATAAAAAAAAAATGGCTAAGATATAAAAAATAACATTTCTCTCTCGCGGGTCGCGAGAAAATAAATAAAAGTAATTTTCAGACCCATTTGCGCTTATTTTTTCTAATGTGTATTGTAATTGGATGCGTTGCCTTGCATTCTTAATGCTGATTGGTATTTTGCCTGCATTTACCTATCCTATGCCATTCTTTCATAATAATTTTTTTTATACTGATTTCTTTCGCAAATATGATTTTAATTTCATTTTATTTTTTATTTCAGCGAAAGTATCACTATCAAACAAGAACCATCAAACGAATGGGAAAATGGTACAGTTACACCAGCAAATCAAAGTGACAATGGAAACTTTCAACAGCAACAAAATTGTGCTACACAGTCTTCGTCTGTGCCTCTGAACTTACAGCCGTATTTAAAATTCAACACGACCCCAGTCAAAGTAATATGGAAGCATTATGTTATTTTTGTAGAAAATCTAATTACATTATTATTGATTTAAAATAGTTTGAAGCAGTTGAATCAGCACCCGAAGAACCAGTGAAGCCCAAGAGAAAAAGAAAAACTAAAAAAAAGCCACCAAAAGAAAAGACACCGAAACCTGGGCAGGTCTTAATTGCAAAAGCATCCGATGGAACTACGTTATTTTGTTGCCCTGAGTGCCAAATGGCCTATCCAGAAAAGGAAAATCTCGAACAACACTTGACTGAACATAAAATTGAAAGGAGGTTTGTAAATTTTCGACGATTATAAGTTTGGCATTCACAAATATTTTGTAATCATAAAACGAAAATTATAAAGTGATTGCAAAAATTCGAGTGAACTTTTTAAGTTAAGCTTTATGAAATGTAAAATATTTTTCAAATTAAGTTTTTAAAAACTTTTTAAAGATTTGAACGAATTTTTTAAAATCATGTTTCGATTCCCTGGGCCATAATTCACTGAGCCTCCTCAATTCACTGTGCCAACAAATTTGTTCCCATTATTCTATTCGTTGTTATTAGTACCGTGCAACTAATGTTTCAATTATTAAACAGTATTTACTTGTATAAACACAAAATAAAGTGGTGGCGTAATGTTTAGTGTTTTTGACTGTTACATCGGAGGTCTAGGGTAGATACAACTGTTATAAATTGGCATGTCTTTAGTAACATCCATAAAACCCAGTTGAATACCTATAAATCTGAACGCATTTTAGCCGATTACATTTGAACTGCTTAACCAAGAGCAGATTAAGTTCTTAAGCCCGGACCTAAGTCCAGTTTAATAAAAATAACTTCCTTTGTTATTCAAGTCAAATTTTACGATTTTTCACTCGCAGCAAAAAAGAATATTAGAATAAACAAAACATAGAAGGGAACCAAAATACCAAACAAATTCAAATCCTTATCTTTTTTGTTCTTCAGTCATTTCATTTGTATTAAAAAATTATAAAAAATGTCAAAAGCATTACGTTAAATAAAACAAATCAATTTCAAACGCCATGATAGCTATGATACTAGGTTAAAAACTGGATTTTCTAAACTTTGATTTAAGCATCATTATATATTTTAACATGTTATCAAAATCAAATAGGATAAGTTAGCTTTCTTTTTTGCACGAACTATAACTGTTTCAGGCGTGTTAAATTTACAAAATTGTTAAGTATTATCATGCTAATACCACAGATTAGCCATATGAAGATGAGAATGTTTCGTACGTTTCACCCTCCAAAACCCATTTGTTTACATTGTTGTATTTGTAATTTCTTCCCGCGTCGATGAATAGATGTGAATTGTAACAACAATTTAACCGGTGTCTGAAGATCCCTACTGTCTATGTGTGAGGTTTTTATACACACATTCTCATTTTGTATCTGATATCTGACAGTTCAAGCTTGTAGGCAAATTAAAATGGCTGCCGGGGATTCTCATCTTCATGTGGCTTATCTGTGGCTAAAACTAAAACTGAGTTAGAGTGTTTACATAATAATAAGAGCCTACAGCAAGTTCTTGGAGTGAATCTATAACCAAAGTATGAGGGAGAGGTTTATGCAAGCAATTGCAACCAGACAGAGGCAACAGGGCCTATCTTTCCTGTACTGACAATCATTACAGGGAAGATAGGACGTTTACCTATCAGTGTGGTTGCATTGCATTGGCTTGGCTTGCTTGTTCCTCTTTAAAGCTCTCACATGGTTTCCTTGCAAAGTATCCCTAGCCCGTCAGCAGTGAGATACCACGGGCATGGTGGAGTGTACGACTTTTATGCCCATGATGTGAATTTTGCGGAATGTGTTCCAGTGTTGCCTCTGAAAAATTTCAAAAGGGGGCCCATGCCAAAAAAAGGGGCCCCCACAATTATTATCAAAGCAAAAACAACAAATTCATTACAATTTTATTTGTTTAAAATATTCTCTCTGTATTTATATATAAGGTTTTTATTTGGTACCCAATTTCCCAAATCATCGGCATCAATTTGTGCTGTCTGTTTTGGTTTCGGTGTTATTATTAAAAATTTTTTCTGTAATTATATTTTATGAAATTAATTACTTAATTACCTCTTCATTTTCGCAGTGATATAAGAATTTCGTGCAACAAACATAAACAAAATGTATGGGCCATGGGGTAGCGGTAAAATTCTTAATATTTTCGAAATAAAAAATAAGAAAATAGTGTTATATTTTTCTCCTGTCAATTTTTTAGTTTTGGACCTGGATGGTTTAGATTGGTGCGTTTCTCGACGAAAATAAAACGGCGACGTTCAGTTAATTTTACTGTTTCTTTTTTTTCATTCTTTTTCGTTCAATAAAGAATAGAATCTTATGGCCTTTTCGATTGTTAATCCGGGAGAACGATTTGATACGTGTGAACCCTTCTGGAACGATTCTGAAAACAAAATCAGAAGCAAATTTCTCTTCTTTTCAGATGAAGAACTGTCATTCTGAGTCCAATCGAAAAGGCCATTACTTACGGCCATATTATTCACTCGATCCATCCAGATTAAAAATTTAAATCCAGATGTAACAAATTCTATGTAAATACATATGGATTTAAGTTTTAATCTGGATGTATCTAGTGAGTAATATGGCGGTTAAACAGAAAAAGGGGCCATTTTGATCATATTTGAAAAAGTGGGGGCCACGGGTCTCGAGTCTGAAAAAGGGGCCCTAAAGGGGCCAAAAGGCAACACTGAAGTGTTCTTACGAACTTCGTGGGCAGGGGATTTCAGTTTGGTTCGAAAACAAAGTTTAACTTTCGTTTTGAAAAGTGTTTAAGAAACGTGGTTCTGGTTATTCAATCCCGCATTGCTTTCAAGACCAAGACAATGGAAGATTGCGCGTTCAAAGATGCTGTTGAATATTACTTAAATTTTGAAAATATTTACTACATGGCTGATAAGATAACTCTATACAAAGTGCTTGTTTCACAATGTTGTTTCATTATTTATCCCTTGTATGATATTCACAGATTATTTTTCTTGTTATTCAGTTAGTAAGAAAAATGTACAATAATAAATGATTATATTATGCGTTTGTTTTTAATCTTTCAGATATATTTGCGACATTTGTGGAGCTGGCCTAAAACGTAAAGAACACTTGGAAAGGCATAAATCTGGCCATAACCCCGATCGGCCATATATATGCAGTATTTGTTTGAAAGGCTTCAAAAGAAAGGAACATTTAAATTTACACTTTGTAATACATAGCGGAGAGAAGAATGAGGTGCATTTGCGTTGCTTATTGTTTGAATACGATTATCTTATTATTTTTTTGAATATTTGTTTTTTATTCACACAGATTTGTGGAGAATGCGGGAAAGGTTTCTATAGAAAAGACCATCTGAGGAAACACGCAAATTCGCATGCAGCAAAGCGAATAAAAGAAGAGCTTAACGCAAAATCAATAAGTTCACTAAGTGATATTGAACTGACAATACAAAACCAAATGAATTCAGTGCCGGAAATTGTCAGTGACAATAATAATTGTTCAATCTCAATATCGTTAGATGTCAATATGTCTGACAAACAAACAGATACGCAAACAATGTCTCTGTCACATTAGTTTACGAAAAAAGAAACGATTATCTTCTTGTTTTATACCTTTGTAATAAAATATGGTTTGGGATCATTGTAATTTAAATTTAGAGAACAATAATATATTTATTTTTATTAGAAGCAAATTATACAGTAACCAAACATAAACAGAAAAAATCGTTATTAATTACGCTTGAGTGTTATAATTTTAAGCAATAAAAACAATAATTATTAAATTTTCGGGTCAAGCAATCAAACAGCTGGTCTGACGAAAACGGTCAAGTATACGAGTTAGTATCTGTTGTGATTCCGTTATTTTAAGCAATTTAAATATTGTTTCATTCAATCAATTTTTTAGCCATTGCTTATTTTTACTAAAAATTACATTCCAAAAAGATAACATTATGACGTGTATATAATGGTCTACGCATGCGCAGCTCATATTTTACCGAAGAAAATTTTAGATGATTATTTGAGAATTTTATCGAAATACATTTTTGTTTTTTATTTGCATCTGTCCTTAAATAACGAAGAGGTTGTATTTATTGTTAAAACCTTAGAACGTATTTTGTTTAATTTTACTGTTTTAAATATGAAATTATTAATTTAAAACTGCACATTCCTCTTGTTCATTTTTAAACAAACTTCATAAAGCAATAAAATATTTGTTACATATCTTATTAAATTTTGACTAATCAACTATATGATAGTTTGTGTGCCTAAAAATGTTGGGTAGAATACATGATGATGATAAAAATCTAAAACTATTAGAATTTTTTTTTATGAAATGTGAAACAAAAATAATAAACCAACAAAGAAGTATATTTTTCTACTAATTGAATGTATATCTGAATGAATTTATAAACTTAAAAAAATAGAATGGATCTTAAAGAGTAAGAATAAATTTTTCAAAATATATTGGATTTAAATATTTTTGAGGCAAGTGGTTAAACTACTAAATTTATCATTGTATAACATGACAAATCGTTTTTATTTTTCCCTTTTCTAATTTATATTGTTACTGTAGTAGAGAAGTTAAGTATTATTTTATTTATAGTTGTTTTAATAATAAAAGCAATTCGAAGCAGTTTTGATTGTTCTTTCTTTAAATAAAAATAAATATATACCTTATGTCTATGTTATCATAAAACCGAAGGATTATAACATCCTACTAATAACACTACTGTCTGACACGGTTTTTCTACCAGTAACTATGTTACCCTTGTTGGATAATATATTTGAAACGACGAATTAAAATTCATGAATAGGTTTTTAAAGTTTCTCATTTTCAAATTATGATGTGAAAAAACTATTTTGCTTACCTACATGTACTTTCATTTTTAATTCGAGTTTAAGGTATACAGCCAGCAAAATTTAGTTACCAGTATACAGTAAAGAATCATTCTAATAATTTTTTGTGGGCGAAGGGATTTCTATGAAAACTTAGCATCATCTTTAATCTCATAATTTTTTATTTTCCAAGATGAATGTTAGGTTGAGGCGGGGCTGTGATTGTAATTTTTTTTCAGGAGAAGAGGTAACGTTAAATTTTAATTAATTTTATTATTATCATGATCTATTTTTTTAAAGGCAAATTCCTTTTTACAAATAAGACTCGTAAGTTTGTGAGCTCGTTGTGAAAGCTAAATATGAGACAGTTCTCGATTTGATATGCAAAAAAATGAGAAAACGATTTAAACTCATAAATAATTATGGTATTTCTCTTACTCATCGTCATCGTGTATTATATTCCCATCTTACATGCTCATCTTATATTATATTCTTATGAAAATGCATTTTTTGAGTGGTATACATAGGTGCTCTCGATAAATCATTTCGAAAACATAATTTAGTTTTCTTCGGGATGGATCTCAAATCTATCGAGTATAGAAATCAGTGGAGGACTGAAGGTAGGTTCACCTCCCCAATAAGATGGTTAAAAATAATATTTTGGTAAGTGGGTTTGGTTGGTAGGTTGGGATGGGAAGCTTGGATGTTGGCTGCGTTAGCAGGTTGGTATGTGGGTGGGTGGCTGCTTTTGATGGTGGGTATGTGGATGGGTGGGGTATGTGGCTGCGTTGGCAGGTGGGTGGACGGCTGGATTCGTAGGTTGGTGGATGGTGGTTGGGTGGCTGCGTTAGCAGTGGTGCGTTCTTTTTGTTCTAACTAAAGGTAACTAAAGGGTGATTTTTTAGCTGGTTTGGTTTTGGCAACACTGGTTTTGACAGCTGACGTGTGTTTAGTACCTTGTGTCACTGTCAAACAGCTTCAGTTTGGTTTGCAATTTAACCATGGATCGTCTTACAAATGAACAACGCTTGCAAATTATTCAATTTTACTATCAAAATTCGTGCTCGGTTCGAAATGTTCATCGCGCGCTGCTTCCATTTTATGATCCGCATACTTTTTGTATGATTTTAACAAAATAAGTCAAAAAAAAGCCGAAATGTTTCTTTTCGTCAACTCTTCTGTCAAATATTTTTTTCTTCAATATCTTGGTTTAAATATTGACAGTTCCGAGTTTTATGTAATTCTGGCCAAAAACGTACAAGATAGCATTTTTTACAAGCACCCTGTTGTCAAAATATTTGATTTAACATTTTTTTCTCAAAATACACGCTCCGCATACTTTTTGTATGATTTTAACAAAATAAGTCAAAAAACTGTCGAAATGTTTCTTTTCGTCAACTCTTCTGTCAAATATTTTTTGCTTCAATATCTTGGTTTAAATATTGACAATTCCAAATTTTATGTAATTCTAGACAAAAACGTACAAGTACGTGATACTCAAACTATGCGATATTATCCCGTTTCTAAGATTTCGGATCTCTTGCTTTCGCCATACGATTACCTCCTCGTTTAGTTACTCAAAGACCAAACCCCAAAAGTAATCAAATCTCAAATCCAGCAGTAACTAAAGTACCCAAATCCAAAAGTAACTAAAAGTAATCAAATCCAAAAGTAACTAAAGTACCCAAATCCAAAAGTAACTAAAAGTAATCAAATCCAAAAGTAATTAAAGTACCCAAATATAAAAGTAGCTAAAAGTAATCGTACGGGTTCGTGGTACCGATTACTTTTGATTACTTGAAGTAATCGTTACTTTGTAACGATTACTGAGGATTCCTTACACCACTAAAAGTTAATAGATCGAGTTTTAAAATGATTTAAGAACTTTGTCAAGAAATTGGCCGTAAGAAATGTTCCACATACGTCCCAGTGCACTTTTCATTCATTTTTCCTCAAATAAAAATGTTAGTTATGCATCTAACCCTGGAACTAGCCCTGTTCTGCTATTCCCATGAGTCAAATATTCGATTCAAGAACGCGATCCTACCTTTTCGTTCTGCTCAACATCGGGTGAACTGCACATAACTCAATTTGACCTTTTTTGCGTGCACAGCTGTTTATCAAATGTGATCTATCTAATGAACTATTCACTTTAAAAACATTTTAAATTTTGAAAAATTAGCTTTTTAAAGGGTTCTTCCACACTATTTCACATTTGGACCGTTTGGTATGGTTACTTGAAATTTCTTACAAATTTCCACAAATTAAGTTCTAAAACCTTTAAATATTGTACCACATTTGAGTGTTCCAGACTGTGATGAAATTGATTTTATCGAGTGCTTATGTGGTTTTTAATTGCAATATGAAAGATATCTTTTAAAATCGAGAATTCCTCTTTTGAATAAAACATGTGAACATAGAAATATTTCAACTTTTAAGCATATGACCCATATTGCAGCAGTAGCGGTGACGGTAAAATATACATTTGTAAAGACTGCAAATCCACTGAACTGTTTACATGTGTGGGTGAGCGGAAAAGATCGCATCTATGGTTTTGGGATCTCATCTTTTTTTGTATAAAACATGCAAAAATGGAAAAAAGGCAAATCTTTTCTACAATGAAAAACGACATTAGTCTTTAAGCAAAATATGAAAGTCATTTTCCAGCAACCAATTTTGACAGTCGCATGGAATTCTTTCACACTATAAAATTAACAAGAAGTATTAATATTCAGTCGGGTATAGCGAAGACGGTTTTAAATGAGTGGAACATTGAATCTATTAACTTATGATTCAAATAAATTAAGTACATATCGTCGCCTTAGTATTGAAGTGCCGTATATGCCAAAATGCAATTTTTGAGCTGGGTATGCAATCTTATGTTTTCGGGGGCGCTCTTTTCAAATCTGTTATCCGTTTTTTTCTATCTCTTTCCATTGCTAAAATATACAGAATAGATTTGACGTATATCCATCAAAATCATCAATTTCAATTACTATTTTGACGTAAACGCCAATTTTTGCCATTTTCGTCAAATTTTCCATACAATTTAATGGCGAATTCGTTTCAAAAAAGAAATCGAATTTTTTCGAAACAGAATCGATTTTTTTCTGTCAAGGAATTCGTATTTCGTAAAAGAATCGATTATTTTTGGTGTGATTGTGTTTGTGTTACTTTATAGCTGCAATTGACGCAAAACGTCAAGAAATTATTCACAAAACTATTAAGGTTGTTTGTTTTTGTTGTGAGAAAAAAGGTTTTACCAATAGAATTAAATTAATAAATAAAAGATATTAGCCAGCTTATACGGTGCCAATTTATTGGTGCATTTTATTTGTTTGAACTTCTATTTGCACATATATTTTAAAAGAAAATTGTTATTGAAAAGTTTTCACTTGCACCGAAAGTTTTTAACATGTCTTTCAATCGCGAAAGCTATTTTTTTTGTGAAATTTGTGTTTGATAATGAACAACGCACAATAAATTATTTTTATAGCTGTATTGACTGAATATATTGTTGAATATTTTGTTAAATTATGTAGAATTCGTTGCAACCAAAAAATAAACAATTCGTCTTCCAAAAATTCCGCGACTTTCAATTTGACTTATTAGAAATGTCAAGTCTTAATAGTGTGTGTGCAAATCAGTGTGAAATCTTGCTAAAAACGCAAGATTTGTTTTTACAAAAAAAAAACCGATTTTGTTTAGAAAAAAAATTGTGGGAGTGCCGGGACTCACGGTTAATATGTGTAAACATCAACGTGCGCGGATCCAAAACGGATTTGTTTTTGCTTGAAGGGGATCTTAATATTTTTTTCACAGAACGCACCCATCGTAGTATGCAGATCGTAACGTTGCACACCGTAACGTTGCACACCGTAACGTTGCACGACATAACGTTGCACACGAACGTTCACGTTATTTTTTTCACTCTACCGCCAGCATAGATGTTTACACATCAAAAATTCGATTCTGTTTAGAAAAAAATCGATTTCTCTGTTAAGGCTCTCCCAAACCAACGCGAAACATTCGGCGCGACAACGAAACTTCCGCCTGTCTTAATTTATTTACATGGAGATTAATGGGAGCACCCACACTGGCGCGATGCGAATCTTCGAACATTTTTCAGTCGTCGCGAATGTTTCGCGTTGGTTTGGGACAGCCTTTATAAGGAATTCGACATTAAACGTACGCCACAGATTAGCCACATAAAGATGAGAATCCCCGACAGCCATTTTAATTTGCTTACAAGCTTGATTTGTCAGATATCAGATAAAAAATGAGAATGGTGTTTATAAAAACCTCACACATAAACAGTAGGGATCTTCAGACACCGGTTAAATTGTTGTTGCAATTCACATCTATTCATCGACGCGGGAAGAAATTACAAATACAACAATGTAAACAAATGGGTTTTGGAGGGTGAAACGTACAAAACATTCGCATCTTCATATGGCTAATCTGTGACGTACGCCATATAATTTCAAACGCATGTTTGGGATTGTTTTGACGTATGTGCATATAATGTTTAAAGATCGTATACACGTACTCCATAATCACCAGACTATTTATTTGTTTCTTCATTTGCCGTAAGTGCATTCAAGGTTTGCTGTATGAATGAAAAAGTATAGACTCGTATTTATTGTAAAGCAAGTTCAGACCGAAAATATTTGGAGGGAGAACATACAAATGTCCCGGTCAAGGAAAATATATACCTCAAGGAATTTAATAATGCAATTAACTTATCCTTTTTAAGCCAAACAAAAAAACCTACAGCTAATGAAATTGCTTAGTTTAAGATACCTGGAAAAGCCAAAAATAACATATTGTTCGAAATTAATAGTGGTAGAACTGGTTTAAGTTTTTAATGAACACTCTGACGTGGAAATATTGACACTTTGGAGTGAATCTTGTGTCATTATGTCAACTGCATTAATATTTTTTCTGTAACAGTCACATAACGTAAAAAATAATGTTATACAAACATTTTCGGTTCCAGGACATTCGCTTCTAGATACAGGAGGTAGATTCCCTTGATAGCGCAATTGGCAAGCTCCTCAAAAACACTGAAATATATAGTCCTTGGCACTATTTAGGCTTCTTAAAAATATGAAGTATGAGAAAATTAGTTGATTGAATAATTATTTTACGAATTTGATGGCGTATACGGCAAACTCATTTTCGATGAAAATTTAAATACTTTAAAAACGAAAAGCGTTTGGGGATATCCGATAACGGTCATTAATAGAAGATTTCTAAATACATAGATATTGTGTCAAAAATTTAAAAAAATGCCATCGGTTGGTTTTTGTGCAATAGTCTGCCAAACCTTTAAATGCGATTTCCCAAAAACGTAAAAATGGCGTATTCGGCACTTCAATACTAGGGCGACGATATCTTAAAAAAAAAACATAATTCAATAAAGTACATAGCTATATATGTACATAACTGTAGACGAAAGTCAAGTTTTATATATGCAACTACACAATTCTATCATCGCTTGGTTAACAATGATAAAATGACACCTTAATCTACTTTCAACAAACATCGGAAATTATTTTAATTATAGAATAAGCAAATAATAAATAAATATAGAAACAAAAGAGTGAGTCACTTAAATGAAATTTTCCGCAGTCGCAGTTGCAGCCGCAAAATCAAAATCATAAATTTCTCTGCAATTCAATAGTCTATCTATGATAAAAGACCGCGAGCATCTCAAGCATTCGATGGGGAGTCATACAAATATTCACATGAATAAACAGCCTTGATATTCATTTGGAAAAGTCATGCAACATAAAATTAGCAAAGATGACGGCTTATATTACCACAGACCATGAAAACCATAAATTAATTAACCACCACGCTCTCGTTTTTTGGTTTCTTTTTTTTTTCAGTGTTAATTAACTCATCTGTATTAAATCGCAAGAAAAAAAGGAAAAACTGAGGAATATAGACTTGCGGCTTTGAGGGTTGCTGATCTCTGCGAAGTTGAAGAAGCCAACTTTTCATATGTTCATCAGACTGGTATGTATAATACCTGATTAAAAACCTATTCCCACTCAAAAAAAATATTTTTTTAATTTATTTGCGTTGGTAAAAATGAAGAACCAAATGAAAATATTTTCACTTTATTCCACGAAAATATCCTACACCAATTATTATTGACTTTACTTTTCCTGATAAATATAGTTACAGTGCGAAGTGACAAAAATCAGTTTTCATTTTCATTTTATTGAAGAATAAAGAGGGTTCCTGTTATACGAGTAGTCTATTCCTATACATTGTACGATTGATGGTCTAGACAGATAAAAACAAAAAACCCACGATTAAAGAGATTGGAATTATGAAATTTATTATTTAGTGTATACATATTTATTTACCTTCTTTCTCCAGCCAAATTTGAGTTGCTAGTTTATAGTTTTGGTGAGAAGCTATTGCTTTGGTGATATAACTATCAAATATTTGTAACTGTACCTATACATTTGAGACTGCAGCTGGCGTAACTCTACTTCGACGGAACTGCACAACACTAAACTCAGGACTATGCGTCAGATTTTGATTTACCGAAGTTGAACTGTAGCGGTGGAATAGTATGCTTCAAATCATGTTATATTTTTTAACGATTTGATCACAAGACTGAATAATCCATTGAATTTTAAATATTTTTGGCCGAACCGTGCATTTTCGACAGAACAAGAATTTACGAAGAATTAATTTTCGTATAATCGAAAATTTGTTACAATTCACGCAAAAAAGTATCACAAAATCCATCGAATCGGAAAATCTCATACAAACTTGCATTACGAACGAATTCTGTGATTGCTTTTTTCGGGATTCGGAAAGATTCCAAATCCCAAGTCTTGTTTTTTCTTGTACTCTTCATGTACATTTATTTTGCTCAGAGTATCAAGCTTCAATTACAATAATTATTGAATATTTCATCGTCCGACTCCATGTTTGGTGAGTTAACTCGGGCTTAACTTTAGGACGAGGCTAGAAAAATGCCAGTTTATACCTAACAGTTTTTCGAAATGGCGGATATTAACTATTCAACGAGGTTTTTTGCGCGTCTGGAATAAAAAAACTATGAGTGTCAAAAGTATGCGAGGCTGCATAAACAGTTCTCTTATAAAATAGTAATGTCAAGAGTCACTTTCATAATTTTAATCGTACTGAAAAACTAGATTTTAATAATGTATGATGCGCCGCCGCCGCGTCGTGTGGTGCCGGATGCCGCCTGCTATCTTCCATTTGCAACAACATAACTGCACGGACCGTTCCCGACAAATAAAAAATAATATTTTCGGCGTTGTGAAGTAGCATTGCCGTTCAGTTCCGTTCACTGATGCCAGATGAGATTTTTAAAATCCCACCGTATTTGAAAAAAAATCCCACTGTTTTTGTACTGGAAGAAAAAAAAACCACCATACTTCTCTGCCACAATCCTTTCGTAGATATTAAACAAAAAAAAAAATTAAATGTGAGATGTGAACTTCTCCTTTAAGAAAAAAGCTCCCGAATAAACAAAACACACTCTAAAAATATTTTTTTTTTTTGTTTTCTAAATAAATAAAAATTAATTTCACTTCATATTTATAAAAAAAAAACTTCTTAGATTTCATTGTAAGAATTCAGTATTTTAAGTCAAATCTTATAGGTAGAATTTGTACTTTCGTACATTTTCACATTTTTAATATAAAAAAATCTTATTTCAATAAAAAGCTAGCTACATATTTTTAGTTTTGTTATAAAAAAAAATAAAGATATTTTTTGTAAAAAAAATAAATAAAAAAGACTTCAAAATATTTGATTTAAAAAATTAACTTAAAAGTACAAATAAGTAAAATGATTTTGTATTTATGTACATTATTCACATATTTACAAATTGTTATTGACGTTTAATTCATAGACAAATGCCTCAAGAGTTTCTTCGTTTTCATCATCATGGTTACTGTCATGCGAAACAAAGAGGTTCTCTGAATTGAATTTAGACAGCATTGCCTTTGAAGGTTCGAAACCGATGCAGCCTTTAGTTCCTAGGCTATAGCGAACTCTTAAAACTGAATCTGCTGTATCGATAATAAGTCGATTCCTGAGTTTATTTTTTACTATTTTAACAACTGAGAACCCTCTCTCGACTGAAGCATTGGAGAAGGGAAGACTTAAAAGTGCCAAAACGAGGGTGCAAATGCAAATGCTAGCCGAGAAAGAAGATCGCTATTGCAACAGAAAACTGTAAACATTATGGGGCATATTCATAGTCACTTTTAAACTCCAGTTTATCTAAGACCTGGGTTTATCCTATCTAAATAACATTGAATAAACCCCAGTCTAAGATAAACTGGAGTTTAAAAGTGACTATGAATATGCCCCATTATTTTTTGTGTGGCGAAAGAAGAACGAAGAATTGTTCCTCTCTTATTGAGACATTTTCTGTGTCATTGGTGGTTTGGCCAAATAGTTTTTTTTTTTTGAGTTATGAATTTTTAGTAAGAAAAAAAAAAGTTTCGGTTATGTTAAAAATAATATTTTCCCCCCATAAAAAAGCATTTCAAATATTTTCCCACCATAAATCCCACCATCAATTTTTTCCCACCATTATTCCCACCAAAGAGATTTTTTCCCCCCATTTTGGTGGGAAAAACCACCAATCTGGGAACACTGGTTCCGTTGAAGTGCGATTCCGCCAAGTGCGGTCTTACTTTAAAACTTACTTTAAATTGAGTCGATCTTTCTTTGAAACAGAGCCCTTGCAATTAAATAAGAAAGCAGAAAAGTATGCTTTGGAAAGGCTTTTGAATGCATGTATTGTGTGGCCAGATAAGAAAAGAAATTTTAAAAAATCAACATTGGTGTGAGAAATAAAATTGATTTTGGCTTTATTTTGAAGCTACATTCATACCATTATGTATGGAATAGCACATCATTGAAACGGCCGCCTCGATGGCAGTGCTTTAAGCGGTCGGTCTAATTTTCGATGAGTCGGACGAATATGTGTGGCTTATATGACATAAACCGCACCAAAAAGTCAATATTTGGTTGATGGTCGAACACTAGAGAATTGTGTTTGCTCCAATAACAGCTATTTTGATTGTTGACGAAGCCGCTGACCCAAAAATATGGTTCGAACGAGAAGATGAATTTTGGGACAAAATTTGAATCTCCGGCCAACATTTCCAGCACCCAATAAGCAAACACATGGCGTTGTTTATAGTCGTCCGGCTTCAATTCTTGCGTCAGCACAATCTTAAACGAAATAAGCCGGGTTAACCCTCTGGCGATACCCAATTCATCGGATGGGTGCCAAATCCACATTTCTGGGTCTTTTTCGACACTGGTCGATACGGTGGCTATGTTTTATTCATTATGTACCAACTTCACTCTGGTTGGTGGCTTAAGGTCCAAAAGAGTGTACTCACGCTCAAATTTTTCCACAGTGCGACGAATTGCTTGCGTACTGAAGCCATGATGGCGACCGACCTCAGGACGAAATTCACGTTGCGGTTTTACAACTGAGCCGGAATTTCGATAATATTTTTTTAATAATTTCCCCAATTTATTAAAATCACAAACTCATATCAGATTTATAGTCAGCTGTTCTCAAGGTACATATATTAAAGGCAATATCATTAGCGTTTTAATTTTTGTTCAGTTCTGCGCATCTGAGAAAATGGCAGATCCAGTGTCTCTTTACTTGTCAAAATGCTTATATTTGTTGTTGTTTCTAGTAATGCCATGTGCAGTTTTCGTGGGCACTCGAGCCGCCATGTTGAATTTCTGACTGACAACCGGCGCAATATATTACCTTAGATTTGTGTACTGTGAGCTGTTCTTGACGATTCCCATGGAATAGATGAGTATACCAGAATTTTTAGGATAGCTTGAGATTTATCGCTTTTGTGTAACTTTTCAAGCTATCCGGATAGGTTTGTGTTGTTGTGATCCCTCGTAAAAAAATAGATCTTTTTGATCAAGTTCAATCGAATTTTAATAATTCTATTCATATCAGTATAGGTATCTGAACAGAAATTATGGCATATGACACCCGCTTGAATTTTTGAATTCAAATTTATACGACACTGCCCAAAATGTAGGACTCTTTAGATCTCCAATTCTCATTTCAAGACAATACATTATGTTTAGTTTGTAACCAAACTTTAATGATTTCACTATTTTTCCTATGAGAATTATTGGCTTGGGGGATAAAAGCCTATTCTATTCAGCCTAAAAACAAAAAGGTTTCTTCTTGCGAGGAAGAGTCAAATCCTCCAAGAGTAATTCTTTTTATGAAGCCGTTAGTATTTGTCAGAAAATAGTAGGTCCCATCCAACCCTCTGTCGACTTACAACACTCGCACGCGAATCATTGAGAGTTGTATGTCACTAGAGCCTGTTTTTAAAATTGAAAAATTAATTAAAATTTTATTTGTAAAATTCACAGACTTACAGCCATATTATTATTTACTTACTTGTTTCAAAACTAGTTTCATGGCAGAACTAGTTTTATAGATATTTGGAGGTGCTCAAATTGGTTGCCTAAAAGACTGGACAGAACTCTAAATTCATAAAATAAGGACACCAAACTTCTATAATACTAGTTTTGCTATTAAACTAGTTTTGAAACATGTGAATAATATGGCTGTTAGTGAATTTTTAAATTTAACTGGATTTGTATACCTATTTATATATCCTCAAAAGCAAGTAAGCTTTATTTATAAGGCAAAACAACACTTAACAACCTTTTATTAATTAAGATATAGAGTTACATAATGTTTCAGCAATGGAAACATCAATTTTCCCATCAATGGTTAGACTAATGATCAAAATCATAACTATACAGTTATTTTCTTTGGAACTTCCGAAGCCATTAAATTAACCTACCCTACCCTTTGAAATTAAATTACAAAAAAAAAAAAAAAAAATATCACATCCGAATTCAAATGCAAACGGATGAACTATGTGAATCCCAACAACTTCCTCCCACTTCCTCCTCCGGTTACACATTCGCTATATTTGTTTACAACATTCAACCACTTATATTAAGAAAAAAATAATAAAAAAAAACTTTACGTAATCTTACGCACACACAATTTTCGTTATTGCAAAGGTGGGGATCTTGTATTTTACTTTCTTGTTGCAATAAAGAGAAAGTGAAAGTGTATTATTATCTCTCAACCAAAGATACATTGCGCTGATCAGGCAGTGTTGCACAGTTCGTTAAGATACTTCATAAAGACAATACAACTAAGGAATATATACTGAGACGCAGTGGCATTGGGTGCTTTGACGAAAAAACTACAAGCTCAAACTGAAAACTCATGCAAGATGCAATAAGTGGACAAAAATAATATTATTATTAAGACAAAGGAATTTATAACAATAACGGTGAGTGCTTACAGTGAAGTTCAATGTTAGTATCAAATTATTCGGTTGCAGAGTTTTTTGTTTAAAGGACGACAAAAGGACCCAAAATGCCAGCTTTAGGTTCCATCATTTTAGTTGGAATGATGTCTCTTTCAGTGGTGGTCGTGGCATTTCAGTTTCCAGAGAACAGAAATAGCAACTATCGATCTGCATCAAGTTCAACGCCATCAAATCCACAACCCACGACTTTGAAACCGAAATTAATTCGAACCGAATTACGTGTGAGCAGAAATTTAAATTTTGATGATACAGAAGTAATCAATGTGCGAGGTAACAATGGTGAAATGACTCAATTGCTCGTTAAAAAGAAACCCAGGAATGCAGAGAGCTTTGGGCAGCCTATTAGTGATTCCGTCAATAGATACTTCAAACGTGCTGTGGACAATAATGATAGCTTAAAATTATTTAATCTTCCACTTATTCTAAATGCGGCCATTAAGACTGCAGACAATAAGGATCACCATCATCGGCCAGAAGAGGAAACCTTCGGTCGAAAGGCACAAAATTTTTTCTACAACATAATGGGAAACATTCCCGAATCCATAGCCAAATCAACGTTAGCTGTCTTCGAGACAAACGATCAACCTCAGAAAATATCCAAACAACCTACGAGTGAGGCTAGTCAAGTTTTATTTTCGCCAGAAGAGATTCCTGTTATTGAGGGAGTTCGTGTCCCAGACGACGAAGAGGACAAGGTCAAGGTTTGGCGAAACGCCAGAGTGATTAAAAACGAACTAGTTCCATATAAAAGTGGTTATCGACCTCCGAGAGCTAGACCAATCCATTTGCTTGATATGTCCGAGACCAATAAAATGGCTCGGCGAGCTGGTAGAGCCGGATTGGGGCCATTTTTTGTGTCGGATAACATCGAAAATGTGCATGCTGAATTCAAACGGGCTAAAGGTCCTTTTTTTGCAGTCGATAACATACGTAACAATGATTTGTTTGTTCAATCACAAACTAATTCTATTGAATCGAATGGAAACCAATTTAGAAATTTCGGCAATGAAGATGTGGTATTCAAAACTCGCGAGCCAGTTCGGGAGTACTCCAATCCAGATTTGGGGGTAAAAAAGGTGAATTTATACGAAGGCTATGCAAAGGCTTACAGCCAGGATGTCAATCGTCGAGGACAATTGTATCAAAGTGTTCCAATGAAACAAACTCATTACTACAAAGAACCGGAACCAAAAAAGGTCCAGTACTATACCAATCTAAACAGCAACAGTTGGAATGACGTAACAGCCCAACAGCAAGCTTATTCAAATAGAAATACAAATAACAACGGAAACGGTTACGACTTAATCTACAACGAACCATACCAATTCAATAGCAGATGGGGAATAACACAATAAAAAGCTGCTGTTGTGTGTTTCCATTCAAGGTGAGTCGTATTTGTTTTTAATTTGAAACAGAAATTTTCTTTAAATTGTTATAACTGCGGTTAACGAAATATTATTTTTGCAGAGAAAAAAGCTCCGCTGTGGTTGGAGTATATGGGAAAATGTATGGGCTTCGTTTATAATTTTGGTTCTTTGTGAAATGTACAACAATATATAGTAGATTTAACAACGTTTCTCTATGAGATATTTTAGTTAATTTATTTTTGTTTATTTAAAACCTTAAATAGGTTCTATTTTGATTTCAAAAATACCTATTTATTATGCTATACACTGATTAATGTAATGTCTTAAATATAGGATTAAGTTTGAAGAGTGTGTACACCTATTTATTTTTTAATCATAGTGACAAAATATCTAATTAAGTTAAATAATTTATTTTCATATTTTGTAATAAATACATATTTCAATCGAAACATCACATAGTTTAAAAATCTATCAACCCATATGAATCCACAATGGAACTTAATAAATTCTATTGTTTTTAACAAAGTAAATATTATATTACAAAAGAACGTATACTTACTCCTATAATATAACATGGCAAATATTTTGTAAATGTATGTTGTTTTAATTAGTTTATAAACGATATACCTACATATTTATTTTTTAAATTTTTTCTCACATCATATCTTTTTAGGTCATCACTTTCTTCTTATACCCGAAGGAGTAACAGCGATTAGGAAGTGTGAATAGCTAGAATATTATAACTAAAAATGGTCCGGGCAATTAATTGTATTCTGTGCGAAAAAAAGAGCTGAAAATTCTCCAAATAATTTGCTACACAACAATTACTAATTTCCCTCGTGGAACAGCATACTGCAAAACGTAAAACAGAACGAAGTTTTCGTTTATGATTTCGTTGAATCATTTTTGCATGTGATTGTTCCTTTCGCATCAGCAGCGTTCCAGGCTTTAATATCAAACGGGTCAGTGAATCAGCTCCTATTCATAAATAAAGTTCCCGTCTGTGTTTATTAAGGAAGTATTAGTTTATTATTGAATTGTTTCACTTTAAAAATTGACATGTCAAACCATAGCAATTCAAATTAGTCCCAGAAAATTCTATTAAACTTACTTTTAACTTAAAAACAGTTTAAAAATGACTTTAAATATGCCCCATAGATTATCATATTCTTAATATATGTATGTATAAAACAAAGTCGGGTAAGGTACACCATTTATAACTCAAGAAAAGCTGGACCGATTTTAATGATCTCTGATTTGTTGGATTCGTCTGCGCCTCTATTAATTAATTTACTGTTAAAATATTTGAAAAAAATCACTTTGTAGGGTGAACAGAAAAAAACTCAACCTGCGTTCAAAAGGTTTTTCTTAGGAAATGGCTTCAAGGATATTTTTTTTATTTTGCTATTTGTAGCTTAAAATGGGGTGAAATGAAAAAAATATCCAAATTAAAAAATTCTTTTGGCGTTTGAAAGGGAATTTGTACCAAAAAATTGCTTTAGAGGTATTCTTTTTCAAAATGTTGTTATTTGTAAGGTGAAATGGGGTAAAAATAAAAAAAAATGTCCGATATAAGAAACTATTGTTTTGTTTGAAATGTTTTTCTCAAGAAAGACATATTCTTTTTCAATATTTTAATATTTGTAGGGCGAAAAAGGGTAACAATAAAAAAAATTGTAAAATTTAAGAAATTCTTTTTTTGTTTGTAAAGTTTTTCTTAGAAAATGGCTCTAGGGATATTCATTTTCAAATTTTTGAAATAGAGTAAAGATACAAAATGTGCCATTTAAGAAATTCTTTTTGTGTTTGAAAGTTAATTTTGAGTGGCTTTAGGAATATTTTTTTTTTTTAAATTTTGTTTTTACAGGGTGAAAAGGGGTAAAAACGAAAAGTGGTATCCGATTTCAAAATTCAGTTTGAAAGGTTATTTTAAGAAATGCTATTAAAAGAGTGAAGTGGGGTAAAAATAAAATAGTGGTTTTTGAATACAATAATTATTTCTGTTTTGCGAAAGCAATAAAGGTTGGACTTAGAGGATCATATTTTAACAAATTTAGCCTTTCCTAAAGTGAAGTGGGTTAAAACCCAGAAAGTAGTATTCGATTGCAAAAAGTCAAAAAAATAATATTTTCTTTTGTAATTTTTATGCGAAGCTTAGGTTTGTCTACCCGTGCGAGGCCGGACGGGTCAACTAGTAATGATTTAAAAATAATTGTCGCTATACGGCGGCAAATGGTAATGAAATCCGTGAAATCGAAC
This sequence comes from Leucozona laternaria, assembly GCA_932273885.2. NCBI lineage: Eukaryota > Metazoa > Arthropoda > Insecta > Diptera > Syrphidae > Leucozona > Leucozona laternaria. Next base: position 63,766,021 of record OW026367.1, on the reverse strand, counting down.
GCAGCAGTTGAACGTATAGTCGCAAATCACAACCGCCATTTCACGTATGTAGATTGTAAAGGATCATTAATTTTTCGGTTTCGAAAGTAAAGCTAAATAAAAAACATACAGCGATACATTTTTGATGAAAATTTTATTTCATTATAAGGTTTGGACTTTGCCATAAAGTGTGAAAGACAATATCATTCAAATGGCCGCCTCGGGAAGACTCGCAGCATGCGATTCTTTTGAGGTAATATTTAACCACCTTTTCGCACATTTCGGGCGGTATCTCGGCCATAACTTGAGTAATGTTGGTTTTTATTGCGTCTAGAGCTTGGGAATTATTTTCGTAAGCACGGTCTTTTGCGTAGCGCTACAGAAAATAATCTAACGGTGTCAAATTGCATGTTCTTGGTGGCCAATTGACGTCGCCAAAACGTGACATTACGCGGCCAGGAATAAAGCCATAATTGGTAGTGTTGTGTGGCTGTTGCCCCGTCTTGTTGGAACCACATATGCTGTATGTATGCTGTTCTACTGGTTTGAATGTGCAGAATTCGTTTCTTTATCGCCATGATTTTTTTGGTTTGTAATGGCAGCATAGTTACCCGCCAAGCACTCAATTTATTTTCCTTTTGTTTTATTGATTGAGAATTTAATGTTTCCTGACATTAGTGTGATGTAAATACAAAAAAAAATCTTTCTTCTTCTTAAAATGCAATGAATTTTTGGCTAGTAAATCTACATAGTTTACGGACAAAAAATGTAAGAAACCGAGTGAAGAAAAGAATACGTCTGGGGGCTAGTAACAAAAAAAAAAATAAAAGAATAGATTTCTCTGGCTTTACAAAAAGGTATAGCATGGCATTATGTAAGTGTTACCGTTGTTTTTAAATATTTTTTTTTCTGTTTGAAGTCATTTTTTTTAAGAAAATCGCGCCTCCTGGCTAAACGGAGGAGGGGGGATAGACCCCCTCCCATACGATTTTTTTTCTTGTATCTACCAAACCTTTACGGTCTAGCATTTTGTCACACTTCATGCGAATCACCCTTTAAATCGATCACCTATCGATTCAAAATTTTACCGAATACTCTTGGAACAAATATGAAAAGCAAAGAGTATTGTATTGACCTGCAAAACCCTTTATTTAATTAAACGATTACCCTTTTATTCGGTAGTCTGTTAATGTCATTTCTATTTCTTTTTTGAATTTATAAGTTGATTTTTCGTCGTCTTTTGTCGTTTCACTATGAAATTAAATGCATGAACTTGCTCTTATGTGGAGTTAAAATTTAATTTAACAAACTAACAATCCATCTTCAAAAAAAAATTAAATTTTTTTGTTATCGAATTTAAACTGGCAGACATACGTTTTTGTGAGTTTTCCGAGACCCACTTTTTCGTCTTCCTTATCCGTAATGTCAAGTTTGATTAAAATCTCGAGTTCGATTTTTTTTACGAATACATAGTACGAATACGTATTAGTACCTTACATATATCGCAAGTGAAAACTAAGTCAAATAAAACAAAAAAATTATGCACGACTGGGTCGCACGAACTTGCTCTTATGCGCGACCACATTGTGGTTCTATAGTCTGAAATAAATTAGCTATAGGAGCATATATTTTATCCATTTGCCAAATCTTAGTTTAGTTTCAGGTGGTATTATGTGAGTATACAAAAATTAACAATATAGCCTAGTGTTGCACATATGCAATATGCATATAAGGAAATTATACTATTTAAACTGGTAAATTGCTTAAATCAACAAAATTAGAAAGAAATTGATTAAAATACTTTGAATCCGTTTTAACCCAACGCGATGTACACCATCTGAATTCTTATATAAATCTTTATTTATGAGAAAAAAATTTTGAAAATCGTAGGAGCGGTTTTAAAAATAATTAATTTTTTATACACAAAATTTTGTTAACATTTTTGAGAAAAATAATTGGTACGCCAATTTAAAGCATTTATTAATGTTGCTTTAAAAATTGAACTTCACAAAAAAATCTGCTACCAGTTTTCAAAATATCGAATTTTCAAAAAATAATTTTGTTTTTTTTTTAAAAATCCAAAAATCATTTTTTAGAAAATTTTGATACGCACTTTTATTTATATTTGTTACAAGCTTCTGTATAAAAAATCTAATTTTATTCGGTTGATCAAATGTTGAGATAGTCGAAAATCAAAGAAACCGTTCTATGAGAGGTACTGTTAATAAACGTAAAATATAAACTTTAAAAATTTTAAATGATAGATCGTACTAATTTTAACACACAAAAAAACTTTTATGAAAATCGTAGGAGTCGTTTTTGAGAAACAAAATATTTTTCTTAACGGTTTTTTAACATTTGTATGGGAGGCACCGTTATTTTTGGGTATTAGAATAATTTTTGTCAAAAATCTTCTAGATAAAGTTAAAAAACTGCTATTTACCAAGTTTACCCAAGTAACATCGTTGGAGCTAATAGAAGCAAAACTGTTCTTCTACAGCTCCTAGATAGTGAAATCCAAAGCTACAGCTCTGTTAGAGATTATTTCAAAGCTCTCTACATTATATTTCAAAATAATGTTCTATATACGCAGTTTTAGAATACTTTTAGCTCTATTAACTTTACAACGCTTCCAGATTTGAAAACATGCTCCTTAACACAGTTCATGAGATCTTGCAACGAGCAAACTCTAAACATCAGCATAGATAGAGGCATTGTAGAGCTGCTAACAACACATGCGCACAATACTAATGCAAAATCTTTCGAAATGTCAAAAAATTGCATTAACAGAGCTACACTGAAAGCGGCTGCAGAGTTCAATTACTAATATTCTCACACAAAATTTGATGTCAAAAAAATCCATCAATAGAGCTCCAATAATGCACATATAGAGCTGAATAAATACTTATTCTCATTCAAGACAATTCTCCCAATCATACTATAGGGTGTTATAAACTAAAACAAAAAACAAAAATTATTTCAACTGGAAAACTTAAAACAGTGGAAAATAAATAAATTCCTCTCAATTTATAAGGGAAATCTTAAGATTTGAATTAAGCACGGAATTGACAATTTTTTTTATTAAAATATATTAACTATGCAGTTCCCAAAAAAAATTTAATCTACGACTTAGTCGCACAAGTACTTCCTTTAGTAATTTAAGGTGCTTATAAAACTTAATTCACTTCAATGGCAAGCAGGTACTCTTTGAATTCAAAATTATTTCTACAATTTAGAATTATGTATTCACTTAACTTATGTAGCTTTCAATTTTCAAAACACCCTATTTTCTACAAAGCCCTGAATGCAAAACTGTAACATTGCTCTCAAAGCGATATAGCAGCTCTATTAAAGAGACATATTGTCCATAATAAAAAACATGGCGACACAAATGAAAATTATTTGATTTATTTGTTTTCATTCATTTAAAAACATTTAAATCCTTCACTTCAAATATAAAACACAATATTGATTGCAATGTAAACAAAGCATTATATTTCATGCTTCAATAAATTTATTTAACCAATTTTCAAATTGTTCAATTTAATGTTTTTTCACATTTCACAGCTTAAAATACATAATTTGGAAGGCGCGTTGTAATTTTGCGAAGTACCTCCAAAACATTTATGAAAAAACTAAGCGCGCACTTAAAATTCATTGACGTTAATGCAAGAAAAAATTATTATTTCTCTAGGAATAAATAAAATAACTAGCTTGTTGACATCGCAATAAATGAAGTTTACTCTTCCTACCATTACACACATGAATTTTGTTGTGCTACTTTCATATTTATTTATCATTTGGATCTCAAAAACTAATACAAACAAAAATCTGTCAAAAGTGCTCCTTTTAGGATTTCATATGAATATATTAAAGAGCTTCAAAGCCAGTCGTCACTGATAAAAAGCTGGTTACGAGCAAAAATGTGCTCTCAAACTCAATGAATTAGCTGTATGCAAGCCCTACACTTGCTCTAAGGGTGCATCTAGAGCTCCTTCTCAAATAATCAAGCTCTAACATTTGCTCTGGAAGCGCCATTAGAGCAATTAAGCAGCTAAAAATGTTTCTTGGGTAATAAAAATCGACCAGGTCGTTTTTGAAATATTGAGTTTTCAAAAAAAAATATTAAAACTTTTTTTAAAAATCTAAAAACTATTTTTTTGAAAATTTTGGTACACAATATTATTTAGAACGTGTCAATACTTCTTCATAAAAAAATTGATCAGAATCAGCTTAACCGTTTTCGAGAAAAGCGAAAATCAAAAAAATGGTTCTTTGGGAGGTACCATTAATAACCATTTTTCGGAACCATTTTTTTTATTAAACGGCAACTTATAACTATTTAAATTTATTGAGTTCTTAAAAACAAATTCGGTAGCGCTGGATTTGAGAAAAATAAGTTTTTCCTTTTTGGCCAAGAAATTTTGTATGACTGCTACTGTTAATTTTGGTCCTAAAAAAAAAGAGAAAAAAACGGGTGGGGGGAATGTCCAAGAAACGCTAGGTACCAAGTTTAAAGAAAATCGACCCATCCGTTTAGGCTGTAGTCGAACCGACAGACAGACAGACAGACAGACAGACAGACGGACGTTTTTGCGAGACCCACTTTTTTTGACTTCTCTATCATCGTAATGTAAAGTTTGATCAAAATCTCGAGTTCGATTTTTTGTACGAATCCATAACTTCCCATATAGTACCTATATCGCAAGTAAAAATCAAGTATACGCCACCCTCCAACGAAATAGTTTTCTCCAAAAATCTCTTTAGAAGTAGCTTAAACGTACTTTTCTTCCCCTTCAAAATTAACTTTGAACCTTTTTAATAATTTCTTTCTCCTTCTAGAAATCGTAAGTTACTTGTTAGTTTTTGCCGTGCTTTGTAGGTTTCAACAAAAATTCTGGGAGTTAACCTTAAACTTAGCTATCTCAAGCGACTATTGGAATAGAGGAAACTCATAACCAACTTTAGTCCAAACATTAACAAAAGCGATGGTTGGACAAGCCTTTTCAGGTAGCTTCGGTTGGAAAATGAACTTTTCTGGTTGCATTTTGGGCTAAATATACCTATACCCTATAAGGTATTTTTATAAATGGAGTTTCAAATTAAAGGAACAGTGATCGGCATAATTATTTTGACAACAAACCAATAGTCTACACCGATAAGCCAAAGACGATTGACGACTTGGGAAACAACATTCGCCGCGTTATTGCAGATATACGACTCTAAATTCTGCAAAGAGTGATCGAATCTTGGACCTCAAGATTGTACTACATCCGAACCAGCCGCGGTGGTCATATATATGCCAGAAATCATATTCAAATAAAAATGGAAAAGAATTATCTTTAAAATAAAGTCAATTTTATGGCAATTAGTACAATTTATCTGTGTTTAATTTCATTTTATAGTTCTATACAACTAAAAAAACACCCTTTATATTATGATCATATCATAATGAGCTTTCAAAAATTTCATTGAAAATAAAATTATTTTATCTATCTATGTATCTACCTAATGAGCTTTCAAAAAATATGTAAATGTATGTATGTTTATATAAATTTAATTCAATTTTGTAGTATACAAATTAAAGGTTAAAATTAAAAAAATGGGGCCAAAATTATTTTGACAAAATTTAACAGGTATTTGAGATACATTTTTCCGCCATCAGCTCTTCGTGTCAAGATATTCCCATTAAAAATGAATTCTATTTTTTTTTTTGAAGTGATTAACTAACACAAAATTATTTTTTAAGACAAAATTTGCAAAGATTCTTGAAATTATTAATGTCTTCAAAATTCAATTTTTAAAATTTGCTAATACTTCTCTTTTTTAAAATAAATCATTAGTTAAATAAAAGTCTTCAATTTTCCTTATACAATATACCTACAAAAATGTTATAAAATACTGTGACAAACACATAAGAATAAACAAAGGATTTCTCAGAAAGTAAAATGATTTAAACTGAAAAGAATAAGAACTGAAAAGTTCTCTTCATCATTGAACCGAATTCTGAGAAAGTAGGTTAATGCTACGCCCAGCGTTAGAACCTTACTCCAATCGGAGTAAATTTACTCCAGTTTTGAGAAAGAAAATAAATCTACTCCACCACTTCGTTTTTTTTTAGATCTACTCCTTTTTTCCCACGATAAAAAAATCACAAATTCTTTAGCAAAACTATATAAAAGGTCTGTGTTGTTCAGTTTTCTAACCAACTCTGGCTCTGAACGTTTAAATTTGAAATTGTATTCAGTTCTGAAAGTGAATTTGTGTATGTGATTTATTTTGTTTTTGTTAAAAATAAAATTTTTGAAGGTTTTTTCTTTCGTTTTCAAATCTACTCCAGAAATTTCCTATTTACTCCACTTTTTTTTACAAATCTGCTCCGAAATTTTACTACTGAGGTTCTAACCCTGGCTACGCCCCCTGAACGAAAAATCAAAAGTTTTTAATTTTCACTCTGTGTGCATTACAAAACCTATCGCTCCGCTCGCCCAAGTTGCATCATACTACAACAATCAGAAGTGCTCCATATATGTGGATAATAACAATTCATTGAAAGTAGGCGGGTACCAAACCCCCAGATTGAAAAATCCCAAATTTTCGATTTGTTTCTTTGTATGCACCACTAGACCTACCGTTATGATCATCTTGAAATAACAAGATTCTACGGTGTCGATATTAGTACGGGGTATTTAGATTTTATTATATGGTGCTCTGAGAAATAATTCCAAGACGCATTTTGACTTCGATATTCAAATGCTCACGAGCCAAAAACCGCATTTTTCACAATTGCACCTAGTGTCATTTGGCACCATTTTGTTTTTAATGGTGATTTTGATTTTCGCACGTAAATTTCGTATTTTTGATCCTAGAAAAAACAATTACAAGACAAACTTGTAGCAAATTTCATTTCCTACAAAATATGTTAAATAACTTTTTTTCAAAATTCACTCACGTTAAAAAGTTATAGTGTATTTTGTTCAAAAAAGTAAGGGTGGATTTTATTATATCCGTCATATCTTTTTTTTTGTCAGTAGGAAAAACAGTCTTAACAGTTTTCTAATACAAACTAGGGTTCTCGCTCTGCACAGCATATAAGTTGGAGAAATCCATATTCTAATGAAATAACACGAAGACGAATATGGCCTGCGTTTTTCGAAATATCGAAATGGTATCACCACACGAGCTGAGGGTATTATTTTTTATTTTATTCTTTCGGATTATTTCCTTTGCAATTTGGCGACTTGGCAACGATGTGTAATTTTAAAGTGTCGGAATTTTCGCCTTTTCCTCTTCACTCAATGGTATGGGCTGGATACCGTAAGAATTCAATGGATAGAATTCAAAAAAGAGCTTTAAAAATGATAGGTGATATAAGTATAACAGAAACAATTACAACTCTGGAACACCGCCGTAATGTTTCATGTCTCTCTCTATTTTATCGCTACTTCCATAAACAGTGTTCTAGTGAAATAGCCAGCTGCATTCCTCCCCTAAAACAATTCAACCGTAATACTCGCGCTTTTACGAATGCTCATCAGTTTACCCTAGAGCCCAATTTCGGACGTACCGTCAAGTATAGAGATTCATTCTTTAGCCGCACTACAAGAATGTGGAATGCTTTGCCTGGCTCTATTTTTACCTCCCATTTTGATATTCAGAAATTCAAAACCAATGTGCATCGGTATCTCCTATTAAATCCTTCCCTATTTTCCTAACGCTTGCACTGTGTTAAAACATTTTAAGGGTAGTCAAAATACCTTTAGTGCGCGCTGATTTAAAAAAAAAAAAAAAAAAAAAGAAGTTAATTAGCCCTATCACAGAATTCATCGTAATCGAAAATTTTCTACGAAATGAAAAATATCTATCACAGATTCCATTCGTAGCACATTCGTAGTGGAAAACCTCGAACGAATTTCGAAACTCGTGGAATTTCATATCACTGAATCCGAAAGAAACGAAAATTATGTCATCCTTCTCTACGATACTTTATTCCTTTCGTAATCAGAGTGAAATTGGTTATTAAAATTATTATTTCTGTCTGTTGTATTTGTAATCATATATTTATAAAAAGGAGCGCATGCAATATTAAAGCATCAATAATTGCACAAATGAATAAATTTGTTTTGTAAAATTAAAATAAAACTAAAAAACACTTCCAATAAACAATTTCTGTAGAACTAATTGTAAATCAACAACAATGAGCCATAATTTGACTCTTTACAGTGATGGTACAAGTTGGAAAAAATTCCTTAACTCGTGGAAAAATTTCGCAAATGACTGTTTGAAAAAATACTAATATATAGAATTCTGTTTTAATTAGTTTATTGACTATCTTACTTTTGGCTTTCTGTGGAAATTAATATTTTTTTTTAACTTTGTTAATTCAAAAACAAAACCAACGTAAAGAAATGCACAAATGACAAACGTTCATATAATTTTTTTCCCAAAGGAAAATATTTGTTTGCGAAAAAATTATTTCAAGTGATTTCTCATAGAATTTTATTTTTCAAAGTGCTGGCACATTAATTTATCCAAAAGAATTTTTTTCCTGAAAAAATATTCACAAATTTTCAAAAATTCTCTTCTTAAAGTGTGTTCATTTCTTTAGTGTAGGGAACAAATTTGGATTCTCAATTTCGAAATCAGCTGTCTTACGTTTAATCATTGAGAGTAGTAAAAAAAACAGTAATGGTATACATAAAATGAAAAAAAATGACCTGCGCCATTTGGAAAAAATCCCAAATTTATTCCCTGCACCAACGAAATGAACACACAAAAGAGAATTTTTGATAATTTGTGAATTATGTTGTGAATTCTTTTTTTTCTTAGGTTAGGGGTTGGTTTTAGCGGCCAGGAAAAATTTTCTTTTGAATAATTTAATGTGCTAACTTACAATTTAAAATATAAAAATCTATGCGAAATTACTTGAAATTATTTCTCTCGCAAACAAAATTTTCCTTTTTGAATATATTTTTTCTTAAAAAAGCATTTATTAAGTTTCCTTATAAAAATTCTGTACGGAAAGAGAATTTTCATTACGAATATAAATAAATTACCCAAAAGATTTTTTTTCATGATCGCTCTAACCGGCCTCGTATATTATAAAGTGATAACGTTATACAAAATTATTTGAAACTTTGTTATTTACACTTTTCTTGAATAAACTAAGTTACGAAAATATTTTAATTTCCATAAAAAGATAAAAGTAAGATAGTCAAAAAATTCCCTACGAGTTAGGGATTTTTTCTTACGTGAACCATCACTGCAAAGAAACAAATTATGGCCTGTTGTTGACTTACAATTAGTTCTACTTAGAAATTGTTTATTGGAAGTTGTTTGTAGCTTTATTTTAGTTTTAGATACAAATGTATTCATTTATGCAATTATTTATGCTTTAATATTGCATTAGCTATATTTTATATAAATATAAAGGGTTTTCCAATAAGACGTCTTATTTTGAATAGCCCGCTATTTCGGTAGCTGTCACTTTTGAAGCTGTCATTTTTTGACATTTGACAAGTAGAAGCTACGCCATTAATAAAAATGGAACAATACACGATTCAACAACGCATTGAAATTATTAAAATTCACTATAAAAATGGTGAAAATTTGGCAGAGACGGTTCGTAAAACTAAAACATTTTTGGGCCGTCGTGAAGCACCCTGTCGGACCGCAATACAGAAATTGGTGGACAAATTCGAGCTGTTGGGACAAGTTAGTGATGTGAAGAATAAAACCCGTGCACGTCGCTTAAGAACAACTGAGAATATTGCTGTTGTAGCCCAAAGTGTTGAAGAAAACCCAGGTTTGTCCATTCCTCGTCGTTCTTTGGAATTAGGCATTCCACAAACGTCATTACACCGTATTTTGCATAAAGACTTGGGTCTAAGGCTTATAAAGTTCAGTTAACACAAGAACTCAAGTCGGCTGAACATCAACAACGTCGTGTCTTTGCTGATTGGGTCCTTGAAATGCATGAAAATGATCCGGAATTTCATCGAAAAATCATCTTGACTGATGAGGCCCATTTCCACCTCGGAGGCTACGTCAACAAGCAAAACTGTCGCATCTGGGGCTCGGAAAACCCAAGAGTTATTGTTGAAAAGCCTCTCCATCCTCAACGCGTGACTGTTTGGTGCGGTTTATGGTCCGGCGGGGTCTTTGGACCTTACTTTTTCGAAAATGAGGCTGGAGCAACAGTTACGGTCAATGGATTGCGCTATCGAGAGATGATTAATGATTTTTATGGCCGGAATTGGATGGTATTGATCTGGACAACGTTTACTTTCAACAAGACGGCGCTACGTGCTACACAAGCAATCAAACCATCGATCTTTTACGGGAAAAGTTTCCGGACCGTGTTATCTCTCGAAGAGGTGATCACAATTTGCCACCGAGATCTTGTGATTTAACACCTTGCGACTTCTTCCTTTGGGGCCACGTGAAAGATAAGGTCTACGCCAACAGGCCAGCGTCGATTCAAGACCTCAAAGATGGAATTCGACTTTGCGATTTGGTTATGGAAAATTTCATGAAAAGGATATGGTCCTGTAAGCGTGGTCGTGGCGGCCATTTGGCTGATGTTGTGTTCCATTATTAACGGCATACCTTCCTCTTTATAATGAAATAAACATCCGATCATTTATCTCAAAAAATGCCATTTTTCTTTGAATATCAAAATAACACCTCTTATTGGAAAACCCTTTATATACAAATACAGATAGAAATTCCAATATGACTGCGAAAAAGGAATAACGTATCGTAGAGCAGGATGACATAATTTTCGTTTTATTCGGATTTAGTGATATGAAATTCCATGAATAACGAATATTTGAAATGTAAATAATTTTGATTATTCGGAAGGGATTTTGTCGGCCCTCAAGAGCACTTTAGTCTACGTGCCCGTTTAATGGGACATGTAGAAAGAGTTCATTTGTTTACCAGACGGAAATAGCTAACTTGAATCCGTAAGTAAAAAGAAAAAAAAAAGCGAAAGAGAATAAAACAACTTAAACAAAACCATATTTGATAATCGTCCGTTTCATTTGGAACAACCCAAGCACAAGCACACATTTAGAACAAACGCGCATTCCAATGAAAAGCAGGAAAGAAATTCCAATTAAGTAAATTTTAGTCCATTTGCTGGGCTTAGTTGACAAACAAAGTCAAGCAGCCAGCACCACACCGTCACTATATAGTAAAAGAATGGTCAACAAATCAACAACCATCAGAATTGGCCATTCAACGAGTGTAGTCTATTCGTATACCTAACCTACTTTATGCTAACTTGCCTGCTCGTAGCACACTTTCTTCGATGAATACAAAACACTTTCCTATATTGTCGGATGATATGGAGGCATTCTGCGCAGGTTGTGCGTTGTGTCTTGTGCGTTGGAGCAATGGAATTGTGCGCGAGTATTCATAAATACATTTTATGCTGACATGATATGAGATGATTATATTGCTCATATGCTCACGCGGAGTCCACCCGACTGACAAGATGTCATTGACTCTTCCATATTAGGCGTGTTTTTTTGCAAGTCCATATGGATTTGTCGAAAAAAACGACATCGGGACTTATTAACTTCTTACTTACAGAACGTAAGTCCCGATAATTATCTGGACTTAGCTAAGTCCATATGGATTTAAGTTGTTGTTGTATTTACGTATAAAACTATTAGTTCCGATGTTGTTTTTTTCGACAAATCCATATGGACACGCCTATTATAGCAAAATGAGATCTTAGAGATTTCGAAAGTGTCTTCACTTCTAAAATTTTTTTCCTCAGTATTTTGACGCAAACTGAGAAGTTTCGCCGCGGAATCCTATTCATATAACTTAGATTGCTGAGGTTTATACGAGTTATCATACCTAGACATGCCTATTTTATGTAATTATGACAAATAATTGGTATATAATGGCAGAAGATAAGGTAATTTGTCAGTTGTGTAAAAACAGCATAATTACACAATCCAATTTTTAGAATAACATGTTATTAAATAAAGAAATTTCCGTACAATCTTCGTGAATATCTCGTGAAAATAAAAAAATGCCATAATATGTATAATTTACACTTTTTTGTGTAAAAAAAAATAAATCTAGACCAGTACAGTAATTCCAAAATAATAACTGTAAATACATTTATGTACTTTTGGTATTTACAAAAAAAACAAAGTTTATAGTACTGAAAGTGTGATGGAATGGTGCAGTGGCGGATTAAGGATTTCGTCAAGCAGGGTGTCACAAAAGAAACGGGCGGTATTTTTCCTCTTGTAGTATCTTGCGATGAGGAATTCAATGGGAACTTTGATTTTGACATTGAGGAAAACCTTCAATATTATTTCAATGTGGGTAAATTTTTGTTTGAAATGAAAACCGCCCTTCTTACTAGCTCTATAGGGAGAGTCTTGGTTTCGTGTAAACAAAAAATTCGAGGCTTTAATCATAACTAACACTACGATGATCGAAAAGTTCGAAAAAGTGGGGTTTCGTCATGCCGTCCGTCGGTCTGAGCGGTTGTGCATTGTGCCTCCGAGGGTCTGTGCATCCCATCGTCTTGGCGCCTGTGCGTCAACTGTAATTTGAGCTAGAGCCTAAACGGGTGGCCCGATTTGCATGAAATTTGGTACAGATACTTCCTTCTGCGTGTTTAGGTTAAGGTTTGAGAAAAAAGAAAAGAGTTGGAAAATTCTGAACAGGTGGCGATGTAGGCGCACATTTCGTTTTTCAGTTCAATTCAATTACCGTTCAACAAGTGGCGCTGTAGTCGGTTAGGAAATGGCTTTTAGCATATTCTTTTTTAACTTTCAAAATAAAATAATTGTCCGGTTTAAGAATTTTTTTTTTGTTTAAAAGGTTTTTGTTAGGAAATGACTTTAAGGACATTTAAAATGGGGTAAAAATAAAAATATCCGATTTAAGAAATTCTTTTGATGTTTAAAAGGTTTAAGTGGATGACCTTAGAGATTTTTTTTTCAGAAAATTTGCATTTCTAGGGTGAAATGAGGTAAAAACGAAAAGTGGCATCTGGTTTCAGAAATTCAAAGGTTATTTAAAAAAAATGCTATTTATTTTGACTAAAAAAATTGTTTATGTGTTGGGAAAGTAATAAAGGTTGGACTTAGAGGATCATATTTTTACATAAAAAAAACGAGAAATGGACAATAGTAATAGGTAATAGCTTCTCATGTGTTCTCTTGTTTGTCAGTAATATACCGTACTCATACGAGTTGGGTACAAAATCCCGCAGCACAAAATCCCGTAACACAAGATCCCGCAGCACGAAATCCCGCAGCACTAAATCCGGCAGGATCTACTACAATGCGACAGCGCACACGGCAGTCGACGGCAGTGGGTCTGACGGGGGAGGTTCTGGAGGTGGGTCTGGAACTTGGACATACATAGGTTCTGGCCCTAGACCTGGGAAATGGGTTCTGGCCTTGGGTCTGGAACTGGGACGGAGGTTCTGAATCTGGGACAAAGCTTCTGGAGGTAGATCTGGAACCGGGACAAAAGTTCTGGAGGTGGGTCTGGAACTTGGACAAAGACAATTTTTTTTTTAAACAAGGTTCTGGAGGTGGATCTGGAACCGGGACAGATGTTCTGGAGGTGACTCTGGAACTTGGACAAAGGTCAATTTTTTTTTGAAACAATGTTCTAGATTTGGATCTGGAACCAGGACAAAAGTTCTGGAAGCGGGTCTGGAACTTCGACAAGTGGTCTGAAACTAGGACAAAGGAAAATATTTTTTTTTTGGAAACAAAACATTTTTCATAAACTTTGTTTAACAAATTAAAAAAAATATTCTTTTCGGTTCTCTATACCGCTCACGTATAACTCCGTTCAGTCGCCATCAGGCAGGCGTCTATGTCAAAAGTTTTCTTGCATAATAGTACCTCGGGTGGCCCGCTGCGCGGGTTCTAAGGCTTTTAACTCCCTTTTTTGGGTGGTCAAACCGCTCACGCAAAAAGAAAAAAATCTCATTATTTTTTATCAAAAAAAAAAACAAAGTTTAGGAAAAAGATGTTATTTTTAATGTTTCAAAAAAAAAAAAATTGAGACAAGTTCATTTTTTTTTAAATATTTTTTTTTTTTTTTTAAATTCCATCTCTGTCCAGGTCCAGAAGTCCAGAAAAATATTACATTCGAAATTCACCAACATTCTTCCAACTGTATTATTTTATTCGAAATCACCATCAAAATTCTTCCAATCGTATTTTTTTTTTAAGTATTGAAAATCCCTCAGGGTACTTTCTTGTGGGATTTCGTTGTATTTGTAATCTGCGGGATAATGTCCTGCGGGATTTTGTAACGATTAAATTGCGGAGAATCTTCAAATAGGCAAAACTGCCCATCTTCTGTATGATAATCAAAGAATGAAAACATTTCCACCACTGGACTTACTATAAATTTAAACAAAAATGTTCCACATACGCCACCCCACACACTTTCAGAGTAAGCGTCGCATTGCAAATTATTATTTTTGGGAAAACTAAAGCGAGAAAGAGAGTGGCACAGCAACTTCAACAGCAACTTTGGCAGCAACGAAAATTTTGACATCAAAAGTCATGTAAAATAGATTAACAACGTGAACAGCGCTTTTGACAGCATAAAAACATATAATGGGTGATTTTTTAAGAGGTTTAGAACTTTTTTAAAAAAAAAACACAAAAAATTCGAAAAAATGAATGAAATATTTATTTGAATCGATAGTTTGAACCTTGCAATTTAATGTTTAAAGATAATTTCATGCAAATATTGACCGCGGCTGCGTCTCAGGTAGCCCATCCGCTGAGTCCAATTTTGGCATACTCTTTCACACATATCGGCCGGTATCTCACGAATGAATGCATGGATGTTGGCTTCCAGTGCGTCAATCGAAGCGGGCTTGTCCCTATAGACATTAGCCTTGACATACCCCCACAAAAAATAATCTAATGGTGTCAAATCGCACGATCTAGGCGGCCAATTGACCGGCCCGAAACGTGAAATTAACTGTTCACCAAACTCGCCTCGCAATTGCGCCATTGTTTCGCGTGCTGTGTGGCATGTGGCACCGTCTTGTTGAAACCACATATCATGCAAGTCAAGAACTTCCATTTCGGGCAAAAAAAAGTTTGTTATCATCGCTCGGTAGCGTTCACCATTGACAGTAACGCTGCGATTCGCATCATCTTTGAAGAAATAGGCCCAATAATGCCGCCGGCCCATAAACCGCACCAAACAGTGGCTTTTTCGGGATGCATTGGTAGCTGTTGCAATGCTTCTGGCTGATCTTCACTCCAAATGCGGCAATTTTGCTTATTTACGTACCCATTCAACCAAAAATGAGCCTCATCGCTGAACACAAGCAGCGCGCGATGAACATTTCGAACCGAGCACGAATTTTGATAGTAAAATTCAATAATTTGCAAGCGTTGTTCATTTGTTAGACGATCCATGGTTAAATTGCAAACCAAACTGAAGCTGTTTGACAGTGACACAAGGTACTAAACACACGTCAGCTGTCAAAACCAGTGTTGCCAAAACCAAACCAGCTTAAAAATCACCCGTTATATAAAATTTGTCACATTTTCATTTTTTAGTGTTGATAACCTGAAAAACTTCGCTTTAAAGTTGGCATCATTTGCACAGCGACATCGAATTTAGGGTTTAGGTCTAACGTTGATGTCGATGTCGATGTTGCTGTGTTAATGTATTCAAAGCCATTTAAAACCACTAGCTCTTAAATGAGTGATGCGGTTGTCAAAATTGCTGTTGAAGTTGCTGTGCCAATCTGTTTCTCGCATAAAAGTATGGCACTTTATTTTATTTGATTGAGCGACACAAGATTGACTTAAAGTTTGGAACAACTTCTTCGATAAGAGCTTAATAAAGCCGCTTTAAACATTCTCGTTATCAAAACCGATCAATATTTTTTACTAGAGATGAGTGACAGTTGAGAGATTTGTTTTTGGAAAGACTGTTATAATCAATCATTTTTGAATATGAAATAGTCACGTAAACCACCATTATTTTGTTTTTAATTTGCGGTCATTTTAATTTGAACATAATAGAAACGGTTATTGCGATGTAAATTGCCGCAATTATGTTCACTTTCCCTTTAAAAATTCCAGCCCTATATAATGATTAATTCTTCTCCCCAAGTTCTTAATGTTCATCTCTCCATCACACACCGCAAAATATATGATGAACGTCTTATGTCTATGCCTCACTTCATAGACATTATCCATGAACAGAACATATACATGATTGTATAATACGCAAAGATAAATTGATGTTAAGAGACAATAAATAAAGTTAGCACACCTTTGTAGAGCAGGACAGGAAAAAAATGTAATAATAAATAAATTGAAAAATCTCGTACATTCATATGTATGTATGTACACAATATATACACATGTATGTATGTACGATGATCATGATCTACGCGGATGACGTATCCAACATATATGGCAAACAGTGCCGTTTTCTGTTCTTCAAAGAGGAATTGAAAATCTCATCGGGGATTTATATTAACATGGACAAAGTGTGCTGTCTTGGCCTTTACATGTCTTTCTTAACTTACCTACCACTCCTCAAGCACCAGCACCATTATAGGTGAATATAGCTGCAAGAACTCGATGGATTTCGAAGCAGTAGATGGTTGTGTGTTGCGTTTCTTTTGCCACAGACGGAGATGGAGACGTATACCTACACGCGAACAGGTAGGTCATTCCCACCTATTCATCCAAATTATACTTTACCGTTTAATTGGCTTGCGTTCTCGATTATTGAATTGGCCAACAACCGTCCGAGTCCGCGTCTGATCCGTCGCATCTGATTTCAGAGTACGAATACACCGTCCACTGATTATATCTTTTAGTTATTCTCGAATTCAAGAAGTGTGATGAACGTCCACCGCGTCGGAAAGTGAAACCTTAAATTCTATGCTCAAGTTTATGTCAGATTAATCTCGCGAAAAAATTGTGTTATTCTATATAAATTGATATTAATGTGAACAAAGCTCCTTCGAAACCAGTCAAATTTACGGTAAACTTAATTTTTGTTTAATTAACAATCACATACATTTGTATGTATGCACATAAACGGTTGTTTTTTTATTAAAAAAAAAAAATCAACAGGATAAAAAAAAATAAATATTGCGTGACAAGGTTCCATATTACATAATTAACTTTTTGTAATAAAACAATAGTCCATTAAGAATCTTTGGTGAAAAATCGGATGTTGTTTTATACAACTATTAAATAAAAATTATTTATTCTATTACCTTTATTTGTTCAAGTCACTCTGCCTCAAAACTGTTTTAACTTACAAAATTTATTGATAATCAAAAAATTGTTTTATTGAAACAATTATCTATCCCTATTTACTTGATATTTTTGTTCAGGTATTTGCAAATATGAAAAATTTGCAATCTATTTTAAATTGAATTTTAAAATCTTAAACAGCCTAATGGAAAGGGATTAAGAAGATACCTACTAGATATTAGTTAATAATTTTCTTATTTTATTGCAGTTTACTAAAATGTTCTTACTTTGGAAATTTTTTTAACTCATAGCGTAATAAAACTTAATAAACTCCAGCTTAAATAGGGCTTAAATAGTGTGACAGTTCGTGCAGAAAACTAAGCATTTATCAATGTCAAAGTGTCATATTGAGTTAGTACGATATATCTACTCAAATAATAAAGCAGGCTTTTGGTTATTTTATACTTCATAGAATGTTTAAAAGACAGTAGTAGGTACTATGCAAATGCAAAACTTATTGAAAATTTGGAATTTCCTCTTTTTAACTTTATATCATACCAAAAATGCTTTTACATCACTAAAGTGACATATGATTTGAATGATTTTTGGCAAATGACTTCTCTGAAATATGTTGACCCAAATTCCAGTGCATTCATAACTACAATTATTCATAATAATTAATTCGAATTGCTTTGTAAGATCTGCAATTTTAGTTCAAACGTGATCTTGTTCGAGTTGGCATGAGTTTATGGTGAGCCGCACCTCTGCGATGCAGTTCCTTGACATTCAATTTTGTAGGATTTTCTTTTAACTTATATGTATATGCGTTATAATGGGTATGGCAAGGTTTTGGTATTTGGTTTAGTAAAAATGTATATAATACATATAAAGGTTTATTTGAAGCCGTCTTCTATGAATGCGTTTCATTCGTATGTTTTTTAGTCGGGAGTAGCAGTAGCACGACTCAGTGATTCAGAGGGGAAAGCCAGCCAACACCAAAATATTCCCATCATTTATTTGTTCGTTATCAAGTTAACTGAACAAAAAATGTCACTTGTCCCTTGACATAGTTTTGCATTTATGTTTTGTACTAATAAATTAATTTTTCTAACCCACAACATAAATATTAAAAAGTGTTGTAAAACAAGGTGACCGTTAACAACTTTTTACACAAAATTTTATTAAATTCTTTTTATATCCAAGTTCAAACGGCTGACATGTGTAAAAAAACGTCATATTTAAAATACGCACATATAGACATTTTTCCTCGTTATTTTTTGTTCTGAAATTAAATTATAAAAATAACAATGTAAACAAATGGGTTTTAGAGGGTGAAACGTAATAATTTTTGGCATCTTCATATGGAGTATTTTTGCTACCTTTATATCGATTTGCAATCGAGGAGCACTTCATTTTCGAAAGCAAAAGTTAACGAAAACTGGACGAAAAGAAGGGACTAGCAGTTATGGAACTAATATATAACAAATTTTCGGAGGGGAGTGTAAAAAAATTAACTTTGGATAAAAAAGCCGTATTTTACCATCGCTGATGATCCATAAATAAAGATCATCCCATGAAAATAAAACAATACGAATCTTAGTGACAACTGTGTTGTAAACCTATCCCTTTATTCTACGTTTACGTTACGTTTGTTTATTGATATGTAAACATCTATGCCAGCGGTAGAGTGAAATAAAAACGTGGACTTTCTTCCGTGCGACCTTCCGAGGTCAAACTTTACGATGTGGCATGTTACGTTATGAAAATCTGAAGATCCCCTTCAAGCAAAGTAATTCGCTTGGACAAACGTTGATGTTTACAAATATTAACCGTGATACCCGGCACTCACTCAATTTTTTTTTCTTAACACCAGAGTTTGCAATTCCTTACCATTTGCAAAGCGGAGAAGCAAGAGCAAAACTTATTTTTTGGTTCGTGATCAAAATAGAAAGCCGGATCCCATGTTGTCGTTGCAATGTTAGAACAATACCTAGCGTGTTTTCACGACTGACAAATTCTCATATCTTTCTAAAGCGGGATATACATTGTTCAAATGCTTGTTATGCTGGATTTACACGACTGACAAATTGGCAGTTTTCTGTCAGTATACTGCCAAAAGAATGAATTTTTAAATTGTGCTGCCAGTTTTTTGACAGTTAACTGCCAGAATACTGCCATTTGTCAGTCGTGGAAATCCAGCGTAACACAAAACTTTTTCCATTTTGTGGTGATTTATCGGTCGTATAAATCAGAGATTATGAATTATAAATATTGGAAACCTCTCGGCTGTCATTCGGGTTTGCTACACAAAATGGCTAGTCGTGGTGAGTTCATATTTTTGCACTAGTACATAAACCGTGGTGAGTTCACATTTGTTCACTAGTGTGCGTGTTTTAATCCGCTAAACTCTTGTTGAAAATCACATCTATTCATCGGCACGAGGTGAAATTACAAAAATAACAATGTACACAAATGGGTTTTGGGGGGTGAAAAGTTCTCATCTTCAAAATAAATATTATGACTTAATTTTATATTTTTCAACGAAAGCTATAACTGTCGCCTTACATGAGTAAAAAGTAGATGGCGGTTGAAAGAAAGTCCAAAATTGCGAAGAAATTCTTTCTTATTATCAGCGTTTTTTATATGATCTTAATTAACACGCAACGTTATGCGTGGTGTATTAGAATTTTGCTTGTTTTACATATCTACTGCATAATATGCATATTATGCTAGAATAACAAAATCGAATTTCAGCTATTCTTATGGCCAAAAATACTGACAGCCTTAACACCATTCATTTGGTTCATTCAGCAAAGATAAAACATAATAGAAATTACGACATTCATCATTTGCTGTTTATAGAAATAAGTATTACTATAGGGAAGGTTTCAACTAGTTGTTTAATTTTGGCGAATATTCATGAAACTATAATTAGCTTATTCAACAAAAAAGAGAAAGCAGGTCAGGAATATTAATATAAATACTGGCTAAAAAACATTATTGATACTTATGTATATGTAATATATTTTGTCAAATATTTCTTTAAAAAAAAAATTAACATGAGATTGTAATTAAAAATTTGAATGATAATTCAATATATCTAATCATATGCATACAGAGTCACTATTCAAAATATTAATAATACAAAATTGTCACATTTCTCTTTTCTCCCACAACCACAAGGCCCTCAGACTATGATCTTACTTAACGAAAGTGAAATTCGATTCTTGTGTTTTTCTTTTCTTCTTTGGTTCTTCATAACTGATAGATGCAAATTAAATCTCAAAATTTTAACACATCATAACAATAAGCGACAATAAAAATGTAGATATCTACATACATAATGTATATCTACACATATTGGAGTATTTCGTTTTGAGACACGTTTTTTGAGAGAAATTGAAATTTATTTGTTTACATTAATTCACTTTCTTTATTTGAATCATTTTATTTTCCAAATTCCAATACTAGGTATAATGTTTGTATGTATTTGTTCTGTTTAAGTAATCAATAATAATTTTGCGGAATTTTGAATGAATCAAAAACAGGTTGGTAACTTTTATAAACTACATTTTTTCAATTTTAACACTGAAAAAAGTTCGGCCGAATTAAATCTACAGTGAACGAAATGTTGGGACTGTTAGCTTGCGGGAGTTTCATATAATGTACATACTTCGACGTTATCAGCAACGCGAGTCCTCTCAATAGATTTTTATTTGATATTTTAGGTTATTTGAAATTGGTAAACCTGAATTGGTAGATCTTTTTTTGGAGTGTAAATTTATATAATGTAAATATTTGTTCAGACAAATTGTAAACTAACTAGCTGCTGATCGATGCAACATTAGCTAAATGTAACTGAAAAAATGTTGCCCTACCGACAGCCACCTGAACGCGAGTATCTAGATTTACCTGAACGACGTTTTCATTTCATAGAGTTTAAGGTGGTAATTCGCCCCGGTAATATGTAATGTAATATTGTGTTTTTTGTCTAATTTTCTTCGGGTTTGGAAGAAAAACCACACTTAACGATGAGTTCGAATGCGACAAGATGCGTTGAAATATTCTGCCTCATTTAAAGGCTCTCTAAATGAGAATTTCC